>CM057337.1:692306502-693506502 GCA_030015575.1 Agapanthus africanus
GTCTCGGAGCAGATGCCTGAATGGCTGGGCGCTGCGGGTAAGTGATTGCTGGCCTGGGTGCAGCATATGGGTTTTGTCTATGAGGACAAGACCCAATATCGTGAGTAACTGAGCTGCAGACTAAGCAAAGGAGATTTGCACGCCGGCAGTCTTTCATCAGATGTCCATCTCTCCTGCAGTATGTGCAAAATGCTGGGCTGGGCCTGTTGTTTGGTACTCCCGGTCTTCTGGGCATAAATGATGGCCTTGAAGAGGCTCCTCCTGCTATCTGGTTGGCAGGGCGCTTCATCCCGGCAGACTAAGGTCTGCCTCTCAACTTTACCACTGCCTCATATCGGCGGGCAGCCTTCAGAGCCGATTCGTGAGTTGGAAAATCTCCTATGGCTAATGCAGCCTGGATCTCTGGATCTAACCCTTGTTGAAATTATCGGGCTTTGATCTCATCTGTCGGTATCAGGTGTGCCGCAAATCTGTTAAAGCATTGTGTTAGCTGTGTAGTATGTGATATTTTGAAATCGAAATATTGAGACGTATCTTACCGACTGAGCATGGTAAACTCAGCATCATACTCATCCACTGATTTAGTCCACATTGACCCCTGTTGTAAGTGGATGAACTGTTGTTCCATCTCGAATCTGGCAGTCTCGGGGAAGTAATTTGCGTCGAACATATCGCGGAAAGTCCTCCATTTGATCAGTTGGGTGAGACAGCTTTCTTCCGCCTTCCACCAAACCCATGCATTGTCCGTGAGCTGCAACTTCGCAACACGAACCCAAGCTATCTCTGGCATTTGTGCCGCTGCCAGGTCATCTTCAACGCTTTGAGCCCATTCCTATGCTTCTAGAGGGCTTTCTTTTCCTGAGAATTGCTTGGGTGTAAAGCTCGGAATTGCTTTACCCCTGAGGCTTCCGCTTCTGGTCGGTTCATTAGAATAGCAGTCTGCTGCTACTGTCCTTCCAGGAGGCTGCAGATTGCCTCAAACAGAACCGTCTGCTCATTGATCGGAGCAGCGACGGCAGGTGTGAGTGGTGGTGGTGGGGAGTGTTGTTGACATTCGTGTTGATGTTGTTTGGAGAATCCATAACCTTGAAAGAAAAATTTGGGTTAGGACAAATTCAAAGTATATGAAATTATAAGATTCAAGAAATATGAATTGTAAAGAATGTTTTTAGTTGCTGGTTCTTGTGTTATATTGCTTTGGTTGTCCATGCAGAACTGACCTGTATATCCATACAGAGCTGACATGTATGTCCACACAGAGCTAACCTGCATGGGCCACCAACAAAACATGTCACGCCCTGCTTCCCAATATACGGGCAGAGGACGCGACGAGGCCGCTACGTATTTACTCAGAAGTAAACACGCTAAGCGTATCTAAGCAATATAAAATAAAATGTACACAAGAGATAAGATATAAATGAACAGCAACTTTATTTATTAAACATTCTTTTTACAATACAACTGAAATGAAAATACATGGAATGAAAACAATGCCTAAAAGATGGCATAACAGAAATGAAAATGAAATGTAATGTACAAGTGAAACTAAAGCTCTGGATCTTCAGCAAATCGGTCCAAGTCCTCGCTGCTGGGCTCGATCTCTAGTGAGTCCGAAACACCTGACGACATTCCAAAGAAGAAGATAGAGAATGTCGTCAGCGAACAAGTCGCTCGGTAAGTCCCGTAGATAGATAAGAATAGAATAGACAGAATAAAGTATAGTTGTCGAATGTTGTTATTTAGTGTTAACGTTGTTGTTTGTAGCTTGGTACAGAAGAGGCCAGAGTATACGAAAGGAGTCTCACTATCCCGGAGACTAAGGTATACGGAGTATAAGGAACCGTTCAGCCACGATACAACAGCAATGGAGATTCAGGTTAGTTGTCTTATGGTTGCAGTCCCGTGCCACTTCTAACACCTTCCGTACCAATCTATCCCTTATAAACCCCGCGATTTCTTGATTGTATTGCTGTATTGTATTGTATTGTCTTGTATTATAATTGTATAGATGGATGACTTGCCGAAACCATGATATCAGTAATAGAACGGATATAATGGAAGAACATGTAAATGGAATATATCCATAGTTCGGTTCGGTCAATACAGATTGATATAGATTGAATAGATGTATTCATATTGAATCATGTTGTATTGTAGTTTGTACTTAGATCACATTCAATTCAGATTGATTAAGTTGAAACTCAGTCTGAGTCAGACACTTTTAAAAGAACTTGAAATCCTGATTGTTTTGGTGTTATCGGTAACTGCTGCACATAGACGGCAGGATTTGTGTCTTTTTCCAAGACAATTACCGTGTTGATAACACCGTTTGTTAAGTTGTCTACCTTAAATAAGCACCCACCCATATCTCCGGCTCCCTGAGGCTTAAGAGACTGGTCCCACTTAAACCTATGTTTACTAGGGTCCTTATTGTAATTTAGTATAACTTGAGAGGGTTTTATGTAAAAATAGTTTTTGTATAATTTCAAAATACACCTCAAGCATTTAATTGTCGTCTTTAGGGTTTTCATTGATGTATATTTTATAAATGTGACATTTCTAGTGAATAAAACCTAATTTCATAATATATGGTATTTTTTTGTAATATGAATATTGTTTTGAATTATCATGGTAGTTTCATGTAATATTTGAATCCTTTTCTTGAGTTTTGGAAACATGGAATAATATTTATATTTAAAATAAGTATTTTGGTAATATTTATATATACATATTTAAAGAAAATAAATTTATTTATTTTATTGTAAAAATCTCATTTTCTAAAGAAAAATGTATAAAAATTCCATCGAGAACAAATGCTCCTTGCGGAGGTCTGCATCTCGCTCTACTAAGCCCAAGGATGTGCGATAATCTGCACCATCCCGAACAGGGTCCCCAAAATGGGTTGTAGAGGCGCAATTGCATGGAAATGTTTTAATACATCTTTTAAAGAAAACAGTTTTTGATAAGTTAAAAGTATTTAATTGTAAAGTCGTATTTCCTGTATTCTACTATCCCAAGATTCATTGTGCTATGATAGATATGTGTGTCATTACCTCGTGAACTATCTAAAGGTATAGCAAGGAAATAAGGTTATAATATCGAAATGAAACATAGAGATATTTTAATGTAAAAGTGGAATAAAACTTGCTATGGTGATCATTTTGATATCAAACTTGTTCTATTGTCTTTGTTAGTTGTAGGTTTGTTATTAAGAAAAAGTTGTATTTTTTAAAAGAAAGGAGAATCGGAAGCTGGATAATTCCGCTTCCGACACATTTTAAGAATAAAGAGTTTGGGAATAGCAAAAGAGGGAGAGAAGGGGGAATTACTGGCTTGATGAGAGGGGGGAGATAGGAAGAGGTCTAGGATTCATCGGTGCTTCATTTCGTTGCCGGAAAATCCTTGTATCGCCGCCGGAACTTCGTCGGAGTTTCGCCCTTCGTTAACTCCACTTGCACACTAAGGACTTGAGAATTTTGTATATTTTTTGTAGGAAATTTTCGGTGTGAAGGGACGCAAAATGGAGTGGGTATTTATAGGACAATTTAGGGTTTAGGGGGAATGAATAATGCATTAAAATTTTGCATTAAAATAGAATTTAAAGGGGGTTTTAATTCTCTGAAAAATGTAGGGAAAACAAACAGATAGGGGTTAAAGAGGGGGGTCCAAGGGTATGGGGTTTACAAAAAATATAGGGTTTAGCTCAAAGAAAACCGGCAGCGCCAGTCCAAGGAGGCTTCTCGCCGGTCGGATCTGAGGGGCTAGGGTCTGGATTGGGGCCACGTGTCCACGACGATTCAACTAGCCTATGTAACATGTTTGATTATTTTGTAACTTACCCTATTACGTGTAGTGCATGTGTAGACTCTTGGGTTTCTAAAAGGTTAAAAGAATTTAAAATAAAAAGATATTGTGGCTGATGGGATTTGAACTCTGGTGCTTTGGTTCAGCAGTGCAAGGTCTTACCAGTGAGCTACAAGCCCTTTCTTACTGTTCAAAAGTAAAACAAATTCTTATAGTACTCACAGGAAATATAAATACCCCAATTGTACATTAGCTTTTAAAAATTTTATGTAGACAAAATTTGGAGTTGTTACAATAAACCCATGCCTGCCTTAGGCAAGGGGAATCTGTATATGTCTAAAGCACGTGTGCATGCATCTCCATGGGGTGACGAAAAACACTCTACATATTCTGGCACACCCGGTGGAACCTATTTCTCCTCCTATACTTTGGGTCAAACGATCATGCAAACTCCTTTAACACATATATTGTTGTTTGTACTAAAATCATGCCTCTTGTGCAGATTATCAGCTTTCTACAACAACCAACAAACACACTCAACAATAATGTCTCCAAAGACGAACTCAACATCTAACGCAATTTATATCGCTTACACAATCAAGGCGACTGCTCGGGTGACTTTTTCGCCAGAGCATATGCAACAATGGATAGAGCAACCGCTTCAATTCGGGTCTATCTCATTCGCCCCACCTAGCGGCTACCCTACCCCTCAAGCTTCTGCAATAAACAAGCCGACCTCAAAAGGGAGGAGGCCGGATGTCATAATCGCAAAGGCTCCCTGTTGGGTTACGATAGCGCCTTGACCATCTACCGTGGCCGATGCGAAACAAAAATGACGTTTAAAAAACTTTGCGCTAACGAAAACCCGCTTAAGATCGAACCATAAACCTATACTAGCTAACTATAAAAGATCTAAACTACAAGGTTAGAAATGGTTATACCGAATGAACCGTGTCCTTCGGTCTTCTACCATCTTCCCAAACTTCTTGAGGCGTCCCCGACTGAACTTGGTCGCCGGTCTTCCTCCGTCGAAGATGATCCACCTGAAGGATATAGTCCATGGCTTTAGATCTACACCAACTATCACGCCCCGCTTCCCGGTGTACGGATAAGAAGACGTGACTGACCCGCGACGTATTTACTCAGAAGTAAACACGCTAAGCTTAAACAAGCAATATAATGTAAATATGCACAAGAAAGACATGAGATGTAAAAGAACATCAACTTTTATTTATTAAACATTTCTTTACAATACAACTGAAAATGTAAAAACAAGAATGGAAAGCAATGCCTAAACAATGGCATGAATTGAAAGTAAAGTATATACAAGAGTCTAGAGCTCTGGATCTTCTGCAAACTGCTCCAAGTCGTCAGCACTGGGCTCTATCTCTAGTGAGTCGGATCCACCTGAAAACATTCCAAAGAAAGAAGAGAAAAGGCATGTCGTCAGCGAACAATCGCTTAGTAAGTCCCAAAGAAAAGTAGAAATAGAATAGACAGATAAGAAAGAATATAACTGGTAAATTGTTTGATTGTTATGTTAACACAATTATTTGTAGCTTGGTACAGAATATGCCAGTGTATATGAGAGGAGTCCAACTATTCCGTGGACTAAGGTATACGGAGCACAAGGAACCGTTAAGCCACGGAACAACAACAACGGATGTTCAGGTTAGGTGTATTAAAGTAACCGTCTCGTGCCACTTCTAACACATTCCGTACCAGTCTACCCCTTTAAAACCCCGTAATGTATTTTGTATCGATGTGTATTGTTTTGTTTAATAGATGTAAGACTTACCGAAACCATGATATCAATAGTTCATGTAAACGAAAGGGATATAAACGGATAGTCATGTAATTCAGAGTATATCCATGGTTCGGTTCGGTCGAGTCATGTTGATATAGATGGATTCATATTGTAATGGAATTATATCAAGTATAGATTGTATTCGGATTAAACTGAGACTCTATCTGAGTCAGACACTTAAACAGAATTGAAGTCCTGAATTAAGTATCGGAGTTATCGGTAACTGCTGCACATGGACGGCAGGATTTATGTCTTTTTCCAAGGCAATTACCGTATTGATAACCCTGTTTTAGTTTTCTACCTTAAATAGGAAGGAACCCACATTCTCCGGCTCCATGAGGCTCAAAAGAATTGGTCCCGCTTAAACCTATATTTACTAGGGTCCTTATTGTAAATTAATATAACTTGAGGGGGTTTTATGAAAAATAATTTTGATATATTTTCAAAATACACCTCAAGTATTTAATTATCGTTTTCAGGGTTTTCATAGATGTAATTTTTAAGAGTGATGAGATAGTCTAGTGGATATAAACCTAACTTGAATAGTATATGGTATTTTCATGTAATTTGACTTGTATTGATTCTTGATGGTATTTTCATGAACTTTTGTGATTCTTTTCTTTTGATTAGGAAACATGGAATATATTATATATTTAAAATAGATATTTTGATAATATTTATATATATATATAATTATTAAAAATAGAATTTATTTATTAATAGAAATCACGTTTTCTTAGAAATTGTAATAAAAATTCCATCGAGATCGTATGCTCCGTGAGGAGGTCTGCAACTCGCTCTATTAGTCCCGAGGACGTGCGATAACCCGCACCATCCCGATTGGGTTCCACAAAATGGGTTGTAGAGGCTTATTTGCAAGGAATTAATTAAAACAATTTAAAGAATACGTGTTTTGATAGTTTAAGGTATTTTAATGTAAATTGTATTTTGTCCCACAAAAATTGTTACAAAAGCCATCGTGTTATGTCAAGATGAGTGTTGTGATGAGGTAGGTCATTACCTCATGAGTTTTCTAAAGATAATATGAGCAAAACGATACAGTAATGTCGTATGCAAACTTGATGGTATTTTACCGTAAAAATAAAATAAAAGTTGCAATACATATTATTTTGTATTGAAACTTGTTGTAAATGTTGTTTTATATTTGTTAAACAAGATATTAATAGATGGTTGATTTGTTACTAAGAAAAAGTTGGGTTTTAATGAAATTAGAATCGGAGGTCGGAATAACTCCGCTTCCGACTAGTTTTACTATGAGATTGTTTTAGAATAGAAGAGAGGAGAGGAGAGGGAACTTACGGGTTTGGAGAAGAGAGAAGAGGTATAGGAACAAGTTGTTTCTTTGTGGAGACGTGTGTCAGTGTATATGCCCTAGAGGCCATTATTGAATCATACTAGTTTGTATTTTACTTAATAGAAGCTTGGGATATTCACCTTGTATAGACAATCTTGCTCAAAATAGTAGTATGCTACTTGGTTTGTTTCTACTTCAATATGTGCATGTGTTTCTTTTAGCATATTGGTTATACATATTAGTAGAGCCCTTAGGATCTTTGCTTGATTACCAGCGTTGTGATGGCAGTCACACTCGTGGAGGCTGGGTAATTCGCAAGCAAATCCTTATACAGGTCCCTAGTCGTAGGACTATTGAGACAGGGCATCGATACTCCGGAGTAGACTAGCGTATGCGCTTCTCATCCCAGCAGAGGAGACGGTCTGTCCCACAGCCGTCAGTACGTCATACTTGAGATAGTATGCGGGTGCTCCTTAGGTTACGAGTACACTGGACAGGACTCGTCGGGACTGATTGGTTGGTATTATACCTATCGTCAGTTATCAGTTCCCAGGTGACATGAGTACATCTTAGTCCGCTGACTTGACACTGTCACTTTGCCTTGAGTGTGTTCCCACTGTACTTTGATTACTACCCTATCACGGCTCAAAGGAGTCGTGCAAACAGGTAATAGTTGGGTGCAGTCCCGAAGCACTTGGAGGCAGTGACGGTTAGACAGGATTCGTCTCTCCCGGTATTGGGGGTTGATATCGCACTGTGTCTAGGAGAGCCATTACACAAAGTCCCTGGCCAGGGCAAGCGAGATATACTGGTAGGTTTCCAGTGTTATCTCAGGGTGTTCTGGGCTACACTCCGACACGACTTGTACCGCTATTAGGGGACTGACGTTTACTGCCCCCATAGGCCCGCCATACGATATTCTTAGACGAACAGACCGAACTATACGGAGATTGTCACATTCAGGCTCAGTAGGAGTTCAGATGGGTTTCACCTCGTCCGTCTTCTTATCGGCATCTACCTGGGGGCCGTTACGCACAGCTAGTGCCGCTTGCGGTCTGTGGTTAAACCCACTGCCAGCGTAGTGTCGAGTCTTTAGAGTCCCACACAGAGAGCTATTCTCCTTTAGGCAAAAGAGTAAAGGTCGCATGCTTTTGCGACAGGGTTCGGTCACATCCGTGTACTTGTGCACGTTTAGTGTCCAGGCAGTTATCACTAGCGGGCTTTAGTTTAAGCCAGATCCTAGTGCACGTTTTGGGATTGGTTTTATCTCGTTTGTATTCATGTTCCTCGGAACGCGGATGCGGGTGTGTATGCACGATTGACAGAGAGACAGAGGCAGAGGATTCTCATTAGGGTTGTTAACTGTTGACTTTTGCTGAACCCTAATGAAAATAAGAAATATGATTAATGATAATATTAATTAAGTATTATTGTGCCATGGTTGGGTTGAAAGGTTGACTTTGTTGACTTGTTGACTTAGTTGACCGGTTGACTAGGTTGGACTTGTTGACCATCATCACTACAATGGCTATCATTTCATGGCAAAGACTTTTGCTTGCTTGTTATACTTTACAAAATGAGTGCATGAAATGATATTGCCATTTGATATGATATGAACCATCACATAATACTCAATTATTATTATTTGTTATGATTATTTTGGATTATGAGAGCAAGGGTGAGAAAAGTCTTGCTCATTCTATCATTCTCATTCTCTCTCATCCTCAAGCTCTCCCTCTTCCTCTTGCTCTCTCTAGTTCATGGTTCTATTGTCTCATGTGTTGAGAAGCAAGAACCATAGAGATAAAACCCAAAACACTTCTCTACTCATCCTAGTATACAAGGTCTAGCAAACCAAGTGTTCTAGTTTCCTCAAGATTGAGGTTGGAGTCGAAGGTAGAAGCTTTCAGGTGGATCCATCTTCGGCACAAGAAGACGACAAGGAGAGAACCATCCGACCACCACAAGGAGTCGAAAAGAAGGAGTTCAAGTTAAGGTATAACCCCCTAACCGAGTAGCTAAAACTCCTAGTTAGGTTGTTAGATAGTTGTTTAACAAAGATCCGTATTTTGAGTCCATGTTACCACCAAAGAAAAATCGTTTTTCACCATTTCCGCAACCCCAAGAACTGGGGACGGGTAACGTGGACTTACAGTGGTATCAGAGCCTAGTTAAACACTATCTAACATGTTAGCAAAGTAACTAGAAGTTCGATCGGAGAAAAAGTCACGAAACAAGCCCGGAATTCAAACTTTCTGTCGATTTTTAAACTGCTGTAAAAATTATTTAACATATACCAAAAATCGACTCAGGGTTTTTAGTGTACACTGCAGAAAAACGATCCACAGAACCGACCAACTCACCGCGGAAACGCGGCAAGAACAGCTTCTTGCCGCGGATCCGCGGCCGAGTTGACTCGGCCATGGATCGGCTTTGCTGCAGTGTATTTACTGGGGTATTTTGGGATTTTTGGAATATGATTTTTCTGCCCAGATTTTCCAGAAAGCAAAATTTGTTTTGGGGTTTAAAAATCCGTATTTTGATCGAACTTCTACAGACTTTAGCTAACGGGTTTATATCTGTGATGTGATATATGTATTGAACGTCTGCTAATCACTATACGTCGATTAGTGGGGGTTATACATATCTGTGATCTGTAATGTTGATGGTATGTGTATATGAATTCATTGGATTGTCGCGGATGAATAGCCGGGGGGTTGTGAGATGAGATTTTTCTTTATCTTTTCAATTCATATAATTTGTAATTGATGTAATATTATTTATATGGCCGCACAACAGGGATGGGGTTGTAGCCGTCATTGTATAATTTCTTTTACTGTTTTTGCTCCTAGGATAGACCCAAGGTGGGGTGCACAAACTACCAGGTACCTCGAAGTGCCGAGTGGCCTACTCACGTTGTTGAGGGAGGTTGCTTCGCTTAGGATACTTGGCGGGTAGTTTGCCGCACCCGTAGGGGTCTAGGGTAGGGTCTTGGCTATTCATCGCGACCGTGTAATCCGCTCTTCGTTACAGGCTCGTACGGAATGCGGATTCCTAGTATATCCATTGTGTTCATCTGTGATCTGGAATGGCTATCATTGCATGTGACGAATGTGTATATCTATATATGATATCTATTTAGGCGTTGATTATGTTTTGCATCCGCGCTAGTCCAGTCCCCGCTCTATCGTTAGTTAAGTAACCTAACGGGTAATGACGGGGCCCCGTGGCGAATGCGGATGGCATAAACGTACGTCATATTTTCGTTGTTTTCTGCAATGGTAGGATTAAATGATGAGACGCATTAAAATTAATGTAAGAAAATAAACCAAGTAAAAGTCGTTGGAACAATTTCAAAAACCACTCGGTTTCTTTTCAAAAACAACTTTTAAACGCGGAGCTTAAGCCACTCCTTTTAAAAGCTATCAAAGTTCCTTCGATTATATCAAGTTCACTACGTTCACGGTTTCGCCAAAACCATTCGTAGTCCTCCGTCGTTTCATATGAATATTCAACAGTATTCAAGCTGTGTTTGTTGGCCTTAGTCAAGGCACAGTGTTTGGCAGCTGGTGGATATTCATATGTTGCATAGATAGATGCATTGGTTTGGGACAGTCGTATTACTTTGTTGGCCATAGTCAAGGGTATATACGGGTGGGTCAAATCAACCTGGACAACGACGGGTAGAACTTGACATGTGACTTATGATTTGTTGGCCTTAGTCAAGGTCATAAGAGCATGGGGCAAAAATCCACATCGGGAGTTTCAAAAGAAACTGAAACTTGCTAGCGCTGCATACCATTTGGAGTGTGATGATTCTGGTAGGATTCCTTCAGTTTTGTCACGCGATGATATTTGGATCCCGATCCTACTGTGAGTATATGCTACTCCTCGGGAAATTTCTCACTTAACGATCAATGCTATAAACCAAGTAGGTGTCTAGAAAGGTGTTAGCGGGGCTACGCCCCCAGGGAAAAGAGGTTATTTAATTAAGGAACTTCGCGAAAGCGTTGGAAAACCTCCCTCGAAGTACCGACACTAGCCTGGCTGAACGGTTAAGCAAGTATTGTACGGTGAGATTGATCCTAACTAATTCTTCCTTTTTAGTTTCAGGAGGGATTCGAGAAACAATGGGAGCCATCCTGTTTAGATAAATTAAAAACCAATCTAAACTTGCAAGAGCATCATGCTGAGTGTTTTCTTCTCTCTCTCTTAATTGCAGCGACCCAGTGACCACACATAGGTTACATCTAGATAATAAAATGACTGAACCTGACTGTTATGATTGGCAAAGGTCTTTCCAGATGTCCATTACCCATGACAAGCTGGGACACCTCTTAACTAATCAAACCCCTGCCGTCTCAGGACCAGTTTCCCCTGTCACGGACATTGACATCCGTATGACATCGGAAAAAGACTGTGCGAAAGCCAAGTGCCTCGTGTTAGCCTCAGTTGATGGTGCAAACCAGAGGCAGCACGAGAAGATGGACTCAGTTTCTATCTTCCTCTATAACAAAGATTTATATGGAGAGCAATCTCGTATCGCAAGATATGAGATCTCGAACGAATTGCTTCAAGCGAGATTGGCTGTTGGGTCATCTATAGGGGGCAACGTCCTTACAGAGACCAGCTATTTTGAGCTCACGGACCTGAAGACCATGTTGGAGAACGGATCAAATACTGACTTGATTCTACAGTCCCTGCCCTCTGCTTATACCCTGAAGGAAACCAGGGAAGAAGAAGGAAAGGGAAAGGCAAAAGTTTCGGGACTGGATGTAGTAAAAGAGGGACGTTCCTATTGTTACGGGAATGAATATTGGCAGAAGGATTGCAGGGCTGGCAAAGCCAGTAGCCAGAATTCGAAGCATGTTGTGGCTTCGGCTTTGGGTGTGTTTGTAATAGAGAACTGTATGTCAGTTAACCCTACTTCCTGGGTATTGGATACCGGATCAGGATCTCACATCTGTAATTCATTACAGGCTCTGAGAAACCATAGGGTTATCAGGAAAGGTGATATGACTCTCAGGGTTGCTAACGGAATGAGCATGGATGCTGAATCCGTAGGGGAATATCATCTTGGACTGACAACTGGACAGATATTGATTCTGCATAACTGTTTGTATGTACCAGGTGCGACTTGTAATATCATATCTATATCCTTAATTTCTAAGGAAGGATATGATTTTACTTTTGTAAGCGATGTGGTCGACATCCACCTAAATCAAGTTCTGATTGGGTCAGGTACATTAAATAACGGGATATACGTATTGAATCAAGCTCAGATTTTCAGTGTCCAGAACACACTTAAAAGAAACTCCGGAAACAAATCAGGCTTTCTTATGGCATTGTAGACTGGGTCACATCAATGAGAGAAGGTTGACGAAGTTACATACAGAAGGATATTTGGATCCGTTCGAATATCAGTCATATGCAACGTGTCAATCCTGTCTCATGGGAAAGATGACAAAGACTCCGTTCACTGGACACGGAGAAAGAGCAAGCGAGCTCTTGGAACTCATACACAGTGACGTGTGTGGTCCAATGTCTACACATGCGCGAAGTGGTTATTCATACTTCATTACTTTCACAGATAATTTCTCTAGGTTTGGACATGTCTTCCTGATGAAGCATAAATCCGAGGCCTTTGAAAAATTTCGGGAATACAAGAATGAAGTTGAAAAACAAACAGGCAAAAGTGTCAAGACACTGAGATCTGATCGAGGTGGAGAATACTTGAGTGCCGAGTTTCTGGACTACTTGAAAGAGAATGGAATTCTCTCGCAGCTTACTCCTCCATACACACCACAACACAACGGTGTATCGGAAAGACGGAATCGAACTCTATTGGATATGGTTCGTTCCATGATGAGTAAGGCTGAGTTACCGCTATCTTTCTGGAGTTATGCACTAGAAACAGCTGCATATCTCTTGAACCAAGTTCCAACTAAGACAGTGCCTACCACACCATATCAAATGTGGAGTGGGAAGAAACCCTGTCTTAAAAACTTTAAGACATGGGGATGTCCAGCTTTTGTCAAAAAGCAGCATGCGGACAAGCTGGAGGCACGCTCGGTACAGTGTAAGTTTGTGGGATACCCAAAGAACTCTAAGGGGTATCTTTTCTATTACGCAGAGGAGCAAAAAGTCTTTGTTTCTCGTCATCCCGCTTCTTGGAAACTGAGTTTTTAGAAAATTAGATAAGTAGGAGCGCAATAGAACTGGAAAAAATTCCAGAACCACAAGCTATTACTGAAACCTTAGGAGAACCAGAATGTTCAGGGGAACCGGACATTCCTGTGCCGCTCCGCAGGAGTAGTAAGCAGTCTCATCCGCCCGAGAGATACTACGATTTTCTCATAGACGGGGATAGAGAGAATTGCGTCATTGATTATGATGAACCTACTAGCTTCCAGCAAGCCATTCAGAGTGGTGACTCGGTAAAATGGCTGGATGCAATGCGGACCGAGATGGAGTCTATGTACACCAACAAAGTTTGGACTTTGGACTTTGCTCCAGAAGGGGTAAACCCGTAAGCTGCAAATGGATCTTCAGAAAGAAGATTGGTGTAGATGGGCAGGTTGAAACCTATAAAGCTAGGCTTGTTGCAAAGGGTTTTCGTCAAAGACCTGGTTTGGACTATGACGAGACCTTTTCTCCGGTAGCTACGCTCAAATCCATTCGGATCCTTCTTGCCATTGCTGCCTTCCATGATTATGAGATCTGGCAGATGGACGTAAAGACGGCTTTTCTAAATGGAAATTTGGAAGAGTGCGTCTATATGGATCAGCCAGAGGGATTCATTCAGAGTGGGAGCAGCGGTAAAGTGTGCAAGTTGCTCAAGTCCATCTATGGACTGAAGCAGGCATCGCGGAGTTGGAACATCTGCTTTGATGATACTGTCAAAGAATTCGACTTTGTCAAAAACCCAGATGAACCATACATTTACAGTAAGATTGTAGGGAGAAATGTGGTATTCCTCGTCTTGTACGTCGATGACATTCTCCTAATAGGAAATGATATTTCTATGTTACAGTCAGTCAAAGGATTCTTGTCACAGAGGTTCTCCATGAAGGACCTGGGCGATGCCAACTACATTCAGGGGATCCAGATCTATCGTGATAGATCTAAAAGGATGTTGGGACTTTCACAGTCCAGGTACATCGACACCATACTGAAACGATTCAGTATGGAAGATTCCAAGCGCGGTAATCTACCGGCTTGTCACGGAATCACCCTCTCCAAAGAGATGTCTCCCAAGACTGATTTGGAAAGGGCTCGCATGTCATCAATACCCTACGCATCTGCGGTAGGCTCTATTATGTATGCGATGTTGTGTACCAGACCAGATGTAGCATACGCATTGAGCGTTGTAAGCCGATATCAGTCGAACCCAGGGGAGAAACACTGGATAGCAGTAAAGAACATTCTCAAGTACCTGAGAAGGACTAAGGAGATGTTCTTGGTGTATGGCGGAAAAGACCTCCAGATCGAGGCCTTTGCTGACTCCAGCTTCCAGAGTGACAAGGATGACTCCAAGTCCATATCGGGTTATGTCTTTACCCTCAATGGAGGGGCGGTTTGCTGGAAGAGCTCCAAGCAGGAAACCGTTACTGACTCAACTATGGAAGCGGAGTACATAGCTGCTTGCGATGCCGCAAAGGAAGCTGTCTGGATGAAGAAGTTCCTCACGGAGCTTCAGGTGGTTCCTACCAGTGTTGATCCAATACCGCTGTATTGTGACAACAACGGCGCTATAGCTTTAACGAAGGAACCCAGGTCCCATCAGAAGTCCAGGCACATTTTGAGGCGGTACCACCTGATCAGGGAGATCGTAGATCGCTGGGAGATCGAGGTGAAGAGAGTAAATACGGAAGATAACACTGCTGATCCACTCACGAAGGCCTTACCCCGGACTCAGTTCGAGCGGCTGATCGAGATGATAGGTCTTCGATACGCCAGTATATGGCTGTAACATTTCAAAAAAATAAAGTATTATTTTTGGGAATTTTCATAATTTAATATTAATTTTTAATGAATATTTTAATAGTCGGTATAATTAGATACCGATAAATGGTGAAAATTCCGGAGAAAATTTTGGAAATTCTAAAATAGGTTATTTTGTGGAAATATGCCATTTTACAGTTTTTATGATGGATTATGTGCTATTTTAATGTTAATCGCGATTAAAAATCGCTAATTGGATTTTTGGCTTTTTGGGCAAAAATGTGCACATGACATTTTCTACACTTGTTACACTTGTTTCATGTTTTGGACTCATGGTGGCCTAGGGTTGGACCATGCTTAGGTGACCATGGTGGCTTAACATTTTGGTTAGGTTAAGTGGGTTACTTAAGGATTGTTAGCTTTGTTTTAAGGTGATTAGATTGGGGTGAACTTGTGTAGGAGAGAGGAGAGAGCCATGATGGCTTTGTGTCTTGTGGACATTTTATCAAGAGAGAGAGAGAGAGGTGGCTCCTAGGTAATGTCACAATCACCCCATGTCATTTCAAAGCTTTGTGCCTCGCATCTCTCCCTCTCACTCACAACACTTCACACTACCTCAGCTTCTTAACCAACTACACCACCACACCCCAACATCAAACAACAACAGCTGCAGAACCAGCTCCAGCAACACCATAAACCCTGCTACAGCCACAGCAACAACCATTTAACCAACAGCAGCAGCTGTAGCCCCAAACAACAGCAACAACAGCCACCAAAACTGCATCAGCAGCCCATTACATCAGCAATAGCACATCAGCCCCAAACCTCAGCCATTGATATAACACATCAGCCACCTGCAACAGCTGCTGATATATCACCACCAGCCCTAACATCATTGCAACAATACCATCAACACTTCACCACAAATACAACAAACCCCTTCTTCTGCTACTGCTGCAACAGCAACACAGAAACAAAATATAACAACAGCAGCAGCATTAGCCAAGATCAGTGGCAGTAGTAGCAGGGCAACACTTCAGCAACTTGAAGCACTTCAGCAGCACACACACTTCCTCCTTCTTCCCTTCTCCTTCATCCTAGGACCCTCTTGAGGTATAATCTTGCAACCCGACTCCTTTATCATGGTTATCTAGCTGAATTTTAGTGTTATATTGAAGATTAGTGCTAGTTTAGGGATTTTGAGTGAGACTTGACCAACTGTTGGTTTTGATTGTTAGTATAGCCTTACTAAGTGTTGTTAGGACCAGTTTAACCAAGATTGTCCCAGATTTCACCCATACACCAGATTTATTCGACTTGGCGCATTTTAGCGATTTTGTCGATTTTGTGACCTTGCTGGAATCTGCTATCAACCCGGACCTCCTAAAATAATTTTGACTTCACAGTAGGATGTGCAGGCAGATAGGAACCAACACCCAAAACCCTAGCCCCAACCTCATTTCCTTGGCCGCAGATTTAATCCCCCTGGCCGCAATTTGCGGCCAGAGCAGGGGGAATCGCCTCGTTTTGCGTGCACAGCCCTATTGCATGTAAACTTGACCCCCTGTATGTCTAGTTTTGACTGATTCCAGTTAGGATAGAATCTGAGTTGATTTTCATAGGCTGGCGTATGATTTACGACTTGTTTTCGTATGGATTTTGGATATTTGGTGATTCGTTTCCGTCAGGTGGCGTTTGAACGCCAACGACCAGTGAGCTTTGACTATGTTTGCACGCGAAGTCATAGGTTTTTACCTATGGGCGTAGCGTGTACCATTTTGGTTTCCGACATAGTTTTCATGTGTTTTAGCATGTGATATTCTTGTAGGTACTCACGTGGCGTCGAAGCGTTGGAGATGCAAACGGCGACATCGGCACCGGCACGCATAAAACAAGGTGAGTAGATTTATATCTACGGGGAGAAGTCGGGTGGATGGCGTATAGCACCCCCGCAGTTCGTAGTGATGTGTACGGATGCGTATACACACTAACAATTATTATATGTTGTTGGGATTAATTATTGATGTTTAAATGGATATTGGTATGTTGGATTTATGAAAGGTTACGAAACCCTAGGACAGCGGGTGCACTACACATACATACACACATATACATACTTGCATACATCCTTATTTCATATGGGGTTATGGGATTCTATTTAGTTATGTGTTCATATGGATATGGGACTATGTGTTCACATACGAATTTGAGGATGATACATGGGATTGAGATGAGTCGATGATATTTGATACGAGATTATGATATCGGTGATATGGTAGAATTCATATTTGAGATACGTCGTGATGCTTTAGCGGATTTCGGGATAATGATGTCATAGGAATAGTGATATATATTAAATGATCGATATGTGATTATGATACGAGATAGGCGGTGATATGATATGATATGATATGACAGATATTTGTGATAGGCCGCCTTGGGCGATGTATACTCCTTGTAATGAATGTGATGATGATATCGATTTATACGAGACTGTCGATCAGTAGTCAAATCATAACTGTTAACTATAGAGATGATGTTAGCATTGTACTAGACATAGTTCAGTACCCCAGATGATGATCTTGATAAAGAGAATACTAGATGAATGATATGACGGATGTGATTTTGACCCGTACCCAGATTTGGGGATGCCGTACGACGGATTTACGTACGAGCTATAAATTGATGTTTGATCCGCACTCTTGATTTGGGAATAACTGATTATAGAGATATGTTATCGGATGTGATATTATCGAGGCGGGATCACCGACTATATATATATATGTGTATATATATGTATCGACTCAGAGGTTAGGCGGTTTCCCTTACCTACTGTTAGCCTTAGCTCAGCCCTATAGTGGTATAGCTATATGACTCTTATGACATTAGATGCAGTTTAGCTATCCTTGTGCTTAGTATTCACCTCCCGTACATTTTTATTGTTGCTCTGCATCGCATACTTATTGTGATTCATATTCCATTATTGATATCATGCTCTTAGGACACCAGCACCATTACCGATGATGCGTATGTTCCACATATACTTACTTACCAGATCACACACATCTTCATCGGTAATTGCCATGTCACTACACAGTAATATTATTGCATCAGGATATAACCCTTGTATGTGCATACTATTATTCCATGTTGCATGATATACTGTTATACTTGCATTTCATTTTTATGTCACATACATCATGCTTCTTGATTATACGCATTGAGATATGTTGTTTCTATGATATTTCTGGATTTGGGAACCGTGGATATTTCAAAGAGATTATGTAAATGTTTTAAAACCCGGTTACCCTTGATATGATATTTCAGTGCGTCCACCATGTGTTTTCTCGGTGCTGAGAGCGACATGTGGAACCCGAATCGAAAAGGCGGATGAGACCGATTGCGGGTACATGGTGGACCCGGTGCGGTACCCCGGGGCAAGAAGATCGCAGGAGATGGCGTTGAGCCTGGCAGGGGAGTACGACCGACCGGTGATTTTACCCGACACGTCGGATATCCGGAGGATACCGTCGTAGTCATGAGATGGATGGTAGGGGCCGATCTGGACTGACGGCGCCCTGGATTTTATGATTGAGATATTGAGATTTGAGATATTGAGGTACAGAGATTGTGATACAGAGATATCGAGATATTGAGATTTATGTTTTGTGCCGATGCTAGGCACTGTTTATGTTGATTTCATTCATGATACCTCATTTTATAAATACAGAAATCTCACAAATTTATGAAAGCAGTTTTCTTCAGTACATGCATTCTGTTTCATGCATTCATACATCATTCATATGATTCATTGCTACCTGAGGCACTGACACAGGCACATGGGATTACACTTGGGTTAGATATTTACACTAGCCATGGTTATAGATTGCTGGTTATATATTTGAGGTTTATATATTATGATCGTATGACCTAGGATTGCGTCATACATGCGATTTTCTGTTCGTAGATCTTTTTCTACTCACGAGTTGGCAACTCACCCCCGTTGTGCCCCAGTTTCTTGCAGGTGTTGCCGTACGGGTTTCATTACGGCTTTGCGGGCACATCTTTTTCAGGTGACTTGCTAGTAGGTGGGTTATTTGTATCATACCCATCATTATACATTGTATATTATATTCAGTTGTATCTAGAAGTTCCATCAACCAAGCATGTACTTATTTGAGATAGAGACTAGTGATGTTTATTCTTTCGACCTTGGAGTCGCGTGTTACATTTCTATGGATTTCTTGCTGGTTGAGTTTCCTCTCTGTTGTGAACATCGCCTTTAGGCGTTGTATATTATGTTGCATACCGGTTGTTTAGATATGGTTCTTCCTACTCTCTACTACTTTTCTTGGTTTGGATTTCTAGGCTCAGCTTACTTAGAGCACGTACGCCTTGAGACGTTCGTAGCCTAAGTGCCGGTCATGTTCCGTACTTTTGGGACGTGACAATGGCCTTAGTGCAAGTGGGAGATTATTAGTGTATATGCCCTAGAGGCCATTATTGTATCATACTAGTTTGTATATTACTTAATAGAAGCTTGGGATATTCACCTTGTATAGACAATCTTGCTCAAAATAGTAGTATGCTACTTGATTTGTTTCTACTTCAATATGTTCATGTGTTTCTTTTAGCATATTGCTTATATATATATTAGTAGAGCCCTTAGGATCTTTGCTTGATTACCAGCGTTGTGATGGCAGTCACACTCGTGGAGGCTGGGTAATCCGCAAGCACATCCTTATACAGGTCCCTAGTCGTAGGACTATTGAGACAGGGCATCGATACTCCGGAGTAGACTAGCGTATGCGCTTCTCATCCTAGCAGAGGAGACGGTCTGTCCCACAGCCGTCAGTACGTCATACTTGAGATAGTATGCGGGTGCTCCTTAGGTTACGAGTACACTGGACAGGACTCGTCGGGACTGATTGGTTGGTATTATACCTATCGTCAGTTATCAGTTCCCAGGTGACATGAGTACAGCTTAGTCCGCTGACTTGACACTGTCACTTCGCCTCGAGTGTGTTCCCATTGTACTTTGATTACTACCCTACCACGGCTCAAAGGAGTCGTGCAAACAAGTAATAGTTGGGTGCAGTCCCGAAGCACTTAGAGGCAGTGACGGTTAGACAGGATTCGTCTCTCCCGGTATTGGGGGTTGATATCGCGCTGTGTCTAGGAGAGCCATTACACAAAGTCCCTGGCCAGGGCAAGCGAGATATACTGGTAGGTTTCCAGTGTTATCTCAGGGTGTTCTGGGCTACACTCCGACACGACTTGTACCGCTATTAGGGGACTGACGTTTACCGCCCCCATAGGCCCGCCATGCGATATTCTTAGACGAACAGACCGAACTGTACGGAGATTGTCACATTCAGGCTCAGTAGGAGTTCAGATGGGTTTCACCTCGTCCGTCTTCTTATCGGCATCTACCTGGGGGCCGTTACGCACAGCTAGTGCCGCTTGCGGTCTGTGGTTAAACCCACTGCCAGTGTAGTGTCGAGTCTTTAGAGTCCCACACAGAGAGCTATTCTCCTTTAGGCAAAAGAGTAAAGGTCGCATGCTTTTGCGACCGGGTTCGGTCACATCCGTGTACTTGTGCACGTTTAGTGTCTGGGCAGTTATCACTAGCGGGCTTTAGTTTAAGCCAGATCCTAGTGCACGTTTTGGGATTGGTTTTATCTCGTTTGTATTCATGTTCTTCGGAACGCGGATGCGGGTGTATATGCACGGTTGACAGAGAGACAGAGGCAGAGGATTCTCATTAGGGTTGTTGACTGTTGACTTTTACTGAACCCTAATGAGAATAAGAAATATGATTAATGATAATATTAATTAAGTATTATTGTGCCATGGTTGGGTTGAAAGGTTGACTTTGTTGACTTGTTGACTTAGTTGACCGGTTGACTAGGTTGGACTTGTTGACCATCATCACTACAATGGCTATCATTTCATGGCAAAGACTTTTGCTTGCTTGTTATACTTTACAAAATGAGTGCATGAAATGATATTGCCATTTGATATGATATGAACCATTACATAATACTCAATTATTATTATTTGTTATGATTATTTTGGATTATGAGAGCAAAGGTGAGAAAAGTCTTGCTCATTCTATCATTCTCATTCTCTCTCATCCTCAAGTTCTCCCTCTTTCTCTTGCTCTCTCTCTAGTTAATGGTTCTATTGTCTCATGTGTTGAGAAGCAAGAACCATAGAGATAAAACCCAAAACACTTCTCTACTCATCCTAGTATACAAGGTCTAGCAAACCAAGTGTTCTAGTTTCCTCAAGATTGAGGTTGGAGCCGAAGGTAGAAGCTTTCAGGTGGATCCATTTTCGGCACAAGGAGACGATGAGGAGAGAACCATCCGACCACCACAAGGAGTCGAAGAGAAGGAGTTCAAGTTAAGGTATAACCCCCTAACCGAGTAGCTAAAACTCCTAGTTAGGTTGTCAGATAGTTGTTTAACAAAGATCTGTATTTTGAGTCCATGTTACCATCAAAGAAAAATTGTTTTTCATCATTTTCGCAGCCCCAAAGAACCGGGGACGGGTAACGTGGACTTACAACGTGGTGTCACCGGATTTGTCCCGAATCGTCGCTAGAACTTGACTTTGGGCTAACTCCACCTGTATAACTTTTTGGACTTAGAAAACTTTGAGAGTTTTGACAATGGATTTCAGAATAGAGGGGGATAGAGTGTGGGGTGGTATTTATAAGATATAATTAGGGTTTAGGGTATTAAAATGAGAATTAAAATGCATTAAAATTTGTTTTTAAAGCTCATTTTAATTCTCTGTTAATGTGCAGGAAAATCAAACAGAAGAAGAGTAGTAGGGGGCCAAAGGGTGTTGGGTGAAAAAAATTAAGCATTTAGGACGGAGGGCCCGGCGGCGCCGGCCCAGAGGAAGATCTCGCCGGCCAAAGTGTGGGGGGGTGTGCTTGGATTGAAGCCACGTGTCATGTTCAGTGCATATAACATTTTCCACATGTTTGATTTTAGTGACTTTTCATTTTTACGTGTATTGCACGTGTAAACTTTTGGGCGTCCAAAAAGTTTAGAAGAAAAATTATTAAAAATAATATGTGGCTGGGGGGATTTGAACACAGGGGCTATGTCAAAGTAGTGCAGGCTTTACCAATGAGCTATAAGTGTTTTCTTGCTGTTCAAAAGCAAATTAAATTTATAACTTGTGCTCAGGACTTAAATACTCCATTTGTACATTAGCTTTAAAAATTTTATGTACATTAAAACAGAGTCGTTACACCAAGCATCGAGTGAAGCAACTAGAGACTCTAGGTTGCTAATCTAGAGTGCCAAGGATATAGTGAATGGGTCCATGTGTTTATCTATCTCACCTCCTCTCTTGATTCTCAACTCATGAGATTGTAGAGAGGAGGTTGAGGTTGAAGGTGGAGGAGCTTAAGAAAACACTAGAGAGGAGTCAAGCATGATGGTGAGAAAGCTAACTTAAAAAGAAATGAACCATCCATATGTGAGAGAAAATGAAAAGCTAGGTTTTGTAAAACCAATTCTTTCAATATAAAATCAAGCCCATGCTTGAATAGTTTGCACAAATGAATTAATAATTCATTTGTGCAACACTATGCAAGCATGGCTCTCACCATACTCCCCTCTCTCATCCTTTACACCTCATTTCCATTTAATAATAAATGGATAAAACTAAATGGGGTGTCCACCTTCTAAAATGTTTTCTGTATAAATATGATGTTATCTGTATAAATGCGGATTATATTCTACTGTATATACATACATGTATTTGTACCGAAATACGAATACCCGAAGAGATAAAATAACACAAAGAACATAATACTAGAATATACATATCGAAATACATATACATAAATTATTAAATCAATACCTGATTTAATAATCCGGCTCAAACTCGAGCCGGCTAGTATTATCAACTATCCGATCGAAAGTCCGGATACATGGTGCAATCGATCGATCGGAACCCTGCTCGTATCAAATACGGCTACTAAATCGTTTTGCCAGAACCAAGGAAACCCTCTGTGTGGGACTCTAAAGACTCGTCAATATGCTAGCAGTGGGTTTAACCACAAGCACGTCAGCGGCATTAGCTGTATGTAACGGCTACCCAGGTATTGAGCGAAAAGAAGGCCGACGAGCAAACTCATCCGAACCCCTACCGAGCCTGTCCGTGACACTCTCCGTACAGTCCAGTCTGTTCGTCTAAGAGTATCGCATATCGAGTCTAGGGGGTGGATAAAGTCAGACCCCTAATAACACGATATTTCTTGTCGGTATGAAGCCTATCACCAACTGAGAAACTACTGATCCAAATCAGTAATTCTCGACTATTTTGGCCAAGGATTTCTGGTGATGGCCACCCGTGCACAATACAACATTAACCCCCAATACCGGGAGAGAAGAATCCCCGATGATCCGCTCACTTCCTTCATGTGGCTCGGGACTGTACCCAACTAAAACCTATTTGCACGACTCCTTTGAGCCGTGGTAGGATATTAATCAAAGCACAGTGAGAACTCATACGAGACAAATGACGATCTCAAGTCGACAGACTAATCTGTACTCATGTCACCTGGGAAATGCTATCTGACAATAGGTATAATACCAACTAGCATGTTCCCGGCGAGTCCGTCAAGTGTACTCATAACCCAATGAGTACATGTATACTATCTTAGGTGACTAACCGACACCAATGGCTTGTGAGACCGGCCACCGCCCCTCTTCGGGTCTCGAAAAGTATACACTAGTCTACTCCGGAGTATCGATGCCGGTCTCGATACTCCCTCGACTAGGGACATTTAAGGATGTGCTTATAGACCACCCAGCTCCCATGTATATGATCGCCATCATAATGCTGGTAGTCAAGCAAGAATCCTATAGGCTTTATCAACATGTAATAGTGATATGTAATACCACATAATGCATGTACATAATGATAAAGATAAACCAGATAGCATACTATCATCTTGAGTAAGATTGTTTTACCCGTATAGGTCCTCCCTCAACCATCACAATCGCGTATATGTGATTACAATAATTGACTTAAGGGCACTATAGCCAATAATCTCCCACTTGCACTTAAGGCTGATTATTACGGTGTCGTATACTCACAGCCCGTGTGATACTGAACACCCAACTTCTCTACTAATTAGTCTAGAAAAATCCGTTTGCAAAACTATTGCGTTCGAGAAATAGCCTCAGTGAGTGGATCCACTCCAATGTTTCTATCTTTATCTCTCTATATCTTAAGTTCACGGAGAAATACTACCTCCCGAAATGAGCGATACCTGTCTTTGAATTTGTCTGGATATCTAATGGGACCCGGTTCATAAATGAACTCCAAATCCAACAAACTTCTTAGACTGTATCTTCCACTGAATTTAATCAGTATTCTGCGCTATGCCTTCCTCAGTATCCGCGTGGGCCACCTGTCCAACATACTACCCCTCAAAAGAGAGAAAACTATAACTCTGACAGCCATTCTATCATCCAGGTCACCTTGGAAGCCTGAAATGATAACCGCCTCCAGAAGGAGGCTGCCGTTACCATATACCAAGAACATCCACTTATGTTCATAACTGCTTCCCAACGTTTCTCCAGGATTGGATTAATATATATACTTATTGCATCCAGTGCAAAAGCAATATCTGGTGTGGTACTTGATATTTAATGATTGACTATATTACCTAAGCAAGCGATATGTCAATCACGCAAATCCCTCTCCTCATCAGTCTAGAAGACATCTCTTTAGAGATGGTGACTCCATTACCTGCGGGTACACCACCACGCCTGAAGTCGTCCATTCTAAAATACTTTAGAACTTTGTCAAAGTACCCAAATTGGGACACTTCCCAAATCTAGATCTAAAATCATAGATCTAGTGACCAGAATCTTTGATATTTTATCCAGATCCTATGTGGAGAAACACCTTGTGACATCCACAGTATAACCGATCGTAGTATAGGAAGATTACTTCCTATTAAGAGCATGTCATCCATAATACCAGGATATCACTCCCTACTAGCTTCCTACCATATCCATATGTTATTCTAACGAAGTCAAACTCTATGGCTGTCATATAAAAATAGATGATTTATCTCCGCTACACTTGTTTTAGTCTATAAATAGACATAAGCTACTTGCCCACATGCTTCCGCTACTCCCACTAACTACAACAACCTTCTGGCAGAGTCATATACACGTGCACTTCTAAAGCTAATTTAGAACGACGTTATACTCATCCTCCTGCCAGATCTCATAGTCTAGAACAGCAGTAGAGGCAAGCTTGGGTAATCAAAAACCTTCCTGTCACCGTCTTTGAGGAGACCAAAGTACCTCTCGGGTGCCTGAAGTTACCCACCAAAACTGCGGAGTGTCTAATGGATTGTCGAATCCAATTGAATGTTTAGGTTCTACTAAATTTTCAGTAATCGTTTGTGATTATGGAATCACTTCCAGTTCTACCATACTCCCACTAATGTTTTCTGAAAAGAATCCATTTTACTAAAACTGTGGCGAGTCAAGAACAATATAACTATTGATCTTCCAGATGGTAGAATGTTAACCCTCGTCAAAGCCCAGGATAACCCACAAACTGCCATTACTGAAACGCGCCTTGAGTTTATCCGGATTTTGATTTTAAGTATCAGCCGGACTACTCCATATACCTTAACATCGTTAAAATATGAATCCATTCTATATCCAATATAGAAACAAAGGCACTAATTTAATTGGAACCAGATTCAAAATACATGCAGCCGTTTCCAGTGCATATCAACTAAATGGAAGGAGGCCAAGCAGCGTTACCCATCAAGGAATGCACCCACTTATGAGTAACCTGAAAGAGAAGTAAGTTCTCAAATATTACTTACAACGGAATACCTAACACAAATATCTACATCTTCGATCACCTTGAAGAATTCTGATACTTGCAACATATGGTTCTCAACTTTATTCTTATACATATAACTTCTCAAAATATGGACCTTGTATTTCAACGAAATACTTGTCTAAAACTAGATAAGTCATGAGTAAACAGAATATAGTACGATTACCAACCCCTTTGTCCTAACAGACACCGGACAACATATAATACTTTGTATAGGTCCACTGAGCTTAATAACTCAAATCCTGGACGTCGTAGGTTGAAAACTGTACTATGGTTAAGAAAAATTACATCGCTCTTGAATGCACCTTACCTAACCATCAACTGATATAGGTAAATGTCATAAACATAATTTCAAAAAGTTATATCTCACTTTATAAAATATATGTACAGATATATCAGTTTAAAATTGGTGCATAACGACGGATATTCAAAACCAAATATTTGCCGTCAGGCAAAACCCAAGTGATTTCCTCAAATATCACCAATTACAAAGAATTCTAATATATTGAGGATATAATCACCCAATTCCCAATATTCTACTCCCACTCAGCATCTGTAACGCTATACAGATGTGAGAATCAAGTCTGGTAAATACATACCCTGGAGTCAGAATCTAATTGGGAAAATAGTTTTCAATTAACACCACACAGCAAAACTGAAACATGAAGATGTTTCGAAGGGGTGGCCGGATATTCCTTGTAATGCCTCTTCCACTATCCATATTCATGACAGTAACCGTATACTTCCTTACCCTCACCCCAATCCTTTTATATGTCTTTGCTTATTACCTTCTGTACACCACACTTAAGCTAATTTATTTTCTTCCTTCCCTACCTTTCGCCACCTGCCTATGGTTTAGAAGAAGACTATCCAATAAGCGTAATAGGTGTACTTTCCTAATACCAGGAGCTCTCGCAACGTGAGAGAAGGTAAATAGAAAATACAACTAAATAATCCTTATTCTATTTCTCCTGAACCAGAAACCATCCTCGATCAGAAACAAGTTTCTTCGAGTTCGTATGTAACTATACGATGGCATATCCAATAAATGTGGATCTTCGTAGTGATACAGAGTGTTCTGGAGAAATGCAAAGGGGGTGTAGGAGTGGCAAAGATATATGCGACTAAATGACAATTCAAAAGCCAAAGTGTTTTAAGAAGGTTCGGTTAACTTGGTTCATGAGTTTTTAAGGTCAGGCCATGGTCGCTGCCAAAGAGAGAGAGAAAATAAACACTCAGCGTGCACTCTAACCTAGATTATATTGGTTAATCACTTTATCTAATCAGGATGGCTCCCACTATTTTCTCGAATTCTCCTTCAAACCCTAAAAGGAGAATTAGTCGGGATCATCTGAAAATCACCCGAGGAGTAACATATACTCATCAGTGGGAATCGAGATCCAACTATCATTGCATGATAACTTGATGGAAGCCACTCAAGTCAACACACTCCAGAAGGTATGCGCATGCCTGGCAAGTTTCCTTTATGTTTGAAACTCCCGATGTAGTTTTTGCCCCTAGGACCAAAGTGACCTTGACGGAGTCAACAAATCAAAGAGTCCTAGTCAAGTTCAACCCGTCATTATCTTGATTGCATTAAACCCACCCGCACGAGCCCTTGACGGAGTCAACAAGGCCGCACGACTGTCCTAACCAATCGCATCGTATGCTACAAACAAGCACCACTTAGCTACCGTATACTACGCCTTGACGAAGTCAACAAACGCAGCTCGAATAGTAAGTACTACTCGTAGGAAAAGACGGAGGGCAACGGCTGGTTTTTAACAAAAAACCTTTAACGTAATGAACTTGATATCGTTGAAGGAACCTAGTGGTTTTACAAATATATATTGGCATAAACTTTTGCTAAAGAGGTCACTCCCTGTGAAGGGATCTCGGCTCTTTCCTCATCAAATGAGGTGCGGGATATTCCGAACTGAATACTATGATGCAAAGCAAAAGAATTGACTATAGTGAAGTTATTACAATGACGCAAACTTTTGCCCAAGAGGTCACACCCTATGAAGGGATCTCGGCTCTTACCTCGTTGAATGAGGTGCTGGATATTCATAACCGAATACCGCTGTGCAAAGCAAAAGGAAACGTCTGTAATGTCAGTTTTTAAAAAACTTGGTTCCAACAACATCGTATAGGTTTGTTTTCCTTTCATTAATCAGAATTAATGCAGTCCCATCAATTAATCCATATCACACCAGAAAAAGGAATGAAAATAAAATGTACATATATACCATCCGCATTCGCCACGGGGCCCCGTCATGCACCATCAGGTTACTTAACTAACGGCAGAGCGGGGGTTGGACTAGCACGGATGCAAAACAAATACAACATCTACTAGTGTGTGTATATATATATATATATATATATATATATATATAACATTCGTCCCAGGCATGATATAAGCAACATCACAGAACATCAGCAAGCAACACATAATGGTGGATAATCTTGGAGGCTCGGATTTCATTTGAGCCGCAAATGAGACCCGACGTTCCCGGTCGTGTGGATAGCCTGTGCAATGAAAACCTGGACTCCTACGAGCGCGGCAAGTTACTCGTGTTGGATATATGTATGCCCTAGAGGCCATTATGTGATAGTGGATGTATCTGTACATGTATATATATTCAGTATACATTCTTGCTCGACATGATAGTATGCTATCTGGTTCTTCTTTATCTGACATGTTGATTTGATCATGCTTATTATTCACTCATACATGCTGATAAAGCCCTGAGGATATTGGCTTGACTGCTCTGATTATGATGGAGATCATACTAGTGGGACATCTGTAGTCTATAAGCATATCCTGGAAAGTCCCTAGTCGTAGGTATATCGAGACGGGGCATTAATATACTAGAGTAGACTAGCGTATATGATACTAGACCCATATGATGGGCGATGGATGTTCCCACATTCATCGATGTTTGACATCAAGATCATATACGGGTGCTCAGTGCTGACTGGGTACACTGGACGGACTCACCGAGAACTCCTATATGGAATTATATCTATCGTCGGATAGCAGTTCTCAGGTGACACTGGTGCAGGTTAGTCTGTAGACCCGAGATCGTCATGGAGTCTTGTGTGTTCTCCCACTGTACTTTGATTACCACCCTACCACGGCTCTACTGAGTCGTGCAAACAGGTGGCCGTTGGGTACAGTCCCGAGACACACGGAGGCAATGAGCGATAGGAGGGGTTTCGTCTCTCCCGGTATTGGGAGTTGATGCTGTACCGTGCCCGACTGGTTATATCAGTAAGTCCCTGGCCAGGGCTGCTGAGAATTGCTGATAAGTGTTATCAGTAGTTTCTCAATCTGTTATAGACCATTCACCGGCACGACTTATTGAGTTATTAGGGTCGACGTTACCATCCCTAGGCTCGATATGCGGCATATCTGACGAAGAGACCGGACTGTACGGTAGTGTTGCCGGTTGGCTCGACGGGAGTTGTAGCAGGTTCGCTTGTTTTCTTCTGATCGCTCAATACCCGGGTGGCCGTTACGTTTAGCTGACCGCTTGCGGTTTGGGGGTACCTGATATGATCATCACCCTCTGCCGGCGTATTGACGAGTCTTAGAGTCCCACAAAGGAGTTACCCAGTCCAGGCGAAACGTTGTGGTGCGCGTATGCGATATGCGCATGCACCCGATTAAAATATGCGTATATGATACCGAACATTGATCGGGTGGCCTGCTTTTGGTGGGGTCATATGAGATATGACCGGATTGATAAATTAAGTGTTGATTTATCATCTAACCATTAGTTTTCTCACTTGAAACCTTTCTAGGGTTTGATGGATGTATGCATGCATGCATGTGTTTCTTTCTTTCATTCTAGTTTCATGCACATGTGGATGTGCATACATGCATACATACATACACCCATCCATCATGGTTGTTAGCATATGGAAATGGTGGCAATGTAAGACTCACACCATGGATTAAATAATGGATTATTATTTAATTTTGGTTTTAAAACAAAATGAAAAGAAAAGGATAATCATTCTAGCTTCTACATTCTTCTTCTAACCTAACCAAACTCAACTACCACTAACCTAGGGTTATCCTTCTCTTTATCATTTAAAACCCAAGTTAAATTAACTCTCCATCATTTAATCATGGTTGAATGCAAGAAGGAAATAAATATATATAGTGATATATTTCATTTTCTTTTTAAAAGAACTAAGGGTTATTTTTCACCTCTTGTTAAAAATAGCCACCATCTTCATCCTCCTTCACCTTTTTCCTCTCTAGTTTTATTCTAGTGAGTTAAACACAATTAAAGAAAGGTTTTTGAAGTGAGATCCTTAGCCACAACATCATTCTACTCAAGTCTAGCTAACTTGATTAGAGTGTTCTCTTTGCTTTTCCAAAGTTGCAAGCTTGGACGAGAAACTTCGGGTGGATCGTCGTGGACGAAAGAGGACTACAAGTGGACCTTCTTTCAACACCCTAGAGATTAAGGAGTCAAGCAAAAGGGGAGCTACAAAGGTTGTAGCCTTCAAACCCTAATTTTTATTAGCTTAAAGTTTCGTAACCCTAATTTTCTAGGATCGATTCCTTTGCGTGTTTGTTTAGCACCTTAAAAATACATACTTAGAGACATGTGATGCTTCAAAACTCTTCATAGGGTGCTAGGCAAACCTTACACTGGTATCAGAGCCGACCTAGAACATTAGGCGACGCTTTTACGAAGTAAAAATCCCGATCGGACAAAAATACGATGCTTTTGGACCCTCTCTGGACAAATTTTAAAATTTGATGTTTTTCAGAATTAAAAATACTTAAAAAATACAGTAGGAAATTCTAAGAATAACAGTGAAATTCGATGACCTGAACAGTGTAAACCGCCGCGGAACCGCCGCATTTCCTAGCTTAGGCCGCGGTTCCGCGGCCGTACGGAGGCATCATTGCATGAATTTTACACTGTTATTCTTAGGTTTTCTTGTACAGTGTTTTAGGTATGTTTAATCTGAATATTGTACTGTATTTTCTGGAGATGGCTTTCGACGCGCAGATTTGATCGGTATTTTCATTTCGTAGCTTTTCCGGGTAAATTAGAAAGTATTGAAGTGTTTGAACGAGTATCATTTGCTTACTATTCACGGGGTTTAAATGTTTTGGAGATACGTGCAAGTCTTTTTGTGGTGGTCCCTCTAGAAGACAACAAACCTTAACTCGATTATGTGACCATCTTGAACTGCCCTTTGAACCTTAGGGTTTGGGGCAGTACGACGTGCCACATGTGAGGCGTTGGCTTGACCCTTCTACGGCTGGACCGCTACTACTGTGTCACACTCCAAGTGTTTGAACTCTGCTCAAGTGTTGGGCTTTAGTGAATCCTGGGTATTTGATCGTTCGTTCGAAAACTTCAATACTGTCTGTTTATCCGGAATGTGATACAATATATAGAATTCGTATAGTTTAGGCATGAAATACGAAATATGTGATATTTCGCATTTATGATGTCTAAAGAGAATGTGGATTCCAAATATTGTAGTTTTACACTTTCTTTTCTGTGACCGTAAGTGTAGTATGTACGATATCGCCGGTTTCGTTGCTATACATCAACGACAATTGGGGTATGCATACTTACTTACGTTGATGATATGAGATATTATGTGTTGCTGAGATATGATGTGCAGGATTGTCGCGATTGAATAGCCGGGGTTTTTTTATGTGAGATGAGAGTTTTATATTTTCATTCATGTAAATTCTAATGTAATGTAATATTCTTTTATTTGGGGCACTTCCGGGTTGAGGTTGCTGCCACCTGTGTTGTATATTATTTACTTTTCCGCATTAGGATGGACCCAAGGAGGGGAGCACAGGTGACCGGGTTCTGGGGATCAGTGGGAGGCCATCTCGAGGAGTCGAGACCGGGTCTCCTAAACTCCAGGATTGGTAGGGTCACTTGCCGCTCTCGTAGGGGTCCAGGGTGTGGGCTTGGCTATTCATCGCGACTGTGGAATCCGTATTTTCTATTCTGGCTAAATACTAAATACGGACGTCCTAGTATATCCCACGTTATATCTATATTTCTGCTACCTGTGTTCTGTGATATCTGAGACGAATGACATATTATATATATGATATATAGTAGACGTTGCTTATGTTTTACACCCGCGCTAGTCCCGTCCCGGTATGCCGTTAGTTAAGTAACCTAACGGTGCATAACGGAACATTGCGGCGAATGCAGATGGCATAAGCGTACGTGTTATTTTCGTTTCTTTTCTGTGATTGGCTTAAGGACTTAAATGATGGGATTACATTAATGTGATTAATGTAAAGAAAATAAACCTAAAAGATGTTGTAGAATCGGATTTGAAAACTACTCGGCTATTTATGAAAAAGCTATATTTCAAAACTGCGGAGCTTAAGCCACTCCTTTTGAAAACCACTTGATTCTACAACGATATCAAGCTCAAAGCGTTAAAGATTTTCTTAAAAATCATCCGCAACCCTCCGTCATTTTAGGAAGTAGAGTACTTAGTATTCGTGCTACGTTTGTTGACCTTAGCCAAGGCGTAGTGTACGGTAGCTAAGTGATGTCTTCTTACAAACGCATATGATGCAGATTAATTAGGACGGGCATATGACTTTGTTGACCTTAGCCAAGGGTCATGTGAACGGGTCTAATTAATCAAGAAATGACGGGTTGAGCTTGACTAGTGCTCGTGATTTGTTGACCTTAGCCAAGGTCACGAGTATTAGGGGTAAAAACCACATCGGGAATTTCAATAGTTGAAATTTGCAATGAGATTGCATACCTTCCATATGATGGTTGGATCCCGATCCCACTGTGGGCAATAGTTGCTCCTAGGAGAGTTTTACAGTTTACAATTAGCTAACTCATTAGGTGTCTAGAAAGGTGTTAACGGGGCTCCGCCTCTGGGAAAATGAGGTTTACTCTAATTAGATCCGTGCGAAAGCACGGGGAACCTCCCTCAAGTACCGACACTGGCCTGGCTGAACGGTTAGCGAAGTTGTAGACTGTAATTAATCCTGGCTAGTTTTTCTTTTTAAGGTTTGAAAGAAAAACTCGATAAAAGCAGTGGGAAACATCGATTAGACAAGATAATAAACCAATCTAATCTATGCAAGAGCTTTCGCTGAGTGTATTCTTTTCTCTCTCTTAATGGCAGATACCCATGACTGGACTCAAGCTTTTACTAGATAAAAACAAACTGAATGGGACCAACTATAAAGACTGGCTGAGGAATCTGAAAATCGCCTTGACTTATGATAAAGTATCATATGTCCTCACGGCTTCAGCCCCGCCCGTCCCTGGTCCAAAATCCTCAGTTGCGGACATTGAAGTCCGCAAGACATGGGACGCTGACTGTGCCACGGCCACATGCCTCGCGCTTGCATCGATAGATAACACACATCAAAAGCAGCACGAGGACATGGACATTCACGGTATATTGCTCCATACAAAGGAGTTGTATGGGGAGCAATCCCGCGTATTACGATACGAAGCATCAAAGAAATTGTTTCAGATGCGAATGGCCCCTGGCACACCAGTAGGAGACCATGTTCTGAAGATGATAGCTCTTATTGAAGAGCTTGAGGACCTTGGATGGACGATGGACAATGAACAATATATAGATATTATTCAGCAGTCCCTCCCCTCCACCTTTGCTCAGTTCATAGTGAACTTCAACATGCATGGCATGGAGAAGGACCTCCCTGAACTCCTTAATATGTTAAGGAGTGCAGAGAGCACTATGAAGTTAGCAAAAACTCCCGTTATGACTATTGGACAGTCTTCCTCTTCTCGCCCGAAAGCCAAGGCCAAGGGAAAGAAAAAGAAGAAACCCACTAATCCTAAGGGCGGAGTTAAAAAGGTGAAGGGAAAGGGAAAGTCCAAGGCAGGAGACTCGGGGAAGGGCGAATGTTTTCACTGCCACAAGACAGGACATTGGAAGCGCAACTGCACGGAATACTTGAATCTCAAGAAGAAGCATGTTGATGCTTCTGCTTCAGGTGCGTTTGTAACTGAAAACTGTTTTTCTATAAACTCTGCTTCCTGGGTATTGGATACCGGTTCAGGTTCTCACATTTGCAATTCTATCCAGGGGCTGAGAAATAGCAAGGTTTTGAAGACAGGTGACCATACTCTCCGCGTTGGAAATGGTTCCAATATACATACAGTCGCAGTGGGAGAGTATCACTTGGGGTTGCCATCTGGATGTATTTTGGTTTTGAATCCATGTTATTTTGTACCAAGTATGCTATGTAATATAATATCCGTTTCTTTGTTGGATAATGAAGGGTACAATTTTGTATTGCAGAACAATGTTATGAACATTAACCTGAATCAAATGTTGGTTGGGTATGGTACGCTTAACAATGGAATATATGTCCTAAATCAACACACAGTTTTCAGTATACAACACACTAATAAAAGAAAACTTTCAGAACTAAATGAAGCTTTTCTTTGGCATTGTAGACTTGGTCATATTAACGAAACAAGACTAAACAAGTTACACAAAGATGGATATTTAAATTCTTTTGAATATAAATCTTATGCGACTTGCCAGTCTTGTATCAAGGGTAAAATGACCAAAACTCCGTTTACCGGACACGGAGAAAGAGCTACTCAGCTCCTGGGCCTCATACATAGTGATGTATGTGGGCCTATGTCTACATAGGCTAGAGGCGGTTTTTCATACTTCATTACATTCACTGATGATTTCTCAAGATTCGGTCATGTATTTTTACTAAAACACAAGTCTGAAGCTTTTGAGAAATTCATTGAATATAAACAAGAAGTAGAAAAACAAAGCGGTTTGAGTATCAAGATGCTTCGATCAGATCGAGGTGGTGAGTATCTCAGTACAGAATTTGCAAACTTCTTGAAAGAGAATGGGATTCTCTCTCAGCTCACTCCTCCTTACACACCACAGCACAACGGTGTGTCAGAACGAAGGAATAGGACCGTATTAGATATGGTCCGGTCCATGATGAGTGACGCTGAGTTACCCGTCTCGTTTTGGGGGCATGCATTGGAGACTGCAGCGTTTCTACTGAACAGGGTTCCAACCAAAGCCGTGTCCACCACACCATATGAGATATGGCATGGGAAGAGACCATCTCTTAAGAGAATTAAGATTTGGGGTTGCCCGGCCTATGTTAAAATGCAGAATCCGGACAAACTCGAGACACGGTCGGTCATGTGTAACTTTGTGGGATATCCAAAGAATTCTTGTGGATATCTATTCTACCACAAAGAGGAACAAAAAGTGTTCGTTTCTCAACATGCCACATTCTTGGAAAAAGAGTTTTTCACAGACAAAGATGATGGCAAGGTGGTGGATCTAGAAGAGGTTCTAGAGACACAAACTACAAATGACGATTTGGTTGAACCGGCTGTTGCAGCAGAAACTGAAGAACCTCGGCCACTCCGTAGGTCTGGTAGGACTTCTCGCCCACCGGAGAGGTACTACGGTTTCCTCATTGATGGTAACGGAGAAGATTGCATCATGGATGATGATGATCCTACCAGTTTTCAGCAAGCTATCACGAGTAAAGACTCTGTGAAGTGGCTGGATGCCATGAGATCCGAAATGGAGTCTATGTACACCAACAAAGTGTGGACTTTGGACGTTGTACCCCCTGGGGTAAAACCTGTAGGGTGCAAATGGATCTTTAAAAGAAAGATTGGTGTAGATGGGTAGGTGGAGACCTATAAGGCAAGACTTGTGGCGAAGGGTTTTCGTCAAAGACCAGGTTTGGACTATGACGAAACTTTTTCTCCCGTAGCCATGCTTAAATCCATTCGGATCCTACTTGCTATTGCTGCTCACTACGACTATGAAATCTGGCAGATGGACGTTAAAACCGCATTTCTAAATGGAAATTTAGAAGAATGTGTTTATATGGATCAGCCAGAGGGCTTCATTGACAGTGGGAGCAGCGGGAAAGCATGTAAATTGCTTAAATCCATATATGGGTTAAAGCAGGCATCACGGAGTTGGAACATCTGTTTCGATGATGTCATCAAAGAGTTTGATTTCATCAAAAATCCAGATGAACCTTGTGTTTATAAGAAGGCTGTAGGGAGAGCTGTCACATTCCTCGTATTGTACGTGGACGACATTCTTCTGATAGGAAATGATATTCCTATGCTACAGTCGGTCAAATCTTTCTTATCACTGAGGTTCTCCATGAAGGACCTGGGTGATGCCACATACATTCTAGGCATAAGGATCTATAGGGATAGATCCAAAAGGTTATTGGGATTTTCCCAAACCAGGTACATTGACACCATCCTAAAAAGGTTTAGTATGGAAGACTCCAAGCGGGGTACCTTACCTGCTTGCCATGGGGTCACTCTCTCCAAGGATTCTTGCCCAAAGACTGATGAAGAGAGAGCTCGCATGAGTATTATACCCTATGCTTCGGCAGTAGGATCTATAATGTATGTGATGTTATGTACACTCCCAGATGTAGCTTATGCACTTAGTGTTGTAAGCAGGTATCAATCCAACCCAGGGGAGAATCACTGGACAGCTGTGAAGAACATTCTTAAGTACTTGCGAAGGACTAAAGAATTGTTCTTGGTGTATGGTAATGGAGATCTCCAAATGGAGGCCTTTACCGATTCGAGCTTCCAGAGCGATAAGGACGACAGCAAATCTATCTCTGGGTTTGTATTTACCCTCAATGGAGGGGCGGTGAGTTGGAAGAGTTCCAAACAAGATACCGTTGCAGACTCTACGATGGAAGCTGAGTACATTGCTGCAAATGATGCCGCCAAGGAAGCCGTCTGGATGAAGAAGATCGTCTCGGAGCTAGGAGTAGCTCCAACCATTATTGATCCAATACCTTTGTATTGTGACAATAATGGGGCTATGGCGTTAGCCAAGGAGCCCAGATCCCATCAGCGGTCCAGACACATCCTGAGGCGTTTTCATTTGATCCGGGAGATTGTAGATCGCCGCGAGATCGAGATTAGGAGGGTAGACACAAAGAATAACGCCGCGGATCCATTCACCAAGGCCCTCCCTCAGCCGTAGCATGAGCGACTTTTTGAGATGTTGGGTATGAGATACGCCAATAACTGGCCTTAGTGCAAGTGGGAGATTGTTGGATATATGTATACCCTAGAGGCCATTATGTGATAGTGGATGTATCTGTACATGTATATATATTCAGTATGCATTCTTGCTCGACATGATAGTATGCTATCTGGTTCTTCTTTATCTGACATGTTGATTTGATCATGCTTATTATTCACTCATACATGCTGATAAAGCCCTGAGGATGTTGGCTTGACTGCTCTGATTATGATGGAGATCATACTAGTGGGACATCTGTAGTCTATAAGCATATCCTGGAAAGTCCCTAGTCGTAGGTATATCGAGCGATAGGAGGGGTTTCGTCTCTCCCGGTATTGGGAGTTGATGCTGTACCGTGCCCGACTGGTTATATCAGTAAGTCCCTGGCCAGGGCTGCTGAGAATTGCTGATAAGTGTTATCAGTAGTTTCTCAATCTGTTATAGACCATTCACCGGCACGACTTATTGAGTTATTAGGGTCGACGTTACCATCCCTAAGCTCGATATGCGGCATATCTGACGAAGAGACCGGACTGTACGGTAGTGTTGCCGGTTGGCTCGACGGGAGTTGTAGCAGGTTCGCTTGTTTTCTTCTGATCGCTCAATACCCGGGTGGCCGTTACGTTTAGCTGACCGCTTGCGGTTTGGGGGTACCTGATATGATCATCACCCTCTGCCGGCGTATTGACGAGTCTTAGAGTCCCACAAAGGAGTTACCCAGTCCAGGTGAAACGTTGTGGTGCGCGTATGCGATATGCGCATGCACCCGATTAAAATGTGCGTATATGATACCGAACATTGATCGGGTGGCCTGCTTTTGGTGGGGTCATATGAGATATGACCGGATTGATAAATTAAGTGTTGATTTATCATCTAACCATTAGTTTTCTCACTTGAAACCTTTCTCGGGTTTGATGGATGTATGCATGCATGCATGTGTTTCTTTCTTTCATTCTAGTTTCATGCACATGTGGATGTGCATACATGCATACATACATACACCCATCCATCATGGTTGTTAGCATATGGAAATGGTGGCAATGTAAGACTCACACCATGGATTAAATAATGGATTATTATTTAATTTTGGTTTTAAAACAAAATGAAAAGAAAAGGATAATCATTCTAGCTTCTACATTCTTCTTCTAACCTAACCAAGCTCAACTACCACTAACCTAGGGTTATCCTTCTCTTTATCATTTAAAACCCAAGTTAAATTAACTCTCCATCATTTAATCATGGTTGAATGCAAGAAGGAAATAAATATATATAGTGATATATTTCATTTTCTTTTTAAAAGAACTAAGGGTTATTTTTCACCTCTTGTTAAAAATAGCCACCATCTTCATCCTCCTTCACCTTTTTCCTCTCTAGTTTTATTCTAGTGAGTTAAACACAATTAAAGAAAGGTTTTTGAAGTGAGATCCTTAGCCACAACATCATTCTACTCAAGTCTAGCCAACTTGATTAGAGTGTTCTCTTTTCTTTTCCAAAGTTGCAAGCTTGGACGGGAAACTTCGGGTGGATCGTCGTGGACGAAAGAGGACTACAAGTGGACCTTCTTCCAACACCCTAGAGATTAAGGAGTCAAGCAAAAGGGGAGCTACAAAGGTTGTAGCCTTCAAACCCTAATTTTTATTAGCTTAAAGTTTCGTAACCCTAATTTTCTAGGATCGATTCCTTTGCGTGTTTGTTTAGCACCTTAAAAATACATACTTAGAGACATGTGATGCTTCAAAACTCTTCATAGGGTGCTAGGCAAACCTTACAACTCGTCAATCGCAGAAGTGAGGCAACCCCAATCAACAAAGTGAATGGGCCACCCAGCACTTCACGGAATCCGGTAACTTGAGCACCCCTCCGTGGGTCATCCTATACCCCCTACGAGTGCAGCGAATAGCCCGCCAATTCTAGAGTAAGGCTCGCTCCGTCTCAATGCCATGAGATGTGGGCCCGTTGCCCTCTAGAACCCGGCTATTCGTGCACTCCACCCCGGGGTAATCCTAGTACAGAAAAGAAATATATATATACAATGGCGACATCGACCTCAACCCGGTCATGCCCGAATAAAAGAATATACAACCTGGCAAAGACGGAAGTCCACATGTCGGACGCTTGCCCCGCAATAATAAATATACAAATAAATCTGAACTGTACTACTACCATTGCACCATAAGCTATCCACCACGACAATCCAACCACAATATCAGCACAATACAGAATATCAACGTGAATATAATGTTCGCAAACCCGTCTAGTTGAACATATAGCAACTAGTCGAGTTGTACCGCTCAATGATATTCACGGTCGCAGATATATTCACATGTACTAATAATCACATATTAAAATTTCGATCGACTAAAACTTTCCCAAATTGGCCTCCAAATGCAAATCAGCACTCAAACAAATCGGGGCCAAAACCATACATTCCAAAAATCATATTTCCATGAATTAGAGTGCCAGAAGAAATTTGGAGACAAATGGCCACAAAAGTGCCACGGAACCGCCGCCAATTAGCATGTTTTGCGGTGGTTCCACGGCCAAAATATTGGTTCAAGTGTCCATGTCACGACCTGAAATTGGCACGTGACAGCCCTTAAACTACGCAACGTTTACAGACGTAACGCAATTTAAGAAGGCCAAAAACCCAGAAATCTAAACCATCAAAAGCAGTAAAAGATAAGAAACATTGTTTAAACTTTTGAAAATCTCAAGTAAAAATTCTTTAAGTCCAATTTACTTTCTTGAAAATTTTGGCAGCACCTCCATTGTAAAAACCAACCCCAAAAATGGGTACAACATAAATATAAGTAAAGCATCCTCAACGGGAGCAAATCCACGCCCAACGGCGGAAAACAACCACCACAACAGATATACGACGCCGTAGAGAAGAAATAAAAGACGATATAAGTAAAACTGCATAAAATACATCCAAGTCACCAAAATATATAATATCGTCCTCACATCAAGTCTCTAAGTCATACACATGAAAGTAGTAGATGGAGAGTACATGGATACAACGAATATAAAATAAACAACCTTGGATAACCGCAAAACCCACGTAAGCAAAACTGCACACTGTGAGCCAAAACGATATCCGCTGCAAAAGATGATGTGATAGATGAATAGCCTGCCTCGACTACTCTGGGGAACAACCTGCAAACACTGTGGCACAATGGGGGTGAGTTGCTAACTCGTGAATAGTAAATAACATATGCAGGTAATCGCAAGTATGCACGTACAGCGCGAATCTAACATATGCAAGCTAATAGATGGTCATATGTATACAATAGTCATGAAAGGTACATTAGCAGGTACAACTAATACATGAAGCAATACTAATATGACAATCTGTATGCAACAATCATGTAAGGTACTCTATCAGGTACTACTAATACATGAAAAAATGATATGACAATGTATATATGTAACAGTCATGAAAGGTACTCTAGCAGGTACAACTAATACATGAAGCAATGCATATAAAATAAAGTATGTAAATGCAACAGTCATGGAAGGTACTCTATCAGGTACTACTAATACATGAAGTAGTGCATAAACAATAAATGCGAAGTATGAGATGAAATATGTCATTTCCACGGAATCCTGACATCGTGGTAGGACCAAAGTCCATCAAGACAATCCAAATCCCAATTCCTCAAATCAGCCCCCAAATTGGCTCTTATATCATGTAAGTCTCACAAACCCCGAATGTACAACATCAAGTAAATCTCATTTATCCTGAATGTACAAAATCAAGTAAATCTCATATATCCTGTATCCAATATCAAGTGAATCTCATATATCCTGAATCCAATATCAAGTGAATCTCATATATCCTGAATAAGTATATTTTCATGAATAATTATGATGATGTATATGAATTGAAATGTATACATATATATTAGCGTCCCATTCCACTAATATATATATATATATATATGCTTATATAACAGCGCCCATTCCACTGTTATATATACTTAGAAGTAAAAATATCATGAAACCAAGTGTCAAGCATCGACACATAAATATTGATCTATCAGGTGTTGTCACCACGACTGGCCCCCCTAATAGGTACGTATCATACGCTATACCGAAAGCTTGAGTGCCTAGCTCTGACCCTCGCCTCTCGACGTATCCATACGTACATGACTCCCATTGGTATCCCCACGATAACCGCCGAGTCATTGGTACTGTCACCGGTAGGTACTTGCCCACCTTCCAAGCTCAATCGGTATGGACCGTCGATCATCTTGCCGAGGGGAAACGTACCGGGCCCCACCATGCACCCTCACACGGCCCACGACGCTCCTCGCATGGGGTATATATATCAGAACCGATAAAACTCATGGTGGCTGCTGAAATATCATATCAAGAGAAACCGGGTTTTCCAAATAATGCATAATTTCATAAAACTACCACAGTCCTCAAATCCAGAAAATATCATGAAAAATCCATATCTCAATGCGAAAATCCATGAATATAATATATGCAACATAAAACTGCAATGTAAGCATATAAAGAAAAAAACGCTATTTAACTGCAACAAGTTAAAATATATATATGCGGTTCCTAATTTCTCCAAGTCTATATAATATCAAATAAAGGTAGACATGTAGCTACAACCAGATATGTGTGTAAACATGAAAGTATAGCAAGGTATATGTATCTACCTATCAATAATGATGTAATATACCATGCAGGTATAAGTGAAGTATGTATGCAAGGTATACATGTAGCTATGTTATTATGTGTGTATGTAGCTATCGCTAATGGTACAATACCCTATAGGTATACAGGTAACTAGCATGAAAGCATGTCAAGGCATATGTGTAAGCATGTAGGTATACAGGTATGCTATATGTCATATGCAAAAGAAATATGAATCAATGTCTCAATGTCCCTAACCAAACAATATCATATATGTATGTGTGTTGTGCGTGTCATGGCAATTATTGACGGTGTGTGTGGCATACAATCAGTGCTCGTGGAACATGAGCCGTCAATAATAGTGCAGTGTCCTAAAGGTACAAATCCAAGCACAACAAATAACTAAGTAATAAGGTGTATGCGCAACTCTATATATGAAATAGAATATGCGACAATTCATAACATCTCTAGCCCAGACGCATAACGCCATGTGGGCGATTCCCTTGTAGATGTTAAATCTACTCACCACACTCTTGGCTAAGTAAAGCCAACCACACGCTTTCCCCTCTTCGCAGCGTCCGAAGTCCCCGCCTGCGATCCTAAATACATATAACAATAAAGCAAGCGTATATAAGAAATCGACCAATAATACGTACAACTACATTTGACCGACACACCAACTCCAAACATACTCCCAAGTGTTCGTTTTAGTGGCTAATGCGTGTAGCGACATTATGAAATGAACTCAAGAGCAAAAGCTACACAAAGACACGAACGACATCGACACGACCCTAGCTAGGAACGCAAAGCGACACAACTACCAAGCCTAGACCCTGATCGTACCGATCGCGCATTCAAAACACAATAATAAACATGGAATCAATATAATTAACGTCGCAACGTCAAAAGAAACCCACGCCTAAAATATCCGTAAATCTAGTAAGCAACATTTATCATTTTAGCACAAAACTACAAGTTTTACCAAAACTAGAATTTACAAACATCTTCAAATAGCAAGGTTAAACCACTTGTACCTTTACTAAAATTTTAGATTTCACTAATTAGGATTAGCAAAAGTTTAGTTTGTTAATTAGCTTAATTAGCCGATTAGGAAAATATCATTTAACAAATTAGCAACTTGATTTAATTTTCTTCAAGCTTAACATATTAATTAACCATTTCACTAATCAAAACCCTAATTTGATTAACAAAACCCTTACTAGAATTTCCAAATATGAATTTAAAATCTTAAATTAAACATCTAATTAAGCTAATTAAAGGTATTAAGCAACAAAAAGAGATTAGGGTTAGGGTTTTATACCTTCAAAGAACACAACTTGAAACAAGAACAGTCCACACTTTAGCCTCCAAAATCCTTACTAGAATGAAGATCCAAGCATGATTGAAGAAGAAGAATGATGGGTTTGATTTATATTTGAATTTGTATGAATTTATTTGGATTTTTCATGAATTTTTCAAGCAAAATGAGATGAAAATGGAGTTGGAAAAATGAGGGCAGCCATGGAGAGAGAGAGGGGCCGGCCAAAATGAAGGGAGGAAGTGGTTTATAGAATGGTGTAGAAAAAACTAGAGAAAAAATACAATAATTGCTTAATAAAACAAAATACCTTTATGTCATTTTATTTTCTTTTCTTTAAAAATTCACTTAATTTCCACAAATATCATGATATTTTGGATGGATGGTTCTAAACATAATTCTGGTGATTAGTTTAGCAAAAAACCACATAGTAGTAACCACAAAAAAAAAAATTATCACTAATAAAGTGCACAAATAAAGTATTAAAATAATATTTTATTATGGAAAAATTCTATGTGAACCAAAACTTTCCATTGACCCCTAAAGTTCGCGCACTAGCTTTATTCTAGCTAAACTAGGTGCCGTGAAGTCTATATTGAAGTTTGATCACAATCGGGTTAAAACGGAAAACACCGACTATTTTACCCTAAAAACGGAAAATTCGCAAAACGATTTCTAAAACGTTACAGTCCAAATTTCTTGTGGTGCTCTATAAATGCCTGCATGTATTTTTAAGACACTCTGAATGATTTTTTGAACAGGTTTTAAAATCGACAGCGAGCATGTCAACATGGAAAAACGATTCAGAAAAATTGGTCGATCGACATTTTAACCTTGTGCAAACTAGCCAGTAATGGTTTATATGGTGGCTCTGATACCATGTTGGGTTACGATAGCGCCCTGCCCATCTACCGTGGCCGATGCGGAACAAAAATGGCGTTTAAAAAACTTTGCCCTAACGAAAACCTGCCCAAGATCGAACCATAAACCTATACTAGCTAACTATAAAAGAACTAACTACAAGGTTAGAAATGGTTATACCGAATGAACCTTGTCTTTCGGTCTTCTACCATCTTCCCAAGCTCCTTGAGGCATCCCCGATTGAACTTGGCCGCCGGTCTTCCTCCATCGAAGATGATCCACCTGAGGAATGTAGTCCATGACTCTAGCTCCAAACAAAGCATCGAGTGAAGCAACTAGGGACTATAGGTTGCTAATCTAGGGTTCTTAGGATGTAATGAATGGATCCATGTGTTTATCTATCTCACCTCCTCTCTTGATTCTCAACTCATGAGATTGTAAAGAGAAGGTTGAGGTTGAAGGTGGAGGAGCTCAAGAAAACACTAGAGAGGAGTCAAGCAGATGGTAAGAAAGCTAACTCAAAGAGAAATGAACCATCCATATGTGAGAGAAAATGAAAAGCTAGGTTTTGTAAAACCAATTCTTTCAATAAAATCAAGCCCATACTTGAATAGTTTGCACAAATGTATTAATAATTCATTTGTGCAACACTATGTAAGCATGGCTCTCACCATACTCCCCTCTCTCATCCTTTACACCTCATTTCCATTTAATAATAAATGGATAAAAACTAAATGAAGTGTCCACCTTCTAGAATGTTATCTGTATAAATACGGATTATATTCTACTGTATATACATACATGTATTTGTACCGAAATACGAATACCCGAAGAGATAGAATAACACAAAGAAAATAATAACAGAATATACATATCGAAATACATATACGTAAATTATTAAATCAATACCTGATTTAATAATCTGGCTCAAACCCGTGTCGGCTAGTATTATCAACTGTCCGATCGAAAGTCCGGGTACATAGTACAATCGATCGATCGAAACCCTGCACATATCCAATACGGCTACCACATCGTTTTGCCAGAACCAGGGAAACGCTCTGTGTGGGACTCTAAATACTCGCCAATACGCTGGCGGTGGGTTTAACCACAAGCAAGTCAACGGCACTAGCTGTACGTAACGGCTACCCAGGTATTGAGCAAAAGGAAGGCTGACGAGAAAACTCATCCGAAACCCTACTGAGTCTATCCGTGACAATCTCCATACGGTCTGATCTGTTCCTCTAAGAGTATCGTATATCAAGTCTAGGAGTGGATAAAGTCAGACCCCTAATAACACGATATTTCGTGTCGGTATGAAGCCCATCACCAACTGAGAAACTACTGATCCAAATCAGTAGTTCTTGACTACATTGGCCAAGGATTTCTAGTGATGGCCACCCATGCACAATACGACATCAACCCCCAATACCGGGAGAGGCGAATCCTCGACAATCCGCTCACTGCCTCCATATGGCTCGGGACTGTACCCAACTAAAATCTGTTTGCACAACTCTTTTGAGCCGTAGTAGGGTAGTAATCAAAGCACAGTGGGAACTCACACGAGACAAATGACGATCTCAGGTCGACAGACTAACATGTACTCATGTCACCTGGGAACTACTATCTGACAATAGGTATAATACCAACTAGCATGTTCCCGACGAGTCCGTCCAGTGTACTCATAACCCAATTAGTACATGTATACTATCTTAGGTGACTAACTGACACCAATGGCTTGTGAGACCGGCCACCGCCCCTCGTCGGGGTCTCAAAAAGTATACACTAGTCTACTCCGGAGTATCGATGCCCGGTCTCGATACTCCCTCAACTAGGGACATTTAAGGATGTGCTTATAAACCATCCAACTCCCACGTATATGATCGCCATCATAATGCTGATAGTCAAGCAAGAATCCTATGGGCTCTATCAACATGTAATAGTGATCTGTAATACAACATAATGCATGTACATGATGATAAAGACAAACCAGATAGCATACTATTATCTTGAATAAGACTGTTCTACCCGTATAGGTCATCCCTCAATCATCACAATCGCATGCCTGCGATTACAATAATTGACTTGAGGGCACTATAACCAACACGCCCGAGCTCAAACGCAGGTCTGTTTTCAAATGACTCTCCGTCGTCCCAGCTGGGGGCAGGACCGCCAACTCAAAAGGGACGGTAAGGCGTCTCGGGCAAGCTCAAGCGATGCCCGTAACAACCACACACTCAAGCGTCTTCCCCAGACTCTCGGTCAATCGGCCTACTGCAGCTACCAAAAAAGCAGATGCCTGCCATGCCCTTAAAACTGAAAAGCTAAGGCAGAAACGGCTCAGGTATAGTACCAACAAGAGAGCTAGGGCTTCTGCTAAATTGTAGTTCGTGAGGTTCCAAGAACGGGGTTACCCTACGACAACGGCTAAGTCTGCCTTGAAGATCAACAACCCTTTTGAACCCTTAAAGTGGGTTCAAAAAAATGCCATGACTGCAAAAATCAAGAAGACGGTGATTCGACAGTGCTGCGAAGAGATGTGTCTAATCCCCAATACAGATGGCATAATATTGTCTCGTCAGGAGTCTACCAAGCGCTCCTCGCTGTGAAAAAAAGACGAGGAGAATTCAAGTAAAAGGTACCAGTTTTGTCCAAGACTCTAACCCTGCCGACTGTCTTCAGTCTCCTGTCCTTTCTCGAGAAGGACGGGCTACGACAACAGTCCAGAAGACCAATGAACATCGCTGCCACTAAGGGAGATTCAGGAGGATGTACGATCCATACAGTCTATATAGTGGGACTCGGTGATAACCTTCGCAGCAAGAGTAAAAAAGCAGGCAATGCTCCCCGGTCTTAACTTGGTCTGGAGGTGGCTTCCATTTCCCAGTCTCAGCATGTTCCAAACGACGATGAAAACCCTTTTGCTGGGACAGTTAATCAAAAAGAAGCTAGCATTCCTGAAGAGGACTCGGATAACGATGAAGAGCCTGCTTTTCGTCCCAAGACCATAAAGCGAGAGCTGCTCTAAGACATTCAAAAACAGCTTAAGAACAAAGATAAGAAGATGACCAAGGTCTATTCCAAAATTATGAAATTCTCTGGACTGGTGCATGTGATGATCTAATGAATGTCATGATAAAGCTCACATCCCAAGCCGCTCGAGTGCAGTCCTAACAAGCGTAAGGCTCTACTCATGAGCCGGGCAGCGACACCCTGAAACAACCGACAAATATTCCTACCAGCTCGATGGTGGCAAATCTTCAAGAAAGTCGGCCACATTCAGCCACAAGGGAAGTATTGACACTTGATGACAGCATACTAACACATGATAAGATCATGGATTTGGTCTCCAGCAAAGTTAAAATGTTGGTGTTCGAAGCCGAAGCGTAGAAAAAATGTGGCAGTAGTAGGAGGGTGTACCCTGCATGATATGATCTCGTGAAATTTTCCAACGGCTATGTCGTCCCCAAATTCAAAATATTTGACGGGATAGGAAATGCTAATCAGCACATTGCCCACTTAAAAGCGTCGTGCAGAAATACTAGGGGCAATGATGCGTTGCTTCTCAGACAGTTTTTCAATAGTTTGACCAATATTGCTTTCGACCGGTACTCAAGCATAACGGAAGACTCAGTCATGACGTTCGCTCAGATGGAGTCTCTATTCAAGCAAAGATTCATGGGTGTCAGCAATAAAATCGCTATTTCCGATCTTATGAAAACGAAAAGAGAAAGCAACGAAAACGTCACAGATTTCATAACTCGGTGGCGTAATCTCAGCATCAAGTGTGAACAACCATTGGAGCAGGAGCAAGACGTCAGCCTTCTTATGGGAAATATCGATAACAAGATGGCTTCGTTCTTATGCATGGAGGGTCTCAAAACATTCCAAGAGCTGACTAAAAATATTCAGATGTTGGAGCATGCAAGTCCTTGGTCCATCCTGGACCTCCAAATCAATAACAAATCCAGGTACCGGAAGGACGACAACCGCAAAGGTGGAAATTCCAACAATACTGAATCCTTCAACATATTTGCTGACCAGGGTAAGCGATAATATAGCGGATCAAACATCGACCAGCCTCAAAAGCCAGTGTTGGGAGGAGGAGGAGCGACTCTGGAAGAAAATAAGAATAAGATCTACTCTTTCAGAAGGGACAAAGTCCACAAAATATTCAAGGACGCCCTGTACAACGGTCTACAATTGCCAGAGTCAAAGTGACCATATGAAGCAGGCAAGAATGATGATCATAAATACTGCCTATATCATAGAGTATTGATCCATACCATCGAAAATTGCTATGTCTTCAAGGACTGGGTTGAGAAACAATACAAAACGGAGGTGATCTCATTATTTAAAGGCGTGCTAGCGGACAATTAAGCTGCGACCGCCAATTTCATCCAGACGGAAGACGAAGTGTTTTGGGAATCAACGGCTCAATCGTCCTCTTAAAAAAATGATGGCGGTCTGTTTCGGCTTCTATGGGACGTGTACTTGTCAAAAAAGACGAGGAAAATGTTAAAACTGATTCAGAAAGAGCTAGAGATCGAGTGGGATGGCCAAATAGAGTTTGAAGTCTCGGCCATTAATTTGGGTCGACCAAACTCAAAACCTAAGAATCTCATGCTCCGCAATAAGAAGAAAAAGAAGAAGAAGGCTCGACACGGAAAGCCATCAGCGAGGAAATCGGCTATCCAAAAATATATCGATTCCCTCGAGTACTATATATAAAAGGAAAGAGCCCTGATCATATTAAAGGAGTTCTTCCTTAATGAATCGGCCGAAATACTGGAATAATTGGAAAACGAAGCTAATGATGAGATCTCGGTAGTGGCTTGCTATATGATCCATCTTGACAACGATTCTGAGGAAGAGCTCTATTTTTCCCAAAGAAGATGATGAGCTCATCATAAAGGCCAATCAGATCCAACTCCGAAACAGCAAAGTGCTACCTCCGAAACAGGATAATCCTCCAAAGGAAAAATGAACTACAATCGAAGGGGACAATGGAGAGCCAGCCCATAAAGATTCGAGCTTTTCCCTAGTAGACTATAATGTTTTAGCTCATCTCCGAAAACTTCCGTCTCTCCTGAGCATCTACGATGCTTTTGTTCAGTCCAAAGAGCTTAGAAACATTATCATTTATGCTCTGCAAAACCCTGAACAGTACCAGGCCTGCTTGTAACAACCGCAAATTTTGTATACTTACCTTTTAAAATTCCTTTCGTTAATAAAATATTTTCTTTGAATCAAGTAGGTATATGTTGATATTCTTGTGATTTGGGTGCAATATTATTAATAGTCCCTACTAGTTACCCGCTTGCATTGCCATCTCATGAGTTACGAGTTCAATTTTCGGTTATTGCAATATCTTTTTTATTTTCGTTTTTGTTTCTTTTTCAGATCTATAGCTTTATGTGCGTACCACACAAACCCCGAAGCGATCATATCAAATATAAAGTGGGTTTTAGGCTTAATAGGACCAAGTGAGACCCACCGGAGTAGACCCGAGGCCATCTGCCTCCATAGGGCCGCCCCAGGCGCTGATTTGGCCGCCCAGGCGATTCTGTCGGCCCCAATCCACACAATATTTCTTGTGTAACCTTATTGCTTCATGGGTATTATATTTTATACCCTAAGTTTTGTAAATCGACCCGAGAGAACAGAAGCCTATATAAACCTCTGAAAACCCTAATTCTATTTTTCTTATGAGCCGTCTTCTCATAATACGATCCTTCTTCTCCATCTTTTGATTTCTCCTCTAACCCTACTGCTCATCTCTCAAAGCCTACGAGTTCTAGCTAGCGCAAGGAAGGAGCTCCTCCAAGCGTTGTATTTATCGCCTCGATCAGATCGAGCCATCTTTTTTAATTATAAGTTCCTATTCTCTATCGTTATTTCTTGTCGTGTAACCCTCGTTATTTAGAAAAAATAGTTTAATAAATTTTTCTAAGGGTAAAAATCATATTTTATGTAGCTAGTTTTGTTTTCTTGTTTATTGTTGATGTGAACATGCTAAGTTGTGATTTTTGATGTGTGAGTCATATACTAAATTTTTAAATATTAGACTATGATCAACATACTAGGAGGTTACTTTGAATAAGACCAATCTAGAAGTTATAATTAGGTCAAAAACAATAGTAGTATCTAATGATTATTTCAATATCAATATAAATCGTTTTCTTTAGTTTTGTTCATGCATATATCAAGAATTTATCTTGTTAGATTTTTAATACATGACGTCTTCAACTTATGTCTCTTTTAGTTTGTTATCAAATTTTTATGAAGATCTGCTTTGCATGCAAGATTTTACCCCTATATGTCATGAGGGAAGATATTAGCATGAATATATGTTTTTATGGATTTTTTGTACATTTTACTGTTTGATATTGTCCACCTCATGTCATGGGCGTGATGATATCATTATTGCGTTTTGTGGATTGCTACGTTGATATATGTATCTTAACGTTTAATTGTTGAGGATAAGTTAGGATAAATTTTACACACACACACACACACACACCCCTCCTATATTTCTATATAGGGAAGATTTCACCATAATTATGTTTCGTAATGATCCAGCGACCGTTTTGCCATAGTAAACTAACCTACGGTGCATGAAGTCTCCCCGTGGTCAGTAAGAAACTCACAATTCGAGTTAATTCGGATTTATATGTTGTTTTCTTTTACATGTGAAACCTGTTTTTCTTGTATGCTGGAAATTATTTTACGCCTGCCTTAGAATAGACATAACTCCTAGTTTTGATGTTCAAATTAAGCAAACTCAAGTTACTTGAACATCTACAGATAAATGGTTACAATTTTATTCTAGGTTAATTTTACTAATAACTTACGGAAACTATCTTAAAACACGTTTTAAAAATATGTGTCGAATCTGGATAACAGCAAGAATTATCTGTGTAGCTGTCATAAAACAGCCATAACTCCCTCTCTGGTTATCTTAACCTGAAGATTTTTATGAGGAATCTTTCACAACTCACAGATGCTCATTTCTTGTTTAGTAATTGAAACCATAATATGAATCTAACCTTTTCAAAAATGTAAAATACCACCAGTGCATGTATTCTGAAATCTGTATTGGCCAGCTCTGCGCAGCATTACGAAAACATCTGTAATTCTCTCACCAGGAACTCGATCGAGACAAACTCAGTCTCATTATTTACACGACACCCTTATCTACAAATTACTCATTTTGTAATGTTTCCAATCCAAAAGCACTCTTTTCTGCATACAAATTTATGGTTGATTCATGGCCTGAAATTATTTTAATGGTTGAAATTTCATGTTACTTGTGTACATAGATATCTTACATTATGACTTGCCTTTGACATGACTTTCTCTATGTAAGTCGACGTTACACACCCCATAAGATGCGGGGAGGCAGAATAGGTAAAACAATCATTTTGTTCAAGGTAACATCGACTAACTTTACAGATCTTTGCTAAACCCTAACTAACAAACTATCTAGAAGTGCTAAACTACTATGATAGATGATTATACCTCAAGATACTAGTCCTTCTTGTTCTTGTTGTTCACCTCCTCGTCGGCCTCCTCGATGTAATAGAAGATCCACCCGAGAGTTCCGCCTTCAAGCTTTAACCTCTAACTTGAGGTAACTAAGTAGCTAGGATTACTAATCCAAGTAACCTAGAAGATATAAAAGTGGATTAAGGATCTATTAGTCTTTCTAACCCTTAGGATCTCAACACATGAGAGGATTAGGGTTAGGTTGAAGAAGAGGAGAGCTTGAGGAGAGAGAGTGTGTATGTTGATTATGAATTGAACCTTTCTCACTTTGAATATTATGAAGCATAAAAAATATCTTGCACAAAATATCTTGCACAAATATCATCCATGCTTCATTTAATTCTTGAGATGAATCATTTCATGAGTCATGGTGCAATTAATGATAGTAACACATAACCTCTCCACCTCATTAAGTTTAATTCACAAATGAATTAAAACTAAATGAGTCACATTTCTTCTAGAAGCTTCTCGACTAATTATGAGAATGCCCCTCCCATCCGTATTTACGAAAAACACGGATATACTGAGACTGCATAAATCCAATAATCCAATACTAGAATCTGGCTTAAACCAAAACCTGCTAGTATAATCTGTCCGAACATCATACGTGCACAAGTACACGTATATGTCCGAACCCAATCGTAAAACCATACAACCTCTATATCGTTTCGCCTGAAGCAGGGAAACTCACTGTGTAGAACTCTAAAGACTCGAAACTACACTGGCAGTGGGTTTAACTACAGGCCGTAAGCGGTACTAGCTGTACGTAATGGTCCCCAGGTAGATGTCGATAAGAAGGCCGATGAGGAAACACATTCGAACTCCTACTGAGCCTGATGTGACAATCTCCGTACAGTCCGGTCTGTTCGTCTAAGACTATCGCATATCAGGCCTAGGGGGCGACAAGCTTCAGTCCCCTAAAAGCGGTATAAGTCGTGTCGGAGTGAAGCCCATTACACCTTGAGAAGCTACTGAAAAACCTACCAGTAAATCTCGCTTGCCCTGGCCAGGGACTTTGCGTAATGGCTCTCCAAACACAGTGCGATATCAACTCCCAATACCGAGAGAGACGAATTCTATCTAACCGCCACTGCCTCCAAGTGCTTCGGGACTGCACCCAACTGCTACCTGTTTGCACGACTCTTTTGAGCCGTGGTAGGGTAGCAATCTAAGAACAGTGGGAACACACTCGAGGCGAAGCAGCAGTGTCAAGTCTACGGGCTATGTTGTACTCATGTCACCTGGGAACTGTTAACTGACGACGGGTATAATATCAACCAACAGTTCCCTGCGAGTCCTATCCGGTGTACCCGTAACCCAACGAGCACCTGCATACTATCTCCAGTACAACGTACTAATGGCTATGGGACAGACCATTTCCCCTGCTGGAACGAGAAGCGTATACACTAGTCTACTCCGTAGTATCGATGCCCTGTCTCGATAATCCTACGACTAGGGACCTGAAAAAGGATGTGCTTGTAGACTACCCAGCCCCCACTAGTGTGACTGCCATCACAACGCTGGTAGTCAAGCAAGATCCTATAGGCTCTATCAATATGTATTCGCGATATGCTAAAAGAAACATATACACATATTAAGATAGATATAAACTAAGTAGCATACTACTATGTTGAGCAAGACTGTTAATACAACTGTGAATATCCCAAGTTTCCATTAAGTAATATACAAGCCAGTATAGTATGATACAATAATGGCCCTTAGGGCATATACACTAACAATCTCCCACTTGCACTAGGGCCATGTACTGGCGTATCGAAGACCTATCATCTCGAATAGCCTCTCGAACAGTGTCTGAGGTAAGGCCTTTGTGAATGGATCTGCAGTGTTCTCCTCTGTAGCAACTCTCCGGATCTCGATCTCCCAGCGATCTATGATCTCCCTGATCAGGTGATACCGCCTTAAGATGTATCTGGACTTCTGATGGGACCTGGGTTCCTTCGCTAAAGCTATAGCGACGTTGTTGTCACAATACAGCGGTATTGTATCGACAATGGTAGGAACCACCTGAAATTCTGTTAGGAACTTCTTCATCCAGACAGCTTCTTTTACGGCATCGCAAGCAGCTATATACTCCACTTCCATCGTCGAGTCAGCAACGGTGTCCTGCTTGGAATTCTTCCAACACACCGCCCCTCCATTGAGGGTAAAGACATAACCTGACATGGACTTGGAGTCATCCTTATCACTCTGGAAGCTGGAGTCAGCAAAAGCCTCGATCTAGAGGTCTTTTCCGTCACAAACGAAGAACATATCCTTAGTCCTTCTCAGGTACTTGAGAATGTTCTTTACTGCTATCCAGTGCTTCTCTCCTGGGTCGATACCGGCTTACCATGCTCAGTGCGTAAGCTACATCTGGTCTGGTACACAACATCGCATATATTATAGAGCCTACCGCAGAAGCGTAGGGTATAACTGACATGCGATCCCTTTCTAAATCAGTCTTGGGAGACATCTCTTTGGAGAGGGTGATTCCGTGACAAGCCGGTAAATTACCGCGCTTAGAATCTTCCATACTGAATCTTTTCAGTTTAGTGTTGATATACCTGGACTGCGAAAGTCCCAACATCCTCTTAGATCTATCACGATAGATCTGGATCCCCAGAATGTAAGAGACATCACCCAGGTCTTTCATGGAGAACCTGTGTGACAAGAATCCTTTGACAGATTATAGCATAGGAATGTCATTTCCTATCAAGAGAATGGCATCCACGTACAAGAGAGGAATACGACAGTTCGTGCTACAATTTTACTATATATATATGGTTCATCTGGATTTTTGATAAAGTCGTATTCTTTGACCGTTTCATCAAAACAGATGTTCCAACTCCGCGATGCATGCTTTAGTCCATAAATGGACATAAGCATCTTGCAAAATTTCCCGCTGCTCCCACTCTGATTGAAATCTTCTGGCTGATCCATATAGACGCGCTCTTCTAAATTACCATTTAGAAAAGCCTTCTTTACATCCATCTGCCAGATCTCATAATCATGGAAGGCAGCAATGGCAAGAAGGATCCGAATGGATTTGAGCATATCCACTAGAGAAAAAGTTTCGTCATAGTCCGAACCAGGTCTTTAACGAAAACCCTTTGCAACAAGTCTAGCCTTATAGGTTTCCACCTATCCATCTACACCAATTTTCTTCCTGATGATCCACTTGCATCCTATTGGTTTTACCCCATCTGGAGCAAAGTCCAAAGTCCATACTTTGTTGGTGTACATGGACTCCATCTCGGTCCTCATTGCATCCAGCTATCTTACTGAGTCGCCGCTCTGGATGGCCTGTTGGAAGCTAGTATGTTCATCATTATCAATGACGCGATCTTCTCTATCCCCGTCTATGAGAAAACCGTAGTATCTCTCAAGCGGATGAGATGGCCTACTACTCCTTTGGAGGGATGCGGGAATGTCCTTTTCTTCTGGAACTTCTGGTTCTACCAAGCTTTCAGTAGTAGCTTGTGGTTCTGGAATTTCTTTTAGTTCTATTGCGCTCCCACTTGTTTCCTTTTCTAAATACTGCTGTTCTAGAAAATGGGCATTACGAGAAACAAAAACCTTTTGTTTCTCTGTGTAATAGAAATAATACTCCTTGGAGTTCTTTGGATATCCCACAAACTTACACTGTACTGATCGTGCCTCGAGTTTGTTCGCATGCTGCTTTTTAACAAAAACCAGACATCCCCATATCTTGAGATACTGAAGATAGGGTTTCTTCGCACTCTACATCTGATATGGTGTGGTAAGCACAGTCTTGATAGGAACTCTGTTCAAAAGATATGCAGCTGATTCTAGTGCATAACCCCAGAAAAATCGCGGTAACTCAGCATTACTCATCATGGAACGTACCATATCCAAATAGGGTTCGGTTCCGTCTCTCCGATACACCTTTGTGTTGTGGAGTGTATGGAGGAGTAAGTTGAGAGAGAATTCCTTTCTCTTTTAGGTAACCCAGGAACTCGGCACATAAGTATTCACCGTCTCGATCAGATCTCAGTGTCTTGATAGTTTTGCCGGTTTGGTTTTCTACTTCATTCTTATATTCTCGGAATTTCTCAAAGACCTTGGATTTATGTTTCATCAAGAAGATGAATCCATACCTAGAGAAATCATCCGTAAAAGTAATGAAATATGAAAAACCGCCTCTTTCATGTGTAGACATTGGACCACATACATCGCTGTCTATGAGTCCTAAGAGCTCGCTCACTCTTACTCCGTGTCCAGTGAACGGAGTCTTTGTCATCTTTCCTTTGAGACATGATTGACAAGTGGCATAAGATTGATATTCGAACGAATCCAAATATCCTTCTCTATGTAACTTAGTTAACTTTGTCTCATTGATGTGACCCAGTCTACAATGCCATAAGAAAGCCTGATTTATATCTGGAGACTTTCTTTTTAGTGTGTTCTGGACATTGAAAATCTGTAATTGGTTTAACACGTATATACCGTTATCTAGTGTACCGGACCCAATCAAACCATGATTAAGGTGGATGTTAACATCGCTTACAAACGTGAAATCATAACCTTCTTTTGATAACAACGAGACTGATATGATATTACACGTTAAACTAGGTGCACAAAAACAGTTGCGCAAAACCAAAATATGTCCACTCGTCAATCCAAGGTGATAATCCCCTACGGACACAGCATTCACACTAGCTCCGTTAGCAACCTGGAGGGTCATATCACTAACCTTCAGCACTCTACGGTTTCTCAGTGCCTGCAATGAATTGCATATATGAGATCCTAATCTGGTATCCAATACCCAGGAAGTAGAGTTGATTGACAGACAATTTTCAAATACAAACACACCTGAAGCCGAAGCCACAATTTGCCTCGGGTCCTGGTTCTTGGCAATCCAAGCTTTGCAATCTTTCTTCCAATGACCTTTCCTACGACAGTGGAAGCACTCGTCCTTTGCTACTACCGACACCGCAACCTTTTCCTTTCCCTTGGCTTCCACTTTACCAACACCACCTCTTGGTTTGGTAGCGGCCTTCTTCTTCCTTCCTTTGGCCCTTGCCTTGGACCTGGAAAAGGAAGCACCACGAACAAACATAGTGGGTGTTTCCCTTGCTTTCTGCAAGGTGCCCTCTGCACTCCTCAACATGTTAAGGAGTTCTGAAAGTTCAACTTCTTTACCTTGAATATTGAAATTCAAGATAAACTGGGCGTAGGTGGAAGGAAGGGAATGGAGAATCAAGTCTGTATACAGCTCGTTCTCTAATGTTGTCCCGAGGTCCGTGAGCTCTTCAATATAGCCAATCATCTTAAGGACATGTTCCTCTACAGATGATCCAACGGCCAGCCTCGACTGAAACAAGTTCTTCGAGGTCTCGTATCTAGCTATACGAGATTGCTCTCTATACAGTTCCTTGGTGTGGAGAAATATGGATTCTAGATCCATATTCTCATGCCTTCTCTGATGTTCATTATTCATAGAGGCAAGCACGATGCATTTGGCCTTCGCGCAGTCTAACTCCTAGGTCTTGCAGATTTCCTTATCCGCGACACTGGATTCAGGACCTGGGACGGCAGGGGCCTTAGTAGTAAGGACATACCCCAATTTGTCATAGGTAATTTCCATCTTGACATTCCGGAACCAATCTTTATAGTTTGGCGCTGTCAAAATATTTTTATCTAATAATAACTTAAGGCCTGTCATGTTCTGGGTCGCTGCAATTAGGAGAGAGAGAGGAAACACTTTAGCATGATGCTCTTACAAGTTTAGAGTGGTTTTTAGTTTATCTAAACAGGATGGCTCCCACTGTTTCTCGAATCCTTCCTCAAACCAAAAAAGAAGAACTAGTCAAGACTATTCTCATTGTACAATACTTGCTTAACCGTTCAGCCAGGCAAGTGTCGGTACTTTGAGAGAGGTTTTACGACGCTTTCGCGAAGTTCCTTAATTAAATAACCTCTTTTCCCTGGGGGCATAGCCCCGCTGACACTTTTCTCGACACCTACTTGGTTTATAGCATTGATCGTTAAGTGAAAGAATCTCCTGATGAGTAGCATATACTCACAGTAGGATCGGGATCCAAATATCATCGTGTGATAAAGCTAAAGGAAACCTACTAAAATTATCACACTCCAAATGGTATCCAACTCTAGCAAGTTTCAGTTTCTTTAGAAACTCCCGATGTGGATTTTTGCCCCATGCTCTTATGACCTTGGCGTTGATCAAAATGTCATAAGTCACATGTCAAGTTCTACCCATCATTATCTTGTTAATTTGAACCCACCCGTACATACCCCTGACGTTGGCCAAATGGCAGTACGACTATCCCAAACCAACTCATCTATCTATGCAACAGATGAATACCCAACAGCTACCAAACACTATGCCTTGGCGTTGGTCAAAATACATAACTTGAATACTACTGAATACCCAAATGAAATGACAGAGGGCTACAAATGGTTTTGGCGAAACCGTGAACGTAGTGAACTTAATATGATCGAAGGAACCTGATAGCTTTTAAAAGGAGTGGTTTAAGCTCCGCAATTAAAAAATCTTTTGTTTTAAAATAACCAAGTGGTTTCTTTTAAACTGTTCCAACGATTCAACTTTGGTTTATTTTCTTTGCATTAAAATAATGCGTCCCATCAATTAACCTATCATTGCAGAAAACAACGAAAATACAACGTCCGCTTATGCCATCCGCATTTTCCATTGGGCCCCGTCATTCACCCGTTAGGTTACTTAACTAACGACAGAGCGGGGGCTGGGCTAGCGCGGATGCAAAACATAAGCAACGCCTACTAGATATCATATATAGATATTGTACATTCATCAGACGCAATAATAGGCATTCCAGATCACAGATGAACATATTGGATATTCTAGGAATCCGCATTCCCTTTGAGCCTGCAATGAAATACGGATTACACAGTCGTGATGAATAGCCAAACCCCTACCCTAGACCCCTACAGGTACGGCAAACTACCCGCTAAGTACCCGAAGTGAAGCGGTCTCCCTCAATGACGTGAGTAGGCCACTAAGCACTTCAAAGTACCCGGTAGTTTGTGCACCCCACCTTGGGTCTATCCTAGGAGCAGAAAACAGTAAATGAAATAATACAACGGTGGCTACAACCTCAACCCGGATGTGCCCCGCAAAAGAATATTACAACAAATTACAATTTACATTTGAATGAAAAAAACACTCCTCTCACATCCCTGGCTATCCATTCACGACAATCCAACAAGTTCATATTCACAAACATAAAGTAACCATTACAGAAATATGCAACCCCCTGCTAACCGACATACTAGCAGTTATGGGAGATTTACGAACACATTAATCACAACACAGATATAATCCAGTTAGCCAAAATTCATAGAATTTCGATCAAGCAACACATATGGATCTACTCTAAATAATTCTCTGTGCACATAAAACCTGAGCAGAAACAAAACATCTCAGAAAATACAATATCAACACAGAAGAATAACTGAGCAAATTTGGGTTGACTCGGTGTCAACTCGGCCGCGGATCCACGGCGGATCGCTTGGATCGGCCGTGGTTCCACAGTGTTTTGGATGAATCACGATCCCAAATTTCTTCACAATTCTTAAAAAATCCTGCATGTATTTTTAAGGGTCCCTGAAAAAATTTTAGACCCCAATTTAAAAACGGTAGAAACTTAGTGAAAACGTCGTTTTTTCGGGATTATTTTGCGATCGAATTTCTAAAGACTTTGCTAACATGTTAGTTATGGTTTAGCCAGGCTCTGATACCACTGTAAGCCAACGTCACACACCCCACAAGATGCGGGGAGGCGAAATAGGTAAAACAATCATTTTGTTCAAGGTAACATCGACTAACTTTACGAATCTTTGCTAAACCCTAACTAACAAACTATCTAGAAGTGCTAAACTACTATGATAGATGATTATACCTCAAGATACTAGTTCTTCTTGTTCTTGTTGTTCACCTCCTCGTCGGCCTCCTCGATGTAATAGAAGATCCACCCGAGAGTTCCTCCTTCAAGATTTAACCTCTAACTTGAGGTAACTAAGTGGCTAGAATTACTAATCCAAGTGACCTAGAAGATATAGAAGTGGATTAAGGATCTATTAGTCTTTCTAACCCTTGGGATCTCAACACATGAGAGGATTAGAGTTAGGTTGAAGAAAAGGAGAGCTTGAGGGGAGAGAGTGTGTATGTTGATTATGAATTGAACCTTTCTCACTTTGAATATTATGAAGCATAAAAAATATCTTACACAAAATATCTTGCTCAAATATCATCCATGATTCATTTAATTCTTGAGATGAATCATCTCATGAGCCATGGTGCAATTAATGATAGTAACACATAACCTCTCCACCTTATTAAGTTTAATTCACAAATGAATTAAAACTAAATGAGTCACCTTTCTTCTAGAAGCTTCTCGATTAATTACGAGAATGCCCCTCCCATCCGTATTTACGAAAAACACGGATATACTGAGACTGCATAAATACAATAATCCAATACTAGAATCTGGCTTAAACCAAAGCCTGCTACGTGCACAAGTACACGTATATGTCCGAACCCTGTCGTAAAACCATACGACCTCTATATCGTTTCGCCTGAAGTAGGGAAACTCTCTGTGTGGGGCTCTAAAGACTCGACACTACGCTGGCAGTGGGTTTAACCACAGGCCATAAGTGGTACTAGCTGTACGTAACGGTCCCCAGGTAGATGTCGATAAGAAGGCCGATGAGGAAACCCATCCGAACTTCTACTGAGCCTGATGTGACAATCTCCGTACAGTCCGTTCTATTCGTCTAAGACTATCGCATATTGGGCCTAGGGGGCGGCAAGTGTCAGTCCCCTAAAAGCGGTATAAGTCGTGTCGGAGTGAAGCTCATTACACCTTGAGAAGCTACTGGAAAACCTACCAGTAAATCTCGCTTTCCCTGGCCAGGGACTTTGCGTAATAGCTCTCCAAACACAGTGCGCTATCAACTCCCAATACCGGGAGAGACAAATTCTATCTAACCGCCACTGCCTCCAAGTGCTTCAGGACTGCACCCAACTGCTACCTGTTTGCACGACTCTTTTAAGCCGTGGTAGGGTAGCAATCTAAGAACAGTGGGAACACACTCGAGGCGAAGCAGCAGTGTCAAGTCTACGGACTATGCTGTACTCATGTCACCTGAGAACTGTTAACTGATGACGGGTATAATACCAACCAACAGTTCACTGCGAGTCCTGTCCGGTATACCCGTAACCCAACGGGCACCTGCATACTATCTCCAGTACAACGTACTAATGGCTGTGGGACAGACCATTTCCCCTGCTGGGACGAGAAGCGTATACACTAGTCTACTCCGGAGTATCGATGCCCTGTCTCGATAATCCTATGACTAGGGACCTGAAAAAGGATGTGCTTGTAGACTACCCAGCCTCCACTAGTGTGACTGCCATCAGAACGCTGGAAGTCAAGCAAGATCCTATGGGCTATATCGATATGTATTCGCGATATGCTAAAAGAAACATATACACATATTAAGATAGATATAAACCAAGTAGCATACTACTATGTTGAGCAAGACTGTTAATACAACTGTGAATATCCCAAACTTCCATTAAATAATATACAAGCTAGTATGATACAATAATGGCCCCTAGGGCATATACACTAACACTCTACACATTGATTGCTCACGTTTTTGCGTATTTTTAATTTTTAATTACCGCAATCAAGACGGTGTCGCTTGGTAGCTAGCCGGTTGAGTACGGGTCGATCCATAGGGAGATGGAATCTTTTTCTTTATGTTTAACGAGTTAAGTCCAAAGAATTGGTGGTTTGTTTTAAGATCTACGAACGAGATAAAAGATGATAAAAGACTTGCTAGGGATTGGATTGGGTTAGTTCGAGTTAGGAATATCTCATCTCTTTCAATGCCCTTTTTAATATCGGTGTTAAGGTAATCGGCAACAACAGGGATTAGCACGACTAGGAAGGAACTTGCAAGTATAAACTAGGCTTCCATGCTTAGTTTCTTCCTTTTGGTCCTTTTCCGTCCGTTCTTGTCTCTTAGCCCTAATCTCTAATTAATTCAACCACAACCGGTCTAATTAGGGAATCACCGCTATCATGTAGGATAGAGTGCCGTAGTGAACGGATTGTGGTTCAATTAAAGAGAATCCGAATTAAGGTGTTGGGCAAAGAAAGGAGTGAGAGAGATTTCCTTCTCTCAAACCTTCCTTCTCCTGCCCTAACAAGTGAGAAATTACTCACCTATTAAAAAGATAAAAATAAGACAAAAGGGAAGGTAGAAAAAAATTTAGGTTAAGAGGAATTACAACTAGCTATTTGAGACCTCACCTAGGCAAGGATCTTACTCAAGCATCATCGTTGTTAATGATAAAGAAAATAGAAGAAAGAAAAAACAAAAGAAAAACAATAAATAAATTCTACTACTAGATTAACAAATAAAAATTGCAGATAATAATGCGATAAGAAAAATGCGAGAAAATAAAAGAACTAACTTTCTTTTTATTGATAACCTCTCAAAGCTCTCTACAATTTTGAATTAAGAAAGATAAAGAAGAACAGAATTAAAATCCTAGATCTAAATGAAAAGAGGAACCTAAGAAAGACACCCTAAAAGAGGCACCCTTAATTTGGTTTTGAGCTCTCCTATTTATAAATAGGAAAACCCTAGGTTTACATTCTGATCCAATCACGAATTTACAAAACTACCCCAAAAGAGCCGAGTCAACGCACCGACACTGCAACCGAAAATGTGCATACGCGGCCGTGGAACCGCGGCAGAAGTGCCTGTTTGGCCGCGGTTCCACGGCCATTTGGTGGACTTGGGGCATCAAACTTTCTGGTCTTTTTCATGTTGCTTTTATCTTCTGTTTTATCCTCTTGGTTTCTTAAAAGCTCTTCAGTTCTCTTCCAGATATTCAGCAGTGGACTTTTGCCTTAAGCTCCGCGTTTGACGTCTTGGATCTTGTGCTGCCCTTGTACTTTGTGCATTGAAATGCCCAATGATTTTCCATTTGTCCCTTGAACTGGTAGGCGGCATCATACGGATGGTTAGCGGAGATTAGTATTCATCTGTTGTTGGTCGTAGTCCTGCATTTGTTGCGACTTTTCATGAATTTCACTGTAAAGAGCTGAGAACCTGTAACCTGCAACTATTTAGCAGACATGGATCAAAAGTACATACTTATATGCAATGTGATTAATAATGGGCGATATAAAAATGCAAAAATCTGATATGAACAAATACCCCCAAACTTATATTTTGCTCGTCACGAGAAAAGCCAATTTTATTATTCTCAAAAAGTCCTAACCTCACTTTCGCAGGGAACGCGATTGCACTGAGCTCGTAAAACAAGCCGTTAAACCTCTTGGTGTCCCTAGTAGGAGGAGTGTTGTCTCCTGAGGGTTTTCAGCGGATTACACCCACAAAATCCAATCAATTTGACCGTTGACTCTAATTCTTCAATTCGGTATTCTAGCAAGAAAATCTATCATCTTCAACTTAGAAATCATCAACCCGTGTTTTTCACACTTCCTTTTCATTTAACTTAAGATCATATACGTTTTGCCAGTTTATAAAGCTTTCAGCATCTCCTAAGTTTTCCTTCTAAGGTGCAATCTTAACTCATGAATTTTTATCATCTCTACTGAAGATATAAGCCCTATCTTTTATTCATATCTCTCCTCCAAACTCCAATCATATACCCCTACGTGTGTGTAATTATGACCCCTATACTTGGAAATTCAATTCAGACTATCATACTCTTGTCCATCTTCCAAAATACTTTTTAATTGTTGAATTCTAGATGAAATTGCTCACACATCCTTCATGCGACCGTTAATACTTCTTGAGGTACTAAACGACCGATCACAAAATGTGCTTGTGCATTAAGGCATAATTCCTCGTCTTGCAACACCTAAGGCTTAGCAGTGACTTCCAAACCAGTTGATCTAAGGCACTAGGTGATAAAGCACCCTCGCTATATTTTTTATTTATGCTGCCTTAAGCAATTACAACACCAGTGTTCATTTTTTTATTTCTTTTTTCACCACTTATATTTTATTTTATTTTCCTTCATACTAAGGATTTTAGACAAGAGCATTTCGAGGTATCCTCTACTATCCCAAGTTTCAAGATGTGTGTAAGTGCGTAAAGTAGAGTATATATTTTCAGAATTTGAACTTAAGGTTCAGAATTATTTTTCAGACTTATACTTCAAATAGAGCTTTCAATACTCTTCTCTTATTTCGATTTAAACCAAGAACTGAACTCAAAATTTGCTTATTTCTAAATAAACTACAAGGTCGTATATTTTCTACAGTTAAATTTAAGAAAGGTTGTTTTTACGGTTTTTAATTTACTAAGTTTAGGATCTAGTTTTTCCTAACTAGTCAACCGTCATGTTGAACTTGAGTCAAATATGGCCAAAATTGAAATTTTCAATTTTTTTAGTTCTTGATTTTTATGGGTTTTTAAATAAGTATGCAAATGCAAAAATATACACATGAATGCGAAGGAAGAAAGCTTACCGAGCACACCCCCGAACTTAAACTTGACAGTGCCCTCACTGTCAGGTTGCACCAAGAGGGTCAAAATTGTCGGCACTCCCCTGTTTGTTTATTTATTATTTATTTTATTTATTTATTTATTATTATTATTAACAGAAAAAGAAAACAATATATATATACACAAAAAGGTCCCCCCTATACTTAAGTGAAACGGTGTTTCCACTGATTAAGCGATAAAGTTCAGAGTTAGGGGGAGAAAAACACAGTATCAAGCTATACAAGGCCTTACACAGGCCAAAGGTTAGCACCAACCATTCAAAAATTTTATCGTTATAATGGCGTGGTTGGTGAAAGAATGGAGTGTAGAGAAAAGAAATGAGAAATACACGAGATCGTGTGGAGATAGAAGCATTATACGGTCTCAGTGGAGGAGAAGAATGGCGGAAGGGAAAAAGAAATGGTGTACGAACTTGAGGGTGAAAATGAATTGAATAAATTAGTACAATCTGTAATGATCAATGTGAAAAGATGGATTGTACTAATCTATCAATATGGCGAAAAATTGGGTCAAATCCCTCAAGATTCGTGAGAAAACATGGGTACGCCGAACTTGGTAAACCAGATACTGGAAATGAAAGTGATACGGTTTCTTGCAAGGTCGGAACGATGGAAAGGATGGAAGGGAGTGATTGAGGAAGGGTAACAATTAAAGGTTCAGGAGGGTGTACACAGTCAGTGGAAGGGACAGGATGAATTGGAAAATCCGACTCATCAAGCAAAACTGGTTCATCCTCAATACTATCCTCAAAATTCTCCTCAAAGATCAGCTCATCCATGCAATTATCATTAATATCTAGACGCATATGAAGTTCAGGAAAAACATTTAATGACTCGGGATGATGAATTGGAGAGAAAAATTCAGTCAAAGCTGCGAGTTCATCATCCAAAATATTCCCAGCGTCAATATCCTTAATCAAGTGAAATTTTATTTTCTCAGACACCTCAACAAAAGCATGGATATCAATCAATTCGGGTTCTAAGATGGAGGTGTAGAGGTCAAAAGGATTGGTGATGGTTTCACTCGAAAGGGGCCCTTCACAATCAGGTAAATCAAACACTACAAAGTCGCACAACTCATTAAACGTTTTATCTTCAACTGGTGAATCATTTGGGACACTTGATAGACATTCAAAACCGGAGTTGTGGGATTCAATTGGGGATGGGTAGGTTTTATTTGGAAGGGTGCACAGCTCACTCTCTCCACTCAAATTCTCAATCTGTCCAACCGCCTCATCATACATTGGAAAATTTGGAGCTACTTGGAAACTAGCTACCGGGTCACTAGGTTGTATAAGGGCGGCCATGGACGTATTCAAATCCATCATATGTTGGCATGACGCTACCCTAAAGTCTTCCAGCGACTGTTCCAGACTACACATGGGTTGTGAAGTAGTTTCCGTAAAAGATTCAAAATTGTTTGGATACTGGAAACTACCAAATGGCTGTGTAGAAGCAATGTCTAGGGAAAGTGCAAAAGTCGGGTAGGACCGGTAGGAATTGAATGGTTGGACAGGAGTAGGATCAACATTTGGATAAGAAGGTGAATAGAATTGTTGACCCAAAGAATTCGCAGTGGTGAAACAAGTGAAACATCGGTTCCAAGATTGTTCAATACGTTCAGCAACAGACAGAAGTTTTGGGGTTACAACTGGACTCTCAAAAGGGGTATCAATATGAGAAGGGGTAAATGTTTGAAACGGTTGATACGAAGTGGATTGCTGAGTCTAATTGTTTGTCCTAGACGCGTCTATTCTATCTTTCAAAGAGATTTTTGGCATGGAGGGATCATTCGAAGTTCGGCCAAAGCAAGAACCGTAGGAAGTTATGTCTGGTTGTAGGTACCAAAGTTCGGCAAGAGTTTTGCGAGGTGGAGTACTCATGTTTGGAAGATTGAAAAGGTAGGAAGGGAGGGAAATAGTATGTTTTTTTATTTTTATTTTTTTATTTTTTTAATTTTTTTTAAATGTTTGTTTTTGGAGTTTTGAAATTGTTTGTTTGAAAGAATACGGAAATATGGGACTAAACTTTTTATAAGCACAATCACAACATGCACAAACACACCTAGAGTTAGGGTCTTCTAAGTCCACTAGACTACTCCTAACTGTTCCAAAGTGACAAGTTGTGAGATATCTCTCAAATCGTCTCTTCACTGCCAATTGTGGCCAGGTAAGCACAAATGAAGAAAGGAGGGTTCCGCTCACGAATCACCGTGAGACGGGCCTTTTAAAATTATCTTTTTCACTTGTCTAGCCTAGGCACCACAGAGTCAAGTTTAAATAAACGATTGATTGCCCACAACCTTGCTCTGTCCTATTGAGCATGACAGTCCTTAGTTGGCTGAGTCTAGATATTTTTTTAATTAATCTCAAGGATAATGCGTATGCTTTTAGTGATTTTTGGGGTCTTAGGAAGGGTGATGAAATCCGCACCCAATCTGAATTGGTGTTATAGCCCCTTAAATTCCGTATTAATTATGAAAAGCAGGAAAAACCAAAAATCTAAAACACTTTCAAAAAAAAAAATTATTTGGCTGCGGCGCAAAGAATCCTGCACAAAACTCAGTTTAATGGAGAAGGGAAGAGAATCCGTGCAAAGAATCCAGCAGGAAAAATATTTCAGTGGAGTGTAGAGAATAGGAGTGGAGAAAAGAGATACTCACAGAGAGTTTTTAGTTGCTAACGCCACCCATTGACCGCGGTTCTGCGGTCAAACCCTTGCTTATGCCGCGGTTCCGCGGCAATTCAGAAGTTTGACTGCTTCAAAAAAAAATTCTGTGCTGATTTGGTTCTCCTCTTGCTGTTAAGATCCCTTAAATCTTGATTTGTTCACTGAGTTTGCTCCAGAACTGAACTAGAGTTTGCTCTGCACACTTGCGCAAATAGATGATTTTTTTTGTTTTGTTTTAAAAATTTTCAATTTTTTTATTTTTTAAATTTTTTTTATTAACCCGAAATTACACAAAGAAATAAACTACCATCTCCCCGGCAATGGCGTCATTTGATTGTTCGCGTTTTTGCGTATTTTTAATTTTGAATTACCGCAATCAAGACGGTGTCGTTTGGTAGATCGCCGGTTGAGTACGGGTCGATCCACAGGGAGATGGAATATTTTTCTTTATGTTTTAACGAGTTAAGTCCAAAAAATTGGTGGTTTGTTTTAAGATCTACGAACGAGATAAAAGATGATAAAAGACTTGCTAGGGATTGGATTGGGTTAGTTTGAGTTAGGAATATCTCACCTCTTTCAATGCCCTTTTTAATACCGGTGTTAAGCTAATCGGCAACAACGAGGATTAGCACGACTAGGAAGGAACTTGCAAATATAAGCTAGGCTTTCCATGCTTAGTTTCTTCTTTTTGGTTCCTGTCCGTCCGTTCTTGTCTCTTAGCCCTAACCTTCAATTAATTCAACCACAACTGGTCTAACTAGGGAATCACCGCTATCGTGTAGGATAGGGTGCCGCAGTGAGTGGATTGTGGTTCAATTAAAGGGAGTCCAAATTAAGGTGTTGGGCAAAAAAGGGAGTGAGAGAGATTTCCTTCTCTCAAATCTTCCTTCTCCTGCCCTAACAAGTGAGAAATTACTCACCCATTAAAAAGATAAAAATAAAACAAAAGGGAAGATAGAAAGAATTTTAGGTTAAGAGGAATTACAACTAGCTATTTGAGACTTCATCTAGGAAAGGATCTTACTCAAGCATCATCGTTGTTAATGATAAACAAAATAGAAGAAAGAAAAAACAAAAGAAAAACAATAAATAAATTCTACTACTAGATTAACAAATAAAAATTGCAGATAATAAAATGCGATAAGAAAAATGCGAGAAAATAAAAGAACTAACTTTCTTTTTATTGATAACCTCTCAAAGCTCTCTACAATTTTGAATTAAGAAAGATAAAGAAGAACAGAATTTAAATCCTAGATCTAAATAAAAAGAGGCACCTAAGAAAGGCACCCTTAATTTGGTTTTGAGCTCTCCTATTTATAGATAGGAAAACCCTAGATTTACATTCTGATCCAATCATGAATTTACAAACCACCCCAAAAGAGCCGAGTCAACGCACCGACACTGCCACTGACTATGTGCATACGCGGCCGCGGAACCGCGGCAGAAGTGCCTGTTTGGCCGCGGTTCCGCGGCCATTTGGTGGACTTGGGGAATCAAACTTTCTGGTCTTTTTCATGTTGCTTTTATATAATGTTTTATCCTCTTGGTTTCTTAAAATCTCTTCAGTTCTCTTCCAGATATTCAGCAGTGGACTTTTGCCTTGAGCTCCGCGTTTGACGTCTTAGATCTTGCGCTGCCCTTGTGTTTTGTGCATTGAAATGCCCGATGATTTTCCATCTGTCCCTTGAACTGGTAGGCGGTATCATACGGGTGGTTAGCGGAGATCAGTATTCATCTGTTGTTGGTCGTAGTCCTGCATTTGTTGTGACTTTTCATGAATTTCACTGTAAAGAGCTGAGAACCTGTAACCTACAACTATTTAGCAGACATGGATCAAAAGTACCTACTTATATGCAATGTGATTAAGAATGGGCGATATAAAAATGCAAAAATCTGATATGAACACACATGTATTCATATATTCGTGAATCTGTGTCAACTTATAAATGGTTTGACTTCCTGTATTCGTATTCCTGTACTCGTGTATTCTTATATCCCGTACTCATGTATTCTTATATTCCACTATCCTGTACTTGAACCTTTATTAACTTATAAATAGCTTGACTAATGCTTGTCGGGGGTGTTGGGGTAGTTAAGGATGAGTAGCTCAGATGCTTTTGAGTCCCCTGCCTATAATCATATACTCCTGTATTCCTATAATCTTGTATAAAACCTCATGAAATGGTTGAACACCATATTTTAATTTATATTAGAAATGGTCATGACCGATATTTACCGTGGGGTGTTGGGAATTGAGGATGCGTCGTTCAATTGCTTCGGAGTCTCCATCTGCCTATATTCTACCATCATATATAAAAAACCTCATGAAGTGTTTGAATGCCATAACTTAAGTTGCATTAGGATAGGAAAAAAATATATTAACGGTACTACAATCTTCCTGTATTCCTGACATGTTCACTCCATATTTGCATATAAATTTTCGGACCCCTAGTATCATTGTTTACTTGTACCATCATCATGCCTTATTTTATTTGTTATGATCTGTTTTCCTTTCCATGATAATATGTTAAATCTCTGATATATACTATCTTGTTTATGTTTATATCATAAGTTTGACTGCCATGCATTCTCCGTACCATGTACTTGTATTAAATGTTCCTCTTGTATGTATTGAGTGATTTTCATGTCTTTTGTTATTAATATGATGCACTGCTGGTTTGCATATACTTGACTGCCCTTTTTAAAAATATTTTACTTATAATTCATTGTTTTTAAAATAAAATTCTTTATAATGAGGAACTTATCGGGCGCAAGTTCGCTGACAGACATTCATTTTTCTTGTTTTCTTTTTTCTTAGGGATGCCTGTCAGGAGGTACAGATGACGAGGCTCGGTACATGATCGAGCCGAGTGAGAGAAGTTCGTTCAGTTAATTACACAGTCAATCCTTGGTCCCCTTCCAGTATACTTCATTTCGAGAATCTTCACAGTATTCATGTCTTTTATTAATCTTTACACACTTATTTCCTTTTATACTAATTTCGTAATAATTATTGTTGGATTATTTGTTTTCAAGTTTTCTTTTTGGTTATGTGTTAAATTCTTGTATTATTTTTTATTACTGCTTATACAGATGCTTAGCGTATTCATATCGGGAAAGAGTGCTTCTCGGTGTGAATATGTCACGGGCTTATCAGCTCTCGCTCCTTGTATTTTGGAAAGTGGGACGTAACACTGCTTCACGGAAATCAATATGAAAGAAGCCCGGTACACTCTGCACATAGCTTCCGTCGCATTCAAAGACAAAGAACTGCTACTAAGGACGACCGAGCATAACATGCAACTCTATATAATAGGATCCAATGAAGGAGACAAGATTAATCGCATATTGATTGATCCAGGATTCTTAGTAAACATCATGAACCTTAGGACTTTGAAGATTATCGATGGATGTCCGGCACCTATCAAAAGAAAGGATCATCGTCCAGGATTTCAATCAGAACTGCCAGCAAGTCCTGGGGTCCATTACTCTGCCAATCAAATTTGGAGATCTGCAAACAGAGGCGAAGATATATATTATCGATGCCTATACATTATACAAGATCCTCTTGGGACGACCGTGGCTTCATGACTATGGTACTGTCCCATCAACTCTCCATCAATGCATGAAATATACCAAAGATGGTAAAGAAAAGCGCATTGACGGAGACATGCATCCGTTCGGTGTCCATGATGCCCGGTACGAGGATTCTAGATACTTCATGAATCCTCGAGATGATGTGCCACAACCCGCCGAGGACAAAAGGGCCTGAACTCCAAGAGCAATCCACAGTCGGCCATTATCTTCAAAACAAAGACTTCCCAAGTGTACCTGCATTTTGGCAGCGACACTGATGAGTCTGATGATGAAGGTCCATCCCTCGGCTTCAATTCCACTAAAGTTCATCTACACTTCGACGGTGATATCGATGAATCAGATGCTAAAGATTCGTCCTGCAACAAATGTGCAGACAAGACTCCTATCAAGAAAGCAAAGCTAAGGGAAACCCCTAAAGTCACAGAAGGGTCGTTGACCATCACAAAAGTCCCGGAGCAGATGTATAAAGAACTCTACGCTCTATCAGTCTCAACTGTAAATCAATTGAAAACCTTCTATGTTCCCAGATGAAAGAACGGGCAAAAAGTTATCTTGTTCTATGGGTCAGATTCAGTCATGCACCCTAATGACTTGTCCCTGATATGCCTTCCATATGAAAGAGGGATAAGATATACCTTAAATCCTCGATATTACACGTGCAAGATGTGAGAATATTTTAAGAAGTATGGATGCCCGTTATATCAAACAGATTCTGATGCAAACTTCTATGAAAGGCTATAGCACCCGCCTTAAGCCCAGCCATTCATCGACGGACGAGTCCCAGACAAACGGGGTATAGGCTTCATCCAGTCCGACGTCAAGTCCTGCTACATGATCCATGTTAATGAAACCAGCAAAAATCCTGGGGACGATGATGAGCTAACCGATTTAGAAAAATCCACTTAAAAGCTCGAAGATGGCAGACAAGCAACCTTCGACGAGCTAATTGAATTCGACTTGGAAACGCCCGATAACCCACGATCGACATACATCAGCTCGCTCTTGCCAGAAGGAGTAAAAGAACAAATAATCTCCTTGCTGCATGAGTTCATCGACTGTTTTGCATGGACGTACAAAGAAATGCTTGGTCTCTCTTTTGAGGTGGACATGCATAAGCTAGCTATATTTCTTGATGCCAAGACGATCAAGCAAGATCTTCGGAGAATGAGAAGGGAGCTAGAAAAAAGATCATCAAGGAAACTAAGAAGCTCATCGATGCCCGTTTCGTCAGGGAAGAAAAATAGGTTGACTATATCGCATGCATTGTCCCGGTAAAGAAGAAAAATGGGCAGATCCGAGTTTGCATCGATTTCAAAGACCTCAATAAGGCATGCCCTAAAGATGATTTTCCACTGCCGATCATTGAAATGATGGTCGATGATATTTTGAACTATGAGCTATTCACCTTCATAGATAGCTCGTCCGGATAAAACCAAATCAGAATGACCCCCGAAGATGAGAAACATAATGCGTTTCGAACTCCAATTAGCATATACTGCTACAAAGTCATGTCGTTCGGATTAAAGAGCGCGGGCGCTACATGTCAAAGAGCAATGACAAGGATCTTCGACGACTTAATTCATAAATTCGTCGAATGCTATGCCGATGATCTGGTCTTCAAGAATGAAGTCGTACCTAATCACATCCAAGATCTCTGAACCGTCTTCACAAGGCTGGGGGAATATAATCTAAAGATGAATCCTTTGAAATGCGCTTTTGGCGTGTCATCATGCAAGTTCTTGGGCTTTATAGTCCAGTATCGAGAGATCGAAATTGACCCTTCAAATATAAAAAGCAATCATGGAGATACCTCTTCTAAAAAATTTGACGCAGCTAAGGTCCTTCTAAGGAAAGCTCTTTTATATACGGCGGTTCATTTCAAACCTATCCGGGTGATGCCGGCCTTTCTCAAAGCTCGTTAAGAAAGATACTCCTTTTGTCTGGGATGCTGAATGTCAAGATACGTTCAAAAGCATCAAGCAATACCTATTGCACCCTCCAGTGCTCGCTGCTCCCATTCCAAACAAACCACTGATCCTCTATACTGCTGCACTAGACAGATCGCTCAGCATGCTCCTCGCTCAAAATAACAAGGAAGGAAAAGAAAACGCTCTCTACTGTCTCATCCGAACATTGGTCGGGATAGAACATAACTACTCCCCGATCAAAAAGTACTGCTTGGCTCTGATATTTGCCATAAAGAAATTTAGGAACTATCTGCTAGCTCATCGGGTTATACTGATCTCTAGAATCGACCCGCTGAAATATCTTATGACAAAGGCAAATTTAATGGGTAGAATGTCCAGATGGGATGTCATGCTGCTCAAGTTTGATATAATTTATACTTCTAAAAAAGCAGCAAAATGGCAAGCCCTAGCCGACTTCTTCACTGCTCACCCCATACCCGAAGGGTCACCGCTAAATTGCGAGTTACCCGACGAACATGAGCTACATCTTAAAGAAAATGAGCCATGCTGGGATCTCTACTTTGATGGAGCCTCATCAATGAAGTCCTCCAGCAAAACAAGTATCCTGTAAATAAAAGCTGGGGTTAGAATTTTTGTTCATCATGCCATCAGGAGGGGCTATGCGATATTCTTTTGCTCTTACCGAGCCTCGCACAAACAACAAGATTGAGTATGAAGCGCTGATAGCCAGTCTCAAACTGGCTAATGAAATGGGAATCACCCGGCTGCGTGTTCACGAAGATTCTCAACTGGTCGTCAATCAAGTAAATGGCGACTACCAAGTATACACGCCTGAGTTGGCTCGATATAGAAGCCGAGTCGTGGAACTCACGAAACAATTTGTCAGCATCGAAATGATGAAAATCCCTAGAGCGTTGAATGGAAAAGCTAACGTGCTCTCTCACCTAGCAAAATAACTTATTAATCCCGACATGAATGAAATCCTAATTACGGTTCGAAGCCAGCAAATTCTACCTCCGACTCACCAGCGTGAAGAAGAAATGCTGGAATAAGAGAACCTTCCTGCTGAAGAAGCCCTGGCCACTCAAGAAGAGCACGATTGGAGAGAATCCTTCAATATGATAGGCTGCCGGAAGAAAAATCTATGAGAGCTTAGCTAATGAAGAGAGCTCTCCGATGCGTGTTTGTAAATAACACACTATACTGAAGATCATACGATTAGCTATGGCTCAGGTGTCAATTCTCGGCTGAAGCCCAAAAGATTATGAAAAAGATCCACTCAAGCATCTGTGGAACACACCAGTGCGGTCCCAAGATATGCCTTCAAATCAAACGGCTAGGATATTACTGTCCCACAATGATAAGGGACCGTAAAGAACATGCAATGAATTGCCACTTCTGTCAAATACATGGAAATTTCATACACAAGCATCATAATCCGCTACATTCTACTATAGCATCATGGCCTTTCAAAATGTGGGGCACTAACATAGTTGGACCAATTGATCCTCCGTCATCTATGGGTCACAGATTCATACTAGCGGCAAATCACTATTTCTCCAGATAAGCCAAAACTATCCCTTTAAAAGAAGTCAAAACAGAAGATATCCTGACATTCTTCAAGCATAACGTTCTATATCGCTTTGGTGTACCCCGATGAATCATTTCCGACAACGAGCCTTCGTTCAAAAACTTCAAAATTTCAAGATTTGCCTCTCAGCACAAGATAGATTGGAGATATTCTTACATCTATAATCCAAGAGCCAACGGGTTGGCCGAAACCTTCAATAAAACTCTATGCAAACTCTTAAAGAAAAATACCTCAGCCAACAAACGAGACTGGGATCTCAAGCTCCAGGAAGCGTTGTGGGCATATCGTACCACACATCGCACTCCAATACAATCTACCCCATACTTGCTGCTCTTCGGGGTGGAAGCAATCCTCCCCCTCGAAGTCGAAATCCCGAATCTAAGAATGGCCGTCCAGTATGGTTTGACAAAGGAGGAAAATGCACTCAATCGACTTGAAGAGATTGATGCGCTCAAAGAAACAAGACTTGGCATACAACAAAATCTGGAGTCGTACTGGGCCCAAATGTCATGGGCTTATGACAAAATGACACGCTTCTGTGTTTTCAAGAAAGGCGAATTGGTTTTGTTCCTCAGAAGACCGATCATCATTAGCCGACGTGTAAAAGGAAAATTCAAACAAACTGGGAAGGAACTTATATCATCGAGAAAGTATTCGATGGAGGATCCTACCAACTGATAAGTTCCGAGAGAAATAAGCCAATGCCACCCATCAACGGCCGATATCTCAAGAAATATTATGCATAAATACTTCAAAATCACGGACAAGCTGGTCTCAAACAGCCCCGTAAAATGCGCCAACAAGGCCAAACGAAGAACAAGTCAACAATTAACCCTAAGTCGTTAAACTGGGAACAGATGACCCCTAAGTCGCTAAAATGGAAAATGATGACCCCTAAGTCGTTAAACCGGTAACAAAAAAATTCTCCAACGGTGAATGATGAGTCGCTCCTAATACCCCATTCCAGTGTTAGCGATGAAGACGCCGAACAAAACTTCAAATCCTAAATCCTCCAAAGGCAAATGATGAGTTGCTCCTGGTACTATACTTCAGTGTTAGCGGTGCTGATGCTGACCAAACCCAAATCCTCAAATTCCAAAATCCTACACGATAGTGCTTCCAAAGCACAAAAGTCCTACCGGACAATGCTGGATCCACCTGAATCAAATATCAAATTAACCAAAGTAATGACCAATGTCCTCCGCGTCGGAAACAAGTCAACAAATGACCTCCGCGTTGGAAACATATCAAGTATCAACCGTCTACGTCACAAAAAGGGCAGTATAGACCTTCACGTTGCTAAAAATGAACCAAGTCAAGTATCGACCATCAACGTCGCAAAAAGGGCAGTATCGACCTCCACATCGCTAAAAGAGAGCCAAATCAAGTATCGACATCCATATCACTAAAATGGAACCAAATCAAGCATCGGCCTCTACGTCGCTAAAAGAGAACCAAACCAAGCATCGACCTCTACGTCGCTAAACGGGAAACAAATCAAGTATCGGCCGTCCACGTCGCAAAAAGGGCAGTGTAGATCTACCTGTCGCTAAACGGGAACCAAGTCAAGTATCGACCGTCCACGTCGCAAAAAAGACAGTGTAGACCTCTACATCGCTAAAAGGGAATCAAATCAAGCATTGGCCTCTACCTCGCTAAACAGGAAACAAATCAAGTATCGACCGTCCATGTCACAAAAAGGGCTGTGTAGACCTCCACGTCGCTAACAGGGAACCAAGTCAAGTATCGACCATCCACGTCGCTAATTATTGTTGGATATATGTATGCCCTAGAGGCCATTATATGATAGTGGATGTATCTATACATGTATATATATTCAGTATGCATTCTTGCTCGACATGATAGTATGCTATCTGGTTCTTCTTTATCTGATATGTTGATTTGATCATGCTTTTATTCGTTCATACATGCTGATAAAGCCCTGAGGATATTGGCTTGACTGCTCTGATTATGATGGAGATCATACTAGTGGGACATCTGTAGTCTATAAGCATATCCTGGAAAGTCCCTAGTCGTAGGTATATCGAGACGGGGCATTGATATACCAGAGTAGACTAGCGTATATGATACTAGACCCATGTGATGGGCGATGGATGATCCCATATCCATTGGTGTTTGACATCAAGATCATATACGGGTGCTCAGTGGTGACTGGGTACACTGGACGGACTCGCCGAGAACTCCTATATGGAATTATATCTATCGTCGGATAGAAGTTCTCAGGTAACACTGGTACAGGTTAGTCTGTAGACCCGAGATCGTCATGGAGTCTTGTGTGCTCTCCCACTGTACTTTGATTGCCACCCTACCACGGCTCTACTGAGTCGTGCAAATAGGTGGCCGTTGGGTACAGTCCCGAGACACACGAAGGCAATGAGCGATAGGAGGGGTTTCGTCTCTCCCGGTATTGGGGGTTGATGCTGTGCTGTGCCCGACTGGTTATATCAGTAAGTCCCTGGCCAGGGCTGCTGAGATTTGCTGATAAGTGTTATCAGTAGTTTCTCGATCTGTTATAGACCATTCACCGGCATGACTTATTGAGTTATTAGGGTCGACGTGACCATCCCTAGGCTCGATATGCAGCATATCTGACAAAGAGACCGGACTGTACGGTAGTGTTGCCGGATGGCTCGACGGGAGTTGTAGCAGGTTCGCTTGTTTTCTTCTGATCGCTCAATACCCGGGTGGCCGTTACGTTTAGCTGACCGCTTGCAGTTTGGGGGTACCTGATGTGATCATCACCCTCTGCCGGCGTATTGACGAGTCTTAGAGTCCCACAAAGGAGTTACCCAGTCCAGGCAAAACGTTGTGGTGTGCGTATGCGATATGCGCATGCACCCGATTAAAATGTGCGTATATGATACCGAACATTGATCGGGTGGCCTGCTTTTGGTGGGGTCGTATGAGATATGACCGGATTGATAAATTAAGTGTTGATTTATCATCTAACCATTAGTTTTCTCACTTGAAACCTTTCTAGGGTTTGATGGATATATGCATGCATGCATGTGTTTCTTTCTTTCATTCTAGTTTCATGCACATGTGGATGTGCATACATGCATACATACATACACCCATCCATCATGGTTGTTAGCATATGGAAATGGTGGCAATATAAGACTCACACCATGGATTAAATTATGGATTATTATTTAATTTTGGTTTTAAAACAAAATGAAAAAGGAAAGGATAATCATTCTAGCTTCTACATTCTTCCTTTGACCTAACCATGCTTACCTACCTCTTAACTTGAGTTATCCTTCTCTTTATCATTTAAAACTCAAGTTAAATAATGTCTCCATCACTTTAACCATGGTTCATAGTAAGAAGAAATAAAATATATATTGATATATTTCTTTTTCTTCTAATGAGTTATCTTTTATCTCATTACCTCTTGTGAAAAATATTGCCACCATCTTCTTCCTCTTTCTCATTTGCTCTCTAGTTTTTTCTAGTGAGTAAATACCACTTAAAGAAAGGTTTTTGAAGTGAGAACCTTAACCACAACTTCATTCTACACAAGCTTAGCCGTCTTGTTTAGAGTGTTCTCTTCGGTTTTACGAAGTTGCGAGCTTAGACGGAGAACTCCGTGGTGGATCGTCGTGGACACAAGAGGACTTCAAGAAGACCTCCATTCAACACCCTAGAGACCAAGGAGTCCAGCGAAAGGGAGCTACAAAGGTTGTAGTCTCGAAACCCTAGATTAGTTCGCTTTATATTTCGAAACCCTAATTTTCTAGGATCGATTCCTTTGCATGTTCGTTTAGCACCATAAAAATTTAAACTTTGGGTCATGTGATGCTTCAAAACTCATTATAGGGTGCTAGACAAACCTTTCATTATATGACATCGCCCGTAGGGCGCGGATTAGTCCAAATCCGTATATAAATGAAATTTAGGTTTGAACTTGGGTCATACGTTCCATCGGTTCAGAGTATATATCTAAGGATCGTTAGTCGTATATGTGAGTAAGATCAACTTAGATGATATGGTATTTGAGATCATTAGTCGTATTTAATACTAAAATCAACTTATGTAACAGTGAGCATACGGGCTCAACTAATCATTTGATCACATATGAAGTATAGGCTTTTATTTTATGGGTAGCCCATGGATAGCATACGGTAGTCAATATGGAAACACTCCGCAAGGCAGAATACCGGTTTAAGGACATAGCGGTCCAATGTTAGTTTATGGACATTGCGGTCCATCTTTTAGCTTGTGTGCACGTGTATAAATATTACACGGCGAAGTGAATGATGGTAACATAGGAATACACTCAATATTTGGTTGCGATCCAATTTGAAGATATTTATATTTCCTTCAAACATATACATATACATATATGTATGCTATCATAGGTTGTTGGGATGGTGCGCACGCCTGTATGGGGTATGCATCAATATGAAGTCGTGTATCAATATGAGGTGTACATCTGTACGGGATGCACATCAATATGAGATACGCATCTATATGGGATGCACCAATATGGGTTTAAAACATTCTCTATCTTGATAAAATTTTATATCTTTCATCAAGTTGGGACGAGGAAGGAGTCATTGGTTGTCGGGACCCACCAACTCTCTGAAAATGCCGAAGAATTACAACGCCGTACATTAGAGGTGCAGAAGGATGTACCCTTGAACCAAATCTCATATATGAGGAAGGATAACATGTTGGACTAAGGATCGTTAGTCTTATATAAGAATAAGATCAACTTAGGGAATATAGGTTGAGAATCTTTAGTCGTACATGTGACTAAGATCGACTTGGATATCATGAGCATACTTTTGGAAGATCTTTAGTCGTATATGGAACTAAGATCAATTTAGGTATCATGGATTAAGGACCATTAGTGATATATGTAACTAAGATCAACTTAGAAATATAATGAAGGATCGTTAATCTTGTTTTAGATTAAGATCAACTTAAACATGTGAGCATATGGGCTCAGAGAAGCTTAAACTTCATAGACTTGGTCAATTTGATACTAAGATTGGGTTTATATTGTTGGCTATAGTGCCCTCAAGACAATTATTATAATCGCAGGCAAGTGATTATGATGATTGAGGGAGGACCTATACGGATAGAACAGTCTTACTCAAGATAATAGTATGCTATCTGGTTTGTCTCTATCATCATGTACATACATTATGTGATATTACAGATCATTATTACATGTTGATAGAGCCCATAAGATTCTTGCTTGACTACCAGTATTGTGATGGCAATCATATACGTGGGAGCTGGGTGGTCTATAAGCTCATCCTTAAATGTCCCTAGTCGAGGGAGTATCGAGACTGGGTATCGATACTCCGGAGTAGACTAGTGTATACTTATCGAGACCCTGACGAGGGGCGGTGGCCGGTCTCACAAGCCATTAGTGTCAGTTAGTCACCTAAGATAGTATACAGGTGCTTATTGGGTTATGAGTACACTGGACGGACTCGGCGGGAACATGTTAGTTGGTATTATACTTATTGTCAGATAGCAGTTCCCAAGTGACATGTGTACAGATTAGTCTGTCGACCTAAGATCGCCATTTGTCTCGTGTGAGTTCCTACTGTGTTTTGATTACTACCCTACCACGGCTCAAAAGAGTCGTGCAAATAGGTTTTAGTTGGGTACAGTCCCGAGCCATATGGAGGCAGCGAGCGGATCGTCAGGGATTCGTCTCTCCTGGTATTAGGGGTTGATGTCACGCAGTGCACGGGTGGCCATCACCAGAAATCCTTGGCCAAAGTAGACGAGAATTACTGATTTGGATCAGTAGTTTCTCAGTTGGTGATGAGCTTCATGCCAACACGAAATATCGCGTTATTAGGGGTCTAACTTTATCCACCCCTAGATCCGATATGCGATACTCTTATACGAACAAACCAGACTGTATGGAGATTCTCACGGACAGGCTCAGTAGTGGTTCGGATGAGTTTGCTCGTCGGCCTTCTTTTCGCTTAATACCTGGGTAGCCGTTACGTACAGCTAGTGCCGCTGACGTGCTTATGGTTAAACCCACTGCCAGCGTATTGACAAGTCTTTAGAGTCCCATACAGAGGGTTTCCCTACTTCGGGCGAAACGATGTAGAGGTTGTATGGTTTTACGGCAGGGTTCGATCGTATACGTGTACTAGCTACACGTATCATGATTCGGACGAATAATACTAGTAGGTTTTGGTTTAAGCTGGATTCTAGTATTAAATTATTGGATTATTTTCGTCTCTTTGTATTCGTATTTTTTCGAAATACGGATACAGATATGTATATACGGTGAGGAGTATTCTTGTAATTTATTTCAAGGGTGCTTCTAGAAGAAGACACCTCGTTTGTTTTTAACCATTTTGGATTAAATGGTTAATGAGGTGGAGGATGAGGTGTTATTATCATTTATTGAAGCATGGCTCACTTTGTGACTCATGGGGTGATTCATGCTTGGTGACTATTGAGGCATGCTTGATTAATGTGTTGAATTAAGTGGATGCTTCAATAATTCACAAGACTTAGCCATTTTTTATTATGGATTCTATCGTCACAACACTCTCACTACCTCAAGCTTCCTTCTTCTTTCTCAACCCTAAAAGTCTCATGTGTTGAGAAACCTAGGGTATTTGGAGACAAATTAATCCATCATCAAACTCTACATCCTCTAGGCTATCTAGTTTAGCAAACTAGGTACCCTAGTTACCTCGGTATTGAAGTTGGGGCTCGAACTACAAATCCTCAGGTGGATCATCTTCGATCAAGGGAAACTGACGATCAAGCTTGATCATGGAGACCACTAGGAGCTTAGGAAGATGGTAAAAGACCGAAGGATACGGATCATTCGGTATAACCATTCTAACTCCTCTAGTTTTGCTAGTTTAGGGTTTATGGTTCGATTCTTCTTTTGGTCAGGTTTCGTTAGCGCCAAGTTTTTTAAACGCCAATTTTGTTCTGCACCGGCCACGGTAGATGGCCAGGGCACCGGCAGAACCCAACATGGTATCAGATCCAGCCCATAAACCCCTAACTAGAAGTATAAACGAGGTTTAAAGTAACGAAACCGAAACAACTCCAAAACAACTGAAACAATATTCAAGTTTCTGTCGATTTTTTAAAGTCTTCTAAAAAAATTTTAAACAATTGCAGGGGACTACTCTTATTGTAACTAGAACACAGTTTAAAAACGAGACCCAAATTCCACAACTTGGCCAGCGAGAACGGTACTTTTCCCGGCGACGCCGGTTTTTCTAGGGACTTGGGTTTTGAGTTTTTGGTGGTGTTCTGGATTCTTGAATATTGGCTTTTAGGTATTATTTGTTTTTGCCCAGATTACATATTATGTTATCTTTAGTTTAGGCAATACGGAGTATTTTGAAGTCGCTATTTTTAACACCGTTTATAAGTTTTCAGCACATACATTACTATCTGCGTTCGTGAATGTCATTAAAGCGGTATAACTCATCTAACTGCTATATGTTCTTTTAGACGAGTTTGCGAACATGACATTCACATTGATGTTCTATGATTGTACTAAGGTTGTGGTTGGATTGTCGTGGTGGATAGCTTGCGGTGCAATGGTAGTAGTACAGTTCAGATTCATTTGTATATTCAGTATTGCGGGGTGAGCGTCCGACATGTGGACTGTCGTCTCTGCCAAATTGTATATTCTTTTATTAGGGCACGACCGGGTTGAGGTCGATGTCGTCATTGTACATATACTTTTCTTTTCTGTACTAGGATTACCCTGCGGTGGAATGCTCGAATAGCCGAATTCTAGAGGGCAACGGGACCGCATCTCATGGCGTTGAGACGGAGGGGGCCTCACTCTAGAATTGGTGGGCAATTCAACACATTCGTAGGGGGTACAGGTTGACCCACGGTGGAGTGCTCAAGTTACCAGATTCCATGAAGTGCTGGGTGGCCCATTCATTTTGTTGATTGGGATTGCCTCACTTCTGGGATTGGCAGGTAACTTGCCGTGCTCGTAGGGGTTTAGGTTTTCATTGCACGGGATATCCACACGACCGGGAACGTTGGGTCTCATTTGCGGCTCAAATGAAACCCGAGGCTCCAAGATTATCCACCATTATGTGTTGCTTGCTGAGATTCTATGATGTTTCTTATATCATGCCTGGGATGAATGATATATATATTTATATATATACTAATAGATATTGTATATGTTTTGCACCTGCGCTAGTCGAGCCCCCTCTCTGCCGTTAGTTAAGTAACCTAACGGTGCATGACGGGGCCCCGTGGCGAATGCGGATGGCATATACGTACATTATATTTTCGTTCTTTTCTGGTGTGATATGGATTAATTGATGGGACTGCATTAATTCCGATTAATGCAAGAAAAACAAACTTATATGATGTTGTTGAAACCAAGTTTTTTGAAAACTGACATTATAGACGTTTCCTTTTGTTTTGCACAGCGGTATTCGGTTATGAATATCCAACATCTCATTCGACGAGGCAAGAGCCAAGATCCCTTCACAGGGAGTGACCTCTTGGGCAAAAGTTTGCGTCAGTGTAATAACTTCACTATAGTCAATTCTTTTGCTTTGCATCGTGGTATTCAGTTTGGAATATCCTGCATCTCATTCGATGAGGAAAAAGCCGAGATCCCTTCATAGGGAGTGACCTCTTTAGCAAAAGTTTGCATCACTATATATTTGTAAAACCACTCGGTTCCTTCAACGATATCAAGTTCATTACGTTAAGGTTTTTTCACCCAAAAACCTAGTCATAGCCCTCTGTCATTTCTTACAGGTATTACTTAGTATTCATGTTGTGTATGTTGACCTCTGTCAAGGCACAGTGAATGGTAGCTGGGTAATGCTTGTTTGTTGTATAGATATGCGATTATTTAGGACAGTCACACGGTCATGTTGACCTTTGTCAAGGGTTTGTGCGGGTGGGTCTAAGTTAATTCAGGACAATGAAGGGTTGAACTTGACTTGCGATGATATGTTGATCTCTGTCAAGGTCATAAGCCGCTTGGGGTAAAAACCACATCGGGTGTTTCAAACATACAGGAAACTTGTCAGGCATGTGCATACCTTCTGGAGTGTGGTGACTTGAGTGGCTTCCATCAAGTTATCATGCGATGATAGTTGGATCCCGATTCCCACTGATGAATAGGTGTTACTCATCGGGTGATTTTAGATGAACCCGACTAATTCTCCTTTTAGGGTTTGAAGGAGAATTCGAGAAAACAGTGGTAGCCATCCTGATTAGATAAAGTGATTAACCAATCTAATTTAGGTTAGAGTGCACGCTAAGTGTTTCTTTTCTCTCTCTTTGGCAGCAACCATGGTCTGACCCTAGACTAAAACCCATGAACAAAGTTAACCGAACCTTCTTAAAACACTTTGGCTTTTGGATTGTCATTTAGTCTCATATATCATTGCCACTCCTACATCCCCTTATCATTTCTCCAAAACACTCTGTATCACTACGAAGATCCACATTTCTTGGATATTCCATCGTATAGTTACATACAAACTCGAAAGAACTTGTTCCAGTTCGAGGATGGATTCTGGTTCTGGAGAAATTGAATAGGATTATTCGGTTGTCTTTTCTCTATACCTTCTCTCAGGTTGCGAGGGCTCCTGGTATTAGGAGAGTACACCTATTATGCTTATTTGGTAGTCTTCTTCCAAACCATAGACAGGTACCGAAAGGTGGGGAAGGAAGAAAACCAATTAGCCTAAGTGTGGTGTACAAAAGGTAATAAATAAAGATATATAAAGGGATTAGAATAAAGGCAAAGGAAATTGCGACTACTATCATTCATGACGAAGTCGCGTATATCCCCTGGCACTCCTATATCACCTTTGCATTTCTCCAAAACACTCTCTATCACTACGAAGATCCACATTTCTTAGATATGCCATCGTTTAGTTACATACGAACTCGAAGGAACTTGTTCCAGTTCGAGGATAGTTTCTGATTCTGGAGAAATAGAATGAGGATTATTCAGTTATCTTTTCTCTTTACCTTCTCTCAGGTTGCGAGGACTCCTGGTATTAGGAGAGTACGCCTATTACGCTTATTGGATAGTCTTCTTCCAAACCATAGGCAGGTGCCGAAAGGTAGGGAATGAAGAAAATCAATTAGCCTAAGTGTGGTATACAGAAAGTAATAAGCAAAGACATATAAAGGGATTGGAGTGAGGGCAAGGAAGTATACAGTTACTGTCATGAATCTGGATAGTGGAAGAGACATTACAAGGAATACCCGTCCACCCCTTCTAAACATCTTCTGTTTCAGTTTTGTTGTGCGGTGTTAATTGAAAACTGTTTTCCCAATTAGATTCTAACTCTAGAGTATGTATTTACTAGACTTGATTCTCACATCTGTATAGCGTTACAGATGCTGAGTGGGAGTAGAATATTAGGAATTGGATGATTATATCCTCAATATATCAGAATTTTTTGTAATTGGTGATATTTGAGGAAATCACCTGGGTTTTTGCCTGACGGCAAATATTTGGTTTTGAATATCCATTGTTATGCACCAATTTTAAACTGATATATCTGTACGTTTATTTTATAAAGTGAGATATAACTTTTTGAAATTATGTCTATGACATTTACCTGTATCGGCTGATGGTTAGGTAAGGTGCATTCAACAGCGGTGAAATTCTTCTTAACCATAGTACAGTTTTCAACCTACGACACACAGGGTTTGAGTTATTAAACTCAGAGGACTTATACAAAGTATTGTATGTTGTCCGATGTCCGTTAGGATAAAGGGGTTGGTACTCGTACTATATTCTGTTTACTTATGACTTCTCTAGTTTTAGACAAGTATTTCGTTGAAATACAGGGTCCAAATTTTGAGAAGTTATAGGTATAAGAATAAATTAGAGAACCATATATTGCAAGTATCAGGATTCTTCAAGGTGATCGAAGATGTAGATACTTATGCTAGGTATTCCGTCATAAGTAATGGTTTTGAGAACTTGCTTCTCTTTCAAGTTACTCATACGTGGGTGCATTCTTTAACGAGTAATACTGCTTGGCCTCCTTCCATTTAGTTGATATGCACTAGAAATAGCTGCATGATTTTTGAATCTGGTTCCAATTAAATTAATGCCTTTGTTTCTATATTGGATATAGAATAGATTCATATCTTAACGATGTTAAGGTATATGGAGTTTTCCGTCTTATACTTAAAGCCAGAATTCGAATAAACTCTAGGCACGTTTGGCAATTTGTGGGTTATCCCGGGTATTGACGAGGGTTAACATTCTACCATTTTGGAAGATCAATAGTTATATTGTTCTTGACTCGCCACAGTTTTAGTAAAATGAATTCTTTTCAGAAAACATTAGTGGGAGTATGGTAGAACTGGAAGTGATTCCAGAACTACAAACGATTCTTGAAAATTTAGTAGAACCTGAAGATTCAATTGGTTTTGACAATCCATTAGCCACTCCGCAGATTTGGTGGGTAATCTCAGGCACCCGAGAGGTACTTTGGTCTCCTTAAAGACGGTGACAGGGAGGTTTTTGATTACCCAAACTTGCTACTATTGCTGCTCTAGACTATGAGGTCTGGCAGGAGGATGAGTATAACGCCGTTCTAAATTAGCATTAGAAGTGCACCTGTATATGACTCTGCCAGAGGATTGTTATAGTCAGAGGGAGCAGCGGAAGCATAGTGGGCAAGTAGCTTATGTCTATTTATAGACTAAAGCAGGTATAGCGGAGATAGATCATCTATTTTTGATGTGACAGTTGTTCATAACAGAATACTGTATTTTATACCGCCCATTCTTATGCTCGTGTGTTTATAGGTAGGTGCTTTTGATCGGTTTGTTACATATTTTCAGATTACAGGTTTCCAGCACAAATATTGCAAATCAAGACAAAATCTCCACAGTTACACCAAATACAGAACATCTGTTGACAACAGATAAAAGCCGGGTTCCGGTCATCCATATCCGTCCAGTGCTGCATACCGGTTCCTGAGACAAGACATATGACAGCGGTCATTCGTGTCTCGGACAAGCACAGAGCACGAGAGGGGCAGCACAAGAATCAATGGGTGCGCGGAGCTCGAGGGAGAAAAGGTCAAATGTATTATTTTTTGTTGCCACTTTGGACCATTGCAAATCTGATGCAACTGTGGAAGCATACTGCAATTTGGTATATGTACAATAACATAGGACAGAGAACCAGGGGAGCACACAAAAGTTGGTGGCCCAACTCATCAAGACGGCCGCGGATCCGCGGCCTAAGCAGGCTTAGGCCGCGGATCCGCGGCCATGTGGGGTCCTCTCTCTGTCGAATTTCAGGGGCAGTTTAGGGACTTCATATTAAGGCAGATTGTTGCCCTAGGTTTTCAGTTCACCTCCTATAAATACCCCAGAACTTGCCAAGCTTTGGGTTCATTCTTTGTTCTTCTTTCTTTTTAGGATTTAGTCTTTTTCTTCTTCTTCTTCATTCTTTTTCCATGAAAATTGTAGTGAGAGCTTTTTGAGTTGGAGATCAATGAAGATGAGGGCTTTTTGTATTATTCTCTTTTGTTTCTTCTTCCCCTTGAGATTCTTGCTTTCTCTTGATCATTCAACCTCTTCATTGAACTTGAATGGTTAAGGGTTAGTTATTGATCTCAAGGGTCGTATTTTCTTATGGAATTAGCGCTTCATTTCACATGCGTTCTCTACCCTTCCCTTGATCTTGCAACCTCTTGATTGAGCTTGCAAGTTTAAGGGTTGGCTATTGATCACATGCTTGTCTTGAGTTCTAGTTTCTTGTTCTTTTTATCGCTTTTTATTACTTGCTTATTATTATCTTGCTTTACTTTCTTGCAATTTAATTCATGCACTTAATTACTTGTAATCTTTTCTTTTCTTTGTTCTTTTCTTTTGCTCTCTTTTGTTCATTTTGTGAATGGTTGTAATTATTGTTGTTAAGATGAAATACGGTATTGTAAGTTAATATCTTCTTTCTCATTTCCTTTTCCCGTTATTTTCCATTGAACTCCGCCTAAACCATACGCAAGCGCTCCGTTAGGCACCCTACCCTAACAAGGTAACGGTGATTCCTAACCGCGACCGGTTGCGTTCGGTTTGGCCGGAGGCGAAAGCAAGAGACAAGAACGAAAGGACAAGGGTGAATAAGCCGTATTCCACGAATACCGCGCTTAAATCCCCTAATCCACGTTGTTGCCGATTGCTTAGCTTCAATTGGTCAAGACTCGGCTCAAAGGTTTTGAGTACGAATTTCTTTAGCTTACAATTTCGTATCTTTTTCTTAACAACTTTATACTTGCAAATATTACACATAGGATAGTCTCGAACAAACATACGCAAATTCTTTATTGACTCGTCTAAAACAAGAAAGGACATACAACCATCTCCCTGTAGATCGACCCGTGCTCAACCGGCTAGCTGCATAGCGACACCGTCTTGATTGCGGTTAACTTTAATTCTTTCAATCAAATGGCGCCGTTGCCGGGGAAACGGTAGCGTATTTCTTTTCTTGTTATTCGGGTTAATATTCTTTTTGTATATATAAAAAAAAAATCTTTTTGTTGTTTTTGATCATTTTTGTGGGCAAGAGTGCAGATTTTTGCAGATTTGCAAACTGCGATTGTGGGGAGCAAAGTGTACATTCAAGGCTAAGGTGATTGCAAAGTACAGTGCCAAAGATCCGGGTAGTTTGACCCGCGCAAGCGAACTTTTCAAGCTTACCGGATTTGATTCAACGGGGGTTTCCTAACCCAAAAAACTTAACGGTACGTATTTTACTAACACCTTCTTCTCAAATCCGACGCATCCAATATACTATTCTTTGCAGGATTCTTTGCAAGTTCGCTAGCAAACGCTAAAAAAATTGACTAACCCGTATTTGTTGCAGTGCCGCGTTTAAACTAAAAAAACGATTTTTTGATTCTTTATAGAATTTTTATTGAATTGCGCATTGCATCAATTAATACGGACTTAAGGGCAAGCGAACCCCACAATATACGGTAAAGGATTTCATCACCTTTTCCGTGGCCCACAAATCACGAACTTGAGCATAACGTTTACCCGCACAAAAATTAAAAGAAACTAGACTTTAAACCTTAAGGACTTCGCGCTCACTAGGAGAAGTTAACTGTGTTTAGAACCTTGCTTAATGGTATATTGTTTACGGGGTGTCTAGGAAAGTGTTAACGGAGAAACCGCCAAAAGAGAAAGGGTTATTTAATTAAGGAACTTCGCGAAAGCGTTGGAAAACCTCCCCTTATCTCTGCACTTACCTGGCCTCGTGATCAGTGTATCTTGAGCCTGTTTCTCGACACAGTTTTACTTCGACAATCAAGTTCTGGAGCAAGTCTAGTTGACCTAGGTGAACCCTAGAACGATTAGGTGTGTGGTATTTTTGTGTCATGATTGTTTTTGTCAATATTCTTTTTGTGTGTATATTTCATTCTTCTGTTAATATATAAACCAAAAAAAAAAAATATCACATTCTTTTTCCCCTCCTTTTCTCTGCCTTTCTTTCTTTCTCTTTTCATATCATGGGTACTCCACCTCGCAAAACTCTTGCCGAACTTTGGTACTCACAACCAGACATTACTTCTTACGGTTCTTGCTTTGGCCGAACATCGAACAACCCCTCCATGCCTAAAATTTCATTGAGAGATCGGATAGACGCGTCTAGGACAAACAATTTGACTCCGCAATCCACTTCGTATCAACCATTTCATACATTCACCCCTTCTTACGTTAATACCCCTTCTTCGAGTCATGTTGCAACTCCAAGACCTATGTCTATTGCTGAACGTATTGAACAATCCCGTAGCCGATCTTTCACTCCTTTCACCCCTTCGAATTCTTGGGATCAACAATTCCATTCACCTTCCTATCCAGATGTTGATCCTGCTCCTGTCCAGCCATTCAATTCCTACCAATCCTACCCTACTTTTGCACCTTCCCTAGACATTGCTTCAGAACCGCCATTTGGGAGTTTTCAGTATCCAAACAACTTTGAATCTTTTCCTGAAACCCCTTCACAACCCATGTCTAGTCTGGAACAGTCGTTGGAAGACTTTAGGGTAGCGTCAAGCCAACAGATGATGGATTTGACTGCGTCCATGGCCGCTCTCATACAACCTACTGACCCGGTAGCTAGTTTCCAACTAGCTCCAAATTTTTCAATGTATGAAGAGGCGGTAGGACAGGCTGAGAATTTGAGTGGAGAGAGTGAGATGTACCCCCTTCCAAATCAAACCTACCCGTCCCAAGTTGAATCCCACAACTCTTGTTTTGAAAGTCTATCGAGTGTCCCACATGCTTTATCAATTGAAGATAGAATGATTAATGAGTTGTGCGACTTTGTAGTATTTGATTTACCTAATTGTGAAGGGTCCCTTCCAAGTGAAACCAATCCTAAACCTTTGACCTCTACACCTCCACTCTAGAACCCGAATCGATTGAAATCCATGCTTTTGTTGAGATGTCTGAGAATATTGATTTTCACTTGATTGAGGATATTGACGCTTGGAATATTTTAGATGATGAACCCATAGATTTGACTGAGTTTTTCTCTTCAAATCATCATCCCGAGTCATTAAATGTTTTTCCCGAACCCCATATGCGTCTGGATTTTGAAGAGAAGTGCATGGATGTGCTAAATTTTGAGGAGAATATTGAGGATAGTTTTGAGGATGAACCAGTTTTGCTTGATGAGTCGGATTTTCCAATTCATCCTGTTCCTTCCACTGACTGTGTACACCCTCCTGAACCGTTAACTGATAACCTTCCTCAACCACTTCCCTCCATTCTTTCCATCGTTCCGACCATGCAAGAAACCGTCTCACTTTCATTTCGTATGTCTGGTTTACCAAGTTCGGCGTACCCATGGTTTCTTACGAATCTTGAGGGATTTGACCCAATCTCTCGCCGGGTTAATAGATTAGCACAATCGCTGTTTACACATCGCTCATCACAAATTGTGCTAATCTATTCACTCCATTTGCACCCTCAAGTTCGTACTCCACTTCTTTTTCCCTTCCGCCATTCTTCTTCTGACATACCGAGACCGTATCCCGCTTCTATCTCCATACGGTCTTGCGTAGTCTCCATTTCTTACCTCTCCGCATTCTTCCACCAGCCACTGCCTTACCATGATAAAATCTTTGAATGGTTGGTGTTAACTTTTGGCTTGTGTAAGGCCTTGTATAACTTGATGCTATTTTCTTTCCTCCCTAATCCTGAACTTCAACGCTTAACAGTGGAAACACTGTTTTACTTAAGTTTGGGGGGGACACCTTTTTGTATATATTTTTTGTTTTCCTTTTTGTATATAATTTGTTTTTAGGGGAAGCGCCGACAATTTTGACCCGCTTGGTATAGCCTGACAGTGAGGGCACTGTCAAGTTTAAGTTTGGGGGTGTGCTCGGTAAGCTTTCTTCCTTCGCATTCATTTGTATATTTTGCATTTGCATACCTTATTAAAAACCCACAAAAATTAAAAATTTTCCAAAAAATATAAAAATTTTGTCGTCAAGTTAGCTAATAGGGTAACTTAGATCTTTATTCCGAAAGTTTAGTTGATATGATAGAAATAACTAAATTCTAGGCTTAGGGATTGAAAACCCTAAAAATAACCCTCATTCTGTCTAACTTTGGTAAGTATACGTCCTTACAGTTTGTTTTTTTTTAGAAATAGGTAATCTTGAGTTCAGTTCTTGAGTTAAGTCAAGATGAAGGGAAAGTATTGATGCTTTACTGAAGGATAAGTCTGAAAAATAGTTTCTTTTCTCGAGTTCAAAGTTAGAAAGTATATACCCTACAAACTGCACTTACACGCACCTTGAAACTTGGGATAGTAGAGGATACCTAGAAATACTCTTGCCTGAAAGCCTAGTATGAAAGAAAAAACGGTATTTAAAGCTAAACACCAAAAGAGCATGTTGAAAAATATATCCGGTCTTGAAAAAGAAAAAGAAAAATAGAATAAAGTCAAGACCTGGAAACTGCTATTTACGCTTTAAGCTCACACATTCAGTAATCGGCCGTTAGTGCCTCAAGAAGCATTAATAGTCGCATGAAAGGTGTGTGAGCAAATCCGTCCATCCTTAATGAAAAGAAGTAGTATTAGGTATTAGGGCAAGGGTATTATAGCTTGAATTGAATTCTTGAGTGTAGGGGTGCAAATATACACACACGTAGGGGTATACAATCGATGTTTGAATAAAAGATAGAAATAAAGAATAAGACTTGTGTTTTCTGTAAAGTTGATAAAAATCCCTAATTTGAGGCCGCACTTTAGAAGGAAAACTCAGGGGAACCAACATCTTTCTAAACTTTTTTTTGGAACGTATATGATCTAAGGCTAAATAGATTAGAGGTGTGAAGCATAAGGGTTGGATATTTCTAACTTAGGATGATAGAATTTCTAACGTAAATACTAAACTGTAGGAGTAGAATCGATGTTAACTTATGCCACTAGCTTGACGGGATTTTGTGGGTGTAATCCGCTGAAAACCCTCAGGAGACAACACTCCTCCTACTAGGGACACCTAGAGGTTTAACGGCTTATTGCACATGCTCAGTGCAATCGCGTTCCCTGCGAAAGTGCGGTTAGGATTTTCTTTTTTGTTAATAATTGGTTTTGCTCGGGATGAGCAAAAGTTAAGTTTGGGGGTATTTGTTCATAACAGAATACTGCATTTTATACCGCCCATTCTTATGCTCATGTGTTTATAGGTAGGTGCTTTTGATCGGTGTTTGTTACATATTTTCAGATTACAGGTTTCCAGTACAAATATTGCAAATCAAGACAAAATCTCCACAGTTACACCAAATACAGAACATCTGTTGACAACAGATAAAAGCCGGGTTCCGGTCATCCATATCCGTCCAGTGCTGCATACCGGTTCCTGAGACAAGACATATGACAGCGGTCATTCGTGTCTCGGACAAGCACAGAGCACGAGAGGGGCAGCACAAGAATCAATGGGTGCGCGGAGCTTGAGAGAGAAAAGGTCAAATGTATTATTTTTTGTTGCCACTTTGGACCATTGCAAATCTGATGCAACTGTGGAAGCATACTGCAATTTGGTATATGTACAATAACATAGGACAGAGAACCAGGGGAGCACACAAAAGTTGGTGGCCCAACTCATCAAGACGGCCGCGGATCCGCGGCCATGTGGGGTCCTCTCTCTGTCGAATTTCAGGGGCAGTTTAGGGACTTCATATTAAGGCAGATTGTTGCCCTAGGTTTTCAGTTCACCTCCTATAAATACCCCAGAACTTGCCAAGCTTTGGGTTCATTCTTTGTTCTTCTTTCTTTTTAGGATTTAGTCTTTTTCTTCTTCTTCTTCATTCTTTTTCCATGAAAATTGTAGTGAGAGCTTTTTGAGTGGGAGATCAATGAAGATGAGGGCTTTTTGTATCATTCTCTTTTGTTTCTTCTTCCCCTTGAGATTCTTGCTTTCTCTTGATCATTCAACCTCTTCATTGAACTTGAATGGTTAAGGGTTAGTTATTGATCTCAAGGGTCGTATTTTCTTATGGAATTAGCGCTTCATTTCACATGCGTTCTCTACCCTTCCCTTGATCTTGCAACCTCTTGATTGAGCTTGCAAGTTTAAGGGTTGGCTATTGATCACATGCTTGTCTTGAGTTCTAGTTTCTTGTTCTTTTTATCGCTTTTTATTACTTGCTTATTATTATCTTGCTTTACTTTCTTACAATTTAATTCATGCACTTAATTACTTGTAATCTTTTCTTTTCTTTGTTCTTTTCTTTTGCTCTCTTTTGTTCATTTTGTGAATGGTTGTAATTATTGTTGTTAAGATGAAATACGGTATTATAAGTTAATATCTTCTTTCTCATTTCCTTTTCCCGTTATTTTCCATTGAACTCCGCCCAAACCATACGCAAGCGCTCCGTTAGGCACCCTACCCTAACAAGGTAACGGTGATTCCTAACCGCGACCGGTTGCGTTCGGTTTGGCCGGAGGCGAAAGCAAGAGACAAGAACGGAAGGACAAGGGTGAATAAGCCGTATTCCACGAATACCGCGCTTAAATCCCCTAATCCACGTTGTTGCCGATTGCTTAGCTTCAATTGGTCAAGACTCGGCTCAAAGGTTTTGAGTACGAATTTCCTTAGCTTACAATTTCGTATCTTTTTCTTAACAACTTTATACTTGCAAATATTACACATAGGATAGTCTCGAACAAACATACGCAAATTCTTTATTGACTCATCTAAAACAAGAAAGGACATACAACCATCTCCCTGTGGATCGACCCGTGCTCAACCGGCTAGCTGCATAGCGACACCGTCTTGATTGCGGTTAACTTTAATTCTTTCAATCAACAGTCATAAAGTTTGACTTCATCAGAATAACAGATGGATCTAGTAAGAAGGTAGATGTCCTGATATTTGGATGACATGCACTTGATAGGAAGAGATCTTCATACACTACGATTAGTTATACTGTGGTTGTCACAAGGTGTTTCTCCACATAGGATATGGATAAAATATCAGGGATTCTGGTCACTAGATCTATGGTTTTAGATCTAGATTTAGGAAGTGTCCCAATTCGGGTACTTTGACACTATTCTAAAAATGTTTTAGAATGGATGACTCCTGGCGTGGTGGTGTACCCGCAGCTCTCTAAAGAGATGTCTTCGAGACTGATGGGGAGAAGGATTTGCATGACTGACATATCATTTGCTTTGGAAAGTGAGTCAATCATGAGATGTCAGGTACCACACCAGATATTGCTTTTACACTAGCTGCAATAAGCATATATATTAATCCAATCCTGGAGAAACGTTAGGAAGAAGTTATGAACATAAGTAGATGTTCTTGGTATATGGTAACGGCAGCCTCCTTCAGGAGGCGGTTATCATTTTAGGATTCCAAGGTGACCTGGATGACAAAGTGGCTGTCAGAGTTATATTTTTCCCTCTTTTGAGGGGCAGTATGTTGGACAGGTGGTCCAAGCGGATACTAAGGAAGGCATGGCGCACGATATTGATTAAATTCAGTGGATGATACAGTCTAAGAAGTTTTTTGGATTTGGAGTTCATTTGTGAATTGGGTCCAGACAAATTCTAAGACACGTATTGCTCATTTCGGGGGATAGTCTTTATCCGCGAAGATGAGATATAGAGAGATAAAGATAGAAACATTCGAGCGGATCCACTCACTGAGGCTTTTCTCGAACACAATAATTTCACAAACGGGCTTTGTGAGACTGATTAGTAGAGAAGTTAGGTGTTCGGTATCACACGGGCTGTGAGTATGCGACACCGCAATAATTAACCTTAAGTGCAATTGGGAGATTGTTGGCTATAGTGCCCTCAAGACAATTATTGTAATCGCAGGCAAGTGATTATGATGATTGAGGGGGGACCTATACGGATAGAACATTCTTACTTAAGATGATAGTATGATATCTGGTTTGTCTCTATCATCATGTACATGCATTATGTGGTATTACAGATCACTATTATATGTTGATAGAGCCCATAGAATTCTTGCTTGACTACCAATATTATGATGGCGATCATATACATGGGAGTTGGGTGGTCTATAAGCACATCCTTAAAGGTCCCTAGTCGAGGGAGTATCGAGACTGGGCATCGATACTCCGGAGTAAACTAGTGTATACTTATTGAGACCCCGACGAGGGGCGGTGGTCGGTCTCACAAGCCATTGGTGTCAGTTAGTCACCTAAGATAGTATACAGGTGCTCATTGGGTTATGAGTACACTGGACGGACTCGCGGGGAACATGCTAGCTGGTATTATACCTATTGTCAGATAGCAGTTCCCAAGTAACATGTGTACAGGTTAGTCTGTCGATCTGAGATCGTCATTTGTCTCGTGTGAGTTTCCACTGTGCTTTGATACTACCCTACCACGGCTCAAAGGAGTCGTGCAAACAGGTTTTAGTTGGGTACAGTCCCGAGCCACATGGAGGCAGTGAGCGGATCGTCGGGAATTCGTCTCTTCTGGTATTGGGGGTTGATGTCGCGCGATGCATGAGTAGCCATCACCAGAAATTCTTGGCCAAGATAGATGAGAATTACTGATTTGGATCAATAGTTTCTCGGTTGGTGATGAACTTCATACCGACACGAAATATCGTGTTATTAGGGGTGTGATTTTATCCACCCTCTAGACCCGATATGCGATACTCTTAGATGAACAGACCGGACTGTATGGAGATTGTCACGGACAGGCTCAGTAGTGGCTCGGATGAGTTTGCTCATCGGCCTTCCTTTCGCTCAATGCCTGAGTAGTCGTTACGTACAGCTAGTGTCGCTGACATGCTTGTGGTTAAACCCACTGCCAGCGTATTGACGAGTCTTTAGAGTCCCATACAGAGGGTTTCCCTGCTTCGGGCGAAACGATGTAGAGGCCGTATGGTTTTACGGCAGTGGTCGATCATATACGTGTACTAGCTACACGTATCATGATTCGGACGGATAATACTAGTAGGCTTTGGTTTAAGCCGGATTCTAGTATTAAATTATTAGATTATTTTTGTCTCTTTGTATTCGTATTTTTTCGGAATACGGATACAGGTATGTATATACGGTGAGGAGTATTCTTGTAATTTATTACAAGGGTGCTTCTAGAAGAAGACACCTTATTTGTTTTTAACCATTTTGGATTAAATGGTTAATGAGGTGGAGGATGAGGAGTTATTATCATTTATTGAAGCATGGCTCACTTTGTGACTCATGGGGTGACTCATGCTTTGGTGACTATTTAGGCATGCTTGATTCATGTGTTGAATTAAGTGGATGCTTCAATAATTCACAAGACTTAGCCATTTTTTATTATGGATTCTATCCTCACAACACTCTCACTACCTCGAGCTTCCTTCTTCTTCCTCAACCCTAAAAGTCTCATGTGTTGAGAAATTTAGGGTATTTGGAGACAAATTAATCTATCATCACACTCTGCATCCTCTGGGCTATTTAGTTTAGCAAACTAGGTATCCTAGTTACCTCGGTATTGAGGTTGGGGCTCGAACTACAAATCGTTAAGTGGATCATCTTCGATCGAGGGAGACTAACGATCAAGCTTGATCATGGAGACCACTAGGAGCTTAGGAAGATGGTAGAAGACCGAAGGACATGGATCATTCGGTATAACCATTCTAACTCCTCTAGTTTTGCTAGTTTAAGGTTTATGGTTCGTTCTTCTTTTGGTCGGGTTTTGTTAGTGCCAAGTTTTTTAAACTCCAATTTTGTTCCGCACCGGCCACGGTAGATGACCAGGGGGCCGGCAGAACCCAACATCTATATCACCCAGCAGTGCTAAGCACTCAACCATACAACGCCCATGTGTATATCACATGAGCCGCTGTCTTCATGGGCATTCACATGTGCATCACGTGAGCCGCATGCTCCTTTTAGTTTCAAACGCTCACGTGGATATCATGTGATGCACACCCTCTTTATGGCTTCTGGGCGCTCACGTGCTTATCACGTAGGCACTGTCTTCATGCGTGCTCATGTGCATATCATGTGAGACTCTGAGTCTTGGGCGCTCACGTGCCTAGAAAGTGAGACGCTCACTTTCAGACACTCATGTGTATGGCACGTGAAGTGCATCTTCTTTCTTTTGACATCAGGCACTCACGTGGATATCATGTGAGGAACTTCTATTCGATTTTTCCCTTAGCGCTCACGTGGATATCACGTGAGGCGCTTCTTCTTTAGAGATTAATCTCTTTTTATTTTTGAAACTTAAGTTTCAGAGAAGCTTAAGCTTCTGTTAATGGTATTTTTGCTATTAACGATCACCAAGACCAACATTTAATAATCTGGGATCAAGAGAAGCCAAGTTCTTTAAGAACTTGAAGATCTTGTTCATCTAAGATCTATGTTCTTGACATATTTTAAAGGAACTAAGTTCCTAGAGATAAAACTTCGTCCTTCTTTCTTCTCTCTTTTATGATGGTGGGCAGAACACCAAAGTTCTTTTCTGGATCTTGAGTTTAAGATCAAGATCCCTCTGTAAGAATTAAATTCTCTTTTTGTGGGGGACTTGTCTTATGGATCTTGGATCCAAAGAAAGAACTAAGTTCTAAGGAATGGTTAAACCATATTTTTATATGTATGATAGATAAAAGGAGATATATTTCTCTGTTATTTTTACCTAAGGTTTTTAAGGACGAAGATGATCTTCAAGGAGAATTAAATTCTCGGTTTTGTAGAAGCTTATGAGGGTGTCCCTCGTATATAAGACTTTATCTCCTTACTTCTATTTATAGGAGACTAAAAAGATCAATTTTTTAAGGGGATCTCTTATTTGAGAAATCATGATTGATCTCATAATCAATCAAATTGATCTTGAAAATCAACTGGTGAATTTTATTCACATTTTGGATTTTTTAATCCAAAGGCTTTCTGTTTAACATAACATATCTCTCTTATTTGTTTAACAAGATTGAGGAGATATCTTCCATACATAGAATTTGATTCTATATTATAATTAATCGGTGATTTTTAATCACTGTTGTATCTTTAATTCTAAGACCCTCTGTTTAACAGAGTGAATATTTCTTGTTTAGAAAGATTAGGAAAATATTTTCTATATATAATTTAATTCTATTTGAGGCAAGCGCTTCACAATCCTTGATGGTGGTGCTCACGTGCGTATCACGTGAGCCGCTGCCCAAGGAGTTGGCATGTGCACAGCGTGCCATGCACGTGAGGCGCTACCTAAGGGGTTGGCATGTACGCCATGTGCCATGCACGTAACGTGCTGCTAAGAGACGACTCTAACACTCATGTGGATATCACGTGAGGCAGCGCCTAAGCCATTTATCGCGTAGGCTATGAGTCTGAGTTGTTTTTATTTTATTTATTTACTTTAAACATCCATTTTGGGATTTTCAATGCTTAAGCTTAGAACTCCATTTTATTATTTTTTAAATACCCGTCTTAGGGTTTTCATAACTTAAGCCAAAAAATTTTGCAGGAATAAATGCCCCTCATTAGTTTGCCCACATAAGTATGTACGTGGGTTAAGTGGTGCAAAGTAATGCATCACAATAGCTTTGAGGGCTTAGGAAACAGGTTTATATCCCTGTCACCCAAGGCTTTTTCAATCTTCATGAGCCGTAAGGGTCTCATAAAGGCATATCTCTCTACGAGTCGAGAGTGTCTCATAGGTGTGTTTTCTCCTTAGGAATCGTATGGATTCCTAAGTGGATGTTGCCTTTGTGAATCGTAAGGATCTCACTCGGGTATTTTCTCCTTACGAGTCGAGAGGGCACGTAAATGGCTTTGCAGAATGTAGCCCATGGATAATATATGGTAGTCAGTATGGAGACAATCCGCAGGGTAATGATGGCTTAGGAAACAGGTTTAGATCCATGTTACCTAAGGCTTTTCAACTTTATGAGCTGTAAGGGTCTCATAAAGGTATTTCTTCCTACGAGTCGAGAGGATCTCGTAGGTGCATTTTCTCCACAGAAGTCGTGAGGACTACTAAGTGTCTTTTCTCTTGAGAGTCGTAAGGATCTTGCAAGTGTGTTTTTTCCTTTAAGAGTCGAGAGGACTCGTAAGTGGCTTCTTCACTTCACCGTTTGTGCTGAAGTGACCTGGCTTAGTTTATTTACTCATCCCGAAGCTTTCAGTTTACCCTTCCCTTAGGCTTATGGATAAACCGATCCTAACATTAAACATACATAACCCCTTTTTATCATAAGAGTCCGTTAGGTTTGTGGTATTGGGTTAAGTCCGTCGTACCGTCGCGTTGGCCGATATCTTCTCGACGTGCAGTCCCTTAGGTCGCGGCTCGAGTAGCCACGAGTTTGTCGTGTCTCTGATCCCTTCTGAGGCTGGACACGGCATCTTTAAGTAATCTTCTTAGGTTGGAATATCCACATTACCATCGGAAGATTCAGCGTTTGGCATCGCCATGGCGCTTTACCTTGAGGTTAGGCTCTATTTGGAGCCCCAGGGAAGTTATAACCGCACCCTTCTGAGGTGAGATAACATCCAATGGTCTTTAGGCTTTATATGCATTGCCATCAAGACCCGAAACTAGGAATATTCCATCGCTCCGCTTTGCTTTGGCTCCTTTGAGCTTTCATAATGTCACGTATGTACCTTGCTAGAGTAAAAGAGATGTCTAGATAGTCTTTAGGCTGTATATATTGCCATTGAGACCTAGAGTTAGAAAGTTGCCATCATTTCATCTTTAATTTGACCATTGGGTCCTTGTTGACGTTGCTTCTGCACCCTGCTGGAATAAGAAGGAACGTCGAGATAATCTCTAGGCTATATATGTTGCCATCGAGATCCGGAGTTAAGAATATGTCATCACCCCGCTTTTGATTTGATGATGTCGCATCAATTCTTCACTGAAATAGAGTGGACATCCATATAATCTCTAAGCTGTATATATCACCATTGAGACATGGTTCTTCGTTTGGCGAAGCATGGTATAAAATATGGTTTCCCTTTTTTCATTTATGCCCGCGAATCGTCAACAGGAGTTAGTATTGGCATACCTGTAGGGCAAAAAAAATTATTTTTTTTATCCGTGATTGCTCTATCATTTCAGCTTTTCATATTGCGAAAGTCGCGATTACCCAATCATTTCGGCTATTTCATTTTATTTTTACTCGCTGATTTTTATTACGAGCCGGGGACTTGGAATCCGATACCATCTTTGGCATCAGTATCACTGCAACTGGAATATTGCCAGGAGCGACTCATCATCTGCTGTGAGAGGACTTGGAGTTTGATACCTGATTTGGCATCAGTATCGCTACTATGGAATATTGCCATGAGTGACTTATCATTTGTCGTTTCCCATAGGACAAAGGTGGCTTAGAAAACAGGTTTAGATTCCTGCAATCTAAGACTTTTTCAATCTTTATAAGCCATAAGGGTCTCATGAAGTATTTCTCCCTATGAGTCGTTCATAGGTGTATTTTCTCCTTAGGAATCGTGGAGATCTCTAAGTGGTATTTTCTCTTGCAAGCCGTAAAGATTTTACAAGAGTGTTTTCTCCTTACAAGTCGAGAGGACTTACAAGTGCCGTTCACCATATAAGGATATTTCTTGCTATTGGTGGGACTTCGTTGGAACATATTTTTTTATGCCCATGGATTGTATACAAGAGTTGATATCAAACTACATGTAGGGCAGTTTGGGGGATATAATGGCTTAAGAACAAATTTATATCCTTGTAAGCTAAGGCTTTTGAATTCTATGAGCCGTGAAGGTCTTATAGAGGGTATATTCTCCTTACGAGTCGAGAGTATCTTGTAACTGCTAAGAATCGTATGGATTTCTAAGTGTGTTCTTCTTTTGTGAGTCGTAAGGATCTCACGCAGGTATTTTCTCTTTGAAAGGTCAAGAGGGCCCTGCAAGTGTACATCATCATCATTTTTTTTAACAGGTTCGCGTTTTTTCGGGTTTTCACAAAATCGCGGGTAGCCCTGCTGTTTTTACTCACGGATCCCTTTCGGGTTTTTATCTGTGCCCATTTTGTTTGTGGACATACCCTTTTTTCTTTTTTTTTACGGTGAAACTCTTGGACGTAGCATCATCGTGGGTGATCCATCTTCCTTTGCCGGAAGGGCTTAGGGACGATATGGATCATTTATGCCTGTGGATTTTATACGGTGATCAATATGGAGATCTACCATAGAGCATAACATCTTTCGGAGAACTGCATCAGAGCTTCATAGCCAGTATGACTTCAGGTGCAGTCTCGCAGGCGGGACTTGAGTTGCAATCTTTGCTGGTGGGACTTCAGGTGCAACGTAGATCTCAAGAATCTCATAGTCCAACATATATTTGGAAGCACATGGTGGCGATACATATCGCTCATGCCCATGGATTGTATACGGTGATTAATATGGAAATCAGCGGTAGGACAACATATTAGTTTAGGGACATTGCGATCCATAGGAGCCATGAAGAACATATGTGTGACATGGATCATTTGTGCCCGTGGATTATATACGACTGGTTATATGATCCATGCCGTAAAGCAACACATTAGTTTAAAGATATCTCGGTCCATCTTTCCAGTTTAGGGACATTGTGGTCCATGAGAAATATAGTATGGGGTCATATTGTTTGTACCTATGTATTGTATATGGTGAGAAATATAGAGATCCTACGTGTAACACCCTAGCACTGTTATACTATATCTTATTTGGGGTATTTCAAATTTTGCGATAGATTTCTTTATTACTATTGCTTTTGGGTGCGGATAAAGCATTTGGTAACTGTGGTTAGTATCCGACCCGACCCGCATGTTTGAAACCCATCATGATTCAAGATTACGTCAAATATTCGCTGGTACAGAGGATCCATGCACATCTAGATTCTATACACACATATATGATATATTTTGTATTCGCGTATCTTTTAATAATACAAATAAAAAACCAAATAATATATTTTGATATCTAGCATGGCATGTTATCATACCCCATATCATGTGGTTGCATCTCTACATCATGTTCGTGTCCTAATTGTTAAAACAGACTTGTTTGAATCACTACGCATATTTACGAAGATCCGTACTTGGAGGTATTCATTTTTATTGACCGGACATCGCATTATTGTTTTAACTTGTACGTATATTCTCCATATTTAAAAACTAGATTTTTAGAAGAGACCCGGGTAATTTTCAGAGTAACTTGATATTAGCTGTATAAACCCAAAACATATATATTATAATATTTTTCTAAACAAACAGTTATATAAATATATAATATAATATAATATAATATAATATAAAACTAAGTATTCTCTCTCTCTCCCCCCCTCAGCCTCTCTCTCTCTCTCACGTCACTCTCTCTCCCCCCCCCCTTCTGTCTCTCTCTCTCTCTCACTGTATATATATATATATATATATATACACCTAACCTCTAATCTTACCTCTCTCCTTCCTCATTCTTCTTCTGCGCCGTGAATAAACCCTAGCCCTCGTCAACGCCGTCGACCTCACCTCAAGCTCTTCCTCACCACCCTCACTACCTCCACCTCCTCTCCCCCTCTCCATTCCCGAGCACACATCCACCTCCTCATTCCCAACCCTGCAGCAACCCTGCACTAGCGACAGCAACTCAAGAAACCCCCAACCCCTCGCCGGAGACCTCGCCATCGCCAGCACCATCACCCCCGCCTTCACCTCCCCACCTCCCTCTCCTCTCCCGACACCCCAGACCACCGCCACCACCAACCTCGCAAACCCCCGACCCCAATCACCAACCCAAGAACCCATTGCCACCTCGTCGACGCAGCCACGTCGCCATCATCCATCGTCGTCGTCATCGTGTCTCTGTTCTCACCACCCCAGAACCCAACAGAACAGCACCCGCTCTTCTTCAGTTCTTTCTTGCGTTTCTTGATCGTTTCTGGATTCTCCGATCGGCTTGCTGGAGTTGCGCGGGTCGCCGATAATCCAGACGATCCAGTCACCGTCGTCGTACAGCCTAGTCACCACATCATGTCACTGCTCAGCCAGGTCTAGTCCTAGCGCGTAAGTTTGCATCACGATGTTATTCCGACGTCGGACGTAGCATCCGTATCTCGACGTGAGATCCGATCAGGCAAGTTTTAAACTTGCAACATGTTATGTTATTATATCAATATCTATATGAATAAGAATAGTGCATGTGTTTTATTATTCAGTAAATATTACTGATTTACAGTTTTACGGTATCCATTCGTATCCGTACTGATAATTGTTTATCTAGTTGCATGCCGGAACATCATGATATCATTATACTACTACATCAATACAACATATTATCTAGTTTGCATCATACATAGTAATGGACATATAATAGTTATTACAGATAGATACATATGCATCCTGGCATCAGTTGTGTTTACCGTGTTCCGATATTGATTACAGTTTCACATAGGGTATCTATTTGGTTAATATACATCACATGACATGTTCACGACACACTGCCTGACTTGTTACTTGGATCTTATTGCTAATGCCGACAATCCTGACTTGTTGTCTGCATAGACAAAACCTGTACCTGCTTGATCCTGTGTTGGCATTAGATTTATATCGTTAATACCTGACTTAAACACAAACCTGGGGGGAAAGGGGAAATCAAGAATGCATCCGAAACATAACTCAAGAGGATGTTATTATTGTTTGCCATGGTTCCGGGCGTTATGAAATAAATCATTGTTTGCCGTGTTTCCGGGCGTCACGGAATAAATCATTATTACCGTGGTCCCGTGGGGAATGAACGGGATATATACTGTTGAGTTACGATGAGGATTACATTAATTGATTTCAAAGACTTGTAGAATAGATAACCTAGAAGCACAGATTTAGGTTACACATCACACATCCATACATACACATAACTCGCTGTTTATATCGGTGTTTATTATTTATATTTATATTTAATCATATCATTATATCCTGGTCATTACTGTTATTTTGAAATTATGACGTACTGACGTCTGGGTTTTGCATGGCCCAGTTCCTCTACCTTTATCGTAAGCAGATCAAGAGTATTTTAGCAATCAAGCCGAGCAATGAGGAATTGAACGTGTATTATTAAAGATGTTTAGTTTTTTTCGTAGTTTTGTTTATTGATGTGAGCCCATATTGGGACATGATTCAGATATTGTTTATTGGATCTTGATTCGTTTCCGCTTTATGCATTTTCTTGATTTTATTTACTGTGGCAGATGGACATGTATTAGCTAGATTATATATTTTTCTATTCTTAATATCCGATAAACAGACGTAATATGACCGTGGAGGGATGATTCCTAACCACAGGTAGTATGGTTGGCTCTGTCATGTGACGTGTTTGCGTATCTTGGGAAGCGGGGCGTGACACTCCGTAAGGCAGGGTGCCAGTTTAGGGACATGGCGGTCCATCTTTCCAATTTAAAGACATAGTGGTCCATATCTTTGTTTTGGTCAGGGAGTTACATAATTCGTCACTTCCATTACTTTCTTGCTTAGGTGTTATTGCCTGGACTTTTCATAAATGGCCACTTTACACCATAAACTATCTTCACCCTCTTGGACTGCTTTCATCATTGCGTCACTCGGGTTGTCTTGCGGGAAATACCGAACACTTTACACGGTACCTGCCCGCTGCTCATCAATGTCGCTTACTGACGCTGACAGAGCATCTTCTTCATATATGAGGAAACGAGATATCATATCACGCCTTCTGCTAAGTCTTCTTCTTTCTCAGAATCTTTATTTTGAAGGGATGCTAAAGAAATTGACGAACGCACCTTCTGATTATATTCCTCTAATGCGTCGATGTATATTTGCAGATTCGTTTAGCTGTCTACATATTCGGCAGGCTATACTAGTTTCTTCATCTTCTTCCTTTCATTAGAAGAATAAGATGCCCCCGGTGTATGTTTCAGGGGAATAAATATCCGCGTCCCAATGTTTTCAAGGATAGGACTGGCGCGGTCTTCATTTTTTCATAAATCTTCATCAGAAGAGGAGGGGCCTTGACCCATTTGATCCAATTGAACCAATTTATGCATAAGCTCTTGGAAGGTGATAGGCTTGAAAAGGCCATGAACGGATACACCTATGAATATCGGTCTATAGTAGCCACGAACATTCTGACAGCTGGAGCTTCGTCGATCTGCTGCTCACATTTAGACCAAAGGTTTTGCCATCGGGTAGCATATTGAACCCATGTTTCATTCGATCTAACCCTTTCATTGATTAACGTCGTCATGGTAGTGCGTTTATTTACACTGGCGAATCTTTGGCAGAAGAGTAGTTCCATTTCATCGAAATTCTTCACGGAGTCATTTGGAAGCTCCAAATACCATTCAAAAGCAGTGCCTGCCAGACTGCTGACGAATTATAGGAGAAGCAACATATTATCTCCTCCAGTGTTGCCGCACATGGATTTAAACTGCGCGATATGCTAGCGAGGATTCCCAGTCCCTTTGTATATATGGAACATCGGAAATGTGTATCTCGGAGGATATTGCCTCTGGTCGTAGCATGCCGGATACGGTCGACCGGTCTTGACCAGCTTATTTGACGCATCGCTGGCATAGTGAGATTGGATCTACTGGGTGACATATTCATCTAGGTTTGCTTTCAAAATCGTTTCCTCTTTAGCCATTGATGGGGCTTGCTGTCACGACCCGAAAATATTAGCTCATGACCGGCACTTAAATCACGCCACGTCTAAAGGCGTAACGTAATCAAGGAAGCCAAAGCCCAGGAATCTAAATCTTTGTAAAAAGGTGAAGTTTTGAAATAAGGTATGATCAAATCAAAGGTTTTCTTAAATGCATAAATAGTGTGACATGGAAAATACAAATGAATTTTTCTAGTTGAAAAAAAAAATATGTTTCGTCTTTTAAAAATTTGGGCAGCACCTCCTTTGTATATTTTGATCCAAAACCACATATACATGATAATATAAAAGGCATCCCCAAGCGGGAGCTAGCTCTTCGCTAATCGGCGGATTCACAACCACGCAAGATAGAAAATAAGTATACGACGCCCAACGGCGAAAATCAACACAAAGAATAATGTAAAGCAAGACATCAAACCCACTAAGCGACCATATAACCCGTCGCTCAAGTCTCGCAACTACAAGTCTTGCTAAGTCTCATTACATATACAAATACTAGTTTCTGATTGATGGAGTTAACTAGATACAACAGGAATAATAATTACAAGAGTGGTACGATCCAACATGTACCACCTACCAAAGCAAAACACCCGAATGCAGCTGTGTGCCAGCGATGCCGCTACAGATCCATACGGTTAACCTGTAAGAACTGTGGCACAACGGGGGTGAGTTGCCAACTCGTGAGTAGAAAACATCATCAGGTAGAAATCAAATAAACAACGATTCCTATGTCAACTATATCATAAAGGCAATACTATGATATCTAGGGTGACCGTATCTATATATGTGTCAACAGTATACTCAATGCCTATATGCATATGGATATCATCCAACCATGTAATCAATGCATGTATGCATGTGGATCTCATCCACGTGTCAACCAATGACACAACAACATCATGCATGTAAATATCATGAAAGCATATGTATGTAAATATGAGGATATCAATCCGTGTGTCCATCAACGACACATCAAAATCATGGAACCTGAGTGTCCAACATTGACGCTCGAAACATCATGAAACCCGTATCCAACATCGACACGTAAATCCTCATATCTCAGGCTCCGTCAGTCCGGATCGGCCCACGGGAACCGTCTATACGGATCAGCCCTCGGGCTCCGACAGTATGGATCAGCCCATATCCATCTCTCGACTCCGGTCGGTATCCTCCGAATAGCCGCCAGGTCCAACCAATCACCCGTAGGTAGTAGTCCTTAGATAGTAGTCCTTCTGCCGGCTCATCGTCTACTGCGCGACATCCCTTTCTTGGGTACCATACCGGGTCCATCATGAACCCGCAAACGGATCATCCAACTTCTCAAATAGGGTTTCACATATCACTCGTCTCAGAACCGAGAAAATGCATGGTGGACGCACTGAAATATAATATCAAGAGAAACTGGGTTTTTAAAACCATACATACTTTCTTTTGAAATAACCACGATTCTCAAATCCAGAAATCTCATGAAAACAGCATATCTCAATGCGTATAATCATAAAGTATGATGTATGCGACATATAACAGTAATGTAAGCATATCCGTATATCATGCAACATGAAACAGTGATGTGAACATAGCAAGTAAATTATGCAAGGAGTCATATCATGATGCAGCAATTCTACTGTGTAGTGACATAGCAATTATTGATGATGATGTGTGTGAGCCGGCCAATCTGTGTAAGTGTAACATACGCATCATCGATAATGGTGTAGGTGTACTAGCACAGGTATATGAAATGCAATGAGAATGACATGAACGTAGCATAAAGTACATCGTCCGCTAAATGCTATAAGGTATACGTATCTAACATGACCGAGTCGGTGAATCTATCAATTGGCATCCAGCCTCACAACATCACGTACGGTATAATCCATCGTATGGCATCCTCTAGTCAAGGGTATGGATCAATTATCATAAACTCATCACGTACGGTATAATCCATCGTACGACATTCTCTAGTCAAGGGTATGGATCAATCATCAAAAACTCATCACGTACGGTATAATCATCGTACGGCGGCATTAAACCATTAGGGATCCTATCAACCTATATGATGCTGAGGGTACGGATCTAACGTCTCGTACGGCATATCACTCATGATTCACAACATTATATATATCTATATAACTATATCCCAGGTCGCATCCATAACAATCTCATATCAGGGGACCGGCAAAGGTATCAATCATCTCATATCGACTCGCATCCGTACACCGACATATCAATCAAGTCATCATATCACATCGTATATTCTTTTCATCACATTTATATCCCACATCAAGTCATTTTACATATATATATCCTATCTTATAAATCTCATGTCATGCTACTCTAAATCTCATACTTATTCTCGCACTACCTATCTATGTATCGTGATTCACGTTCAATTATTATATCCTTATATATGTATCAATCCGAGACATCATTTCTTTCATATCATGTCACACTAAACCTTTAATCACATCCATAGGTTCCTAGAATAGGTTTCTCTAACCATATCCTATATATCGGTTTCCATCAAAATTTGCGGGGGTGCTATAAGCCATCCACCCGACTTCCTCCGTAGATATAAATCTACTCACCTGCGGAACTCCTTGTTCAGCCGTAGTCGATGTGCTTCGTCATCTCGGAATTCACGCGAGGGTACCTACAATTCAACACATAATCGCAATGCTATTAAAATCAAATCCGGAAAACCAATACGGCATACGGTGCGCTCATAGGTTAGAACCTATAGCCTACGCATGCAAAAACAACCAAACAACCCTCGTCATTGACGTACAAACATCAAACGATACAATACAATATCATATCTCAAATCCCAAATTCATAAATCACAAAACACGAAAACAGCAACCTAGGAAAACCACTCCCAGATTTCAGTATAGGCCAAGCTAGGGAATTTTGCATATAGGGTTGCTCTAGATATTAGATAAGGAAGCTATGGTCCAAAAATCACACGAAACCACCACGACTTAGTCGCAATTTGCAGCCAAATCCATTAAATTTGCGGCCAGAAATGCCCTTTAGGGGCTCAAATTTCTAGGGTTGCTTCTATGTGGTCTGCACGTCTTACTGTGAAGGGAACTTACTTAGTGGTGCTCTCGGGTCATAGCAAATATCATATAAACCTCGCAAACTGTCAAAACCCTATATCGGAAAAACTTCTAAGTTCAAGTGTTGGGTTTCAAGTCTCTAGTTTAACCGGAATATCATCACTAAGGTCTTGCAAACAGTCACTACACATCACAAATCCACACAATCACCTAAACCCTCTCTTGGAATTTCTAAACATCACAAATCTAAACAAGTTCAACTCTAAACCAACTAGGATGCTAGGAAACTTAAAACTAAACTAAATGAAAGAAGATATACCTCATTTGGGCAACTCAAGAAAAACCCTAGATGCCCAAGGTCTTCAAAATCCAACTTTGAAAGGTCCAATGGGTTGAGGAAGAGGTGGAGATCAATTTTAATGAAGGGAGTTTAGGGTTTTGATGAAAATTTTGTGATGGATCATGAGGGTAGAGGAAGTGGAGGGGGAGTTGAAGGAGGAGATGAAGAAAACAATGGGGGTGAGGATAGATGGCAGCCCTCTCTCCCTTTCCCTCTTATTCTCACCCTCTCTCTCAATTATTCAAGTCTCAATTATTCAAGCCTCAAGTCATAATGTGTCCCCTCTCTCTCTCCCCCCTCAATAATACACTCTCATTTCTTTCTTTTCTCACCAAAAATAGAACCAAAAGCAATGAACAAACACAAAGGAAACAATATGTAACAAAATGCAACATGTCATGGTGCACTAGCCATGATTAAAATATAGAAATACGGATTTCGCTTAATCGCGATTAGTAGTACGCTAATCAATTTTTATTTAAACTGCATACAATTAATTATAAAAATACCAAGTCTAATAAATATATTTTTAAGTGAATAAATTATTTTAATCCCCAATTATTTCACAATTATTGGTATATATTTATACCATTTTACGAAAACCCCAATTTCGCAAATTGGGTAGTTTTCGCGAAATATATTATTTTAATATTAAATTCCAAAAATAATATTTTATATTTTCTGAAGTGTTACAATCTTCCCCCATTAAATAAATTCAGTCCCCGAATTTAAATTTAAATCCCCAAATACTAAAACATTTCAATAATCAACTCAAATCAACGGGGCTCCGAAATCACGGAAGATATAGAAATAACACAGCGCCTCGTGTGCGCCTGAAAACGAGTACAAATCTCAAAATCAAACTCCGTCAAGCGTCACGCAAATTATCGGATTTGCACGCATATCATCAGAGTTACAAAGGAGATACCGATCTTGAAATCCAATATACACTAGTCAAATACTATAATACGTATATAGTACGCATCCTTCGAAAAATCTCCTAAAACTGAATAAAACACATGCAAAAATCTTTTCTGAATTGCCGTGTGATGCGTAACTCACGGCACGAGGGACGGACGCTCATTTGTAAAGTAGTAAATATACCTATATATGTTTTTGCTCAAATTATACGTTCCGCCATTTTTAAAACATCCCAAAAGGTTTTCCTTTGTAAACGTTCGTGTCGCTCGCGGACACGTAGGAAATAGAGAGACTATAGCTCCTTTTTGAAAATCTCTTGTTAAACTTTTAATGCATGCAAAGTACTCAGATACCATCCTCAGATCAGTCCTGTTCGGCTACTACATAATATAGTGCCCATCATGAAAACAAGGTGATCAAGAGCAAAATCAGCCTCGAAAGGCGTATCCAATAATCACGTGCGTCTGATGCGTACGGAAATCAAAGCCAAATACAAGTGCTACGATTGTGCACAAAACCAAACTAAGTGCAACGGGTGTGCACGAAAGTATATGTCCAATGCAACGGGTGTGCACGACAACAACATCTAGTGTATCTATAGTGCACGAAAATCTCAATCCAGTGCAACTAACATGCACGAATGAAAATCCTAATCGAGTGCATCCGGTGTGCACAAAATCACATCTCATATCTGCGCCCAACATGCGCGAAAATCCAATCAAGTGCATCCGTCATGCACGAATGAAATCTAAATCAAGTGCATCTAACATGCACGAATAATATCTAAATCAAGTGCATCCAACATGCACGAATAAAATCTAACTCAAGTGCATCCGACGCACGAAATCCAATACCAAGCGCCTAATATGCGCAAAAATCCAACCCAAACGCGTCAGGTTCGTATAAAACATCTAGTGCAGTAGCATGCATGAAAACGAACATCAAGTACAAACGCGCACGAAAACACAAATCTGGTAAAACGGATGCTCAAAGACATAAATCGGGTGCTACCAATATACGGAGTATAAATCTAGTGCAACCAATGCACGAAATACCCACCTGGTGCAACAAATGCATGAAATGCAAATCTAGTGCAAGAAATGCACGAAATACGAATCTGGTGCAACAAATGCACAAAATACAAATCGGGTGCATCCAGTGCACGAAATACAAATCCGGTGCATCCAGTGCATGAAATACAAATCCAGTGCATATAGTACACGAAATACAAATCCGGTGCAACAAATGCACGGCGTAAAAATCTAGTGCAACAATTGCATAAAATACATATCGGGTGCAACTAATGCACTGAAACTCATCAATAACTCAAATGCATATAAAAAGCAACACCGAGTGTACCAATGTGTATAAAAATCGTAAACGTGTGCAACTGCGTGCACAAAACACGTATCAATACACTGCAAGCACATGTGAGCTATACCGAGTGCAAAAATCAAATCGAGTGCGTACCACATGCACAAAATCAAATCAACCGTATGAAATCCATGAAATCATAAACACGTGCAGCCAAGGCACAAAACCGATATCAAGTGCAATAAATATGCATAAATCATAAACCGAAACAACGGTGTGTAAAACATATGTCAAGTGCAATAACTATGCACAAAAATGTAAATACCCAGCAGGTGCAGCCATGGTGCACGAAAACAATATCATGAAACTCAATCATCAAAACTCAAACCCAAGCGATATAAGCGTGATACTCAGATCACTAATGCAAATCGCCACAAAATGACATTGAGGTACACTTCCTACAATGTCGAAAAAATGTCGGTGCGCCCAAAACTGGTAGAGCAAGAACATCCGCTTCCTCCTGCTCACGGTCTGGCGTCCTCTGTCTCTGGGTCCTCATTTTCTCTATGGATTACCAATCTCGCAATCTATCGGCTCGTCGGCCCGGTCAGGTGTACTAACGGAAACGATTCCGCTCTGACACTTCTCTGGTCATCTCTCGGCCAATTATCATGACCACTCGTAAAGCAGCACGTCACTGGCGTCGGCCTCTGGCCCTCTGAATACACGTGACACAACTGATTCTCGGTGCAAATCTTATCACAGCAGTGTCTTGGAAGGAACCTGCTCAAGATCTCTTTCGATCTCGCCTATGCCGAACTGTACGGAGGCTGGTGCTCTTACATAATCTGTTCTCATTTTCTGGACATCTGTGTTTTCAGCACAACATTTCCTCGAGAACTGGCAGTATCCCAACGCCTCTGTATACATATCAGATCTCTAATCTCGATGGGGAGTAACCATAGCTCGTTAACCTCTCGCACGAACCTCTTGTTCCACTCGTCTTTATTATCGTCCACTTCGACGTCACGTCATGCTATCTGCGTACTGCAATTGTTCTAGGCTACAGTCAATCCGGAATCTCTCACACGGACTCGAAATCACGAACTCGGTATCTTCATCACTCTGTAGAAGATATCTAGCTGAACACGTCCTCGGGAACTCATCCCAATCATCGGAGGAATACTCCATATTCGTCCATTCTCGATCAACTCACAACGCATCTGGGTGAGGTCCTCTATTCGAAGCTGGTCCACTTTACTGATCACCTATCGGAGCATCCAACGAACAACGTCCTCTCTGGATCGATCTATTCTAGCTCTGAGTAATACTCTCCACACTGGAAATCTTCAACTCGACTGGGCCTGCGTCGGAGCATCAAATCAGACGAATCATCTCAATCGCTCAACTCTACTCAAAATAGACTAGCTATCTACCGCCGCATCTCTTCGTGAAAGCTCCAGTGGTCTCAGTTAATAAGCTCTAGAAGCGACATCCCGCTCAGCTCATAAGCTCTAGAAGCGATATCCCATCAATCTCAGCAACAGCTGGGTCATCTGTCTGCACGGTAGACGATATCACAAACTCTGAGGTAAGCTGTACATCAACAGTCCTCTCACAATCTGGCAGCCTCTATTAATAGATCGATCATCCGGTGCAAAACCGAACACTCGCCTCCAATGAGAGGTCACAACACAAACACTAACTCGAGACGTTGCCATGTCACCAGAAAACACGATGGTCAGTCCTCGTCCGTGACGAGCTCGCCCTGACCGCATCACTAGCAGCAGCTCAATTTGCGCTCAAACCATGATGACAGGAACCTTAATCAAGTATCGACGAAAATAGATCAAAGGGATGAAAAGAATCAACAGATCCCAAATAGATACATGATCATAAGGAGGAACGGAATCAGTGAGCGTATGATCATGAAAACGAATAGAATCAAGGATCTCAAATGGATGTATGATCAAGGGGACGATGAGAATCACAGATCTCAAAATATGTACATCCTAAGATTTCTTAAGTGAAGTATCGTATCGTAAATATGCTACGGAACATACGTACGGTACGTCACTCTACTCAGCTACCTACTCTATCAATCAGGGTCAGCCTATGTAACGAAAGTTCGGGTCTAATACCCCCCTGTTCAAGTCTAAGTTCCGTAAGGTCAAACCTAGGTTCCAAAATATATATACGCCCTAGACTCCGCATAGACAAACATAGACTCAAACCAAGATTAAACCTAGCACTCTGATACCAACTTTGTCATGACCCGAATATATTAGCTCATGACCGGCACTTAAATCACGCCACGTCTAAAGGCTTAACGTAATCAAGTAAGCCGAAGCCCAGAAATCTAAACCTTTTAAGAAAATAAAAGTGGTGAAGTTTTGAAATAAGGTATGATGGAATCAAAGGTTTTCTTAAATGCATAAATAGTGAAACATGGAAAATGCAAATGAATTTTTCTAGTTGAAAAAAAAACATGTTTCGTCTTTTAAAAATTTGGGTAGCACCTCCTTTGTATATTTTGATCCAAACCCACATATACATGATAATATAAAAGGCATCCCCAAGCGGGAGCTAGCTCTTCGCCAATCGGCGGATTCCCAACCACGCAAGACAGAAAATAAGTATACGACGCCCAACGGCGAAGATCAACATAAAGAATAATGTAAAGCAAGACATCAAACCCACTAAGCGACCATATAACCCGTCGCTCAAGTCTCACAACTACAAGTCTTGCTAAGTCCCATTACATATACAAGTGCTAGTTTCTGATTGATGGAGTTAACTAGATACAACAGGAATAATAATTATAAGAGTGGTATGATCCAACATGTACCACCTACCAAAGCAAAACACCCGAATGCAGCTGTGTGCCAGCGATGTCGCTACTGATCCATGCGGTCAACCTGCAAGAACTGTGGCACAACGGGGGTGAGTTTCCAACTCGTGAGTAGAAAACATCATCAGGTAGAAATCGAATAAACAACGATTCCTAGGTCAACTATATCATAAAGGCAATACTATAATATCTAGGGTGACCGTATCTACATATGTGTCAACAGTATACTCAATGCCTATATGCATATGGATATCATCCAACCATATAATCAATGCCTGTATGCATATGGATCTCATCCACGTGTCAACCAATGACACAACAATATCATGCATGTAAATATCATGAAAGCATATGTATGTAAATATGAGGATATCAATCCATGTGTCCATCAACGACACATCAAAATCATGGAACCTGAGTGTCCAATATCGACACTCGAAACATCATGAAACCTGTGTCCAACATCGACACGTAAATCCTCATATCTCGGGCTCCGTCAGTCTGGATCGGCCCACGGGCACCATCTGTCCGGATCGGCCCTCGGGCTCCGGCAGTACGGATCAGCCCATATCCATCTCTCTACTCCGGTCGGTATCCTCTGGATAACCACCAGGTCCAACCAATCACCCGTAGGTAATAGTCCCTCTGCCAGGCTCATCGTCTACTGCGCGACATCCCTTTCTTGCCCCGGGGTACCGTACCGGGTCCACCATGAACCTGCAAACGGATCATCCAACTCCTCGAATTGGATTTCACATATCACACGTCTCAGAACCGAGAAAACGCATGGTGGACGCACTGAAATATCATATCAAGAGAAACCGGGTTTTTTAAACCATACATACTTTCTTTTGAAATAACCACGGTTCTCAAATCCAGAAATCTCATGAAAACAGTATATCTCAATGCGTATAATCATAAAGCATGATGTATGCGACATATAATAGTAATGTAAGCATATCCGTATATCATGCAACATGAAATAGTGATGTGAACATAGCAAGTAAATCATGCAAGGAGTCATATTATGATGCAACAATTCTACTGTGTAGTGACATAGCAATTATCGATGATGATGTGTGTGAGCCGGCCAATCTGTGTAAGTGTAACATACGCATCATCGATAATGGTGTAGGTGTACTAGCATAGGTATACGAAATGCAGTGAGAATGACATGAACGTAGCATAAAGTACATCGTCCGCTAAATGCTATAAGGTATACGTATCTAACATGATCGAGTCGGTGAATTTATCAATCGGCATCCAGCCTCACAACATCACGTACGATATAATCCAACCTACGGCATCCTCTAGTCAAGGGTATGGATCAATCATCATAAACTCATCACGTACGGTATAATCCATCGTACGGCATTCTCTAGTCAAGGGTATGGATCAATCATCATAAACTCATCACGTACGGTATAATTATCGTACGGCGGTATTAAACCATTAGGGATCCTATCAACTTATATGACGCTGAGGGTCGGACCTAACGTCTCGTACGTCATATCACTCATGATTCACAACATTATATATATCTATATACCTATATCCTAGGTCGCATCCATAACAATCTCATATCAAGGGACCGACAAAGGTATCAATCATCTCATATCGACTCGCATCCGTATACCGACATATCAATCAAGTCATCATATCACATCGTATATTCTTTTCATCACATTTATATCCCACATCAAGTCATTTTACATATATATTCCTATCTTATAAATCTCATGTCATGCTATCTAAATCTCATACTTATTCTCGCACTACCTATCTATGTATCGTGATTCACGTTCAATTATCATATCCTTATATATGTATCAATCCTAGACATCATTTCTTTCATATCATGTTACACTAAACCTTTAATCACATCCATAGGTTCCTAGAATAGGTTTCTCTAACCATATCCTATATATCGGTTTCCATCAAAATTTGCGGGGGTGCTATATGCCATCCACCCGACTTCCCCCGTAGATATAAATCTACTCACCTGCGGAACTCCTTGTTCGGCCGTAGTCGATGTGCTTCGTTGTCTCGGAATCCACGCGAGGATACCTACAATTCAACACACAATCGCAATGCTATTAAAATCAAATCCGGAAAACCAATACGGCACACGGTGCGCTCATAGGTTAGAACATATAGCCTACACATGCAAAAACAACCAAACAACCCTCGTCATTGACGTACAAACATCAAATGGCTACAATATCATATCTCAAATCCCAAATTCATAAATCACAAAACACAAAAATAGCAACCTAGGAAAACCACTCCCAGATTTCAGTATAGGCCAAGCTAGGGAATTTTGCATATAGGGTTGCTCTAGATATTAGATAAGGAAGCTATGGTCCAAAATCACACGAAACCACCACGACTTGGCCGCAATTTGCGGCCAAATCCATTAAATTTGCGGCCAGAAATGCCCATTAGGGGCTTAGGTTTCTTGGGTTGCTTCTATGTGGCCTGCATGTCTTACTGTGAAGGGAACTTACTTAGTGGTGCTCTCAGGTCATAGCAGAGATCATATAAACCTCGCAAACTGTCAAAACCCGATATCGGAAAAACTTCTAAGTTCAAGTGTTGGGTTTCAAGTCTCTAGTTTAACCGGAATATCATCACTAAGGTCTTGCAAACAGTCACTACACATCACAAATCCACACAATCACCTAAACCCTCTCTTGGAATTTTTAAACATCACAAATCTAAACAAGTTTAACTCTAAACCAACTAGGATGCTAGGAAACTTAAAACTAAACTAAATGAAAGAAGATATACCTCATTTGGGCAACTCAAGAAAAACCTTAGATGCCCAAGGTCTTCAAAATCCAACTTTGAAAGGTCCGAAGGGTTGAGAAAGAGGTGGGGATCAACTTTAATGAAGGGAGTTTAGGGTTTTGATGAAGATTTTGTGATGGATCATGAGGATAGAGAAGGTGGAGGAGGAGTTGAAGGAGGAGATGAAGAAAAAAATGGGGGTGAGGATAGATGGCAGCCCTCTCTCTCTCTCCCCCTCTTATTCTCACCCTCTCTCTCAATTATTCAAGCCTCAAGTCATGATGTGGTCCCCCCCTCTCTCCCCTCAATAATACACTTTCATTTCTTTCTTTTCTCACCAAAAATAGAACTAAAAGCAATGAACAAACGCAAAGGAAACAATATGTAACAAAATGCAACATGTCATGGTGTACTAGCCATGATTAAAATGTAGAAACACGGATTTGGCTTAATCGCGATTAGTAGTGCACTAATCAATTTTTATTTAAACTGCATACAATTAATTATAAAAATGCCAAGTCTAATAAATATATTTTTAAATGAATAAATTATTTTAATCCTCAATTATTTCACAATTATTGATATATATTTATACCATTTTACGAAAACCCCAATTTCGCAAATCGGGTAGTTTTCGCGAAATATATTATTTTAATATTAAATTCCAAAAATAATATTTTATATTTTCTGAAGTGTTACACTTACAGAGGATTTGAAGTATCACTCATAATATCAAGATTGACTACCGGGGATTCATCTGCCGGTGGTTCTGGTTGAGCTATCATTCCAGCCATATTCTGTATCATGAGGGCCATCTTGTTCAATTTAGCGGTCACTTCCGCCTCTTCTTCATCCTTTTTTTTGAGAACGCGCTTCAGGAAGTCAATATCCGACCCCTGCCCTGTCCTTTCTTCGGGGGTGTCCTCTGGGTTTGCTTTAGGCGGTAGACTAACGAGTTCTGTCGCCTGAGTAAGAATCTCCTGCAGCTTTTCATGTTACTACTGAGCCTTTGTCAAAGACTGAATATGCAGCATGTGACTAACAGAAGCTCGACCTTCATCTTTGGAGCTCACTATATGGACCGTGTGAATTACCATGCCCCCAGACTTAGGGTGTTTGGGATATCGGCCCTTAGAGTTTGCCTCGGGCGCTTGAACTTTCTCTGGCTTCTCTCTTTTATGAAAAGCCGCTTTAGAAGGAACCGTCATAGCAGGAACCACCCTGGGATTAGTCCCCTTATATTTGGAAGAGTTGTCAAAGTTTGGCTGATGCTTAGAGGAAGAGCCACGGACAACGACTGAGTTCTCCACCTTCTTCTACACCTTATATATAGATAAGGAAAGTCCTTTTGGGGAGCGAACTGGCTTCTGCTCTTGGATCTCCATGGGCTGAGGAGACTTTTTTCGTACTGCGATGAGGGAATTTTGTCTGACCCTTCGCAGTAGTTCAAAGCTGTTCCTGCTTGGAACAACAGCATTCACTGTCAGAGTTAGAGTCATCCCGGACGGAGAACTGCCCCCACTTATTTGACGCTCATATCAATGTCGATCATGTCTTGTGACCGGAGCTTCTTCAGTCCGAGGAATTTGCTGGGCTTGCCCCCTATTTTCTTTGAGAGCTTGACTATTCTGCCCCCTGTGTTGATCTTGGCCTTCGGCAGGTGCCAGTCATTTGAAGACCGATGGCGTTAGCAGAGATGAAGCTTGGGGAGCCGGCATGTAGAAGAAAGACATCTTTTGGGCTTCCTCCTTCAACATTGAGACACAGAGGGTAGAAGGTGGGAGTATCGACCCAAAGAAAAGCCCATTCATTTCTTGAAGAGCCGGAATGTAGAGAGTTGAGGTTGCAAATAGCTCATACATGACTCCACCAGATATGGCAGAGCTTGAGTTGCGGTGAGTGCAAACGAACATCATTGATCACTGTATAGAGTCTAAACGCCAGCTTCAGTATCCCATCACCTAAGGACAACTATAAATATATATATACCGCGATTTTTGTTCGCGGAAAACTTGACACGCGATGTGTGGAGTGGAAAGAGAAAAAGGTCCCACATGATTTTCCAAAATCTGTTTACCGCCGGAAACAAGGAACTGAAGCGCGAGAAGCGCATCCAGGCCATGAGTCTGGGGGCAGATGCTATATAGAATATATCCGTCCACCTCTTCGAAGAACTAAGTTGATTTATGAAACCATATATCGGGGGTTTGGATGGATACGACCGTTGTAGCAGATTTATCAGATTCCCCCTCATATGTAAGGGTTTTTTGATTGTGGAGACATTTTTTTCCTGCAGGCGCAAGCCCCTATAGTTAATTAAGTTATTGCAAAGCAATAACAACTTTCTCTACTCCATAGATATCACTTTGTGTCGTGTTATATTTTATTTATTTTAGGGTTGACCTTAAATTATATTCGGATACTAATTATATGTCGTCGCCCGTAGGGCGCAGATTAGTCCAAATCTGTATATATTAGATTTGGTTTTGAACCTAGGTCATATATTCCATCGGTTCAGGGTATATATCTAAGGATCGTTAGTCGTATATGTGACTAAGATCAACTTAAATGATATGGTATTTGAGATCATTAGTCGTATATGAGACTAAGATCAACATATGTAACAGTGAGCATATGGGCTCAACCGATCATATGATCACATATGAAGCATATGCTTTTATACCATGTGATTGACACGAAAGAGTGTGTTTGTAGTTAACTGCAATCAATAACGGTGTCGCGCGTAGCTAGACCGAGATGAGTACGGGTCGTCCTCTGGGAAACGTGGAACCTTTTACTTTTACTTTAGATGTGTTGAGAAAGAGAGGAGGGATAAAGAATTTTATAGAAAGATTTCTAGATCTACGTTAAATAAGAATGTAAAATATAGATCTAGATTATTTTAAAGATGTAATTAATATAATAAGAGGGCTTGTAGGGTTCGTTAGGATTTAGTAGTTATGGACGATTAATTAAAAGTTACCCTTTTTATCCATTAATAGATTTAGAACTAGAACAACGGTGATGCATGTAGATTAGGGTTTCTGGAGGGAAAAGGAATCCCACTCTTAACCCTTATCTCGACACGGAACTCCGTTAATATCTAGCCTTTACCAAAACAATCATTAATCTAATCTCTAATCGCGGTCGGAACTAGCAAAGAATTGCTAGCGCGCCCGATAAGGATGTTAATAATTCTTTTGATAAAGTTCCTAAACTTTATAGGACTTAAAAAGGGTTTAATTATTTTCATCGTCCATTAGCCTACCCTAATCCTACGAACCCTAACAAGCGGAGAATTACTCGCGCATGTTGGGAGAAGAAGATGAAAAGACAAAGAGGGAAAACATAATGTAAAATGCAAAGACAATTAAATAAAATAACTACCTTTATTAATCGACTTGAACAAACTACACTTTAATCCGTAGAAAATAATTACAAACTAGTTGCTTCTCGATCTTTCCTAAGGAGGTAGTCGAACAGTCGATGATCAGCCTGGATGCGTGAGCGTCGGGAGCTTCGTGATCTCTTCGGCTTGATAACTTTTCCAAGAGGCTCTCGGTGCCCTTTTATAGTGCAAAGCCACAATCTTTTGCTTCAAAAGTTGGTAAAATATGGCAGAGATTTAAGCCACAAAATCTTAGCAAATGATCCCTCTAGATTGTCGCGGATCCGCGGCCATTTGATCACAACTCTTCATCAAATTTTGGGGTTTCTGTCTTTGTGACATTTGGCAATCCTAGGCACCTTCATATTTCAGAAATCTTCTCTCGGTTGCTTCCAGACTTGGTCTCCAAGTTTTGCTTCTTAATTTGGCAAGTTTTGTTCAACAAATTAATTTGTTTGATAAATTCTTCATAACAACTTGGAAATATTCTGCACAACAACTCAAATAAGATTTTAGTAGACTTTGTTCTACTAGGATTAGGTCAATAATATTATTTGCATACATTTTCCTACCAAATGATAATTAAAATATATTAACACATGGAAAATAATGTTTTTACACATAAACCCTCATATGTATAATATATTATAATAAAGTCCTTTTTTAATATGAAAATGGTAGGAAAAATGTAATACAAATGTGCAGTTTTATCAACTGAACAAATACCCCCAAACTTATCTTTGATCATCCCGAGCAAACTAGTTTATTTAAGAGGAGAAAAAGAAAGGAGAAAACTAAGCACACTTTCATAGGCAACACGATTGCACTGAGCATGTGCAACAAGCCGTTAAACCTCTAGGTGTCCCTAGTAGGAGGAGTGTTGTCTCCTGAGGGTTTTCAGCGGATTACACCCACAAAATCCTATAACAAAAGAAAGATGGTGAAATTTACATATAAAGATTAGAACCATAAAAGAAAGACTTTGAAAAGAAGAGTTTCCAACTATGCTAGCTTTTCAGTTATCATGAGCCCTATCTTAATAGTCATGAAAAAATGTTAGAAATCACATTACCCCTCAATAAAATATCGTCTTTATTCTTCATTCCTACCTTTCTTCCAAACATTGATCATATAACCCCATGTGTGTGAAATGGACATCCCTACACTCGGAGAATTCAATTCAAGCTATCATACTCTTGTCCATCTACCTTAGTACTTTTTAATTTAATGAATATTAAAGATTTGCTCACATATTTTCATGCGACCGTTAATACTTCTTGAGGTACTAACCAACCGATTACTCATGTGCTTGCTGATTAGGTGATAATATTTTCCTCGTCTTGCACCACCTAAGGCTTAGCAGTGACTCCCAGACCAGTTGGCCTTAGGGCACTAGGTGAAGAGGCACCCTCGCTATATTTTTTTTATTGCTGCCTTGGCGATAACAAAACCAGTGTTCATTTTTTTTCTTTTCACCATTTTTATATTTTCTTCATTTTTTTTCCTTCATACTTTGGCTTTTAGACAAGAGCATTTCAAGGTATCCTCTACTATCCCGAGTTTCAAGACGTGTGTAAGTGCATATAGTAGGGTATCAACATTCAAATGTTTGGCTTCCAGAATAGAAACTATTTTTTAGACTTATTTTTATCCTCAGATTAGTGACTTCCTTCATTTTACTAACCCTTGGGACAACAGCTCATAACTACTTATTACTAGTTCGTGTAAGAAAACTTCTAATTTTCTTACAACAACAACAACTGAGCCTTTTATCCCAAGCATATGGGGTAGGCTACATGAACCAACATGAGAATCACGCCGGGTCCAGCACATGAATCCTCTGTCTCCACTCACTTCTATCGAACAATATACTTTCATTGAGTCCTTTGGCAACCATATCGTTTCGTATCACCTCCATCCATGTTTTCTTCGGTCTCCCTTTTGCCCTTTTGCCATTACCCATATCAAGAGTATCTATTCGTCGAACCGGTGCTTCCATAGGTCTGCGTCGCACATGACCAAACCATCTAAGCCGGTTTTCCCTCATCTTGTCCTCCACGGGTGCCACACCAACTTTTGCACGAATATCCTCATTTCGCACCTTGTCTTTTCTAGTGTTACCGCACATCCAACGAAGCATGCGCATCTCCGCTACGTGCATCTTCTGTGTATGATGCTTCTTAGGAGCCCAGCATTCTGTACCATATAATAAGGCAGGCCGAATAGCGCTCCGATAAAACTTCCCTTTCAATTTTAACGGAAAGTTACGATCACACAAAATCCCTGTTGCACTCCTCCATTTCAACCAACCAGCTTGGATCCTTTGATTAACATCACTATCGATCTCCCCATTCCTTTGGATGATGGAACCTAGATATCTAAACTGGTCGCTCGGTGATATCTCTTGCCCTTCCAATGTTATACCAATATGGTTTTGACTTCTCTGGCTACTAAATTTGCAGTGCATATATGCTGTCTTGGACCTGCTCAATCTGAATCCCCGAGATTCCAATGTTTGTCTCCATAATTCCAATTTGGCATTAACCCCTGCTTTCGTCTCATTTACTAGAACAATATCATCAGCGAATAGCATACACCAAGGGACCTCATCTTGGATAGTTCTAGTAAGCTCATCCATCACGATGGTAAACAGGAAAGGACTTAATGCAGATCCTTGATGTAAACCAATAGTAATCGGAAAATCACTTGTTAAGCCACCGCAAGTTCTGACATTTGTCACTACTCCGTCGTACATATCCTTGATTATGTCAATATACTTGACGGGGACCCCCTTTTTCATCATTGTTCCCCATAATACCTCTCTAGGTACTTTGTCGTACGCTTTTTCTAAATCAATAAATATCATATGCAAATCTCTTCTCCTCTCTCGAAAGCGCTCGACAAGTTGACGAAGCAAATGAATCGCCTCTGTCGTCGATCGTCCAGGCATGAACCCAAATTGGTTCTCTGTTATCTTAATATCCTTCCTTAGCCTGTGTTCAATCACTCTCTCCCAAAGTTTCATGGTGTGACACATTAGTTTTATTCCACGGTAGTTTGAGCAACTTTGAATGTCACCCTTATTCTTGTAGATAGGTACAAGGATACTTTTCCTCCATTCATTTGGCATCTTTTTTGTCTGCCAAATCTTATTAAACAGATCTGTCAGCCATTTAACGCCTATTTCTCCTAAGCATCTCCAAATCTCGATAGGAATCCCGTCAGGACCAACCGCTTTTCTTAAACCCATTCTGTTCAAAGCTTCTTTAACCTCAGTAAGTCTTATTTTACGCATGAAATCACGATTTATATCTTGAGATTGAATGACAAGTCCATCCAAATTCTTAGTAAAGCTCTCATTGAACAATTTGTCAAAATAATCTCTCCATCTTTCCTTGATATCCTCATCTCGAACTAAAACCTTCTGATTTTCATTTTTGACACACTTCACCGCACATAAGTCTCTAGTCTTCCTTTCCCGCATTCGAGCAATCCGGTATATATCATTTGCAGCCTCTTTAGTGTCTAATTTCTCGTACACCTCCTTGTAGACCTTAGATTTAGCTTCCCGAACCGCTTTCTTAACTTCCTTTTTAGCCATTTTGTACTTCTCAAATCTCTCCACATCTCTACTTTTCTTCAAATCTTTATAAGAATCTCTTTTAATTTTAATAGCAGCATTTACATCTTCATTCCACCATGATATGTCCTTAGATGGTGGAGCACCACCTCTCGACTCACCAAGTAGATCTCTAGCTACTTTCTTGATACAACTAGCCATTTTGTTCCATGTTTTGTCTGGATCATCTTCCGACTGCCAATCCGCTTCTTGTACAAAACTTCTAATTTTCTTGGTTTTCTTAAACTATTCCAATCTTTTGGATGTAATTTTTCATTTTTTACTCTTTTGTTAAAAAAAAAAATTTAATGCCCGGTGTCAAAGATAATTCAGTGAATACAAACCTCCCCCCCAAACCTGTTTTCAGCAGTGTCCTCACTGATGTAGCCTTTTGAGAACAAGGACCTGTATACTAAGTGAGAGATACAAGGGGTAAAATAATAGTTAAATGAAAAATTCCCCCAAACTTATTTTTTTGACACGCACAGATATTCAATCAAATCATTTTTTTACTCACCTCCATTCTTAAAATGTGAAAAAGTTATCAAAACATGGAGGTGAGGCGGAGGAATTTTAGTTTTGATAAAGCGGCTCCTGTAAAAACAGGAGCTCCTCCGCGGGGTCAGCAGAAAAATACGGTTTTAATCTATGCCCATTCACTTTAAAAATCGAACCGTTTTTCAAATTTTCGACTTCAACTGCTCCGTGCGGGTGTACATACCGCACCACAAAAGGTCCTTTCCAACGAGATTTAAGCTTACCCGGATGAAGATGGAGACGGGAATCGTAAAGAAGAACTTGTTGCCCCGATGTGAAGGTTTTTCTAGAAAGATTTTTATCGTGGAATACTTTAGTCCTATTCTTTACTATCACCGCATTATCATAAGCTTCATCGCGGAGTTCGCTTAGCTCATTCAATTGCAGCTTCCGATAGCTGCCTGCATGATCAAGATCAAAATTAAGCTCTTTAATAGCCCACATTGCCTTATGTTCAATCTCGACAGGGAGGTGGCATGCCTTCCCAAACACAAGACGGTATGGAGACATACCAAGATCGGTCTTATAAGCGGTGCGGAATGCTCAAAGAGCATCCGTCAATTTGGTTGACCAATCCTTACGGTTTTTCGAAACCGTCTTCTCCAATATCTGTTTGATCTGCCTATTTGAGATCTCAGCCTGCCCGCTTGTTTGGGGGTGATAAGGCGTAGAAAGCTTGTGAGTGATTGAATATTTCCGCATCAAGGCCTCGAAAGACCTATTGCAGAAATGTGTCCCGTTGTCGCTAATGATAGCGCGAGGGTGTCCGAATCGCGAAAAGATATTTTCTTTAAGGAACTTAATGACAACTTTGTTGTCATTAGTGCGACACGGTACAGCTTCCACCCACTTCGAGACATAATCAACCGCTAACAAGATATATAGATTCCCAAATGAGTTGGGAAAAGGGCCCATAAAATCAATACCCCAAACATCAAATATTTCCACAACCAATATAGGTTGAAGCGGCATCTCATTCCTTCGTGAAATCCGACCCAAATGCTGACATCGCGGACAAGTTTTGCAATGTTCAAATGCATCTTTAAATAATGTTGGCCAATAAAAGCCACATTGCAAAACTTTCTCCGTCGTTTTTCGAGGTCCAAAGTGACCGCCGCATGCCTGATCATGACAAAATGATAACACGCTCTTGAATTCATCGTTAGGGACACACCTGCGAATGATTTGATCGGAACAATACTTGAATAGATATGGTTCATCCCAGTAAAAATATTTTACTTGGGATAAAAATCGAAGTTTGTCTTGTTTCGACCAATCGCTAGGTATAAGTCCCGTCGCAAGATAGTTCACGATATCCACAAACCAAGGTTCGTAGGATACATTCAAGAGCTGTTCGTCGGGAAATGAGTCATTTATCGGCAGGGTCACAGTTGGCGAAGAAGTGATGCGTGAAAGATGGTCGGCTACAACGTTTTCACATCCACTCTTGTCTTTGATGACAAGATCAAATTCTTGTAACAATAGGATCCAACGTATTAGCCTGGCCTTCGCATCCTTCTTCGATAAAAGATGTCGTAAGGCGGAGTGATCTGTGTAAACCACAATAGGCGAGCCAATCAAGTAGGGCCTGAATTTCTCTAATGCAAATACAACTGCCAAGAGTTCTTTCTCGGTAGTTGTGTAATTTATTTATGCATCATTCAAGGTCCTACTTGCATAGTAAATTACATGTGGCATCTTATCAATGTGCTGTCCTAAGACCGCACCAATAGCAAAATCTGATGCATCACACATAAGCTCGAACGGGTGGTTCCAATCCGGAGATGATAAAACGGGGGCTGTAGTGAGTGATTCTTTAAGCGATTCAAAAGCAGCCTCACAATCCGAATCGAAGTGAAAAGTAGTGTCCTTGGCCAATAAAAGGGTTAAGGGTCTAGCAATTTTGCTAAAGTCCTTAATAAATCTCCTATAAAATCCTGCATGACCAAGGAAGGATCGTATATCTTTGACGCAGTTGGGACGAGGGATGTTTTGAATGACATCTATTTTAGCTCTGTCGACCTCAATGCCTTTATGTGAAATTATATGTCCAAGTACAATACCTTCTTGGACCATAAAATGGCATTTTTCCCAATTCAAAGTCAGGTTCTTATCCTTACAGCGGGTAAGAACAGCGTCAAGATTACGAAGGCAGTTCTCAAAGGAGTCCCCAAAAATGGAGAAATCGTCCATAAAAATTTCCAGAAAATTTTCCACCATATCTGAAAATATCCCCATCATGCACCGCTGAAATGTAGCGGGAGCGTTGCATAACCCAAAGGGCATGCGTCTATAAGCAAAAGTTCCGAAAGGACAAGTAAAAGTGGTTTTATCTTGATCCTTTTCGGCGATGGGGACCTGGTTATAATCAGAGTATCCATCCAAGAAACAGTAGTATTCGTGTCCCCCTAATCGTTCTAACATCTGGTCAATGAAAGGTAGAGGGAAATGATCTTTCCTCGTCGCGGCATTGAGTTTCCTGTAATCGATACATACGCGCCACCCAGTTTGGGTGCGTGTTTGGATTAACTCATTAGCCTCATTAGTGATGACCGTGATGCCAGACTTTTTAGGGACCATATGAATTGGACTTACCCATTGACTATCAGATATGGGGTAAATTATTCCACTATCAAGGCACTTGACGATTTCTTTCTTTACCGCCTCTTTCATAACGGGATTTAACCGTCTTTGTGGGTCTCGGGTTGGTTTGGCTTCATCCATCAGATGTATGTAATGTTCAACAATTAAGGGACTAATCCCTTTGATGTCAGCCATAGTCCAACCAAATGCTTCCCGATTCGATCTCAACACTGCCAAAAGTGCATTCTCTTGCTCTAAGGCTAGAGAAGCGGAAATAATCACTAGCAAAGTCTCATTCTCTCCTAAATATGCATATTTAAGATGAGAAGGTAGCGGTTTGAGATCAAGAATTGGCGGAGAGACTATAGAAGGCGGGGTAAGCGAATGATATTCGGACTCCCGAAGAGGTTCAAAACTTGCATAAGATATTGACTCGGAAAGTGCTGCTGACTTTTGCAACGAGTCAACGGGTTCAATCTCAAGGTCGGACTCATTGAACATATCCTCACTGTAAAGTGGTGCAAGATCAAACGATGTCTCATTAATGTTGTTGAGAACATCAAAGCAAAGCTCCTCATCCATGCGGCTTTCGGAAGCTATCTCGTGGATGGAACAAATATCCAGCAAATGAGCAGTAGGTTCTGATGGCTGACTTCCTAGCTTGTAAATATTAAGCTCAATTGTCATTTTCCCGAAGGATAAGTTCATAGAACCGTTACGACAATTAATTACAGCGTTAGAAGTTGCTAGGAAGGGTCGACCAAGTATCACCGGGATTTGATTGCGTGGGTTTGCTACAGGTTGTGTATCTAAATCAATAAAGTCCACGGGAAATATGAATTCCCCGACTTTAATTAACACATCCTCTAGTTCACCCCGAGGTTTGGTGATAGATCGGTCTGCCATTTGGAGAGTACAATAGGCGGGTTTTAACTCTCCAATTCCTAACTGCTCGTATACTGAATAAGGAAGCAAGTTGACGCTAGCGCCTAGATCGAGTAAAGCACGATTTATATTTTTACCTCCAATAGAAATAGAGATTGTAGGACAGCCGGGGTCCTTACGTTTCTTTGGTATTTGTTGAGTAAAAGCTGTGCTAACATTACTCGTCATGAAAACCTTTTTAGGCACTTGAGTTTTTCTCTTCCTAGTGCACAAGTCTTTAAGGATTCTTGCATAAGATGGGACTTGTTGAATAGCATCTAGGAGAGGAATATTCACGCTCACTTGCTTAAACATTTCCACAATCTTTTCCATTTGCGGGTTAGGTCGGTTGGCCCTTAATCGGTTTGGAAATGGAGCTCGATCAATAAGTTTTGGGTCCAACGTTTGTGGAGAAGACTGTGGCGACGGATTCGATCCCAAAATTGGAGTGGGTATCGACTTAGATAGATTTGGCGAAATGTTTGAGCCTTGGGGAAAACGGAGAATAGGCTCGGATGAAGGTGGAAGACTAGACGAGTTAGGGGAAGAAGAAGAAGAAGAAGGGGTATCAAATGTGTCACTATCATCAAATTGCTCACCCACTTGGTTGTTCAGCACTCTCCCCGATCTCAACGTAGTGACGGCATTCACATTATGACTTTGTGAATGGCCAGAATTCGGTAGGGGTTGAGATGGGAGTTTCCCTTTCTCTCTCGCACTTATTGCGGCGTTTAATTGTGCGATTTGGTTTTCTATTGATTTGATACTCTCACCATGGGAGGAGGAGTTTTTCGTTAGGGCATCAATAGAAGACCTCATCTCAGCCGAATTTTGCATGGATTGTTTCATGAACATATCCAAAGTTTGTGCAAGTGAGTTGTCAATACTGGCCACTTGTGGTGTAGAAATGTTGGCCGGATTTTGGAAATTCTGTGACTGAAAGGGGGGTTGATTCTGTGGTTGTGGTTGCTGTGGAGGAGGTCTTTGATAATTGCTTTGTTGGTTTTGATTCCAAGCAAAGTTAGGATGATTCCTCCATCCTTGATTGTACGTGGAAGAATAAGGGTCGTTTCTAGGTCGCTGCTGAAAAGCAGCATTAGCTTGAAACGATGCATTCATAAGACATTCTTCCGTTAAGTGTGAAGGATCCGAACAGCAACCACAGACAGTCTTGGGAAGCGTGACCTGATTTAGGGAGACTGATGAAAGTTTGTTCTCAATAGAATCGAGTTTCTTCTGCATCGCTGCCATTTCGGCCTTTACTGCGATAGAAATATCGAGCTGGTGAATACCTCCCTTAGTTGAAGGTGGTCTTACGCTTTCCCACTGCAACGTGTGTTCAGCAAGATCTTCCAGATATTTCCATGCTTCACCATCATCTTTAGACATGAAATTGCATTGACACATTGTTTCAAGCATCTTCTTTGTCGCTGGATTAATGCCCTCATATATAATCCGACATAAATCCCATCTTTGTATTCCGTGATGGGGGCATTGGACAAGCAGATCCTTGAAACGTTCAAAGCACTTCCAAAATGGTTCATTGGGAAGCTGGGTAAACTGGTTGATCTCGCTCCTAATGTGGGCAGTCTTATGGTTTGGGTAAAACTTCTTAAGAAATGCTATAACGAATTCATCCCAATTAGTGATAGAGTGTGCGGCAGTATTATAAAGCCATTTTTCTGCCAAGTCGCACAGTGTGAATGGGAGAAGACGTAAGCGCAAAGCATCTAAAGTCAATTGTGAAGTACCCATCATTGCGCATACGTTTTTGAATTTGGTGATGAAAACGTACGCGTCTTCCGACTCAAGCCCATGAAATTTGGGCAGCAGATTGATGTAGTGGGGTTTAATTTTGAAATTATCCCCGTTAGGTGGTGGAAGAGATAGACAAGTAGGAAGGGGACCACGAATAGGATAGCATCTCTCTTGGAGAGAGATGCGCGGTGGATTCTGCTCACCTGCGGGCGGTGGCAGCGTGGTGTTATAATTAGATGGAATGCCGTCCATCACGGTTGTGTGTGGTGGGGGAAAAGAAGATGAAGAAGTACCGACTTCGGCGTCGATAGCAGGAACGCGGACAAGACGGGCACTAGGATCCCGTGTCCAGCCGAGCATGCACTAAGCGGGTTTAGTGCAAGTGGCAGCGTGTGTGTGGTTTTAAAAATTGGTTTGTTTTTTGAAAAAGTGGGACTCAAGACAAATCACCCTAAGATGCACAAGCAACCCTAGAACTAAGGTCACCTAGGTCCAGTCTCTAGACCGCTCCTAGACTTCCAAAGGACAAGCCGCAGGATAAATCCTCTACCGCCTCCGTACTACCCTTGTAGCCAGATAAGTGCCAGGTAAGTGGGAAGGAACCACGTCATGGGCCTAATTAAAAACCACTAGCCTTTGTCACACTTGCCTAAGCACTACAAAAGTAATGCGGATAAACGATAGATTACCCACGACCTTCCTCTGTCTTTATTGAGCGCGACAGTCCTTAGAGTCTGGTCTAGATATTTTTTAAATTAATGAAGGGTTGATCTATATGCTCAGTTTGTGATTTGTGGGGCTTAGGAAGGGTGATGAAATCCACACCTAATCTTGATTTGGTCTTTGCCCCTTAAAGTCCATATTAAATATGCAAAACAAAACCAATCACAAAACTTTTGCAAAAAGATTTTTTTTTTAGCGGCGCAATTTTGCAAAGAATCCTGCAGAAAATAGATTTTATTGGATTTGAGGGGAGAGAGAAGGAGTTAAGAAAGATACCAGAGAAGATTGAAGCCCTAATTCCTCCAAATTGCCGCGATTCCGCAGCAGAATGGGTGCTTTTGCCGCGGTTCCGCCGCGTGGCAGAAGGAACAGTTGATGAAATTTTTTGTATAGTCTTCTGTGCTCCTCTGGATCTCTAAAAATGTCTCTGTTTCCTGTTCTCCTTAATTCTGTGACTCCAAATCTCCTTGCAAAAAATTCACGCACGAATCGTTAAATATGCAATTGCAGTTTTTGTGTTAATAATGATATGGGTCGTCTAAGAATTCAACACAAATAGTAAAAATAAAAATTTTACGCACGTATCCCCGGCAACGGCGCCATTTGATTGACACGAAAGAGTGTGTTTGTAGTTAACCGCAATCAATAACGGTGTCGCGCGTAGCTAGACCGAGATGAGTACAGGTCGTCCTCTGGGAAACGTGGAACCTTTTACTTTTACTTTAGATGTGTTGAGAAAGAGAGGAGGGATAAAGAATTTTATAGAAAGATTTCTAGATCTACGTTAAACAAGAATGTAAAATATAGATCTAGATTATTTTAAAGATGTAATTAATATAATAAGAGGGCTTGTAGGGTTCGTTAGGATTTAGTAGTTATGGACGATTAATTAAAAGTTACCCTTTTTATCCATTAATAGATTTAGAACTAGAACGACGGTGATGCATGTAGATTAGGGTTTCTGGAGGGAAAAGGAATCCCACTCTTAACCCTTATCTCGACACGGAACTCCGTTAATATCTAGCCTTTACCAAAACAATCATTAATCTAATCTCTAATCGCGGTCGGAACTAGCAAAGAATTGCTAGCGCGCCCGATTAGGATGTTAATAATTCTTTTGATAAAGTTCCTAAACTTTATAGGACTTAAAAAGGGTTTAATTATTTTCATCGTCCATTAGCCTACCCTAATCCTACGAACCCTAACAAGCGGAGAATTACTTGCGCATGTTGGGAGAAGAAGATGAAAAGACAAAGAGGGAAAACATAATGTAAAATGCAAAGACAATTAAATAAAATAACTACCTTTATTAATCGACTTGAACAAACTACACTTTAATCCGTAGAAAATGATTACAAACTAGTTGCTTCTCGATCTTTCCTAAGGAGGTAGTCGAACAGTCGATGATCAGCCTGGATGCGTGAGCGTCGGGAGCTTCGTGATCTCTTCGGCTTGATAACTTTTCCAAGAGGCTCTCGGTGCCCTTTTATAGTGCAAAGCCACAATCTTTTGCTTCAAAAGTTGGTAAAATATGGCAGAGATTTAAGCCACAAAATCTTAGCAAATGATCCCTCTAGATTGCCGCGGGTCCGCGGCCAAAGGGGGGGTATGGCCGCGGATTCGTGGCCATTTGATCACAACTCTTCATCAAATTTTGGGGTTTCTGTCTTTGTGACATTTGGCAATCCTAGGCACGTTCATATTTCAGAAATCTTCTCTCGGTTGCTTCCAGACTTGGTCTCCAAGTTTTGCTTCTTAATTTGGCAAGTTTTCTTCAACAAATTGATTTGTTTGATAAATTCTTCATAACAACTTGGAAATATTCTGCACAACAACTCAAATAAGATTTTAGTAGACTTTGTTCTACTAGGATTAGGTCAATAATATTATTGCATACATTTTCCTACCAAATGATAATTAAAATATATTAACACATGGAAAATAATGTTTTTACACATAAACCCTCATATGTATAATATATTATAATAAAGTCCTTTTTTAATATGAAAATGGTAGGAAAAATGTAATACAAATGTGCAGTTTTATCAACTGAACACCATGTGTAGCCCGTGGATAGTATACGGTAGTCAATATAAAGACAACCCGCAAGGCAAAATACAAGTTTAGGGACATAGCGGTCCAATATTAGTTTAGGGACATTGCGGTCCATCTTTCAGTTTGTATGCACGTGTATATATTACGCGGCGAAGTGAACGATGATAACATAGGAATACACCCAATATTGGGGTGCGATCCAATTTGAAGGCATTTATATTTCCTTCAAAGGTATACATATACATATATGTATGCTATCATAGGCTGTTAGGATGGTGCGCACGTCTGTATGGGGTACGCATTTGTATGAGGTCGTGTATATGGGGTGTACATCTGTACGGGATGCATGTCAATATGAGGTACGCATCTGTATAGGATGCACCAATATGGGTTTAAGACATTCCATATCTTGATGAAATTTCAGATTTCATCAAGTTGGGACAAGGAAGGAGTCGTTGGTTGTCGGGACCCGCCACCTTTCTGAAGATGCTGAGGAATTACAACGCCGTACATTAAAGGTGTGGAAGGATGTATCCTTGAACCAAATCTCATATATGGGGGAAGAGAACATGTTGGACTAAGGATCATTAGTCATATATAAGACTAAGATTAACTTAGGAAATATGGGTTGAGGAACTTTAGTCGTATATGTGATTAAGATCAACCTGGATATCATGATCATGCTTTTGGAAGATCTTTAGTCGCATAGGGGACTAAGATCAATTTAGGTATCATGGATTAAGGACCATTAGTCGTATATGTGACTGAGATCAACTTAGAAATATGATTAAGTCTCGTTAATCTTGTTTTGGATTAAGATCAACTTAAACATGTGAGCATATGGGCCCAGAAAAGCTTAAGCTTCATAGACTAAGTCAATTTGAGACTAAAATTGGGTTTCTATATCACCCAGCAGTGCTAAGCACTCAACCATATAGCGCCCGCGTGTATATCACGTGAGCCACTGTTTTCATAGGCGCTCACATTAGCCGCATTCTCCTTTTAGTTTCAAGCGCTCACGTGGATATCACATGATGCGCACCATCTTTATGGCTTCTGGATGCTTACGTGCTTATCACGCGAGGCGCTGTCTTCATAGACGCTCATGTACATATCATGTGAGGCTTTGAGTCTTGGGCGCTCGCGTGTATGGCACGTAAGGCGCATCTTCTTTCTTTTGGCTGTGGATATCATGTGAGGTACTTATGTTCGATTTTTCCATTAGCGCTCACGTAGATATCACGTGAGGCGCTTCTTCCTTAGAGATTAATCTCTTTTTATTTTTGAAACTTAAGTTTCAGAGAAGCTTAAGCTTTTGTTAATGGTATTTTGGCATTAACGATCACCAAAATCAACATTTAATAATACGGGATCAAGGGAATGCAAGTTCTTTAAGAACTTGAAGATCTTGTTCATGTAAGATCTAAGTTCTTGACATATTTTAAAGGAACTAAGTTCTTGAAGATAAAACTCTGTCCTTCTTTCTTCTATCTTTTATGACGGTGGGCAGAACACCAAAGTTCTTCTCTGGATTTTGAGTTTAAGATCAAGATCCCTCTGTGAGAATTAAATTCTCTTTTTATGGGGGACTTATCTTATAAATCTTAGATCCAGAGAAACAACTAAATTCCTATAAATGGCTAAACCCTGTTTTTATATGTATGATAGATAAAAGGAGATATATTTCTCCATTGTTTTTACCTAGGATTTTTTAGGACAAAAATGATCTTCAAGAAGAATTAAATTCTCGGTTTTGTAAAAGCTTATGGGGGTCTCCCTCGTATATGAGATTTCATCCCCTTGCTCCTATTTGTAGGAGACTAAAAAGATCAATTTGTTAAGAGAATCTCTTATTTGAGAAATCATGATTGATTTCATAATCAATCAAACTGATCTTGAAGATCAACCGGTGAATTTTATTCACCATTGGATTTTTTAATCCAAAGGGTTTTTGTTTAACAGAACATATCTCTCTTGTTTGTTTAACAAGATTGAAGAGATATCTTCTATACATAGAATTTTATTCTATATTATGATTAAGCGGCGATTTTTAATCACCGTTGGATTTTTAATCCCAAGGCCCTCTGTTTAACAGAGTGAATCCTTCTTGTTTAGAAAGATTGGGGAAATATTTTTAATATAGAATTTAATTCTAGCTGAGGCAAGCGCTACACAACCTTTGATGGTGGCGCTCACGTGCGTATCACGTGAGGCGCTGCCCAAGAGGTTAGCATGTGCGCCAAGTGCCATACACGTGAGGCGCTGCTAAGAGACGACACTAACACTCACGTGGTTATCACATGAGGCATCGCCTAAGTCATTTATCGTGTGGGCTATGAATCTGAGTTCTTTTTATTTTATTTATTTACTTTAAACATCCATTTTGGGACTTTCAAAGCTTAAGCTTAGAACTCCATTTTATTATTTTTTAAATATCCGCTTTGGGTTTTTCATAACTTAAGCTAAAACTTTTTTCGGGAACAAGCTCGGTACCACAGCAACGGTATTTTAGTGACGAGACTCCTGAGATTCCGTTGGATTCATACTCAAACTACCCAACACCGGGCGTATCTAAATTATAGTTAAAGTTACAAGTCTTGCCCGAATCCATGAATACAAAGAGATATTACAATTCAAGTTCAAGTCGAGTTCGAGTATTCAAGTCACGTTCAAGTGTTCAAGCCAAGCCGTATTCATGGTTCGGGTCAAGTCAAATTTAGCATGTAATAGGTTAAATCAAGAGATTCAAGTATGTGGTTCATGACATAGGACTAGTATGATAACAATTATGATTTCGGGTTACAAATCAAATCTTAAAACCAAATTCTTACATTCTGAAACGGTGCGAATTGACTTTGTTTAAAAATATTTAGGCAAGTGAATCACTTATTGTCTCCGGCTCGCCGAGACTTAAGTAAGAATAGGTCAATTAAACCATCCACTTCCTAAATACCAGTCTTAGAAAATTCTAAGGTATTTATGTGAATAAGCCATTAAATTCTCGAGGTGTTTCATATAAAATATTATATTTTAAAATTCTCGAGAATATTTTGATTTAAATAAAATGGCGAGGGTATTTTAATAAAACATGCTTTTGGTAGATTAGGGTATATTAGTGAAAAAACTTAACCTTAGGATGTTTTAGTAACAACCTAGACTTTTAAAAGTTAAAAGTATTTTCTTGAAAAATCTAATTTTAAAATCTTGTTTTCTTTTAAATATTTAGAAATGATAAACTATGGTTATTAACCCAATTAATCTAATTTAATCATCTTTTCTTTTAATTTAATCTTATAGAAATTGTTTTCTTTTAAAATTCGTTTTCTTTCCTTTCAAGACCATGCTCGATGAGGAGCTTTATGTCTTACCCTATAAGACCCAAGATATGCTATAACCAGCACCATCTTTAACCGGGCTCCCCTTATGGGGGTTGTAGGGGCGAAATTGCGAAGGAAAGGGTTATAACTAAATTATTTTAAACTCAAGAGTATTATAACGCAAAGCTAACCTTTAGAAACTATTGCTACCAATATGTGAGTGTATTATGATACAAAAGTATGCGTGTGTGGGGTAGGTCGTTACCCCGTAAGCTATTACTAAAAATATGTATAACAATTCTAAATTCATGTTAAGGTATAAAGAATAGTAAAAGTTACATGAAACTTGATGTTATGTATACATAGCAAAAAGGCATATCATGAAGAGAATTTTAATAATGTGGATTACAAGTTATTGTATCGTTTGATATTAGATAGTTGCCATAACTTTGCTAGAATTAATGGTAGGCTAATTTCACCGCAAATTTCCTTTTACTTTTAATAAGGTATAAAGAGATTTTGATATAAGGAATGGTATTTCATGGACGCAGCTCAAAGCATAGACGTATTCAGCGGCATGGCAAAAGAATGGATTCAAGGGGAGAAGAAGAAGGGTGGGGAAAATTACTCGTGGTGTGAATCGGTCTAACAATCGATTCACCGATTACAAAGAAAAGAGGGTTTGGTTTGTTATTGTCATTGACGACGGCGCCAATAGTAGAAGAGCTAGGTGGTTCTCGGCCAAGGTGATTTGCAGCCACAGTGGGTTCTTGAAGTTGTGTTCGTGAAAAGAGGAGGAAGAATTTGGCTTCACTAGACTTGGATAGAACTTGGACTTGAGTAAACTTTTTAGAGAGAAATTTGTATAGGGAATTTTAGGAGAATTTTCAGAGTATTGCATAGATTGAAAGTAAGTGAGTGGCTATAGATATTTATAGGAGAAAGGCAAAAAGAGACGGTGTAAAAAAAATTGAATTAATGGGTAATAAAAAGGATTTAATGGAGAAAATGAAGAGTTGGAGCAGTCTCGGGTTGAATGAAGACATTTGGGGTATTGAAACGAGCAGTTAAGAAACCAAGAGACTCACTGGAACAGGCAGGGCGCGTTTGTGCAAGGTTGGCCGACCGTAGTGGTCGAGGGGCCAGCGGTGCAAGGACTTACCAATGGGCTAAAATTGCTTCTTGAATATTATTTATTAAGAATTACTTATAACTCGATTCAAGAACAGAAATACGGCCTTTAAAGGTATATGAAAATTGGGGTTGTTACATACCTTATTGATTTTTTTCGTTGCACTTAGATACCCTAAAGTGCAAAACATATGAATTTTGTTTAAAATGGTGATGTATTTGATGATCAGAAGGGAGCAAAGTATTAACGGTTTGTAGTTTAGGCTATCTAAGTGCAGCGGAAAAATCAATAAGGTATATAAGTGCAAAGTATGTGAAACATTGGGGGGTTATTTAGCAATTAACCCAGAAAAATTGAAATTTCATGGTATATATTCATAAAAAACAATGTCCATGGTATTTATCTGAAAAACTTCGAAAGTTCATGGTATATATTTGTGAGAAATAAAGCCCATGGTAGTTTTCTGAAAAATGGGAAGGTTCGTGGTATTTATTTTTAAACAACGAAGCCCATGGTATTTATTTGGAAGACGATGAAAGTTCATATTATTTATTCGTGAACTACAAAGTCCATGAAATTTATCTGAAAAACATTCAAATTCCATGATATCAATTCATAAAAACAAAGTTCATGGTATTTATATGAGAAATATTGAAAGTTCATGGTATTTATTCGTAAAATAGTTCATGGTATTTATTCCAAATAAAGTTGGTGTTATTTTTTTTGCAACAATGTTCCATAGTATTTTCATTCATTTTTTCATAGAAAGGACACAATTAGAATATACTCGAAAGTTCACTATTTACCTTCACTACCACTCCCCACTCTAGTATAGATTAGATTAGATAGATAGTTAGATAGATAAAGATATAGATAGATAAATAGCTAGATAAGTTTATCCCTTCACTAAACTTCATGCGTGTAAATTTAGGATGCATTACGATGGGCCCACATGTCCCACACCCATCTCTACAATATACTAAAGCGAGTGGAAGGGTAGAGAATTTCCAAAAGTTCCACATCATTTATCCTAATTTCATTTGTATCCTTTCACTACAAAATCCACTATATTTTCTAATAAATACTAAGAACTTTTGATTTTTTTTGTGTATATAAACCATGGACTTTTAAAGTTTTTCACATAAATACCATGGAGTTTGTTTCTTATAAATAGATACCATGAAGTTACATTTTCCTGATAAATACCATGGACTTTGTTTTTTATGAATAAATAACATGAATTTTCATTCTTTCTCAGATAAATACTATGAACTTCTTTTCTTTACAAATAAATACATCGAACTTTCCGCAATTTCCAGATAACTACTATAGACTTTGTTTTTCAGAGATATATGCAGTAATTTCAAAGTTCTTCAGATAAATACTATAAACTGACACTATTCGCGAATAAATATTGTGGACTTTCACTTTTTTTCGATAAATACTACAGATTTCTTTTTTTACAAATAAATATCACGGATTCTCATCGTTTTGCAGATAAATATGAGGAACTTTGTTCATTACAAATAAATACCATAAACTTTCACCATCATTCAAATAAATATCATGAAATTTGTTGATAAATAGATGCCATGCACTTCACCTTTTCTAGATAAACACTGTATCTTTGTTAACGATAAACACCATGAATTTTCAACATTTTCCTGATAAATACCATGTTTATGAATAAATATCATAAACTTTAAAAGTTTTTCACATAAATATCATGAAATTTTTTTGTTACGAATAAATACAATAAATACAATGAATTTCAACCTATTCCACATAAATATTGTGGGCTTTGTTGTTTATAAATGAATACCATGAACTTTCATAGTTTCTCAAAAAATACCATGGGTTTTATTTCTTCACAAATAAATACTATGAACTTTCCCCAAGTTGGTTACGGGTGAATACCATGAACTTTTACCGCTATTCAGATAAATACCATAAAGTTTGTTGATTACAGGTTCTATTTTTTGCGATGGATAAAAGTTTTATAGATTATTGGTAAATCTTGTGCATGTTGGGTGCAACTCTAGTTAACCCAACAAAACTCAGACAATAAGAACCATTTAAGCTTATAACAAGACACAGGTTCATTCGAACAATTCGTCCTCCACTCTCCTCCTCTCTCTAGAATTTTTTCTCGCTCTTCGAAGTCCACGGCCATGGCGATGATCAGCGGAATCAGAGCTAGCGCTAGGGTTTTGCTTTCCTCCGATGCCACCGTCTCCAAATCAGGCAAGCTCATCTTTTCCATCAACCTCAAAAAAAAAATTTAATTTTTTTTGTTGAAGAACAGAGAAATCTATCACCATTTAACTTAAGTTACTTTTTTTTGTTAAAATGAAAGACATAGGATGATTTGAAATGGTTTTTCCCATGGATCAGTGATATTTTGCAAATTTATTCTCATGGGGTTTGAATTAGGGTTTTCATAGATCTTGGTTAGCTCCTAGTTTTACAAAGTTACCCCAACTCCAAAAGAATGCCGAACATAACCTTATCACAAGTGGAGCCTAAGTGTTTATGCCCCATTTTTGTTTTTGGCAGTCTCTTAGATTACCTAACAATCTCATTCTTTTAAATTCTAAGCTTGATTCATTGGACTTTGATGCATTCTATCAGTTAGCCAAGAGCTCAATTACACGAAAATATGAGTGAATAATTCAGGTCACCAGTGAGGAGATTTGGGCAACTATTTCACTTCTCTCATCACTTTTAGATTGGCAAACCGCCACATGATAATCAGTAGATAATGTATCTAGTTATTGCTTACCGACAATCAGTAGATAATGTACCTAGTTATTGCTTACCGACTTTAGGTCTTTAACTTTGCTTGAATTCGTTATGCGGGTTTAGTTTGTGTGTGTGTGTGTGTGTTCTTTCTTCTTCTTTGGTTTTTTAGTAGGTGAGTTGTTTAATAATGATCTATGCCTTTATCTAGTATTTAGTTATGAATTCCATCTTACGTTTTATGAAGCGTTTTATTAAGGTGCAAGTTATGGGATTTCAGGACAAAGTTTTTGGTTGTTGAAGTTCTTTTAATTTTATAGAACTCTAGAGGCTGTGCAATAGCATTATGTATAGGTTGCAACTTTTGAATGAATAGACGATGATATGGTTTGAGTGAAAATTGCCCTTGCTATTTAGTTAAGATATGGGTGTGAGTTTCGTTGCATTCGTCCACGGTAAAAATCTCTACAGTCGAATCTCGATCGGCTACGGCCGGTCACAATCGGCCGTTGTCAATCTCTATTCTAATCTTCAATAACCTACCCGATTCAACCATAGCTCTGCCCAAATACAATTCAAAGAGAAGAAAAACATATCCCAGCATAACCTATGAGACCTAATATAGCGAGCTATTAATGCAGAACATAATTATGGGTTACCGGTCGTTAATCATCGAGCACCCTTTGAATCATTCTTTGTTTTTTTAGATTTCTGATGTGGTTCATTTTGTATTTTGGAAAGATCTGTTGCTTGAAGGAAATATTTGACCACATCAACATTGACACCTTTCCACGTCAACACTGAAACTAGTTCTTTTATTCTATGCTGATCAGCTATATCCTACAGCAGACAACAAATAACCCTCCTTAATATGCTGTATGTTTGATAATATTTAATATTTGGTCTCTTGGTGATGGTGTCTCATATTTATATGGAGATGACTGTTTAGAAGATGTAGCCTATGTTGCGAGCTTGATGTGTTTGCTGATGTAAAAGTACGAACATAGATGATTAAGAGAGTATCCGTTGGCTTCCCAAAGGTACAAACATTGGATTATACACTTTGAGGAAAACTAGATCGAGGTCTATTTAAAACTCTATTTTCAAAAATATAATATATGTTGGTGCAGAATGAACTATACACTAGTGAGTGTAATATGTCTATATGAATCAAGCAAACACTATCATCATATAAGCAATAATTGCAAATAAACTCACAACTAAAATCACAACCTAAAGCTCATGAATCAAGTGGAGTTAATGAAGGAACAATGCGAATCAATTTTAAGAGTGCAAACTCTGGATGCTCGTCGTGCAGTTCGTATCAATCAGTCGCTTAAAAAGAATCGATGTCTTATAAGTTATAAGTTAATTATGTGAGGGATGCCCAGAGCTAATTTATGTCAACCTTTTCAAATGATAACTTTATCCGTCGCCACTTCTTGAAGAAAGTAAAGAATTGACCTTTGTAGATCCACAAATAGTGGCCGAGTTGCATGCAATCCCAATAGTGGACAAGAACTTGTACAACCCAACACAACAACAATAATCTCTCTAACTTTAACTCAATAGAAATGAAATATACAGTCTGTTTGGTGAAGGAATACAAGTGGTGGTTGGGCCTGCTGTGAATTTGAGGCAGTAAGGGTCTATGTTGCTGCTGTTTGAGACAAAGGTCGGAGAGAAAATAGTGGAGGGGCGGTATTAAGTAGGTGGTGATGGTGCTCGCTGGACATCAAGAGAGTAAAGATGGTGTTAGGGGTGGCGAGTGACAGATTGAAGGTATGCAAGATGGTGGAGACTTGGCGGCGGCTGATGGGTGTACATGAAGAAGGGTCTAGCATGAGTTGTGGAGAAAGTGGTTGTGAAGGCTAGAATGAGTATAATTGAAGGGTAAGTAGTAAAAATGAGTAAAGCTAGGGATTAGTTACTGAGATTAAACACAGTTTGAACTGTGATTTAGCAAAATATCATTTCATAAACTTCTTGATTAATACTCAGATTAAACCAAATTAGATTTAACGGAACGACGACAATCTTGTGATAATAGCTACTCGATCTTAGGGGGGGAAAGGAATTATGTTGATTGAGATTAATAATGATTCTCGGAGAGTAAAATGCAATTACTTTAAAAAGAAATGTATGCTAGAGTCGCTTACCTTATGGAATATTTCAGGTGCAGTGGTGGTGCACTTCGTGCAAAGCAGTCTCAAAAAGAGTAAAAAAAATGAGAAAGCATTTACTTGTAAGAAGAAAAGATAAACATGTCTAATTTGAAACGCAAAGAGTCCATGAAAAATTAATTAGGGGAAAGCGGTAATTAGAATGAACATTTTGATCATTGAAAAGTTGTAAAGAGGGCCATTAAAGAATCGCTGATGAAATTACAAATTGGTGGATCTTGCAAGGAGTCAGGATAAGGATCTAGTGCCAGTGCTAGGTTGTTTGGTCTATTCAAATCCATTCATGCCCAAGGGAATTCGGATTGAATTTGGATTTGACATCAATATTGCAAAAATGGATTCTTTTTTTTTTGACGAAAGGAGGAGGGTAACAATACCCGTCTCGCTATAGCTATATTATAAAAGCATATCCAATACAATAAAGAAAAAAGAAAAGAAAAATAATCAACACAAATACATCACGTTTGGTCAAGTGAAGAAGAGCAAAGGAAAGAAAAGAAGGAAAACAAGGAGAGCTGAAGCAACAATGTCTCCTATCTCTTGCAGCTCCATCACATCATCTCCCCAACCGCCTGAAAATGCAACAGAAAACTACAACAGTACCTCAAACCACATAGTAGGATAGAGAAAGTATCAAACTGGGGTGGGGGTAGGGGATCCAGTAAAGTTTCCAAGGCTAATATAAAGATCAAGTGGATTCGGTATAAAGATAAAACCCATATCATAACTTTCACATAAACAAAATTGCAAGTCCACAACCACACATCAAAACACAAAAAGGAAATTGCATATCACCTCCCCACAAGGACCAAATATGTGTTCAAAGCAATTATACTCACACCACAACCCCAACTATTTGAAGGAGCGTCAGGAAAGTCTTAAGCAAAAGCTAAACCAGCCCAGGCCACCAAAAGATTGCAGTATGCCAACCCCAAAACCTCTTAAAAGATCAAAAGACTCGGTATATATGCAAGAAGCAACCCAACAAAACCCTTATAGGAATTGCACCATAAGAGCCAACATGCAAGCATTATAAAGATGGTGTCAGATAGCAAGCAAGCATGATATTTTTTATTTCCTTGCAAATATATGCATGTTTTATTATACAAGACCCAACTTTTTTTCAACTTAGCTGATGGTATACACCATTTTTCAGCATAAGCAGATGTTGTCAAAACAAGACCCAACATTTTTTCAATATAATCAAGCAAGAGCAAGCAAGGCACAATAAGCTATAAGGGGTTATCAGGAAAATGCATGAAGACTAATCAGAGTTATGGAAATTACCACAGAACTGAAGAAAACACCAGAATCTAATCAAGAAAAAGCAAGAGGCCTGGGTCAAATAGTAATGTAAGGGGGAAAGCATGTTTTTTTATTTAACTAGTGAACACAAATACAAAGCCAGAGGGAGATGATAAGCAAAATCTCAGCAATTGCAAACCAATGATGCATGATAAGAACAAAAGTGAAACCATTTTAGCTAAAGCTCATGAGGGACAATAAGTATTACATCATCAACCAAAAAGCCTAGAGAATCAATAAGGAATTATGTATCAGGGTTGACAGTAAAGTGATGGTCATACACATTGGTTAAAAGAGCAACAAAATTACAATTAAAAAGCTTGCAAATATTATGAAAGGCATCCATCAGCACAATCTTGTGGTTCACTTTGAACTTAGAGACCCTAACTCAAGAAAAGAAATGATTTAAAATGGTGTCAATGATCTGGGAGGTACTATCTTTGTCCTCCAAGATTTTCCTATTTCTAGCGTTCCACAAAGACCAACTGATGGAATACAACATGATAAGCCAAAAATGGGACTCTTGTCTTTTGAAAAACTTGTCCTTCCACTCAGTTAGAAGCATCCAGAAAAGAAATAGGTCTTGTAGGGAAATGGATGCTCCCAAGAATAACCTTCCACACTTGCTTGGCCACTATGCAATCAAAGAAGATGTGCTGAGAATTTTCAATCATGCAATCACTCATACAACAAGCAGTATTACCAAACCAGTTATTAATCAAATTTCCTTTGGAAAGGATTTTATCATTTAAAAAAAGCCATATAAAAATCTTAATTTTCAAGGGGACATGGCTATTCCAAATGACATTATGGAAAGCAAAATTATGATTGACATTATGGAAAGCAAAATTATGATTGATAGAGGTAAGCAAAGCATATGCAGACTTTACAGAACAACCACCCAAAGAAGAGTGGTTCCATGTAAAACTATCAGTTTTGTTGTTACTCAAGGTGTAATTGGCCAAATGAGATAAAAGTTTTGAATGCTTACATTGATTGGAAATAGATAATATTCTGTTGAAAGCTAATTTTCAAGTCCATTTATCACCAATGTAGTAACCTTGTGAGCAAACCAGAGCTTTTTTATTCCATGTTAGAGCATAAAGATCAGGATAAGCCTCTACAAAAATCATGTTAGCCCAAAATTCTGTCCAGAAAAGTATATCTTTACCATTGCCAACATTCTAAGTAACATTATTAAAAAACCATTCTTTATGATGTAAAAGATCTTTCCAGAAGACAGAGGACTGAGAACTGGCTATTGATTTTAAATCTCTTCTTATGATTGCAAATGGAAGTTAAAATTTTAATAGAATAATTGTTTGAGTAGTAAAGCTTCCACAACCATTTACCCAAAAAGGCAGAATTAAAGTGAGCAATATTTTCAACCCCTAAACCACCTTCCCTCTTTTCAGTGCAAATTTTTTTCCAATTAACAAGATGGCAACCTTTTGTAACATAATTAGTTCCCTTCCAAAGGAAAGAGATCCTAATTGAATCATTTTTTTGATTACCCACTTTGGTAATTAGAAGAAAGACATAATAAAGGTAGAGAAGTGATCACAGAATTAATGAGAGTAAGCTTGCCCCCCTCCCCCCCGATAAGTATTTTCCTTTTCAATCTGAGAGTTTGGATTGAATTTTAGCAATAAGTGATTGTCAGACTTTCTTCTCCAATCTTCCCTGTTTTAAAGGCATACCCAAATAGCCAGTAGGTAAAATGGCAAGATTACAATCAAGAATATCAGCCAATCTATTTCCAAGATGAGGATTTTTCTCAAAATAGAAAATGGAAAATTTTTGGAAATTAATTTTCAAACCTGACAATCCCTCAAAAATATAGAGAATCAATTTCAAGTTGAGAACCTCTTGAGGATTGGCCTTGCAAAAGATAATAGTATCGTCAGTGGACTGCATAGAGAGAACGTGCTTGAGAGTATCCTTGAGCTTGGATGCAGCAAGAACCCTTCGATCCCTAGCAAGATTGATCATTCTAGCAAGTAACATCAGCAGCGAGATTAAACAAGAAGGGTGAAAGAGGATCTCCTTGCTTGAGATTTCTTCTACACTTAGTGATCTTCCCCGATGTTCCATTTACCATTACTTGAGAGTTTGAGGAATTGAAAATATCAGAAATCCAATGAACCCACTTACGTCCAAATCCTCTGACTTGCAAAAGGTTAATCAAGAAATCCTAATTCATTGAATGAAAGCCTTTTTGAAAGTCTAGTTTGAGGTAGTTTCATTTTTAGATCTGTTACAAACATTGACCAATTCATGTGCAATTGAAAAGCAATCAAGAGTTGATTTATCATTCATAAAAGTAAACTAGGTTTCACACAAAAGATCAGACAACACTATGGACAAACTATTTGTAAGAATCTTTATAAAAATCTTGAAAATACCATTGAGCAGACTAATGGGTTTGAAATCTTTAGCATGTTGGGGCCCATCCACTTTAGGTATAAGCACAATAATGGCATGGTTGATTCTATTCAAATCATAAGAATCTTCAAAAATAGCAGTGAAAACATTCAGCAATTCAACCTTAATCAGGTCCCAAAACTTCCGATAAAACGGAAGAGTAACCATCTGGCTCGGGGGCTTTATCAACCCTTTAGACCAAAGCATCATGTATTTCTTCAAAAGAAAAGGGGTGATCAAGATAAGATAATTGCTGACTAAGCTCATTAGGAAAAAGTTTAGAAAGATTGTATTTGATAGAAAAATTGGAAGTGGTGCCCAACAATCCTTTGTAAAAGTTGAAAAAAACATCCTGAATATCAGAGTTGTCACAAGTAAGTTTGCCATCCACATTTAAAGCATAAATGAAATTGTTACTTTTGTGAAAACTAGCAGATTTATGAAAAAACCAGTATTTGAGCCCCCTCTTTAAGCTATTGAATTTTGGACCTTTGCTTCTAATCAATTTTCTCTTTAAGACCAATAGTAGTTAAGTCCTCATGAAGGGAAACATTAATGGATTCTCATCATCAGAAAGAGGTCTAAACTCTTTAATTTTATCAAGTTCAAATATATCCAAAAGAATTTTCCTTTTCTGTTTAGAGAGGTTGCAAAAAATATTTTTATTCCACTTCTTTACAAAACCCTTCAAAGACATGAGTTTTTAAACAAATACAGCAAGAGGTGAACCCTCATGTTTGAAAGAAAGACCAATGAGTATTGACCATGTTATAAAAATTGCACACTTGAAGCTAAACTTTTTCAAATCTAAAATTTTTCCTTTGAAGCTGAATAGAATTAGAATCAAAAACCACAGGACAATGGTCAGAGCAAGCATTAGGCAAAGCCACTTGATTAAAATGATGATCCAACATATCCCACTCATGAGAAATCAAGTATCTATCAAGCCTTGCAAAAGCTGTGCCATTACACCAAGTGAACTTCTTTCCAGCAAGGGGAGAATCGTGAAGATTTGGTCATGTAAGAAACTAGCAAATTCTGAAGTACTTGTTTTATGTATCCCAGATCCTATCCTTTCATTTATTTTTAAGGTTGCATTGAAATCACCAGAAAGGATCCAGGGTCCATTAGAAAGATTTATAATATCCCTAATTTCCTCATAACAGATAACTTTATGGATATTATTACAAGGAGCATAGACAGAAGTGTAAACAAACTTGAAATTCTCAGCAAATAAAATAAGCTCAAGAGTGATAGAATGTTCTCCAATATTGGAGTTAGAACATGAAAACTGAGATCTGTCAAACCCAACCAAAATACCACCACTAGCCCCTGATGCATTCAGTTGAAACCAAGTATCCAATTGAATACCTCTCTGGGATTTAAAAGTCCTACTATTAGAAGAAGATATTTTAGATTCCTGCAAAGCTATCAAGCCATCAAGTCGCATTTAGAAAAGTAAATAGAGTCCCTGAGCAACCTTCTTTTAACAGGAGAGCTCAAACCCTTAACATTCCAAGAAAAATCATAAAAAAGGTAAAAACAACAGGCAAATATAATAGGAGAAAAATCATATTTCCTTTCTTTCCACTTCCAATTTTCTGATGGTATCACAATCGACATCAGATAAAAAAGTACCAAATTCTATCATCTCATTAGAAAAATTAAAAAGGTTTTTTATAATAAATGAAAAAAATTTATAAGCATGTAGACCAGACAAGATAACTCTTCTGCTTTTCCTTAGCAACATAGGAGACTTGGGGGAGAAACCATGGGATGAGAGGGATGGAAAGGGGTTGACAAGAAGAGATGGGGTAGAGCAAGAATTAACATCATTGATCAGAATATTTTACCCTTCAGAGGGTCTTCAACACAAATTCCTAGGAGATCAAAATGTAATTTTTATCTTGAATGTTATGATCAGCCATAGGTTCACAATCATCCAGAAGGACAGGTATATCCTCTGTGTAATGAACCTCCCTGGGGGAGAATTATACAGAGTGTTGTCGGTTAACAACCACCACAGTATTATTGAGAGTAACAGGGACCTCTAAGGTATCAGCAATATAAGTGAGTAGGAAAAATATCTTTCTCGGGAGGCATAGTATGGGTTTCACAAAGAAGGACCTCCCCCTGAGGAGAACAACCAGCAATGCTAGGTAAAGTATTATCCTTTTGCAAGGAGAAAACATCCCGTATAATAGAAGTAGAGTGTGACTGAGCTAAACTCTGAAGATTAAGAATATCGATTTTGATCATATATTGCCTATAACAGTTGCAAGAAACAACATTTGAAAACAATTTCTGAGGAATATAGGAAGTGTCAAAAACCTTAATAAGAATATTAAACTCTAAATAATTGGCAATACTGTAAAAATTTGGACAAAAATTTATAATAGAACCAAAATTAGAAACAATTGTGGAGCAAGTCTCTTCAGACCACATAAAATGGGAGATCTCTAATGCAGATCCAAAGGAATTTTTCCTTAAGGATTTTTGTACTCCTATATTCTCGGTCCAAGGAAGGAATGAGGCCTTAAATGAATCAAAAGAAATATCCCTAATACTCATAGCAAAATCATAAGTCTGAGAATTGGGAAACCTTACTAAAAAAATTATTGGCCACAGAAAAACTTACATGCCAATCACATCTATTACCTTCCCAAACTTCCACAAACTTATCGATAATATTGTTCATCTTAGGACACAACCCATCAATCTGAACAAAAGCAGATAAAGATAGAGTTCAATAAAAACAAGGATGAGCTTGAAGGGGGATGAAGATTCGAGCATCCGGAGCCCAAAGATTTTCATTTTCCCCTCAATTATCATATGAATCCCTCGCTATAACAGCAGGGGAAGTCGTTGAACGAGGGAAATGTTCCTGATTAACATCAAAAACCTTGTTTTTCTCGGACTTTTTAGAACAAACCCTAGCCTTTTGTCCAGAGAAACCACAAGAAAAGCAAACAAGAAGACACTTGCAAAAGGCTACAAGATGATCGAAACTACCCCATTTAAAGCATATACGACCCTTAGCTCTAGCCATATGAATAGAAATAACATTATTAGTGGTGGGGTATGGTGCTATACCTCCCGATTTACCCATCTTCAAAGCTTCAACATAGAAATAGTGCCTTGATGGTGATCAAACCCTAGATCGCTAGGAGATCCAGCATGTCAATGAGAACCCATCTCGTATTATTCGAAAGCTCGTCCCAATTAATAGGATTATAGGGAAAACCCCATATCGAAGAAACCCCCCGTCTTGAAGGCTAGATCTGAAGTCACTAGCACCAAAGCCAACTGGAAAGACCCCATGAACCTCTGATCCAGGAGTAAAAGTGCTTGAATATGTAGATCTGGGATCAAAACCCTAAAAATTAGAGTAAAAGATGTGATGAAAAATCCTAGAAGGAAAAAGAGCGATCTAGATGCTGAGAGATTAGAGGAAGGGGAAGAATAGGAGGGAGAGGATGAAGGAGTGGAGCAGAGGAGGAAGAAGGGGCTAGAGGCGAAGAAGCACGAGGAGGCGGTTTCTCCGGCGATTTCAAGAAATCACCAGAATCACCACTCTCTCTCTCTCTCTCCTCGCTCATCGCCACATCGATTCACTTGAGAAGCAAGTGAATAAAAAAATGGATTCTTTTATGCTAAGAGAGGATGTTAACTCTCAATCATCAATAAAAACGGTAATAAAACACATTAAAGATGCCAAGTAACAAATAGATACAAGTTTATTTTTCTATAGTAATCTCATATAAGTTCATCTGATTAAAACCACATCATCCTCATAATCATAAAGCCAACGTTTCAATCCTCGTCAACATCACTAGATCCCTTATTCATGCAATCTAAGTCCAAATCCAGAAAAGAAAGCAAAGAGGGGGGGGGGGGAAAGATATAGAAAAAAGAACAGGAAACTAGAAGCTACCATTTGTTTTATTTTTTCACTCTCTTCTTTTGCATTGAAGATCCATACTAAGCGATCGAGCCAATTATTTCTCAACACTTTGTCTTCTCTATTGGCCTTTTTATTCAAATCAAAAACTTAAATTCAGTATCATCAGGTTGGAAAATCAATCCAATCGGCTTTGCTTAAAGGTTAACTTGAATGGTTTATTAGTCGCTAAATATATTATCTTATCGATTTGGGTAAAATCTAATTACTTGTTGATCACCACTAAACTTTTCAAATTTAGGCTTGTTTGAGAAGATTTTAGGAAATATTGCATTTGGTTTCTACAAGAAGTATTGAATAAGCGGCTTTAAAATCAAAAGTTCATTTGTGATTTACAAGTCTAAAGTTGGTTGATGTTTATTTACCATCATGGTTTTGGTTTGGATTTTGTGTATTGCGTCTAGATAGGTTTGCATCTTTTTTTGATCGATTGCATTGCATTATGTATGATTTCCTATCACAGTGATAAATGTAGCATTTGATTTTCTTATATTAATTATCCACTCTTTTTACTGCCCTTATATTCCGTGCTGTATTAATTTGGTATCAAACAGATAATTTATTAAGTCTATTAGTCGATCCTATGCCGGTATCAATGGAAATGATCTGTTAAATAGGACCCGATACATATTGCATCGCTTGGTGGGTTTATCGTATGTCACGAGAAACACTTTTAGAGGTCCGTATTGAATCATATTTATTAATTAGGTCCTTTGTCTTTCGAATTTTGGTTTAAGCTTATAATGCTTGATTGAGCAAATGTTTCATTGTTTCATAACAGTTACACAATTAGATGTTATTATGTCGTCAAAGGATATTGGCATTTATATAAGGGGGGAAAGATCATGCCCGTCTATTACTGTTCTATAAATTGCTTGAGATTACCGGGGTTTTTTTCTCGGTTTTTTTTCCTTTTGGGATGAAAAGGCCTTGACTGGAGATTGCTATTGGTTTTGATGATTTGGAATAGTAGATATAGGATTCTATCATTAATCTGTAGGCTAAAGCAGGTATATCAATATTTCATGATTATTTTTATCTAGTGTAAGGGCCAGGTAGTTTGGACTTGATCACTCCTCAGCGATGCAAATCTTCTAGACTCTTGGTCTGCAAAATCTTGGAGGGCAGTTTTTTGGTTGCATGAGTAAGATATTTCCATGACTAGGTTCTCGTATCTGCTAACCAGAATTTTAGTCTCATTAGCTATAGCCCTCTATTTTCCATAGTTTTGAATCCTAGCACTTGAAACCATCTTGGTTTTAAAAATGTTTTGTCTACGCTCTTTGTGTAAGGTTTCTTTTCTCCTAGACCTTGCAATATTCTAAAAAATATGTATGCGTTCTCCATTTGTGTGACGAACGCATTACACTTGAACAGATTATCTGCTGCATTCATATTGTTATGTGGAATTATGTAGAAAGAGATTTTTAATATATAAACACGTAAATTCAATATATAAAAATCCTCTTAAGTATTAGAAAATATGCTGATAGGAGAAAAAAGAAAGAACCGGTCTCCTGTTAAATGGATATCGAACTTAGATAATGATTTTGGATATCAGATAGGCTCTCTGCATTGTATACATGGTTGATTAAACGGTCATTTGTCAATATATTTTGTGTAGGACTAATTATGCGGCCTTTCAACCTTGTAATCCTATTCAATACAGTTACATGCATAAAACATTTAAAAGCCGATTAATTGGCTATTACACCTTATTTTTCAACAGCGCCACCTTCTCACTATGAAAAGGCTTTGTTCTGCTGCTGCTGCTGCTGGTGGTGGTGGTGGTGATGTAAGGCTTTCCATCAACCGAGCTGAAATTTTCTGCTTTGGCTACAGATTTTTATTAACCTTTGGTCATATATGTACTCTGTACCTTTCAGTTGTGCTTCATAGCAATAGCGTGTTTGAGCCTTTGACATGGTTCAACTCGTCATATGAACTTTGCAGCATGCTCTTGTAGCCTGAGAAGTGGTAGTGTATGTTATTCCCTAGCATTGTATTTCAGGGTAATATTGTAATTCATATAGATTGGGTCAAATGTTAATCATACATCCATATCCCTTATCTGGTGATTGTTTGGTTTCATGGGAGAATTCCTTTGAGCAATTACTTTCCCAAGTATTTGGATTTCCCAGGTTCTAGGTTCATAGAGATTTATAAAAAAAAAAATAGGGAAAATTATTTATGGTTATACAGCAGGATGGTTTGCTACCCCTCAAGTTGGAGCACAAAAATGAACATATTCAGCAGGGTAAAAAATATTTGTTTTCCTTTTCTCCTTGTCATTGAAACAACCCTCTTCTATACATTACTTATATTTATTTGTTCCGTTTTCTTTTTTATGTTGCATCCTAAATATTTCTGTATTTAAAAAAAACATTCCTAATCTTAGTATTTTTTTATATTTCACGCCCTTAAATATCATACTGGTTTAAATTCCCCCTTAGAGATTTTCAACATAAATTATTAGTGCTCGTTAATAATAACTTGCATAAGTTGATAATAGGTTAATTAGTAAACGTGGGAATTCTTTAGAAGGGAAAATACAGAATAAGTTGACATATGTTGGTGTGAAATATTTGAGTTATGACTTCTTAAAGTTTCGCAACTCTTGTTTACAATTTGTAACTTTATAAATAATGTTTATACATGTGTCAGTGACGAGAGGACTACATGCAACTCCGGCAAAGAGTATGGGAGGGCATGGGCACAGTTCAGATCCCTATTACATGCATGCAAAACACATGTACAATCTGGACCGGATGAAGTACCAGAAGCTCACGATGAGTCTCACTGTTCTTACTGCATTCAGCATCGGCATCGCTGTTCCTGTCTACGCTGTGATCTTCCAACAGAAGAAGACGGCTTCAGGATGATGCATGATGTTAACTATGCATGGTGCTTCAAACAATATTAGAAGCCTCAAAATTTTCTGTGTGATTTGGGAATGATGAATGTAGTTGATCTGGTTGTAAAATATTTGGTTGCGGTCAAAGCCTTGAACCATAATAATTGAGAGCTGACGGCTCATGCCCTTGTTGTGTTGGGTTACAATGTTACAAGGATTTGCCATCTTTCTCCGTATCTGTTTGCTATTAATTCTCCTATGGCATTTTAGTGTTATGTTCCTTTCTCGCACGTTCATAAATGCTGATTATTTTTTTCGTCAGATAAAAGAGATACTGATTTGTTCTAATTGATGGGATATGCTATACTCTGGGATATGCTATACTCTTTCTTGTTCTCTGGGATTTTTCCACGTTACTGTAGAGAGTCTCTTTTTTGCCACAGGCCCAAAAGTTGATCATATTGGGATTTATGTAATCAAAAATATTTTTTCCCTCATTGAAGAAGTTATACAGAGCTAAAACCTGTAGGTTTTCTATAATCAGAATTCGGTTAAAGTTGGGAAATTCGTGTAAAGTATTATTTTGATCATTGAGTATTTATGAGTTATGACTTAAACGAATGTTCTGACTCAGATGAAATGTTATGCTGTGTCTATGCTCGAGCTACATTGGTTTTTAGATAGCCAATCAAGAAACAAAAGTGTAAAGAGGAAAAATAAGTATTGTTAGAATTAGGATGTTTAAAGTAGATTTTGTGGTATTATTTCAGAAGAAAAAAAAATGAGTGCTTCTGTCCTAAGTTGGAGGTGTCTTTTATGAAGTTCAGCTTTTGTATGACCGCTTCCCCTCCTCGGGAGTGCGGGATTCGAACTTCAAAAACCTCAAGAGGGGAAGTGACCATAAATTAACACTTTCGGGATCAATTCGTGGGTCCTTTAGGTGTGTATGTGTTGTGTGCTTGTGCGTGGTGTGCGTGGATGTGTGGTTTGTGTCGTGTGCATAGATTAGAGCTTAAATGTCATTGCCAAAAAATGTAAAAAAAAAAAAAGGAAACCAATAAATGCATCATGTACATTTCCTTTTTTGGTTTTTACGCTGGTAATCCATTGTGTTACTTAGAATTGACAGACAAATAAAATCCCAATCATCCATCACAGCTTAAATCTATGGGCCTTTCTGTTATGCATAGTATGGTCAGGGTGAATCTGAATCTGATAATTGGATGGTCAAAATAAATAGGGTAAATTATCAACCAAAAAAAAAAAGACATTTTTTCCGTTATCAAAAAACCCCGAGCCTTGAAACTGTAGTAAAAAACCCCTTAGAAAATTTTCCTGCAGTGTCTAATCAATTCATACAAACTATTTAGATATCGCACGAAACGGTTTACATATCACAGGAAACTGCTTAGATATCGCAGGGAACTAGATATAATAGACAACTACTAGATATCATAGGTAAGGATTTCTTGACAACTAAAATCTTTTTTATGGGGTTTTGACTAATTTTTCGAGGCCGGGGTTTTTTGACAACAGAAAAAAGTGCTTGGTTTTTTTTGATAATTTACCCAAATAAACATACTAGTTGATAACTTAATCAAATAAATTAGCCTAATTATAATATCCGTGATTTAAAAATATGAAAATTAATTTAGCCTTTTACTCTAATATTATATGGCTGATTAAAAATTTGAAAAAGGATTTATGTGTAAACCCAATTCAAATGTCAAAAATAATTGGCTGTTGTGTTGCGATTTTGTTTTCTGTGATCTAAAAACTCAAAGCTCACGAAAAATTAATAAAGAGGGGAAAATGGCCATTTCGCCGTTGTTGCTGATCTTGCTGTTTGCTAGGGTTTTCGTGGTCGCTTATTCGTCTGCGGATCAATTCTCAGCGGATGGCAGCGTTCTAGAGCTCGACGACAAGAATTTCGAGTCGACGATCTCATCGTTCGATCTCGTCCTCGTCGATTTCTACGCTCCATAGTGCGGCCACTGCAAGAAGCTGTCTCCTGAGGTCAGTGAGTTGTTGTTTGTTGATGTTTTCTTTTTTCTTTTTTTGCTAATGATTCGAGATTTGAGCTCTAGGGTTCGGTGCATTTGGATGAAAAGTTGATAACTTTAGAGACCAGTTGTTGTTGTTGACTTATAATCCTTCACGAATTTGGTCAGCAGATGTACATTTTCCCTTCAATCAAGAAACTTTTCTTTTGAAAGAGGTCGAGTTAGATTCCTTTTAGAGCACTATAGTGGATAGGAATATAACTCGCTTGATGCGCGCAATGAATGGGGTTGGCTTGTAGGCTCATAGTTACAATCTTACTGTTTAGATAATTGTGCACAATGTTGTGGCCTGGTAGCTATAAATGTAATGAGTATGAAAGTTTAATTTATTTGTGGAATATATGATATATCAATATAGTTGGACCTGGAATCGTACACATGAAATTGAACATTTATGAGTCACGTTTTTCCCTATAAATTTTGGTGTGCCTATTAAGGTTATCGAACACATGTGGTCGTATACCGCATATGTCAGTGTATATGAGGCATGCATTTTCAAAGAGGAAAGCGAGGGAAGAACGCGAGAATAGAAATTAACGAACAAAGTCAGAGAGAAATTTAGAAAGGGGGAAAACTAAAAACTGTATGGTTTATACCAATAAATTCCTTTTTGCAATATGGATTCCAAAGTCTGGTTCTAAGTTGTTACTTTGTAGGTAAGTTTTCCTTCATTTTCTAGTGGATCTTGGCTAATACAACATAGATCTGCATTGCGAACAAGCATAGCGACTTCAGTTATTCCTCACTAGTAAAGATTAGTAGATAACATGGCATGATGAAATTGAGTGCACTGAGGATCCTAACAGCCATGTAGCATTTACACCTTGGTAACTTAATGCAAGAATATATTGATCTTCTGAGAAGCACCTACATTCAAGTATATAATCTCATCTGCTGTAATTAGTAATGTTCTTACGTAGGTGATTGTTGTGTGTTTAGATCTGTGGCCTAATTCCTTTCTTGATCTAAATGTGTCAAAGATCTCATAGTTGTACTACTTAATTAAGAAAAAGCTAAAAAGCTAATCTCTCATTGAGTTAGCAAGATGCTAGCCAGATAAAGAGGATGCAAGTATGTAGATACAATCGGAATCAATAAAAAGAGATGATATTGCATTTGTCAAATCAAAAGGAGTGAACTGGCATGGTGGTGTATGCCCTTAATATGACTTTCTTGAGGAGCATGGGTAAAACATCACATTTTTTAGAAGATGTTTGGCCGCCGACCCGATGTCTCTCATCTACGAGCCAACCAAAACCAACCCTCCCAAACCCCCTTTCTCCGCTATCATTCACATATTGTATTTTTTAAGTGATGGTTCTCTTCTAGCTTCTTAATTCCTAAGTCCTAAAAAATCATTAGCTGCCTTGTTACTGGGATACTTTGCTTTTATTTTTTGCTTCTCATTGCCATTCTTTTCCTTTGGTTGAATGGTCCTATATTTAGAATTGTTGATGTTTATGTTTCCATTATTGTGAGCAATTTGCGTCTCTTTTTATTAAATCTCATGTGGTTATATTAATTCTACTAATCCAATTTTGCAGTTAGATGCGGCTTCTCCAAAACTAGCTAGGTTGAACGAACTCATTGTGGTTGCTAAAATTGATGCCGACAAGTATATAGAAAACTTGCTTCCAAATATGAAATTGAGTATGCTTCCACCCATTTCATTATTATGCTCCTTTCCTAAATGGTACTATTTATATTGCAGTATTAAATATACTGAAAAAATGGTACTATTATATTGCAGTATTAAATATACTGAATTGAAACCTTGCCGTAACTTCAATATAATCAGATTGTTAATTTTTATTCTCGCGATATCTGTTATGTTGTGACATTAATAAATCACTACAATAATTAGTTTTCTTCCTATCATATACTATCACGTGCCATTGTTCTGAATCTAACTAAAAGGGACATTGTTTTCTTTTAAATACAGTGGGTATCGTACACTGAAACTTTTTATCCACGGCGTCCCTATTGACTACTATGGTCCAAGGAAAGCTGATTTGCTAGTTCAATATCTAAAGAAGTTTGCTGCACCTGATGTTTCTGTTCTTGAGTCAGATTCTGCTATTAATCATTGACACAGCTAACAAACAATTTCCCATATTCATTGGTTCTGGCCTCAATGAATCACTGGTTGTCGAATTAGCTCAAAAATACAAGAAGAAAGCATGGTTTTCTGTAGCTAAAGATTTCTCACAGGATGCTATGATAGCTTATGATTTTGACAAAGTTCCTGCATTGGTTTCCCTTTATCCCAATTATAATGAACAAAGTGTGTTCTATGGCCCATTTGAAGGTTGGTAATTAAGATTTCATATTTAAGTAAAATTTATAAGAGATTTTATCATGGAAGATGAGTACGCACTAGCTTTAATTAATATGTTGCTGCTAAACATCAATCTAGAATAGCAGTAGCCTTGCTTTGCATTAAATAACACAACATTATAACAATATATATTGTTAGAATACCCGTATTGTACACAGGTTTCATATATGTAATTAGATGCTAAGTAGGAGTATAATAGCATAATGGTATTGCCTATGTAAAGAGGAGGATTAGGATTTAGTCCAATTCATCCATTAAATTTCCTAAAACATTTTCTCACTCTTAATTCTCTCGCTTATAATATGATATCGAGCTGATCTGAACCACTCGTTCTTTCGGATATAATCCTAATCATTCATTTCATCACTAAACCCTAAATCCTAAACAAACCCTAACCCTAATAGTATCAGGCGCCTCCACCTCATCCAGCCTCGCCGGACCTCCAACAGCATCGTCGAGACTCACTGGAGCTCCAGCTGGTGTCGTCAAGGCCAGTCGACTTGATTCCAGCCAAGTCGAGGCAGTTCTTCGTCGATATTCTTCATATCTGAGTTCGTCGTTGATTATGGGCTCGACTTGAGTTGTCTTCTTAGAAACCGAGTTCATTTTGATGATTTCTTGTTGTTTTCTTGGTCGATTTGATGATTCCTTTGGTCTTTCTTTGTCAATTTGGTGATTTGAGCTCGGGTGCTGTCGATTTGGGTCAGTTTTTTGGTCGATTTGGGATTTTGAGCTCATTTTATGTCGATTTGGGGCATTTCTTGGTCAATTTAGGACTCTGAGCTCAAATTGTGTCGATTTGGGGCAGTTCTTGACCATTTTGGAGTTCTTGGCATATTTGAGCCAGGTTTTGGTGATTTTTCACCGACTACTATAGTAACCCAAGCCTTTGAGGTAGTTTCTTGATGACGTTTGGGGTTTTGATGTCTATTTGTGCTATGTGTGGTTGTATTGATCGTGTTATCGGAGTTTTTGGCGATCGATCATCACGATTGAGTTGATTTGTAAGTGTTGTGTTGTGGATCGGATCTTGAGAGATCGATCGTAGTAGAATCTTTGTGATTCCTTTGTTTGATTGGAGCTTGTTCTTGTTCGAGGAGTGGTTCTTGGATTCTTGGAGATGGAGAGCAAATCCGAGATCAAGCATATCTCTTCCACCAATGTTTTAGCCACTAAAATGGTGGATTTCAAACTTGATGATCAAAATTTTCATAGTCGGAAGTTCAAGGGGGAGCGTTATATCAAGGGGAGGAGAAAGGGCGATCACTTGACGAAGCCTCATCCTGATCCAATTACCGCCGATTGAAAGACGGATGATGCCTAGCTCAGTCACTTCATGCTTAGCTCGATGGAACGACGGATCATGGATAGGCTCATCCACCTGGGATCCGTGAAGGCGATCTGGGATTAGTTCCATGAGCTTTATTATTCGCAGCAGAGTCTTTCGAAGGCCTATGATTTGATTCATCAGTTGTACCAGATTCAGTAAGGGACTTGTTCACTGCATCAGTATTACTCAAAGTTTCGGCGTCTTGCCCAGTTGGTCTCGGAGTTCCCGATCATTAGTGATGTCACGGAGATGAGGTGGCGACATGAGACCCTTCTAGTGATCATTTTTCTTAGTGGGCTACTGCCCGAATATCAGTCTGCACCGGCCTTGCTTGAGAAGGCGGATATTACTCTTGCAACCACTTATCATACGCTCCACCAGATATTTCAGTCGGAGATCACCAACGAGCAGCCTGCATCTAGTGAGCACAGTGCTCTTATTAGGCCAGAGAGTTCTCCCACCTAATACTTTCCACGAGAGAGAGGGAGCGGGTCATGGAGGGGTAGAGTTGGAGGCATAGGCCGAGGAGAGCCTCATTTTTGTGACTACTGCCATCAGGAGGGACATATTCGCAGTACCTATTGGAAGTTGAATGGCAGACCTCCTCGCCCTGCTGCTCGAGCACATGTTAGGACTTCATCTTCTGCATCCTCTACCACTTCGACAGATTCAGCATCGTCCGAGAGTTCCTTCAAGTATATAGAGAAGATTGCTCGATTGAGGGTTTTTTGACCCCGTCTGCTTCTAGTAGCCTGACCGGATCGGCTACATTTCGGGACTCAGCTGTGACTACTTTGGGTCTTTTGAGAGGTAACCACACGGCTTTTATCACTTCGACTTCTGTATATCGCCCCTGGATGATCGATACAGGAGCAACGGATCATATGACAGGAGAGGGCCATATTGTCCTCATATATGCTAAGGCCTGGGTGTACCCCAGTGATCTTAGTAAACGGCACCAGTTCTGCTATAGAGGGAGTGGAGTCTGTTCATGCCACATCACAGTTGTCTTTCTTCTACTGTCTTATAGTTTCTTGACTTTTCTTTCAACTTACTTTATATTAGCCAGTTGATTCGAGATTTGAACTGTGATGCAATTTTCTTTTCTGGTGGATGTGTTTTTAGGAGTTTGGGACGAAGCGACCGATTGGCACAGGGACTGAGGTTGATGGATTGTACCACCTCGATGACCATTCACACCCTGTAGCCTGCCCAACAGCATCCACATCTGCCTTTGATGCCCATTGTTAGTTTGCTCACTCTTCTCTGCAAACCTTGAAGAGAATTGTTCCCTCTCTTGGTATTTTGTCTAGTTTAGAGCGAGTCTTGTGAGTTGGGTAAGCATCATTGCTCTAGCTATCCATCTTTTACCAATAAGAGAGCTGAAAAACCTTTTGGTTTAGTTTATTATGATGTTTGGGGGCCATGCCCTGTTGTTGCCTAAGAAGGCTTTCGCTACTTTGTGATTTTTATTGATGATTTTTCTCGATTCTCGGGGTTCTATTTGATGAAATCTAAGAATGAAGTGTTTTTCATTTCCATAGCTTTTGTTCTGAAGTTCAGACCCAGTTTGGGGTTACTGTTGGTATTTTGAGGAATGATAATACCAAGAAGTTTTTTAGTACGTCCTTTAGGACGTATATGAAAAACTTGGCATTATTCATTAATCTTCTTGTCCTTATACCCCAACAAAATAGGATGGCAAAAAGGAATAATAGGCATTTGTTAGAGGTCACTCGTTCCCTTTTGTTTCATAAATGGGTGCCTAAATCCTCTTGGAGGGACGCAGATCTTACTGCTAATTATTTGATCAATTGTATGCCCTCCTCTGTCTTAGATGGACAAATTCCTCATTCTATATTGTTCCCATCGGTGGTCTCCTTCCATGTTTCTCCACAGGTCTTTAGGTGTGTTTTGTCCATGATCTATAACCTGGGGATCTAAACCGGACTCCAAGGCTATTAAGTGTGTTTTTCTTGGGTACTTTAGGACTCAAAAGGATATCGTATAGTCTTGGGTTATGTCGTCGTTTTATATCGGCCGACGCAACTTTTTATGTTTCACCATATACTTTTCTACATTTCATACTCCTGTAGATATGGACAACGATTTTCTTTTAGATAGCTCATATCTTCTGTCACAAGAGAGCACCCCTTCAGAGTCGGTTGACTCTTCACCTCCCGTATTAGATGGCATTCGTACCGTCTCAATTGACCCACCTTCCACCCCTGATTCCCCATTGTTGGGCCCCACACCACCGGTTACGAGGGTGTATGCTCGTCGAGCCCGTACGGCTTCTGAATCTCAGCCTCCTGCTGATCTTTCAGAGTTTCAAACTCCGCCGGAGGCCGACATTGATCTCCTTATTGCCTTACGGAAAAGCACCTGAAACTTCTTACCTTATAGCTCATCATATGGCGACATCTCATTTTTCTCTGGCATATCGGGGTTTCTCTCCCTCGACTCTCATGCTTTACCCAAGTCATCTCCGATGTCGATGCTAAGATTGATGAGATGCTAGCCTTAGAACATAATCGAACTTGGAATTTGGTTCCTCTTCCCACGGGGAAGCAGACGGTCGGGTGCCGCCGGGTCTATACTGTGAAGTTTCATCCTGATGGGACCCTTTTTCCGTTTAAAGGCATGTTTGGTTGCTAAGGGGTATTTGTAGACTAATAAGATTGATGATGAGGAGACCTTTTCTTCGGTCGCCAAGATGACCTTTGTTTGTTTACTTATGTCTCTAGCGGCTACTCATCATTGGCTGTTGTATCAGCTTGATGTAAAGAATGTGTTTCTTCATGGTTCTTTGGTGGATGAGGTCCATATAGAGCAACCATCTGGTTTTGTTGCTCAGGAGATGTCTGGTCTAATTTGTCGTTTGAAGAGGTCATTGTATAATTTAAAACAGTCTCCTCGAGCATGGTTTGAGAAGTTTACGGAGGTGGTTATTTCGCTTGGCCTCAGACGGTGTGCTCATGATCATTCAATGTTCTATCGTAATAACACCAATGGTCTTCGCGTTCTTTTGGTGGTGTATGTTGATGACATAGTGGCAATGATGTGGCTGGTATTGCATAGCTTAAGCATCACTTTCAAACAAAGTTTCAGACTAAGGACTTTGGAAGCCTTAAATATTTCTTAGGTATTGAGGTTGCTCGATCGAAGGATGGCATCTATATCTCACAGCGGAAGTATGTGTTTGATATACTGACTGAAGTTGGGATGTTAGGTTGAAAACCCAAAGAGGCTTTAATGGATCCTAATACTAAACTGCTTCCGGGACATTTGATTTGTTTGAAGATCTCTGAAGATACCGACGACTTGTCGGTAAGCTGAATTATATCACCGTCGCTCGACCTGATATTGTATATCTTGTTAGCGTTGTGAGCAAATTCATGGCCGATCCTCGAGTTGCTCATTAGGATGCGGTGATTCGGATACTTCGATATTTGAAAAATACTCCAGGAAAGGGTCTACTGTATTCAGATCATGGACATTCTTGGGTAGTAGGATTCACTGATGCAGATTAGGCTGGGTTTCTATCTGATGCAGATCTACTACAGGATATTGAGTGTTTGTAGGAGGTAATTTGGTCTCCAGGAAGAATAAAAAGTAGAGCGTAGTATCTCGTTCCAGTGCTGAGTCAGAATACTGAGCCATGGCGAATACTACTTGTGAGTTTGTATGGATCCGTTTTCCACTTAGAGTGCTTGGTTTTGAGCCAACTTTCTCTATACGGCTATATTGTGATAATAAAACCGCAATCTATATTGTCTCTAATCCTATATTCTATGAGTGAACGAAACACATTGAAGTTGATTACCACGTTGTGAGGGATAAGGTTGAAGATGAGATCACCGATACTTACTATGTTCAATTTGCTCATCAGTTAGCAGATTTATTCACAAAACTTTTGGGAAGGAATAGAGTGCATTTTATTTGTAACAAGTCGGCATGTATGATATGTATGCTTCAGATTGAGGGGGAGTGTTAGAATACCCGTATTGTACATGGGTTTCATATATGTAATTAGATACTAAGTAGGGATGTAATACCATAATGGCATTGTCTATATAAAGAAGAGGATTATGATTAGTCCAATTCATCCATTATATTTACCTCAAAAATGTAATATATAGTAAATATAGATAAAGTATTTTCAAGTAAGAAATTCAAGAATGTGTCAGGTTAGCCACAATCTGAATGCTAAATAGATTTTTATCAGCATCTAACTTACTCTCCAGTGGGATAAGCATGCGTGTAACTTGAGATTCCTCTCCCTCCCTGCCTTCTCTTTTCTTTTTTTCTTCTTTTTTAAAGGTGGAGAAATTCTTGAGTTTGATTCTTCTTGTTCTTTATATCGATAGTCTAAATTTCTTAAGTGCGCTATCTTAGGGCCTGTTTGGGAATGGAGTTTACTTTGGTAAACTGTGGTTTCATAAAGTTAGCAAAAGTTAACTCCAAAATGCTAACTTTGCCTTGTTTGGCACTCATTTTGGAGTTGAGATAATTGCAATTTTTCAGTATCTCAACTCCAATCTGATCGAACTTAACAGAACTCCATTTTTGGAGTCTGAGGTTAGCAAACCATAGTTTGCATACCTCCACTTTAAAATAAACCATAATTACCCTAACTCCATATCCATATATGGACTTAAAGTGTTTAGTCTGTGTTTGTGAAATTGCTCATTTAAATTTCAATATATGAAATTTTCCCATGGTTATAGAACTTTCTAGTTGTAGTAAATAAATGACTAACTGGTAAAAAAGAAACAATTACCGCAAGGAGAAATAAATAATAATCTAATAAGAGAATATTTTTGAACTTGCAGGAGAATTCTTAGAGGAGTTTATCAGGCAAAATCAGCTACCACTAATTGCACCAATAAATTTTGATACCCTCAAGCTATTGAAGGATGATAAGAGGAAAATCATATTAACAATTGTGGATGATGAGGCTGATGAGAAATCACTTACGTTGATTAAGACTTTAAGGTCTGCTGCAAATGCTAATCGTGACTTAACAGTGGGGAGAATTTGTTGACACATTTGGTGTCAGCAAAGGGTCAGAGTTACCTATGCTGCTGATCTGGAATGGAACTGAAGAATATCATATAGCCGGTCCACGTTTTTTAAAAACGGGAACTCTCGATCTACGACATTTTAACGATCAGATCCGTTCAAGTTGATCGCCATACCCTCAAATATATGTGTATGAAAAATCAAAGGATTTAAAGACCTTTAACCTATGCATTGGATGAAGTTTATATTGCACAATCGAAAAATGTTCATTTTTGCACAAGTTTATATTGCCTAATCGAAAAACGTTCATTTTTGCACCCATCGATGCATAGGTTAAAGGTAAGACTAACTGTTCTAAGCGATTCATCATTAATCAAATCTCATATTGTGAATAATCAAATCAAATCTCATCTCACGGCAATGAACACAGCTGAAGCTTTGGGAAAGAACTAGCCCTGACCTTCAGGTTCTATCCCCATATCCATACAATAGTGTATCTATATCATAGGCTCTATTTGTATGTGCCCTTATCTATACCTACTTCAGTGTCTTTCCATTTAATTTTTTCAAAAACTTATATTTGCATCATGCCTCGTCTACATATGTACATACTATCTTAGCATATAAACACTTGTGTATCAGCAAAAGGTCAAGATATCATAAATTTTATTTCTTGCAAATGGGTTATATATAAATTATTATTATTATTTTTACTATTTTACACATTTATTCTTTTTTTTAAAATTAAATTATTCATTTAATGTTCTATTCTGCCTTTTGCATGTCGAACCCTTTCTTTGTTTTGATTGCATGTGTATTGCACTTGTCGAACTCTGTGTGTTCTTTTCTGTGTAACCGCTTTTTAAAAAAAATCATCAGTATGGTGGGAGTTCGTATTAAAATACAATGATTTGAGTGGGTATATCGAAATAAAGAAGATTTCAAGGAGGGCATATTAAAGATCTAACATAATTTTCATTAGCTTATGGGCCTTTGCCTTTCCTTCTTTCAAGCAACACCAGTCATCTTTGTTGCATGGACTTAAACTGGATAATAGAAAAGGTAAAAACTATCGGTATAGTTACCAAGACAATCGTTAAAAATCTACTGTCTAACTAACTCTTAATTCCGCTATTATTTAGAATTATGGCACCAATTGATGGTGGATTGATGCCGATCAGTAAAAATTTGATCAATTCTTTGGCAGAGGTTAATTTCTTGACTTAGGGTCTTGTTGACCAATTTTTAATGTGAAAACATTTAGATGATGAGAACATGGATCTGCCTTCTCTATAAGTTTCTTTTCTTCTTCTTTTGGCATGTGATTGAAGCTTCTGTTCATTTATAAATCTCCTCCCTTTACCAGATAACTGCTCAGTTTCATATTTTGCAGGATTATGGTGTCAAACTGTCATATTCTAGCATTACAATGCAATGCCAATGGATTGTTGGTTTGGTATATATTTATTCAACTTTAATTTGGTATTCGATATTTACCAGTCTTTTGCACTATGTTATTACTTAAAGTGTGCTAGTTCTAATTGCATTTTCTTGTTCTAACACTTAGTCTTCTTATATTGGTTTGGAATTTTTTTCTTTTTTCTTTTAAGGTTGGAGGTTCAGAAAACCTTCACGACGGCAAAAATTAAGGATCACAAATAAGTCGGTTTCTTGAAGGGTACAGAGAAGGGAGAACCATAAAGAAAAGAGTGAATGCCCCTTCAGCACTGGGATTTATTAATTCACTAATGGGCATCAATGGGGCGATCATATTAATCCTTGTGGTTGCTATCGTTATGCTTATTGTGTACATCACCACACAAGACGTATACACACCACCTCAGCCAAGACGAATTCAAACTGAGGCTGAAGATACAAGCAGATCATCAATCTCTGAAGGAAAAGGCAACAAGGAGTATCAGCCTGGAGACAAAGAGGATTGATATTGAAATTATATCTTATGTTGTACTGGTGTACCAAATATGAAATTATATTATGTTTTCTAGAAGAAATTTTGACAATTAATCATGTTTCCGGCAATGCAACTTAATATTTAACAACGATATCACATTTAAATGAACACTTATTTTTTAGTGGTTCTTTGAAATACGCTGAATTGTTGGTGAAATTCCTGATCAGTTATATCTTGTGAAATACTCAATTGCAGTTAAATCTCTCATGTAATTGGTTTCTGTTGCCATTCCTAGATGAATTTATGCAGCTCCTTACAGTTTATGAGATTTTGTGCTCCATTTTTCAGCTTTCATTTCTTGTGTAACCAGAACTATAAACAGAGTAAACTACACTGAAACGCCCTTATTTATCGTGTTTATTCTTAAATACCTTAAAGCTTTTTTCTTTTCTTGAAGTAAAGTACCTGAAATGCTACTTTTGAGAGGAAAATCGCTTAAAAACCATAGTTTTACATATATTACTGTAATTAAAAAAACTGAAGGTAATTTAATGAAAATCCATGATAGTTAAGGGGATTTTAGTATAATTTATCCCTATAAAGAAAAACCTAAGAAGGCACATCACTGATAGTTTATGCATTATTTGCAGTAATAGAGAGCTTTTTTCTTGTGGGCACTGACCGTTTAAGCCCAAACCTATGCATACAATACACACACAACACACCCATGCACACATACACGCACGCATCCAGAGGACCCACGAATCTGACCCGAAAGCGTTAATTTGTGCCCACTTTCCATCTTGAGTTCCTGAGGTTCGAACTCCGCACTCTCCCCAAGAGGAGAAGTGCCCATACCAACTCATTGGTATAATAATAGAGAGCTGTTGAACATGATTTTTCAATAAGAATTGTTTCTGTCAGTTGATAAACCAACTTGAATGCAACAGGGTATTGTGAGGCTTTCCAGTGAAGTGCCCAGAAATAGCAGGACAATGACATTTGGTATAATCAATCTCCTTCACTTGTTCATGAACTCTCATTTCAATCATCTTGGGACCATATTCATATCATTCCCATATCTTTAAACCAACCCCATCTCCCAAGTAAAGCACCATAAAAAGCTAAGCTCTTTATGCTCATCCATGATACAAAGAAAAGCCAGCTTCTCATCAAGAAAAAGCTCAAATTGACAGGCTGGTGATGAGCTAATAAGCCAAAGTTGTCATGCACCAACATTAATTTTAAGAAGGAAAAAAAAAGATTATTTCTTGTGAATCCAAGAAATGAGAAAAGCATGTAAAGTTTAAGCATGCATCATGTATTTTTACCTAGACAGTTATAGTTAATAGTAGATAGTTCAGTATTTGAACAATTATTCAAGCATCAAAACAATATTGTTGTGACCAGAATCTCTGTTTAATTCTTAACATGATGTTGAATGCTCTTTATTATTTTTTACTACTTTTCTAGTGTTCTGTTTTCGCTGGGTTGAGTTCATTAAATATCAACAAAAGATACAGCTTCGATCATGACATTATCGTGATGATTCACGCTTATAAAGGTAAAAAGATACAAGCAAAAATAGAGAAGAGGTAAAGAGAAACAAGAAGGTAATTGAAGAAACAAAAGGGAAATTTCAGCTATAAAAGAGTGTCCCATATCTCTTTTTCTCTGGGTATCTTGTGAAAATGGCTACTAATTGCTGTAGAACACAGAAGCTTTTTCTATGTTTCATTGTTGTCTTCCTCTTCTTGCAAGTATTATCTTGAACTCAACTCTGCCATCATATCCATAGGATTATTTTTGTTTTCTCATTCTCTTGTTTCAGTAAATTGAGAAGCATTTTATTGATTTCTTTTTCTCAATAATTCAAATGTAGGTGTTTGCAGAAGCAACCTTGGATCATGGCATAGGACTGTCAGATGTGAGACTTCTATTTTTCTTATATTTTCTACTGCACTATCAACTTAAACCTTCTTGAAACAATTGTAAACTTGTTGAGAGAGAAGTGACAATACCTTAGTCTCTCCCTCTCTAGTTTGAACTCATTTTTACTCTAGTTCATAACATAAATTCTCAAGCTGAATGTTAAAGCAGACCAACTTCTTACTTGATCTTGATAATACAGGATGACCAGGTCGCCTCTCATGACAGAGTTCGCCGTCGTCCCCAGATAAGTATGTATCCCGCATACATCAAAATCGATCTCGGTTTCTTCCTAAATCTACATTGAAATTCTTCTTCGTTTTGTAAGAATGTTTATTTTTTTATCTTTAGAGTCTTTAATATTCATCCTAAATTCCTAGATTTCTTTAAGCATCATACTCCTAATTTACTCCCCTGATCTATTTTTTTAAAAAATTAATCCTCCAATGTCTCTCTTAAATTTCGAAAGGATAAATTTCACAAAAACACCTTAAACTTTAAATGTGTCCTTAGATAGATACCGTAAATACTTCTTGCAACAAAAATAGATACGGTAAGTTTAGAAAATTGCAAATAACTATCTTAAGCTTTAAATCTATTTTGCCTTATGATATTTTTAGCCAAATAACAAAGACATATATAAAGGTAAATAGTTTTCACCAAAGGGCATAATGATTTTATTAATGTTTAAAATCGGAAATTCAAGGTATCTGTTGCCATTTACTAAATTCATGGTCTTTAATGAATTGGCTTATCATATTTACCATAAGGTGGTACAATTGCACATAAATTTTATTCTTCAATCAACCCATGTCAGTCTGATAATTTGGCAACCAAGGATTAAATGTGTCACTTTCATGGATTCTTATCATCATGCTAAAAAATTTCTATGTTCAAAACATTAAGATAATCTTTAATTTCCTCTTGTGTGCTTCAGATTGCAACTTTGCATGTGCCATGAGATGCAGGAAATCATCAAGGAAGAATGTATGCCACAGAGCTTGTGGAACATGCTGCATGAGGTGCCACTGCGTTCCTTCTGGGACTTACGGCAACAAAAACTCCTGCCCTTGCTATGCTAGCCTTAGGACCCATGGAAAAAAGCCCAAGTGCCCATGAAAATTAAAACTAGAAATTGGAAGGCAACATTAAATGATTTTATATGTAATAAATGGACAAGGCCTTGGTTGTATTTAACTCCATATATAAATCATGTAGCTGCTTATGGTTGGCAATGTTTGTGGAGGGGCTCATAACAATTATATTGCTTGCTGCTCTCATATAACTTTGTATGCTGGAAGGAAGTTGGGTTTGAATTGAACATAATGACTTGGCTAAAGAATGATTAGTCTAGCCAATATATGTATACCTATGGTGCAATATTTAATAAGGAATATTGGAGCAAAAATATTTCCTATTAGAAACCGTCCACTTACTTCTTGGAGTTTAAAACATGAAAATACTAACTTTTATATAATTTTAATTCAATTTACTCGTTGATCTAGTGATGGATAATATTCTGTCACTGTAAGACCATTAACTTTTTTATCCATTTTTATCTTTCATGGTAATAAAATTGAAATTGAAGCGTTCAGGACCACCAATCTCTAAATGATAAATTTATACACATGCATCACACATTCGACACCCTAGTTATTATTATACAATCCAAATACTTTTAATACAGAATGCGAATTTTATTGATGCAATGCTTATTGATGATAGAAAAATCAAGTAATTAGCTTCTGATTGGCCCTACAAATTTAGGCGTCCCAGACACAATGAACAAAGATAAAACTGGACCCATGACGGCTCAGAACAAAAGTATAAGTTCAGCACACATGCACAACTCACTTAAAATAAAAATGCAAAAATACAAGCAGCCTTTTGTTTTACCGCATATTATAGTGTGGATGCAGTAATAATGGCAGCGGCTTCTCCCAATTCAATTTTAGACAACAAATGGACCATGAATTCAAATAGAAAGCAAAGGTATCTGATAGAACCATTATCACACCCCCCTCAGGATTTGCTTTTCCTAAACAAAAGCATAAATATAAATACATTTTTTAAAGGTTAGATTCAGGTACAAAAATAAGTAAAAAGGCATAACTTACATACAAAACTATGTTAAATTGTAGGGTTAATCGCATACAATACCCTTCATATACATCTCATTCAACCCCTCAGGGGCCAAATAAGCCATCTGAGGTATCGTAAGCACCGGATGAGATATAGATAAAGCACGTTAACGCAGTTAACCCTAAACACTACTACTAATACTACTATCTATATTAGGATGCAACAGATTAAGTACTTGTGCATTAACTACAAGCGTAATATTCGTAACACACCCATACCTTTGGCTTAAAGAAACAACCATGACTTTATAAATTACATAAAACAGCATTATAGAAGGCAAGACAGTGGAGGCATAAGAGATTTTTTGCGCCCCCCCCCCCCGGCAAATATATGATGTACATGGTGCTATCTGTAATTTATATAGTTCTATGGTTGCATCAGAACAAAAGCAACAAGAACAAAAAGGTGAAGGTTTGTATAGGTTCTCTGCATTTTGCCCTAATTATATGCAGGGTTACAAAAGATGAAGACGAGAATTAGGGATTGGGATTGCCTCTTGTTGGACGGCACACATGGTTCCTCTTGCGAGCATGTTCGCTATTGTGGTGCTGGGTTCGGCATCCATATCCATACCAGCAGTCTTCCCTTGCGTGTGCATCAGCTGGGAGAAGCTACATAAAAAAGAAAAATAATAACCAACATATAAAATAAGATACCACATTTTTTTTAAGAAACAAATTAGGATACACCAGAAGTAACAAACATAGCTTAATATGCCCACATGTAGATGTGGTTTATTAGGTGAGTAAGTACAACAGTAGGAAATGCAACACTTATCGCATACAACATGTGCAGCAAATGCTGCAATTGTTGCAAACAGAGACCTTCAGATCGAATGTTTGCGGTTTTAAAATTTTGAAGTTGGATTCCAAATCCACAAAACTTTGTGTTTGGTTGAGGAAAAAAATTGTAAGAAATGCAACAATCTATCGCAAATTTTCTTAGCCAGCCTATGTCAAGCTTATGTGGCACCCTCCAGTTTTCCAAAGTTGCAACATATATTGAAAGAAGTTGTTGCATTCTACAACACTAATTTCAATTCCAACTTTTTCTTACTGCTAAACAAACATAGGATTTGGAGCTTTTGGCCAAAAAAAATTTGCATGCAACTTAATTTACAAGCAACCAAACAGACCCTGAATTGATGCCAGGAATTTTGAGGTTGCAGCTGTTATTATTTGTTTGTTTTTCATGGTATACCTCACCAGTTAATTATGTATCCAGGTCTTTTTGGTTAGCTACCTTTTGGTTGGCTACAAAATAAATGCAGCATTTAATGCATAGAGCATTGGTTGCAAATAAATGATGCCAGTTATTTGCCGCGCATGTTGCAGACTACCTGATTTGTTGTAAAGGGTTAATTAGCAATTAAACTATAAGGCCCATATTTACGGCAAATTACAGCTATTAGTGGCAGTTCAGTAATCAGATGATGCTGCACTTTGCAACATTTGATGCAAAACTGCATAAAACAAAACACTAAAAATGATATCAAGTGATAGCTTTTGTTGTTACAGCTTCATTATCAAGCAAACAAACAGAAATTGTATTTTATATGATTTGATTAGTTGGGCAACTTGGTTGGAAACGATTAAAACTACATACTGCAAGTCAGATTGAAGATCAGAAGTTGACGAAAGGCAAATCTAGCATAGAGAATTTGCAAGACCATGGGGTTAAGCATTGAAGCTGAAGCTTCCAGACTTTGGACCTTACTCTCACTTAATTTACCAAATATAATAACAAAAAATTGTTAGTGTTGTCGAAGAAACATATGATTAAGGTGATTAATGACCTCCTTCAGATACTGGATGCCCATATTTAAGCCTATAGGACCGCTGATTTTAAAACTATGGGGGAAAGAGAGGGGGCAGCCTACAGTTTTTAAAATTATTAAAGCAATAAAAACGGTTTCATTCATATAACATAATATTTGAATGTCTACCAACAAGATGATCATGTGCATTATCTATTTTCTATGACCAAACAGGAGAAGTTGACTCTTCAGGATGATGCATAACCCTTTACCACGTCTGCTGAACGGCAATCATCATTGTCATACTAATTTCAAGTATTTTCCTAACAAAACTGGCTCAAAAGTAAGCAAAAGCTTCAAGGAAAAGTCGACTGATTCCTTCTATTATCTACCAATTCATATTCCTGGCAGACAAATTTGTTAACAGGAATGGACAGAGCTTACAAAAACTAACCAGCCAGTTGGTTAGAGTAGGGTAATCTAGATTATTAACAATTCTTATTAAGCTCATTAAACCAATGGGGAACCGTTCTGATAATCCAATAGGAAAATTATAAATGAGATGAGGGGTGATAACCTGTCAAAGTCTGGAATAAACTATCTATTAAATAGCATACTAATACAAAAAAATTAATTAGTAAACTAAAAGGCAAAAAAGTGCCTTTTTAGTTACAATATTGAAGCAGCTTCTCCCTTAAATAAATATAAGTTTTATCTCATCTCTGATATCCCCTTCTGTTGGTTGCTAGGTTGTCCTTGTCACCGTTATCATGCTTTTACCAACACTGACCTCTCTTGGGATAACCAAAAGAAGTAATTGTTATATATCATGACACTAATTTAAATAAGCATATTTATACCAGCTGAATTCACATCTCATAAGTGGCATTCATATAAACAATCAAGCAAGAGGATATAAATGCATAAATAGATTCAAATGTAGAATCGCTAAAGAGAAACCCATGAATTTTTTTAGTCTATCAAAAATGCTAAAAAGGGATAGAAATACTTACACCTCTAGGCATCGTTACCCGAAACCAATACAGGAGAAAGTCAACCAATTTGTTGTAGCAATTACTGCAGTCAATTAAGATCGATTAAATTATATTATGCAATAAAGTTTGACAACAAAAAACTTTAACTCAATAGAATATTTTAGTAAGCATAGACAAATTTATGCTCGATTTAAACCAATTGCCAAACGAAACAACTATAAATTTTATATTAGACACACGCACATACTCACACACAAAAACCACCCACCCCCACAAAAAAAAACCACACGCACTCACACACACATCTGAGCTTGAAATGTCGTATGCCACATGCATTCTGCAAGAAACTGCTACATCTCTTACCGAGCATTGGATAATATTAAATAAGAAACAGAAAAAAAAAACCGAACAAATAGGCTTCTCATGGTGAAGAAATGCACCAAAGTTTCTGTAAGACACACAGAAACTAAAAGTGAAAATGACAATATCAAGATCACATCTAACGAATCTACCATAAAACCTACCATCAAAACTACCATAAAAGGGAAAAAACAAAACTAGAGAGTAGCTGTATCTTACTTGCAAACATGTGTCCTTGAAGTGATGGTCTCTGCATGATTTAATTGTAATCTTGATCGGTCTGCATAAACCCAAAGCAGTATAACTAAGATATCAACATGTAGCTGAGTTGGCGCAGTGCACTACATGAGACTACTTTCTACACTAAAAGCAAATATGACCACATGTAGTTAATAAAACACATGTTAAAATTTTAAAACAGAAATATTTTATATTGCTGATAATAATATGAACTTGGCCCATTAGTTCCACTACAGTACCATTTGTAACTATATGGTCTTGCAACTTCAGTCACATGTGACTTATACACGACTTGATACTACTTAATATAGTCTATTCTAGTTGAAAAACTATTTTAGCTCATTTCCTTTTTCCTCGACACACTTTTTCTACATCTATAATTCTACCTTGAGTTACAAGAAAACTATCTAACCCTTATGTTTTTCCATTTTGAAACTTCTGATTTAGAATGTGAAACTGGTTTTTTTCCAAAATTACAAATTTGGTATTCGGAATAACAATATCAACATGGTTTTCGGTACAGATGAAATTTATAAGATAGCCTTTTAATTTCTTTAATAGCTATTTCACAACCACCAATTGTGGCATGGACATATTCTCATTGCATAACAAATTATTAATACTGGAAAGTGATTATTTAAGTAATTGAATATAGCTATAATAAGATCTTGCTACTTGAAAATAACAACTTGTTCCATCACATATCGTACTTCTTCCACCAAACCATTCCGAAGAACCCTACCCCTATTGTACCTAGTTTTGTACCTATTAGCGTACCATATTCCATTTATGTTCCTCCTACTGTCATGTTTGTGTTCTTTGTAACTTTGGTTCTACCTTCTTTTATCATTAACTCAGTGTATAAGAAACAATTTACTCCTTAAGCTCCTCCCAAGCTCCTCCACCCCCTTTCCATCTCTGGCTTTCTACTTTTCTCATCTCATCGTCATCATGGAGTAAGAGATGATGAAGTGGCCCATCAATCATCAACAACATTCTTTCTTACTAACATTTCTCATTACTCTTCAATGTCTTTCTTTCCATCTTCCTTCCCCATACTTCATCTCCTCAACTCGGTTTCTCTGCTCTTTTCTTCTCCAACTACTCTCTCATGACCCCATATCCAAACCTCATTTCCTACTCTCTTCTTTACTTTGTGTTATCTTCTTTCTTCCTTTCTTTCCTCTCTTTTCCCATGCATGCTAGGTGTTTGTCAAAATTCCTCAACCACTCGGTCTACTTTTTTCTTCTTCTCCTTGTCTAGTAGGGCTTCTAAAATCTTGTTGAACTCTGCATGTAAAACCAATATGTCAAAAACCAACATCCAAAAAAAAGATAACTCGACGACCAATGAGAAAGATAAGGCCTTGAAAATTGATGATGCATCTAATACTTCAAAATCTATCTCAACTTCCTCTGAACCTTTCACCAAATACGGTGAGGATTCAACCACTTGCAATATAGTGGATACCTCCATTATTGTCTCCGATGAAAATTGTAAGAAAGCCGATTTTACATCGACCTTTCTACCTTCAAATGATATGTCATCATCCATTGTCAAGTTACCTTCTAGTAACATGCCACTATGTTCCCATCCATGCCATGCCAATATGTTCCATCAATTCCACAACCACCACCTCTTCAAAAAAATTGGACAGAAACACTCACATCCTCTAATGTCAATGGAAAACGATTGCTAACCATTATTCCCCCAAGTGAAGATGGGCTCATTGAACTCACCGATGAGGATAAAAAATTAGTAAAAGAAATATGGGGTCCATCTCGGGTTGGATATTGTCTCGGAAAAAAGCCTTACTACCACCATCTTGTTGAATCTGTTAAAAAACAATGGCGATGTCGTGGTAACGTGCAAGTATCCGCATTGGAGGGTGGTTTTTTCTTCTTTAAGTTTTCAAATCGAGAAGATATGATCCTCGTTAGGGATTCGGCATGTTGGTTTATAGGTCGCCATCTACTTATTCTTAAGGAATGAGAGCCAGAAATGAAAATCTCCAAAGAAAATTTCGCTGCCATTCCGATTTGGGTGAAATTACCCAATCTTCCATGAAATGGTATACCGACCGTAGTCTAGCTAAATTTAGTAATTTTATTGGAACTCCACTCTTTGTGGACGAATTAACATCTAACGGAACACAATTAGAATTCGCTCGTCTTTGTGTAGAAGTCAAGCCAGATAAAGACTTACCAAAAGAAATTCCTCTCCGGCACAAAGGATGTGATTCAATGCAATCTATTGTCTATGATTGGAAACCACCTCAATATCTTCGTTGTAAGACTTTCGTGCACTCCGAAACCACATGCTCATTTTCTCGTTCTCCACCAAATCATAACATCTCACATTCAATACCTTCCTGCAATACCAAATTCATCACCTCTGCCACCAATCCCTCCACCTCAAAACCCATAATCAAACATCAAACCACCAAAAACACAAAAGTTTCTACCGCAACCAACTCCAAAACACCATTAAACATCATTCTACCAGACACTACCGCCCCTTCTCTTTCACATCATGATGAGACATGGAAAATTATGAATAGAAAGAAATCCAACGAACGAAGTCGTAGTAAAAGTCGATCGCCTTCGTCCAACCGATTTACACCTCTTGGAGAATCGTCTAATGATGTTGAGTGTGATGAAATACAAGTTGAAAATACCTAACACTCAAAGAATGATATCGTCATAAATATCATCGCAAAAGCCAATGCAACAAATGACAATAGCTCCTCCAAGCGTGATGTGTTGGATCGTGAGGGGTTTTAATGACCCCAAAAAGGTAGAAGAATGTCGGTGCATTGTCCGGAAAAAAAAATTCGACATTCCATGCCTTGTTGAGACCAAAGTTCAAGTGACTTCGATCAATCTACCAAAATACTTTTTTTTAAATGAAGGATCCTTCAATAATTTTGAATTTACTTGTGGAGGAAGAATTTGGATCAAGTTTGATAAAGAGAGTCATTCTATTAACCTTCTTTCTTCAACGGATCAACTTCTTCATTTTAATGTTCGAGATGGTTTTCATGATTTTTTCTTATCAATCATCTATGGAGAAAATGAGGAATTGGATCGAGCTCGATTATGGAATGATTTAAAGCTTATTTCATTTTCGATTGACAAGCTTGGCTACTTATCGGAGACTTCAATATTGTTCGATTTGCTAACGAAAAGGGTTGGCGGGAATTCAACAAACTCTTCCAATATGGAAAGCTTCAATAATTGTCTCTTCTCTTGTCAAGTTGACGACATGTCATCAATGGGTCTCTCTTTGACTTGGAGCAATCACAATCCCGTCAATCATATCATGGAAAAACTTGATCGTGTTCTTTGCAATATTCTTTGGATTGAAGCTTATCCAAATGTCGTTGCTAATTTCCTAGAACCGGGAATTGCGGATCATTCTCCAATTCATGTCACTAGTGGTTTCGTTGCATCTACACCAAAATCTTTTAAGTTTCTAAACATTTAGGCCGATCATCCTAAATTTCTCCATATTGTTGGAAATGCGTGGAAAGGTTATTACACCGACGATCCGATTTCTATTCTTTACAAAAAGCTTAAGGATGTTAAAGTTGTATTGAAAAGTTGGAGTAAACAATGTATTGAAGATATTCGCTTGAAAATCGATAATGCAAGAGATGATTTATTCAACATTCAAACTAATCTTGTTTCCAATCCAAGGGACGTCAACTTTTTCTATATGGAAAGAGAAGTTTCAACCAAGCTCAATGATCTTCTGCAACTTGAGCAGTCTATTTCTCAAACAAAAATCTAGAGTAAATTGGTTTTATTTGGGTGATGAAAACAATAAATTTTTCTATGTGGCTATGTGCAAAAGACAGTGTAATAATCATATTAAATCCATTCAACTTGACGATGGCTCATTCACTTCCGATCCTCCTTCATTGCTTCCGAAGTGGTGCGCTTCTATCAAGGCCTTAACCCACCTTGTTGATACTCGTTCTTTCCTTGATTCGTGACATTTCCAAGCCTATTACACCAAAAGAGATAAAAGTCATGGTTTTTAATGCTAATTCTACGAAAGCTCCCGGTCCGGATGAGTTCAATAATGTTTTCTTTCAAAAGGCATGGCCTATATTGGAGGTTTGGTTACTAAAGGTATTCTCTTCTTTTTTAATACCTCCAAACTACCATGATGTGCTAACTCCTCATTGATTTCTATCGTTCCAAAAGTAAAAAAATCTGTCTTCCTTTTCCGAATTTAGGCCAATCTCTTTTTGTAATTGCATTTATAAATTTATTGCTAAAATTCTTGCATCTAAACCCAAGTCTATTATGCCACATCTCATTCCATCTACCCAAAGTGCTTTCATTTAAAGTCGAAATATTGAAGATAATATTCTTTCTTCCGAAGATAATATTCTTTCTTCCGATTTGATTTATAACTTTCACCGTCGGAATGCAAACAAAGGGTTTTGTGCAAAAAACGATTTGCACAAAGCAGTTGATTCCGTTAATAGAGATTTACTTTTGCATATTATGAATCAAAAGGGCTTTCCTTCAATATGGATATGTGCATGCATATATAAGACGATGTTTTCGGTTAACTTGAATGGCTCTCATCATGGTTAGTTTGGTTCAACTTCGGGTCTCCGGCAAGGCGATCTTCTCACTGTTGGGGTAAAAATTTACACCCCGGTTGACCATGTCAAAATCAAAGTCAACCCCAAACCAGGTGGGCCCAAGCCCAGGTCAAGCGGGCCCATGCCCAAGTCGAGCCCGCGGCCAGCCTCCCCGTGCCAACAACAAAATCATGTAATAAATAATTTTTATGTAATTGTTTATGCATGAATGTAAACAAAATGGGCATAAAACCAATATTTTGTAAGCCCATGGCTTATGTGCAAAAATGAAATGACACATGAGCCATGAGATGGCTAAAATGCCATTTTTGTAAAGCCCAAGGGGCTATATGTAAATATGTAAGCCTATATAAGGCAACATGATGATGAATAAAGAACACTTTTCCCATTTTCTCAAAAACCTAGGGTTTGTATTTCTTTCCCTTTTCTGAAGGTCTCAAACCTTCTTTCTTTTGAATTAAATCAAAAGTTTTACTCTTCCTTTTCAAAAACAAGATAGTTTTTCACCACCAAACCCACAAAGGGAAACTTGAATCTGTCTTTAGATCCCCAAAAGGAGAGATTTAGAGATCTCACATCTCTTGATCTTCAAGATCCAGCTAACAGAGGAGGAGGAACCCCTTCCATTAATCTCAAAAACACACTTAGGAGTCCAACTCCACTCTGATTTCTCTTCCGAGAATCATTTTAGGCTAAAAGCCTCTTTTCCTCGCCGGCGCTCAAGCGCAGAGCGCCCACGTGCCGACACGTGGCGCGCTTGCGCTCAAGCGCTCTGGCGCAAGTCGCCCACGTGGCGCGCTTACGCTCAAGCGTCAGGCACTGAAGCGCAAAGCGTCCACGTGCCGACACGTGGCGCGCTTGCGCTACAGCGCCCTGCGCTCAAGCGCAGAGCGCCCACGTGCCGACACGTGGCACGCTAGCGCCTGAGCGCACAGCGCTGGCCCCATGCATCCTTTGGATGCCTTTTCCCCCTCTTTCTCTTATATATATACATATATACATATATATATACACACATATGCATACATATGTGCACACACACATACATCACGACACTGCCCCTGTTAGAAAAAAATTTCTAACGGGGCGCTGCCCCGCACCCCGCAAGGGGGCTGCTAGCCCCCTTGACCCCCAACCCGCTATCCGGGTAGCGGGACCCCCGTAAAATCTCTGCGTGGCTCCCGATATATCCAAAACCCCTTTTGAAAACACAACACACACACCGCACATTGAGTTCGCATGACCAGTTTAACCCGTTAATCGGAGGTTCCCTCGCCCCAAAGGCGAGGGGTAATTAACGGCAGCTTAGTCCGTGGCTGCCGGAGATTCGGATCCCCACAATCAATAAACCCCGGCCTATCCCAGGCAGGAGGAATCTGTAGTACGCCTGACAAGCGCGCGCGTATTCCTATCTCAATGGGGTGACGAAAAACACCCTACACTCACCTTATTTATTCACATTGGTGATGGTTTCGTTCTCAACTTTTGCAAGAAAATGTGGATTCCAAAAAATTTGACACTATTGATAGTTCTCTTGGTATTTCTCATATTCTTTATGCCGATGATATTCTTGTTTTTGGAAAAAAATGATGCGGAATCAGCGATGGTTCTAAATGATGTACTCAATACATTCCAAAATATCTCTGGTCTCCAAGCAAATTAGAAGAAAAGCAATATTTCCTTTTCGACTACCGTTGAGATAGACTCTAAGTTTTTGATTCTCAATGTTCTTCATATGGAAGAAAGGAGGCTTCTTTTTAACTATCTTGATCTTCCGCTCTCTTCCAAGGGCCTTAATGCTATAATGTGTCAAGCTTTAATTGATAAATTGATGTCAAGACTTGGTAGATGGAAATTCAAACTTCTTTCTATCGCGAGCCATTTTGAGCTTTTTCGATCGACTCTCCTTGCTTATCAAATATATTGGTCGCAAGCTTTCAATCTTCCTAAAAGAGTTCTTCTGAAAGTTGAAGTAATTTGTCGTCGGTTTTTTAGGGCAATTCGAAATTTTTTACCATCAAGTGAAAGGATATTTGTAAGCCAAAAGAAGGTGGTTTGGGTATTTTTTGTTCTCATGATTATAATGTTGCATCTCGACTTAAGCTTTGTTGAAGACTTTATCATAACCAAGGTCTTTGGGCTATTTGGACTCATTCGGTATTTATTGTACCATCCAGACGGAGTTTATTTAGGAATTTTTAGAGGACATCATCTTGGAATTCTCTGATCATGAGAAGTATTCTTCATACTAGAGATTTATTTAAAGAAAATGTCGAGTACCAGATCCATAATGGTGCCTCAACTTATCTTTTTCTTGACCCTTGGATCGAGAAAAAATCGCTTTTAGATGTTTTTGGAGCGGTTAACGGATCCCGCTCAATGCCATGGTTTCGATTTTTATTCGGAGTGGTGAGTGGTCGCTACCTCATTTTACATCATATATACTTGAGGCATGGAATTTGATTCAGTCGGTTAATATTGATAGATCTATCGTTGAAAATACCTTAGTATGGAAACCTTTTACTTCGGGCATTTTTACTACAAAATCGGCGAAAGCATCATTATTACCTCGACCTTCTTTGGTTTATCCTTGAAGTAAATTTGTTTGATTTCACAAAGATACCCTAAAAAACTCTTTTTTCTATGGCAAACCGCTCTTAGGAAACTAAAAACTCTTGATTTGCTTCAAGCTAGAGACATCGGTGGTGACGGACAATGCATTTTTTGCAACCTTGAGCCTGAAAACCACAACCACTTTTTTAGTGTCAATTCTCTAATTGGATGATTCGTATGTCTCTAGCTCATCGTGGGAATAATCCACCCATTACTCTCCTTGGCTTAATGGATATCATTCAAACTAAGAGCTTAAGTAAAACACCGATTGGAGCGATTCTACGTATGATGGTTGTGAAGGTTGTTTGGAACGTATGGAAAGAGCGAAACAACTAAATGTTTAGGTCCCATTGTAGCACTAAGGAGATTATTCTTCGTGATGTCATTTCTGATACTTCCGTAAGAATAGCTAAATTTTTTGATGTCACTGATTTTGGTGGTGGATCAATTGCTCGCAATTCGAATGCACTACCTACTTTCTTAAAAGTTCGATCTTGAACTATTATTTTGTGATAGTCTTGATCTTGTTCATTTATTTTTTATTTTGTAACCTTTTTCTTTTTCATATATAAAATTTGGGCTTTATGCCCTCACCTTTGGCAAAAAAAAAAGTCCATGTTCCGTCATCTTCCAGCTAAATTTCTCTTTCCTAAACCCTGATTCCCCTTCATCTTCCATCCACATATCACTCTTCTAAACCCATATTCTCAACATTTGCCTCTAGCCTAAAACCCCGTCATCTTCTAACTCCTCCCTGATTATGAAAGATGAGCTACAGAGGGAAATGAGGGATTGCAATTAAAACATAGGTATATTGAAACAGAATGGAAGCTAAATAGGAATTGTTGGAAATAACAATGAGGGATGAGGGTAGAAGTGTTCTGGTTTTTAATGATATATGGTATTAGATTGAAAATTGCTGAACTTTTAGGTATTATTTTGGATATCATGGTGCTTATTTCCAATAAAAATAACCACAATATTTATCTAAACAGTATTGAAAGTTTACAGTATTTTGCATTAATTTGGCACATTTATGTTTTGTGATTGAAACAATATTTGGCTTATCTCACAAAGTATTTGTAAAAACTAAAAACAACTCTGGAACTAACCAACTCATAGTCAAATATGGAGACTTCATGCATAAAAGCACAATTCCACTACAAGTAAATGCTACCAAATAAGTAAAAGCACATGTCAGAAGTCCAACCTTCCTTCTCCCTCCCTCCTGATAAAATGTGTGCTTCAGATCTGTGGTGTATTCTAAATATATTCTAAGCAAAAAGTGCCAAAGCATTGTGACACACCTTTCCCTTCTATTGGAGCATTGTCTGAATAGCAGAAGTCCCATAAAACTCGAGATGGATATGAATTTAAAAGTTTCTGGAACTGATGTATAGGAATACATCTCGCAAAAGTTTGAGTAGAAAGGTGGAGAGAAGTTTTTGAATCTAAGCCAGATGAGAATGATTTATATGGCAAACAAGGCCTGGAGAAGAAATGGGACTGTCAAAGTACCCAAAAAATACCTTAAACAAACCTTTTTTAACTACATAGGATTAAATATTTATGTAATAGAATAAAAAAAATGGATAAATATTAAAATGGACAGCGCTTCTGGTGTTCAATATGATTGTAGAATGTCAAATGTGTGCTATCAAAAGACATGGTTGACAAATATTTGGTGTCGGAATAGGAATAATAATAGGGATGGGATAATACATAAAAGTATAGGATGAGAAATGAATGCATCCATAAAAGGTTTGAGAGGAGGTAGATTCAGTTGGTGAAAAACAAGTAGGAAATAGTAGTCATGGTTAGTGGTTTAATTATGTGCACTGTAGACGATTGCACCAGTTCAGATAAAAGATCATATGTCACTGACCAAGGACAAGGGGTGGACCTATACAAACATGAATCGAGATGATTGCTTTACCAATGATGGCAACTCGACAATGAAGACCATCCTGACGGATGAAGGTTACTTTTCCATTTAATACATTTGAGACAGGATGACCAAAGATTATAGTATTTTCTCCATTCAGCCACGGTACCATCACTTACATATATTCCCAAAATGATTCATTATCTGCGATTTGAGGTAACAGTTTTAACTTTTGAGGGTCTGTTAAAGGACAACAACAACTGACTGTAATATCCTCAAGGTGTTTTGATGGATTGCTATCTGATCCTTGATGACCAGTGTTGTTGCCTTGAAAATGAGAGTCGGTTTAACTTTATAGTAAATGTTAAAATAAGACCTTGTTTACTTAATAAATGATCACAAAATATAATGATCCAAAAACAAAGCATCTTCCTAATTGCAAAGACAGAACTATGCAAGCCCATGCAATTACTAACTAACACGTTAGAATACTTAAGCCAAATACAACTTAAATTCCATGAATCAAATAGACTCAAATATGCACGGAAAAAAATTCCGAACATGAAGGGGGGAAAAATTAACAATCAATCATTCAATACTGTAAAATTTATAATAAGGTATGGATTTACCAATTTCTCGATTATTAAATTTAACGATCCAATCTGAAATCACAGACTGCAATGTCTTTCCAGTTTGCTGTATGCATCTCTCTGTGACCTACAAGAATAATTTGCAGCAAATAATATTTGACAACATTGGCAAGGGCATTCATATAAAATTAATTCATCATGCCCCAACTGCAAGCATAAGTTCTCAAGCATAAGTTCTCATACATCTTTCTCAAATTGATTATTTTGATGTGTTGAATCTGGAATTCTTGAAATAGTGTGCTCTGAAATCTGCAACATCATGCAATAATTAAATATTAAAAGAAAAGATCAGCAGAGTAATAAATCACCAAGGATAAAGTGTCAAAAATTTATGCATGTTCTTAGTAACTTGTTGCAGTTCAATTCCATAAGGTAGCAAATATATTATCATTACAGCAACAACAATCAATGTTCATTTCAAAGTCAAGTTTTGTTCATAAGTAACTTGGACACAAAGGATAAAGCCAAAAGCGCGCAAGCTACTGATTTAAGCTCGATTAAACTGTTGCATTTTTTTCAGCTGAGAAGTCTTCTATTATGCCAACAAAGGGAAATGAAGAATGTGCAAAGGAAATGGAAACACACCCAAAGTTTTATTTAGGGAAAAAATATCCCCAGACCCCTACAATAAATTTTTTTTCCACCAGTCAACACACCTACGGCTTGGCAGTTAATAGTAGGGGTAAACTACCTTTCTGCACATAGTTGTTCCAGCAGTCCATATTCTAGCGTAATTCACTTTCTCTTTTCTTTTCTGGGAAGCTAGCAAAATCATAAAAATTTCGGTTTTTATAATGGCCAATTTGCTTGGTTATGTTTTTTAAGAGTCCTCCTTCCTTCGAAATAAAATCATAACCGCTGTCAGGTTTGTGTTGGGTCCTCTTTCTCCTTCACTTGAGAGGTCCTTGATAAAATACAAATAAAGTGTGTTATATGCAACTAACCAAAATCCGCTATAGAGAACCTATAATCTTTCTCCTTGTTCTAAACATTATTCTTTAGTCTAGGAAAAGTGGCTGGAATTGTAGCGCCGAGATGGTCTCTGTCTTTGTAGAATGCCATCTGGTCATTTAGGATTATAGAAAGTCCTCTTGTCCATGGTTTCCTTGGCGATATATTTTGCACTAATTAAGAGGGAGCCAGTGTCCCAGCTTGTCGTAAACCTTTATCAAATCCTTCATGAAGCTATAGCCATTCCCATTTTGAGGGGGGAGGCTTAGATCACTATCATTGATGATGGTGATGGTGATGGAATGTGGGGGAGCTTATGTCTTACAATTCTTCTTCAAAATAGGCAACTGAAGAAGAAAAGATGGCAGATCGCAATAGTTTGCATGAATCCATTAGAGATGTATTGTTGCAAGGAATCCCATGAGAAAAAAAAGTTGGAAAAAATCAAGTTTCACAATTAGTTTTACACAGAAACTTCCCCAATTCTCTAGTAATCTTCATCACCGCCACCATCAAAGCTTCTCCCATCAACAAATATGGTAAATTGTATGAAGCTAAAGGTGAGAAGGCTCCATATAGATACATAATGTTATGTCAGATTCGTCCAATGTTTTATCGACCTTCACAAATTGGTGCCAACTCTTGCCAAGGCAGAGGGATTCGGCATAAATTAGATGGCCAAACTGATGGGTAGGATGATCAACAAATTAATAATATAATTTAGGTTCAATTAACCACTGAACAAAGCTCAAATTTTCTTATTGAGATGACTGGGGAAGCATATGTTTGATATAAGGACTAGGAAACTGGATGCATACCTCCCAATACAAGTTACCCATATTTTGCAATGTTAATCACATCCATAATCTATAATAGCTAATGGATCTACACCAGAACCTTGATCTAAAGAATTTGTGGATTCAAGGAAATGAAAGTATGAAACTAAATTGCAAAAAACAAACCGAAGTTAGATAGTATATGGACTTTGAAGAAAAGTTAAGTTAAAAAGATAGTATAGGTCTCGGATACCATCGTAATGTTCCATTTAATTCCAGCATGAAGATACTATTCTTTTTTCCTACACATCCAGTGATTTTAAAAAAGAGAGAATTAAAAGATTTGAGCTAAAGTATTAAGAGAAACTCAATGAGATTTAGTGGGGAAGATAGTGTACTGGTCGGAACGTTTGTTGATTGCAAATTATGTTGTCATTTGCATCTACGCCTTGAGAACGCCAATAAGGGCCACAGAAGGCTAAATTGCAACCAAAGCCTACAAAAATGAAACCAAAAGATGAGATTGCTACATAAGCAATTTTTTAAACTTGTGGAAGAGAACAAATTGGACATAATCAGTGCTGCAGTGTAAATTAAAAATGTACTTAGGTTGAAGATTGCAAACAATGACAGTACTAATAATAAAGAAAAAGATGAAAAAATTAAGCTAGAAAATGAGAGCTAGTGCTGATAAGTGGACAGATTCTAGTGCAAATTCACAGATGACATAGCCCCGTTACTGCGAATACTTCTAATTCATCATAAAATAAATGAGTCAAAAGTAGTTAAGAGATAAGAAACATAAGGTGTTTTTGCATTTGCATGCCTGGACGAGAAACAACTAATATCTACTGCATGAACAGACCATTATCTTGATCCGATAAATTTAAGGTATCAAAATACGGTCATGTTACAAATTTCACATGCATAGTATAGGCTGGATAGACAGCATTTGGGTCGCATGAATTTAACTTAATTACAAAAAAGAAATGGGATAATAAGGGTGAATGAGAAATCAATGGCCAATGCTACCTTCAGTGAGAAACAACCTTTTCTTCTCTTAGCTCATAATTCTATGCTGTGCCCATTTCATGGACAATAGAATTTAGCAGAGATTCAATAACACATGCATATCAACAGAAGGCGTGAATATTTTAACTTGGATACAAATATACTTATTTGTTTTTATGACGAATTTTAATGGGTCCCCTAACAAGCCATAACAAGGTAAATCATATGTTGACACACGATCTATTTTAACATTTAAAAGTAAAAATTGCTTAACAAGAAAATATTTCTTTAACTGGTTATATGTTTTTAACATAAGCAGCTTTTACTTTAACAAAGATAGATGCAAATTCAAACAAAGAGACACTGTTGTGTCAGAGAACTAAATGCATATTGGCATTATTGAAAGAAACAGTTATCATATATATAAAATGTCCCTGATTATTAAATGATATATCAAATTTTATAAATAAAAATTGACCTTCCTAGAAACCGCCAGAATCTCAAAAACTTAAGTAATTAGTGATAGAACTAAGAAATCTATGGAAATGAATGTTAACAAAAGTTCAATGAAGGAAAATGATTTCAAGTGGCTTCATAAAGCCAACTGTTAGTGTGTATAGCTCAGAGCTTCATAATTGAGTAGAAAGAATGGAAATAGGAGTCTAAAATCCATTGGATAATTTTATCTTTTATTAAAAATCTTGCCACCAATTTCAGTTATATAAGTCAAAACAGAAAACAAGATGGCATTGGCATTTACAATGTTGGGGAACGCCGATATCAGGTCTAGATGGCATCAGTCCTCCACATCCTTGACACTGTAAATGAGTAGTACTCCGACCACATCTGAATCCCCCAATTTCAGTTCCTGTTAAAAATTGCATACCACATAAAACTAAGTTAGCTGTAGTTTAAGAACTGAATTTCTATTATTGTGAATATTGAAATTTTAAGTAACATAAATGAGACCGCTGGAATGGAGGACATTAGTTTTAGAGCATTCGATCGATAATGGACTTTAGTACAAGAAAAATGACTCATTGAGTTTAAATCTGAATTATCGGCAAATAAAGGTTGAGAAAATGGATTTCACTGTGTATGATGCAATTGAACCAATCTGGATCGCTACCGACTCATTCAATCTGTGTACTTTCATACATGATTGACTTGAGATTGGAGGACTCTAACAATCCAAACTCAGGCTGCCCTCTACTCCACTATTCATGTTAAATTTGGTTATAAATCTGCTAACCCATACTCTAAACTCTTCACCCAATAGTCCATTACCAAGCTTAAACATGCAGCCAAATTGCTGGTCACAATGGTTACCAAACTTATAAATAAAATTGACAAGTAAACCATCTATTCTACCACTCCCTCTCTCACTGAGCACTCTCTACTCTTTTCCTTTCTATCTAGGACCAGATTGGCAGAACTCGACATAAAAAAGACAGGTTTTTGACAACGCAATATCTAAAGCGGCCGTTACGGTAATGAGTGCAGTAACTTTTATATTAATAATAACAAAAATCCTTTCCCTGTCATCTATTTATTTTCCCCATCCCTCTTTCTAACAAAAGTAGAAAGAACAGTAGCAGCAGCGGTAACATTAGTGCCCGACAGCAATACCTTTGGCTATTATTTTCTAATGAGAGATCAATGAAGTCCATCTCTCTTCTTTCATCACTTTTGGGCATTAAATTCTAGAGAATTACTCACTATGGTATATTTTCACCTTGGGCTTATTTTCAAGCTCATTTTGTTTTTATTCTATTTATTAAGCTAGTGTAGATTGAACCGTGCTCAGATTGAGCTCAGGCTCAGTTTAAGTTCGTTTATGAGATTGAAAAGTTTAAGAACAAAGTTTTTATTGTATTGAACCTGAATTTTGGAAAATGAGGCCAACAGAACACAGCCCAACTCCAGACAAACTAAATTTGTGCTTGAGCTGAATCAAAAAAAAATTTTAAAGGACGGAGCTCGAACATAGGTCAGTTATTTCAAACCCAGTTTGTTTGGCACTCCTATTCGTTGTCCTTTAAGAAAGCTTTCTGTAATCAACTCCAAACTTGGTAAGAAATAAATTTAGGTGAAATTTCAATAACAAAAAAACCATTTTTTGATTTACCCAACTCAAAACTTTCATATTTTTAGAACCTCCGTCCAAAACGTGGTATTTTTAAAAATCCCATCCAAAACTCTGAATTAAACTAAAATCCCTATCATAATTAAGTTTCATCCATTTTCAGTCATACCCACCGTTAAATATAGTTGTAAGAGGGATAGAAGACCAAAATACCCTTCTAACATCTAGACTATCTAGTATATTGATTTTTAATGGGCCGGTTCTCTTTCTCATGATTCTTTTCTTCTTATTAACATAATTCTCCCTCCTCTCCTCAATTCTTCCTCTACTGTACCTGCTATCTCTCTCATGTAAGCCAACAAATTTAATAGTTGGCTTCTAGAAAGTTAATTTACAATAGATAAATGCCCTTTCATTCCATAAAGCACAAAATGTAAGGAACTCTGATGTAGGAGCATTAATTGAGAATGTTTAAAGCATTCATATTGATACTTTGAACATCCTCGATTACCATTTATTACTTTTGGTTCATAGTATCAATATTTATGTTTAAAAGTTTGAACATCATCTTCATTTATTGTTTTCCCATTGTAAGGTTCATGGAACCTATCTATTGTAAAACCTATAAAAGGCACTCGTTTCCTATGTTTTAGAATCAAGTTATAAAATAAACAAATTATATTTTATCTAAGAGTGTCACTCTTGTGTCGAGAATTCGACTGTTTATCCATCTGACCCATCTTTCGCAGATTCTCACTCCGGTGACTTCTTCGAAAGATCTCCACCCTTTTATACCCCCTCACAGGTGTTCGTACCGACGACTTCTCCGAAAGACCTCCATCCCTTTATACCCCTCGCAGGTGTTCGTTCCGGCGACTCCTTCTAAGCTTTACGGCATTGATCGTTTTACAATCGGTGGTCCAATTATCCCTTTCGCTCCACTCATGTTCTTGGCAGCTTCGATTCTTTGCTACGCATCCCCGTTACCGCATCAGTTGGTATCAAAGCACCAACCGCCTACACGATGTCCAACCCCATCACCCGTGAAGAATTCGATACCCTCCATGGCGACTTAAACACCATCAACACCAACGTGCAAGATCTCACCCAACAAATGGAAGAGATGATAAAAGCCATCCGAGTTCGCTTCGGCGAATAATCAAAGGATCCTAAAGGGCCAACCGAAAATCTCCATCACCGACATAAGCATGAAGAAATACGCTCGCACAACACGGTAAGGGCTGAACGTCGTCACACCACCGGCTACCAACAACAATATTTCACACAACGAAGCCGAGACGACACATATCCCCGTGATCTCGACAGCGACCTCAACGAAGATGAAGTCCTTAACCATGAACCCCGCGATCGCTGGCTAAGATGTTACAACTAAGGTGATCGTCGATTCCAAGATGACTACAACGGCGGCAAGTTCAAAATAAAAAAGAACCTTCCATCATTCAACAGACGTCTGCATATTGAAGATTTTCTTGACTAGCTGACCAAGGTCGAGCGTTTCTTTGAATACATGAAAATTGCCGAGGATCGCAAAGTGAAACTTGTCACTTATCGACTTAAAGGTGGTGCCTCGGTATGGTGGGAGCAACTTGAGTTCTCTCGTGTACGCGAAGGCAAGCCTCCCGTTCGGGAGTGGCACAAAATGAAGCGACTCTTGCATGTCCGCTTCCTTCTACCCGACTACGAGCAAGTACTTTACCGCGCTTACTGAGACTGCTCGCAAGGTGACCGACTTGTATCTGAGGACACTGAAGAGTTCTATCGACTTTCCTCTCACAACAATATAGCCGAGACTGACCGGCAACAAGTGACTCGATATCTTGGGGGTCTTAGACAATACATCTATGATCGTCACTATCTCTAGAATATATATTCGCTTAATGAGGCCGTCAACTTAGTCGAGCGAGCCGAGCAACATATCTAGAAGTCAAAGTCTCCTATGCACCGATGCCATACGAGGAGTCCAGCTACACGAAACTCTTGGAATTCTGAACAACAATTGCCAAATCCACGTGCACTCAACAAAGGCAAAAACATAGCCGAATTGTCGACCCCTAAAACTGCACCGAAAGCTCCTACACCTATCAACAACAACCATTATGCCAAACCCTGAGGAGACAAGTGCCACAGATGCGGTCAACCAGGCTACTACTCTAACCGATGCCCATGTGACTGGGTGCCAATATCGTAGAGCACGATGACGAGGAAGCCTATGTCAAGGACGTATATCCTGAAGAAGACGGTGTGCCGCTAGTTTGTGTTGTCTGACGATTGTTGCTTATGCCAAAAGTTGAAATGCCACCTCAACGCCACGTCTTCCAAACTCGATGTAATGTTCAGAATCGACTGTGAGATATTATCATTGATAATGGTTGCACTGAGAACATCATTTCAAAGACGATGGTGGAAAAGATGGATTTAGTCAAAGAAAAGCATCCGGCACTGTACAAAATTGGATAGATCCAGCAAGGCCACAACATGGTGGTTTCTGAAATTTGCCAAATATCCTTCTCCATCGGTAAGAATTATCATGATATTGTCATATTTGATATTGTAGATATGGATTCATGCCATATTATTTTAGGCCGACGGTAGCAATTCGATAAAGATATCATATACAAAGGAAGGAAGAACAAACACCTTTTATCACGATGGCCGAACTCTCCACCCTATGATGGCTAACGGTAAGTTGAACCATGCCCCATCCGAGTAAAAGCCTCTTCTGATTGTCGACGGTAGAGACTTTCAGAAAGACGCCGAGGACGCAGGGGAGATCTATGCCCTCGTCGAGACTGGAGAAGAAAAGCCACAACCGAACATTCCCGCTGCTATCCAACAGCTACTTGACAAATTTCGAGACGTTCCTGAAGAGCTACCAGCCGAGTTGCCGCCCATGCAGAATATTCAGCATGAGATCAACTTCGTATCCGGTTCTCGTCTACCGAACCTACCACACTACCAAATGAACCCGACCGAGTACCGAATCTTGCAGGACCAGGTCGAGCATTCAATGAAGGATTCATCCAGAAGAGTCTGAGCTTGTGTGTTGTTCCAACATTGCTCACTCTGAAGAAAGATGGAACGTGGAGGATGTGCGTGGACAATCGAGCCATCAACCGCATCACCATTAAATATTGCTTCCCGATACCAAGACTGGAGGACATGTTGGACATATACAGATCCAGAATCATCTCCAAGATAGATCTGAAGAGCGGCTACCATCAGAATTGGATTCATCCTAGGGACGAATGGAAAATTGTGTTTAAAATAAGAGGACTCTACAAATGGCTTGTAATACCCTTCGGCCCCTCCAATGCCTCGAGCACCTTTATGCGACTGATGAACCATGTCCTTAAACCTCTAATTAGCAAGTCAGTTATATATTTCGATGATATCCCTGTATACAGTAAAAGTGAGGCCGAACATTTTAGCCATGTTCGAGAGGTATTAACCATGTTGCCGAAGAACAAACTCTATGCAAATCTGAAGAAATGCAGCTTCCTCGCCATTAGCCTTATTTTTTTGAGCTTTGTGATGAGCGTTGACGGGATCGTCTTGGATGAAAAAAGAGTAAAGACCATCCAACGGTGGCTAACGTTAAAAACTATTTCAAAAGTCCGAAACTTGCATGGCATTGCCACCTTCTATCGTTGATTTGTCCGTGACTTCAGTGCTATCATGGCACCCGTCATGGAGTGCATGAAGATGGGGCGATTTCATTGGGGTGAAGAGGTCGAGACTAGCTTTGCCCTTATTAAAGAGAAGTCATCTATTGCCCCTGACCTTGTTTTGCCAGACTTTGACAAGCTGTTCAAGGTCGAACTGTGATGCAAGAAAGCCGATCGATAACTTATCGCAGCGAGAAGCTTAGCGAAGCTCGCCGAAAGTGGTCAACCTATGAGCTTGAGTTATTTTCCATTATCCAAGCTTTGATGCAGTAAGAACACTATCTCATTCAAAGAGAGTTTCTCCTCCACACTGATAGCAAGCACTCAAGTTTATCAACAACACACGCAATCTGAATCGTATGCATGTTCGTTGGGTTGAGTACCTTCTGCGATTCACCTACATCTTAAAACACAAGTCTGGCGTATTGAACAAGGTTGCTGATGCATGGAGACGAAGAGTCGACCTGCTAATCACCTTAAATCATAAGATGACTGGCTTTGAATATCTTCAGGAGTTGTATGCCGAAAATGAAGATTTTGGATAAATTTGGGACAAGTGCGAAAACACTGAAATAGCAACAGATGGCTACCACATCTAAGATGGTTCTCTTTAGGGGAAATCAACTATGTATTTCTCGCGAGCATCTTGTTCTCGAGCTGCACGGAGGTGGCCTTGGAGGTCATTTTGGCCGCGATAAAACCATCACTATGGTAGATGAGCACTACTATTAGCCTCAACTGAGGTAGGAGGTTCGCAATCATGTTAGAAGGTACCGAATATGCCAAGTTGCCAAAGAGAAAGCATAAAATACAGGCCTCTACCAACCTCTTCCTGTTCCAAACGGTTCGTGGGAAGATTTATCGATGGATTTCACACTCGGCCTACCTCGTACACAAAGAAGCAACAATTCTATCTTTGTAGTGGTGGACAGAATTTCGAAGATGACATATTTTATTCCTCCTCACAAGACTGCCAACGCGACACACATTGCCCTCCCATTCTTCCGTGAAGTGGTGTGCTTGCATGGTATACCATAGTCCATCACCTCCGACCGAGACGTGAAGTTACTCACACATTTTTTGAGGACTTTGTGGGATAGACTCGACACTAAACTCCAATTTAACACCTCTAGCCATCCTCAAACCGAGATCGTCAATCGCACTCTCAGAAATATACTAAGAAGCATTGTAGGGACTCGGCCAAAACAATAAGACGTCGCTCTCGCCCAAGCGAAGTTTGCCTACAATAACATAAAGAGTTGATCCACAGGGAAAACTCCATTTGACATTGTTTACTCTCATAGGCCACGACACGTGTTAGACCTTACTTCCTTAACAAAGACAACAGGCCGAAATATCCCTGCCGAGAATATGATGGAACGGAACAAAATGGTTCATGACGAGGTTCGACAACATCTAAACGAAGCTAATGCTCAATACAAGATTGTTGCCGACCGACACCGACGATCGAACGTGTTCAAAGAAGGTGACTTGGTGATGGTGTTTCTTCGAAATGAGCGATTCCTCGTTGGGGCCTACAGCAAACTAGCCAACAAGAAAATTGAACTATTTCAAGTGCTGCATAAAGTTAATGACGGTGCCTATGTCATTGACTTACTCAATGACATGAACATCTCACGCACCTTCAACGTCGCAGACCTCTTTGAGTACTTCCCTCTCGAAGCACCACAATACTTTGACCCGGACTCAAGGACGAGTTCTTTAGAGGAAGGGGAGACCGATGCGGGAGCATTAATTGAGAATGTTTAAAGCATTCATATTGATGCTTTGAACATCCTCGATTATCATTTATTACTTTTGGTTCATAGTATCAACATTTATGTTTAGAAGTTTGAACATTACCTTCATTTATTGTTTTTCCATTGTAAAGTTCATGGAATCTACCTATTGCAAAGCCTATAAAAGGCCCTCATTTCTTATGTTTTAGAATCAAGTTATGAAATAAACAAATTATCTTTTATCTAAGATTGATACTCTTGTGTCGAGGATTCGACTGTTTACTCATCCGACCATCCTTCGCAGATTCTCGCTCCGGTGACTTCTCTGAAAGATCTCCTCCCCTTCATACCCCTCGCAAGTGTTTGTTCCAGCGACTCCTAGGCTTTGCGGCGTCGATCGTTTTACAATGTGGTCCAGTTATCCCTTCTGCTCCACTCGTGTTCTTGGCGGCTTCGATCTTTTGCTACACATCCTCATTACCGTGTCAAACTCATAGCCTCTTCTCCTTGTCTTTCATGAGATCCAAAAGCAAGACCTCAATGTCGCTGTTACTAGCTCTTCATGTTGCTTTGTTACAAAGAGCTTCTCCTGCTCTTTCGAGATCTTATGATCGATTCTCTGTTGAGGATTACCAAATTTTCATGTCGTCGAGTTTAATTGCCAAATTTGCTATTTTCCTTCTCTTTTTTGTGGGTTTTTTTGCCGAGACTCAAATTATTGTGAGCACGAGTTATAATTTAGTCTAGTGGCGGGTTAGACTTGAAGTCTTGGATGCTCCATTGTTACAATAACGGGTTTCTTGCAATTTGTTTGATTGAATTTATGGATTTGTTCAAGTACTTGGGTTTTTGGTTTGCAATTGTGTTTGAGGTAGAGAGGAGAAGGGGGCAGATGAAGGGTAGAATAGTCTAACTTAACCATGGTTAACCCATCTAACTAACACCTATCTACCAGAGTGGGGTTTGTAAACAACGGTTAAAAATTAAGTGGGTTTTGTAAAAATATCAAGTTTTGGAAGTTTTGAGTGGGGTACATTAAAAAAAACACAAAAGAAATAGCAGATCATGTAACCATACATGATTTTTGGCATGGTTTTTTTACTTTCCCGATGTTGCTGTTAGACTTTCAGGTTGGAAAGCACTATTTGTTCCAGAAATAATGAAGTATCAGTAAAGACTCAACAATACCTGATACTCTAAATAATTAACTGAATTTGACTGGCATTCCACAGGAATAAAGCATTTATAACTGTCTTTGAATCTTATTCTCGCATTTCTTTCACCGTAAGACGTAAGAAGTACACAGTAAACAACATAGTGAGATTTTGATAGAGATTTTGACAGATTGCATTACCACATTGAGGGCATGGAAGCTCCCCATCACTACCTCCGTCACTTGAATATGGAGAAGGCCTCTTTCTTGATGTTTGTTTTTTAATCCCCAATACCTAGGCAAGTAGCAAAATGATACCAGATGAATGCAATTTCATATATTCAAATTATAGTATAAGATAGTACACTCCAAAAGCATATAGTATAAAATAAAGAATAGAAAATCATTATACTATGGTGAGAAAGCATTCCAATTGGTATGTAATGTACCACTCTAGAAATTAACAGCAAACTTTAAGATTAATATTATGCACTACAAAAGAAAATGTTCAGATAGTTAAAGCAATATCAAGGCTTTAAGAAAACACCTTAATACTCAAAGGCTGAGATATGTGAGAGTTACGAGTCTCTTGAAAAGACACATGATCCAACTACCAAGAATCAAGAACCTTGTGTACTAAAATCCATGATTAGATGCATTTACATAAAACACTAATCATTGTGTATGAGAGTCATCAACCAAATGATGAACCCAATCCATATAACAGTAAAAATAATGCATAGAGTACGTATTATTTCTACTAGAAACTTGAAAGCATAGACATAGAAGACACTAGATTCTCATCAAAAGGCCTCCTGTAAATACTTCATATAAATTAGACTTACAAGATTTGACTTAACTGAAGCACATTTATCTAACTGTGCAATCTCCTCATCAGAACGCTTCAGCGAAGAAAAGGTTTGCATGATAACCTACATAAAATGAATGATTCAGATAAATCAGGAATGATAAAGTTAATCTGACTAGGCTTCTGCCCCATTTCTCAATGCATAGATATTTGTTGATCAGCAGCAAAAATAGTGAAGGAAAGATTTGTCTTCTACTTCTAGGCACGAAAAGAACAATCCTAGATTTTGATTAGGTTCAGTCACTTTTGGATCTACTTGTTGAAAGATCAGAGATTCTGAGACTACTTAAGTGACAATAAACTTTTGTTCTGTACATATGGCAGAAATCATTGAATGTATCGCATTAAGCAATTATTTAAAAAAAGGAGTATCATGTAACAATATAACTGATTTATTGACGATAAAAGGAAGATAAACCTTGCTGTAGGCTGAACAGCAACAGATGTTCAAGAATTGATACAATGCAAATGCAATACCACAGGGAACAGGCCTTCAAAAAGTCATTTATTTTATGCAAGTTTGAGGTAATAATAACTATCCTACATAGAGAAGGCTAGTTCGCCACTGCAGCACATGCTTCAGGAATTTCACCAAATTAACAATATGTCAAGAATAGTCATCCTTCAGACTTGTACCATGGTGGGAACTGAGAAGTGTTGCTTACAGCATACAAATTCAATACCTTATAATAGATATGGAAAATAGTATATACATAGGATGATTCTACATATTGAGGCAATATTGCCAGACATGTCATGATGAAAAGTCAGTAGTCTGATTATGATACGAACTATTAAATATATTAAACCATTGTTGTTAAACTCCACATAAAGGCCCTTTAAAGCCCTGCTTTAGCTGAAGGAGACTGCAAAGCACTTCGCTTTGGCATACAGTAGTTAAAGCCTCCTCACTGCTTTAAAGGCTTGAATCCACGCTTTGGCCCTCTTTATGTCCTTAAAACTCGCATAAACTCACTTGTAAGCATGTTAAGTTGGGATAGAACCATTATTCTCGGAAAATTTTTGTACAATATAAAAGTTATCAACAATTGATTCTCATTGTTGTCTCTAATATATACCATTATCTTTCCAGATGTTATATTGACGGCATATATATTAATATTGTCTTAAAAATTAAATGATTCAAAATATTTCCATTGCTACATATAAACTTCATAGGAATCATAAAATAAATCACTTCTATATTTCTAAGAATATTTGTTTCTAAAATTTCTATTTATGTAATTTTCCATCATAATTATTTACTTAATCTTTTAAAAGTCTTGGTATTAATTACCACTAAAAACAACTAAAGCCCAAGCCTTACCCTTCCGCATGGTTACACTTCTTTAGAGGCTTGAAGTGTTTCTTAAACCAGCTTTTTAGGTCAAAATGGGATAGAGCCTTGTTCTACAAAAATTGCGAATTTTATATCGTATTAAATGATGTAATAACTGAGTCTCATAGTTGTTTCCAACATATAGCTTCTTGGACCTTATATTGATAACATATTTGTAAATCTGCTTCCATATTGCATGGAAACTTTATAATAGTCAAAAAAATATCTATGTATTTTTATTTTTTCCCACTAAAAGATCTATTTATATCTATCATTGTTATTTATTATTTAGAAAAGCCTTGGTGAAGCCTTGCCTTCTCCTTTTGCTACGCTTTCCCCTTTCCACAACATAGTGAATACGATAATAAATACCGTTTTTTCACAAATATGATATCAGTATAATAAATACTTTTTTTAAGAGAGGGCCACGAGGCACGCCTTTTGTCTTAGGATCTTGGCTCCTGCCTGCGTATTTATTATTTAAAAAGCCTTGGTGCTTTTGACCACTAAAGCCCGCTAAATCCTAAGCCTTGCCTTCTCCTTTAGCTAAGCTTTCCCCTTTCCACAGCATAAGGAATATGATAGTAAATACTGCTTTCCACAAAATTGAGAACATAATTATAAATACCGCTTTACACATCATTGAGAATATGATAAATACCATCACTATCACACTTGTATCATTCACATTATATCATTCTTAACAAATAATAAACATACAGCAATATAGTAAAGGAGTATCAAAGCAAAACTGCTTAACAGCCCTAAAGTACGCAGTAAGTGCCATAAAACCATATAAGCAACTAGGCAGGTGCTTTTTGGAACACTTCCAAGCACACGATTCAATACCTACTCCCACCCCAACTCTCGTCCACCCACCGTCCGTGCAGTCATACACTCAGCGAGAGTAAAAAAAACATCAAGTTTTACTAGTAAAAGCAAAACATAAAACAAATCCAAACTAGATCATCATCTAAGCCATTCTCATTATGTAAAAGGTGGACAATGGAGCACAACTCAAGGACGATAAAGCTTCACAAAAAGATTAGCCAAGTTTTACAATGGAATTGATATGAAATCAATCATGTACAAATCGTTACCATAATTTATGCCCCAGGTAACTTCGAGCAATAAAGGGTCATGTGATAGATCCTAATACCAAGTTGGCAGCTAATAGGCCTACCATTTACCATAAATATCATTCCCTGTGAGGACAAGCTCAACATCTACGCAAGAACTCACCTCATTTTTTTCCACTTGACTGGTAATATGCACACAAACAAAAAAGTAATGAAAAGACAGTGCCGACCAAAAAATAAAGGTAGTGTCACCTAGAGGCGGTCAGTATTACCTAAAAGCCACCATCGCCACCTACCTATATTCCAATCACGGGTGAGGCCGAAGCAACATGGATCCGAAAACGGAAAATCAGAAGGAAAAAAGGGGTAATGAAAACAAACAGTTTGTTGTAATAGATGTACGGCCATAGATGATCGAATGTGGCTTCTTCTACTTTTCTCAAGTAACATACTACATTAGAAATATAAAGGGGCTTGCTTTACAGTATTGCATGTACAACAATGAGCAGTGATGAAGTCGCCCTGGGGAAAAGGTAGCTCTCAAACAACAAGGTTATATCTTAAGATGAACTAGAAAGGCGAAAAGCATTCGGTCAAGAAACCATTTTAACGTAAAATATGACAAGCGACACATTGGCTGCTGTAGGTGGTGTAACAGAACTTACGAAACACAGCTGGTTAATTGCAACTTCAGAATACAAAGGGCTGTTTCTAATAACAATGTCATATTCATCTCCAATCTTATAAATCATTGTCAGCTTGGATCTCTTTTTGAAACGCCTAAAACAACTTTGCAATGATTGTACAAGAACATATTAGTTTCAGATTAAAACCAATTTCAGTGACATGCAGTAAAAACTAAATAAAAATATTTTAAAAAATCAATTGTAACATATACTTTACTCTAAAACTTGAACATAACCCTCTAAAATGTAAACGGAATGTTCATATGACATGGACAGCTAGAACTTTATATTGGTTTCAAGGTTGTACCCATGCAGGGCCCACCCCCACCCCTATAAATAATTAGGGTTGGTGACACAGGACAGACCGCATTAGTAGGTATTGTGTTGGTTGCATATCTTGAACTTGTGGCAAACTCGTCACAATTCTCAGGTGCAACCAACTCTCCCTCCCGCCCCTTGCTTATTTATCCATTCTAGTTCACAATACACAAGAAGGCTAGATGCCGGCCCACAATATAATTTTTTCTACTTGGTTGCTCGCAGTATCACTAACCACCTAACTTTAAATTGAAAGTTATATTGTGGTATAATTTAATTTTTAATGTGTTGCAACTTGCAAGTCACGAGCGTGAACAATATCCACATAGAAACAGATTCTGCTGTAATCAATTTCACAAGGGAAAGAAAGGATACACGGAAAAAAAACTATATCAACATCTGGAAAAGTGAAAGTTAATGCACGAAAGTACCTCTTCAATATTATGCAAAAAATGGTTTCTTCCAACAGAATGCACAATTGTTCGACACTGAGGACATTTGTTTTTGTTTTGAGACTGGGTTGAAGATTTTCTTAGCCATTCTGAGAAGCAACCATTACTGTATAGAAGAATAAAAAGGTAAGATTCAACATCGAAGGATATCATATAGAAAATTTTCTTCAAAATACATTTATCACAAACAATTGATTACCAAAAATTGTGTAGACAAGGAGCAACGGTGACAACATCATGCCATATGCTTAAGCATATGCTGCATTTTGCATGCTCAACATCTAAAGATATCTACCACTCTCAAACAATATAATTCAGTCAGCAATTGCACCCATAGGAAAAAGAATTAAAATGAAAAAAGAATTTCTCTAACAACTAACCTTTAAGCTTTTCCTTTCAGGCTTTTGAGTGGGTATAACTTGAAAAGTATAACTTAAGAACCCTGCACAGTAATTACAATTGTAAAGCTCTCAGATGAAGTCAAAGATGATTAGTTAACCAATTGAAATAAATATTCTGAATAACAAGACCATATGAGCATCATTATAACCTTAGTGCAAATAATAATCACCGGATACTTTACATTCAATCAGGAAAAAACACAACCTAAAATTGTTTACAGACTCAATATATGGGACAAAAATGAGAAAAATAAATACATCATTACTATTGTTGTTACATCTGATTCTGAGATCAGAACTTTATATCAAGCAAAGAAGAAAGGAAGACACAGATCCAACAAAGTACAAGGTGGTGGTGACAACTAAACTATCCTGAATTCCAGTTAAAATAAGCAGCGGCTCTTCTAAAATCTAAAGTTGGCTCTGATACCAGGATAGAATATATTAGGGTTTAGAAGAGAAGAAAGATAAGGGGGAAAATGATTTCGAATTACTAGAGATCTTTTTCTAGTCCCCTTAATATAGAAAAGGCCACATAACATATTTACCCCTGATATTTCATTAACATATTCTAACACCTACTTATAGGTTAGGCCTTAGGGATGTGTTATCTTCAACTCTTAACATGTAGAAAGCAGGAGAATGGATATCAAAGTATTTTGAGGATTTCGGTTATAGAATTGTAAAACCAAAAAATAACAGGAAAAAAGTAATTGTTATAAAGAAATGAAGGACAGCACAACCAGCAGAAATTTAGTAACAAAGTTTCGAGTTTTTTGAATGCTTGTTTTACTAGGAAGTATGCAATATGATCTGAGTTTTACTACACGGGATCGGCATAAATAATAGAGAGAGAGGCATGTCCCATATTGAGTTCTAACCACTAGTAAATAAAATAATAATAATTAACTTTTTTATGAAAATAATTAACTTATAATATTTTCCTCAAAACATTGCCAGTGAGTTTATTAGAGTATCCAGGCCTTGATGAGACGGATCAGTCGGAAACTCAGAGATTTGCATTGCTGCGATGAAATTCAGTTTTACCGTTATTTGTTCTCAGTGATCTCTATAGATAAATATGCAAAATGCAGATTAAATACCCCATATTTATGATTCAACAGCCTAGTCTCTTATAACGGATATCATACAGATATCTAGCAATCGCAATTTATAGCACAAGAGATCTATCTTAGAACATATAAAGAAGGAAACCTTTAAGCAAAGTCAGGTAACATGGTTTAGTGGCGTATAGTTTACTTTCTAGAAACTTGATTAGATTGGAGTAATTTTCAATCATGGAATGCAGCAATGTGATTTACGCTTCATTTCAAATGTAGTGTTATGTGTCACTGCCAACCATAAGCCGTTCATATGGAAACAGCAGCAAAGCCTTCATCCAAAAATTTTGGAGTTAGCAACATAATCCTCCTCTCCTCGTTCAGCACTGTTAAGGAGTAAGGACCACTTCCTCTGTGCACTATGTTCGTAGGAGCTGAAAAAGATTCCTAACAATTAACAGATATAGGTTTACGCCCAACTGTAATCTGTTAGTCAGGCAAACATACCAACGACAGTCGTCATTTATCCCAGAAAGTATAGAGAATAAATCAATGCTTTCACCGTTCCTCTGTAATAAGGGATGCGTCCTCTGCACACCCTCTTTGTTAGAGCTGAAAGTAAGCTCCTATAAACTACTGCACAGAGTATGCTCAGCTCGTTATCATGTACTCTCAAGTAAAGGCATCAGAGTTGATAAACCATCAGAAGAGAATATCTTCGTTTCTAACTGTAAAGTTCTGTGATCTTCCCAAAGAAGTATCATCAATTTATCTTGCTCAGTCCACGTCAAATTAGAGAGGACAAGATGACCGACTATAATAACCTAGTCAACAAACCATCATTGTTTCATTAAGTTGCTTGCCCAAATATTCCTTCATGCAGCGAAAAATTCGAGACAGTTCACTCAAGAATATTGTATTTGTTGAAATACATTCTTGTTTCATTTAAAACCGGATCATGAAATGATATCTATAAAAAGAACAATCAGATGCAAAGTTCAGAAATTGATGTAACTATTCAAAATATAGCAAATCTTTGATGTATCTCCTTCATGATTTAAGAAACAGCTTAAATTAGACTCAATGATAAATGAGCTAGGACTTTCTAATCCTGAAAGCAACATAGCAGACACCATAGTTTCTTCTGAAAATAACATATTTTGATGGAATAATGGAAGACGCCACAAGACGGCTCACCTTGATTATCAGGCCCTGAAGTAATTTTACTTCCACATTTCATATCCACGGCTTCTTCTCCAACAGTAATTCCATCAACAATTATTTCATTCGAACTGTCAACAAAATTCAGGGAGAAAAGTTACAAGCGAAGGAGGTAAATGAGCAATATTATATAACAATAGTTAACTGATTACAGAAGCACATATTATTAGACAATAGTGCTTATATCTCCAAATTTTAATTGAGCACTTAGTTAAGGACCTATAACTAAGCTTTTTGGATGTGCATATAATTCTGTAGGCATTCTACTCAATTAGATTTGCCAAAATTCAGTATATCTACAAACACAATTTTGATAGTAGGATAGCAATAAGCCAATAAAGGATACATAAAATTTAACATCACTACAATTCAAAGGAAATTGAGTTATTGTCTGATAGATGTAGAGTTCAGACTTAATAGAACGATGGAATCCAAATTTAATTTAAAGAACTTAACAATAAACAACAGCAAGGGAGAACGAAAATGGAGGCCAGTGCAGTGCCATAGTCAAATACCCTACACTGACTCATGTATTTACCTTCATATATAAGGGTATAATGTCTTCAACATTCAGAAAACTTGTGTGGCGCACTAGCTCACCTTTCAAGTGCTTTAAGGTTAACCATTAACTTGTCTCTTTCCCCAGAGTGTTGGTAACCACTTGCATGCAGCAGGTTAAGAAACATGTCTTCAGGGGTGGACTACCATTTTTTGTTATTAAACATTAATATAGTTGATAACTAATCTTGGCAAAGGGTGCATTATGTAAGGTAATAATAAAATTAACAAAGGTGGATCCATCTGAATCCAATTTCTATAGGAATGAACCTTCGACTATGAAATCAAATTTTCAGGACCGATTGTGATTCAGGTAAAACTCTTCTCTTTTATTCTCAATGATACTTAGGAAAGTACACAGGAAAGGTTAAACTGTCCAAATTGTTGTCGTCAGTTAGAATACTCTCCAACGCCCTATTACCTATTCAGTCCATTCACTATAAAAGGGATAAAAACTAGAAAGCTTTTAAATAAATTGATCCAGGCACTTATTTTAGGTAGTCAAGCATAATATAAGAAAAGCTATGTATAGCATCTGTCAATTGTTTAACTGTCATATCATTGCTAATTTTCATTCTCATATATTAAAATATTGGCTCGCTTCTATGATCCAATTCATTTCTACCTTTCAAATTAAACTATAACTTAGGTCATCATGTTCATTTAAGGCTATTCATGTTTCTCGTATTTAGTTGTATAGTAGCATTGCGATGTTACCATCATGTTTTCAAGGTTCTCTCCTTTTGCAGAGGAATAACTAATAAAAACCAGCTTTTATTTTTGAAACCTAATTTCGCTTTAACCATTGTGTAGAATAATATCTGTCGGTTAATTATTCATTATGTAATTGTGTCCAGCATACAGTGAAATGTTGAGAAGAGTAAGGACATAACTGCATCAAGATGAGCATACAGTGAAATGCCGAGAAGACAAGAGAATTGTTTTGAGTTTTCTATGACTGATGAAGTATAGGGTTTGGAGGAGGAATGTTTCGAATTTTCACCTATTTCTATGTGCCTAGACATTGTTCGAAGAAACAATTAAGTAGCACTTCGACGGTTCCATTAGCAGGAAGAACATAGAAATGCAGTTGGAATTGATGATTGTTGAAAGTAAAAAAACCAAATGATGGGACATTAAAGATAGTCCCACGTTGGAAACAACAAATGAAACACATGGGTATAAAATATAAAATGGGTCACACCTCAACAAGGCTTGAGTCTTTTTGTTGAAACACACTTATCATTAAAAGCCCATGTGTAAAAGCTCATCATTCCTTCAACTCTTCTCTAACTTTAAAAATAACTTTAACATGGTATCAGAGCCAATGGCTCGATCCAAACTCGACTCGACAATACTACCAAATGTTGTACTTTTCACATGACAACCACACCCAAAAAAAATGATGGTTGCACGTGAGGGGGAGTGTTGAAAGTAAAAAAACCAAATGATAGGCCTTTAAAAATAGTCCCATATTGGAAACAACAAAAGAAACACATGGGTATAAAATATAAAATGGATCACACCTCAACAAGGCCTGAGCCTTATTGTTAGAACCCACTAATCATTAAAAGCCCGTGTAAAAGCCCTTCACTCCTCCAACTCTTCTCTAACTTTAAAAACTCTACTCTACTTTAAAAATAACTTTAACAATGATGTTAATTGTTCCCCTGCAATGAGTCGTGAGAGCTTGGTTTCTTGGTTTAAAATCAATCTATATCAAACAAAACAGCGACTATGGAGCATGGTGTCGTGGTTACGGTGAGTCGTGAGAGCTTGGTTTCTTGGTTTAAAATCAATCTATATCAAACAAAACAGCGACTATGGAGCATGGTGTCGTGGTTACGGTGGCGATGGAGAGGATTATTGCAAAGGACAATGCAGCACTTAACAATGATGCTATTAGCGGTCTGAAGATTGTGATAACATGTATTAGTAATTCGGGTTCAAAACCCTTTATGCATTAAATTAATGGGACTGCAACCTCTATATGCAATAGGGAGTATGGACTATGAGGTGATTGTGTTTTCTACAATTGCAAAGGAGGCAAAACTTGTGTCTAACCCTCTTTTGGAGATATTGTATGCATGAGATTATTCTACAAAGACTCAGAATTATAAGATCTAGGCATTCAAAGAGTACGAGTCACAAGGTCTTATCCTTGTAAGGCCTGATGTATCAACACTAGGACTTGATTATCGTTGATGGGAAGAACACAGTAGTGGACTTCTCATTTGAAAAGAGTTCAAGAACAAATACATTTTCTTCTAGTGGGAAAGTATTGCGGAATGGACAGGACTGGTTTATAGCCTTGACAAAGAGATTACTTCTTGTGAAATCAAACTAATTGCCGCTAATGAATTGGCTTTGACCGAAACTTGAGAGCTCCATAAACATGTCTTGTTGGAACATTCAAGCTACCATTGGAAAGTCATACAACTATTGCAAGTCTGTTGCTTGATATGGTTGAAACAATCACATGTATAAGTAGTAGATGAAGATAGTGTTGGTTTAAATTCGGATATAATTGCAAATAAAATAGTTTAATCCGAACATATATTTTATTAAAAAAATATTAGGTTTCAAATAATCACATAAACAAATAGAAATAAAATATGAAAGTTTAGAAAGGCAAGCATGTTGATGGAGTACCAAAAAAGTCCACAAATCAAGTCCAAACATGAAATCTTCTAAGTTAACAAATTGGCATGTTTTGTGTGAAAATCCTTGCCCTTTCAAGTCATCGATGGCTGCCCTATCCTCATTTAGCTTCATTTTTCAACTATTTCACCAAACCTTAATAATAAATAAGTGTGAATGTGTTAAATGAATGTTTGAATGTATTTCTTTTTATCTTTGGTGTTGAATGTAAAACCTATATAAAGGCAAGGATGTTGTAGAGTTGAACCAAAACTTGATGAAGTATAATATGAATTTTTAAAGCTTTGTTTGCTTTACTCTGAACCTATTTTGAGAGTGTTTTAGAGGTCATCGGCTGCGGTCGAGAAGTTTCCCAAGCTTTCCCATTATCAACATCATCATCACCGTCTACAACTCCACCAACCATCAACTAATCCTTCTATTCTGCATCATTTCTGAGCCAGAACAGCTGCAGTTTCAGTTTAAAACTGATATGGTTGGACCTAAACATGATGTTTTAGCTATGCTGAAGCAACAAAACAATTGCAAGTTCGGCCCATGTCATTCTGGATCGATTTCAGCTCTGAACAGCAGCAATAGTTGCTGTCCAGCTTGAGTTCGTGCTCCCTGAACAGCATATCCAATAAAGAACAGCTTGTGAAACCTCCGTTTCAGCCTCGGACCTGATTAAATTACGATAAAAATTCTATATTGATGCAAGTCCGTGTAAATTGAAGGTGCATTGAGGTAAAATTGGTTTTTGTATGTTCTCGGGCTGATCGTTTAGTTGACTTACACTCGTAGGCTTATCGATTACCAACATTAAATCCATTGCTTTTAACTCTGACATTCCCTTGTGATTATTTAATTGATAGTTTATATTATTTATTAATCACAGTGTTAAATGTTGGATCTCTTTGTGTAATTTGCATATAGATTAGAACGTGCATCTATAGTTTATATGCGTTGCATCATCCGCATCTTATATATGGTTAGTCTTTCTGTTCCGTCATGCGTCAAATTAGTATCAGAGCCTAGGTTGGACCATATCATATCGCAGTAGGAATTTTAGGACGAGCGCTCGAAGCGTGGTTTCTCGTGATCATAGAAATTCTTATCATGATTATAAAGATTATTCTTATGATCATTATGACAATAACTATAGTTACGATAATTATCACCGATATGATTATTCTTCTAAGCAAAACACAGGCATTAATGAAAGAATCAAACGGATAACTGAGCCTAATGATTTTTACGGTAGAAATGATACACAACATATCGTTGATTGGTTGTCTGACATGGATAACTATTTCAATCATCATGAATTTTCTAATTGTCGTATGATTAGATTGGCAAAATGGAAATTAAAAGGAGAAGCTATAAAGTACTGGATCAAAGTAGAGCAACAAAAATCTATTACATTTTGGCTAGAAATGATAGACAGTTTAATGGAGCAGTATTGCATTATCCAACGAAAATCTAATTTTAAGGAGCCTCCTTTGCCGCATGTGACTCTTAGTGATCCTACTACACAACCAATTTTAATAATTCCACCACCCGTTATCTCTTATAAAGAGATGTGGGATGAGTTTTGTATCGTCGGCAACACAATTATAGAATCATCATACCCGGTTGGTGAGAACATCCTTGGTGAGAGTATTAGTGATTTTGTAGAGGTTCTTCAAACTTTAATTGAGTCAAGTGACACATTATCTGTAAATAATGTGATCACTCCCACTTTAAATGAACCATATGTTGAAATCATCCAGTCTCTTCATGAGAATGGTGAGGTGACATCTGAGTTGATTGTTACTCCTTGTATTGAATCATCGATTGATTGTTCTTCCTTTGTCAATAGTCCATATGATATCGATAATGCATTTGGATACCCACTCGATAGTTTGCCTTATTTTGAAGTAAATCCAATAGCATACGATAATATTTCTCGACAAATGAACATGTTAGTGCAACAAAATGCTACTGAGGAGAGGTTTCGATCTAGTATTTTGGCAATTGTTTTCTCACTTGAGATTACACATCAATCTTCATCCATCTCTAGAGATGACACTTTCATATTTTTGCTCAAAGATTCTATAGTATTCGATCAATTTCATTTGTGCACTGTGTTATCATTTAGGTATGCATAATGATAGACCGCTTGAATGGTTAGTGCTAATTTTTTCTCTCTCCAAAGCGTCTAGCACAATCGTTCAAGTTTCCTGTCCTTAGGGTGTTTATTATAAGCTTGCAACGCATTTGCACATCTACATATTTTGCATTTTCGAGATCCGACAAAAGATGATAGTGATAGATAAATTCTATAATCTGCAACTAATATTCACAAGCGAACTATGAAGTTTAAAGCAAGAGATAAGATGTTGATATCAGTACACCTAATGAGATTGTAATGATGCTAGACATTCGACGTATCGATCCATATTCTATATTCGGAAATTGGGGTTAAGTACCAAGTGGCATGGGTGCTAACAATGTGTTCGTCAACAACTTATTCCCATTTAAGAAGCTGATTAATATTCTGCAATTAGTCAAGAGACAAAGTTATTTGCACTCTAAGGAATTGCAAGTTGATATATGATATCTAAGCTTGAAAGGCGTACTTAGTTACTCGATGAGATTGATTATTCAACCCGGAAAATTACACCGATGTTTCACACCTCTATGCATTCACCAGGTGGTAGAAAAGAATTTAACCGTGGAGAATGATGGGGTCCCAAAAAAGTCCACAAGTCAAGTCTAAAAAGAAAATCTTCTGAGTTAACAAATTAGCATGTTTTGTGAGAAAATTCTTGCCCTTTCAAGTCATCGATGGCTGCCCCATCCTCATTTATCTTCATTTTTCTACTATTTCACCAAACCTTAATAGTAAATAAATATGAATGTGTTAAATGAATGTTTGAATATATTTCTTTTTATCTTTGATATTGAATGTAAAGCCTCTATAAAGGCAAGGATGTTGTAGAGTTGAACCAGAACTTGATGAATTATGATTGTTGGGGTCAAAATTTGCACCCCAGTTGACCGGGTCAAATTCAAGGTCAACCCCAAGCCAGGTGGGCCCAAGCCCAGATCAAGTGGGCCTATACCCGAGTCGAGCCCGAACATGAAGCGGACGGCCTCCCCTATGCAAATAAAAAAGTCATGTAATAAATAATTTTAATGTAATTTTTTGTATGCATGAATGGACATAAAGCCAAATTTTTGTAAAGCCCATGGCTTATGTGCAAAAAGAAATGGCACATGCGCCATGGGATGGGCAAAATGCCATTTTGTAAAGCCCAAGGGGCTATATGCAAATATGTAAGCATATAAAAGGCAACATGATGATGAATAAAGAATATACTTTTCATCCCCTAAAAATCTTGGGTTTGTGTCTCTTTCCCCTTTCTGAAGGTTCTAAACCTCCTTCTTTCTTTTGAATTAAATCAAGAGTTCTACTCTTCCTTTTATAAAACTAAATAGTTTTTCACCACAAAACCCACAAAGGGGAACTTAGATCTCCCATCAGATCTCAAAAAGAAGAGATTTTTAAAATCTCACATCTCTTGATTTTCAAGATCCTGCCAACAGAGGAGGAGGAAGAAGACTCATCTTCAGAAACCCTACTTTGGGGAAGAGCTAGGGCTCAAGGGGAGAAGCCCTTCATCAGCTTCAAAACATCCTAGGAGTTTAACTCCTCATATACCCACACACACACACACAATAATAAGTGCTCCTTTCTGGGAGTACAACTCCCATTGCAGGGACCAAGTCCATTTTGCCGCCTGAGCGCCCACGTGCTGACACGTGGGGCGCTAACGCTCAAAGCGCTAGTGCCCTTGCGCTCAGAGCGCTAGCGCCCAAAGCGCTATCGTCCGAGCGCCCACGTGCTGACACGTGGGGCGCTATCGTCCGAGCGCCCACGTGCTGACACGTAGGGCGCTAGCACTCAAAGCGCTAGCGTCCTTGCGCTCAGAGCGCTAGCGCCCAAAGCGCTAGCGCCCCAGCACCCACGTGCTGACACGTGGGGTGCTAGCGCTCTTGCGCTCAGAGCGCTAGCGCCCACGTGCTGACACGTGGGGCGCTAGCGCTTTTGCGCTCAAAGCGTCAGCACCCAAAGCGCGAGCGTTTTTTCCCACGCATCCTTTGGATGCCCTTTCCCTTTTTTTTATTTTATTTTTCATATATGTATACACACACACATACTCTACAACACTATCCCTCCCAAAAAAAGGGCCGAGACGCTGCCCCGCACCCCGCAAGGGGGCTGCTCCAGCCCGCTATCCGGGTAGCGGGACCCCCGTAAAAACTCTGCCGGGCCCCCGATATATCCAAAACCCCTTCAAAACACAACACTGCACGTTGAGTTCGCATGACCAGTTTAACCCGTCAATCGGAAGTTCCCTCGCTTCAAAGGCGAGAAGTAATTAACGGCAGCTTAGTCCGCGGCTACCGGACATTTGGATCCCCACAATCAATAAACCCCAGCCTACCCTAGGCAGGGTAGTCTGTAATGCGTCTGACAAGCGCGCGTATTCCCATCTCAATGGGGTGACGAAAAACACCCTTCAAATTCTGGCACGTCCGGTGGGACCTTATCTCTCCTCCCACATTTCGGGTTAAACGTTCATGCAAACTCAATCAATATACATATTGATATTTATACTAAAATAATGCTCTTTTCATCTAGGACTTCAAGCGATCAAGCCTCAACCATGTCTCCAAGGATCAGCTCAGCTCTCGACACAGCTCACATCTCCTACACGATGAAGATGGACGCCAGGATGGTCCTCCCGGCCAGTCTCGGGCGACAATGGGAAGAGCTGCCGCTACCATTTGGCTTTATTCTGTTTGTGTCCGCTAACGCCATCCCAGCTCCTCAAGCCCCGGTGACAGACAAACCGGTCTCGAAAGGCAAGAGGCCAAATGTGGTGGTCTCGAAAGCGCACCAACTCAAACGCAAGTCGGTGTTTGAACGAATTTCCTTGGCCCCAACTGGGGGCAAAGCCGTCAACACCAACAAAGCAGCAAGGCCTCTCGAGCAAGCTCCGGCGATGCCCCTGATAACTGCTCAATTGGGTTTCTTCTCTAAGCTCCCCATCACTCAGCCTATGGCGGCTTCCCGGAGAGCAGAAGCCTGCCAAGCCCTCAAAATCGAGAAGCTAAGGCAGAAAAGGCTTAGATACAGAGCCAACAAAAGGGCTAGGGCTCCGGCCATGTAAAAATTTATGAATTTCCAAAGCCCGGGTCGCACCGCGAAACCAGCTGCCAGTGATGAAAGGATAGCTGAATGTGTTATCCACACCGTCTATATGGTGGGCACGCGTCCCAGCGACAACCTTCGCAGCAAAAGCAAGGATGGAGCCACCACATCTCAAATCCAATCTGGTGTGAATATAGCCGTCACTTTCCAAGACCAGTATCCTCCAGAGGGTGATGAAAATCCTCCCAGTAAGGCTGATAGGCATAAAGATCCCTCGGTTCATGAGGAGTCGGGCTCGGAAAGCGAAGATGAGCCAACTTTCCATCCTAAGACCGCAGAGCAGCTTCTCCAAGAGCTCCGAAAACAGCTCGGAAGCAAAGACAAGGAGATGGCCAAGCTCTACTCAAAGATCGACGACTTGACAAATGTCGTCTTACGGCTTACGGCCCAACTTGCCTCTCAGCCGCCCAATCAAGCGCAGGGCTCTGCTCGTGAACCGGGAAACGGTGTCCCGGGGCAGCCGATGCCTATTCCCTCAAATCCAAAAGTGGACAGACCGCATGAAAATCAGTCGCATCCTATCTCGGGAAATTTCTTGGCTACCGATGACAGTAGCCCGCTAACTCAAGATCAAATCATGGATTTGGTTGCCAACAAAGTCAAAACATTGGTGACCGAAGCTGAAGTGCAAAAAGATATCAGCAGTAGTGGGAGACCATATCCTGCTCGGTATGATCTGGTAGAATTTCCTAGCGGCTATGTCATCCCCAAATTCGGAAGATTCGATAGGACGGGAAATGCGAATCAGCAATTCGCCCACTTTAAAGCCTCATGCAGGAATATTGGGGGCAATGATGCGCTGCTCCTCCGCCAGTTCGTTAATAGCTTGCCGATGTTGCTTTCAACTGGTACGCGAGCATACCGGATGGCTCCGTCACAACTTTTGTCCAAATGGAGTCTCTGTTTCGGCAGAGGTTCATGAGCATCAGCGATAAGATCACCATCGCCGACCTCGTAAGGACCAAGCCAAAGAACAACGAAAGCATCACTGATTTTATAACCCGATGGCGCAATCTCTCCGTCAAATGTGAACCGCCGATAGAGCAGGACCAATCTATCAGTCTCCTTATCGGAAATCTCAATAATTGGATGGCCCCGTTTCTATGCACCGCGGGTCTCAAAACATTCCAAGAGCTGATCAGAAAAGTCCAAATGTTGGAGCGCTCAAAGCAGGAGTTCTCCTTGGATTCCCAAAATAACAATAGGTCCTGGAGAAACCGAAAGGACGATAATCGCAAAGGCGGAAATTCCGACGATTCTGAATCTTTTAACACTTCGACTAACCGAAATAAGCAAGGGATGAGCGGGCCTAATGCCAACCAGCCTCGGAAGCCAGTGTTCGGAAAGGGAGGAGAATCTTCACTGAAAGAAAAGCTAGATAAGGTTTATTCCTTCAGAAGGGACAAAATCCATAAAATATTCAAAGACGCCCTGAGAAACGGTCTACAACTGCCAGAGTCAAAAAGACCGCAGGAAGCGAATATGACCGACGACGCCAAATACTGTCCCTATCACAGAGTGATAGGTCATGCCATTGAGGACTGCTTCGTCTTCAAAGATTGGGTCGAAAAGCAATACAAGGCAGGAGAGATGGAGCTGTCTAAAAGCGTGTTAACAAACAGTCCAGCTGCGACCGCCAATTTCATACAAACGGAGACCGAAGTTCTTCGTAAAACTGATTCTCTCAAACATCTGTCTTTCTCTGAAAACAGTCGACCACCACGTCATTAAACTGGGAACAATCGACCTCTAAGTCGTTAAACTGGGAATGTAATATATATATATATGTAAATAAACAAAAAAAATGTGTGAATAAAAGAAAAATAAAGAAAAGCCGAAATGATAGGGCAACTCGCAATAAAAATCAGCGAGTAAAATAAAGATGAAAATAAAACCGAAATAATGGGGCAACCGCGAATAAAAGCCGAAATGATAGGGCAATCGCGATCTTCGCGATAAGAAAAGCTGAAATGATAGAGCAATCGCGGTAAAACAAAAAAAACAAAAAAATGGCGAATGATGAGTCGCTCCTGGCATTATTCCAGTGCAGCGATTCAGACGCCAACAAAGTCTCGAAATTTTTCCGGCCCTACGGTTAGTCCCCACAAATTGACTACCGTATACAATCCACGGGCTCAAATAATTCTCACCACACTCATGCCCCACTGCAATCACCAATCCAGCGGCCGATCTCCCCCCTTGGAATTACGCTCCATTTGGGAAGACCCACTCATGTGTCCTCACGATGCATGAGGAGAACAAACTTTTGTGGGATCCTTACGACTCACAAAGGAAAAACACACTTGGGGGTCCTCACGACTCATAAGAACAAAATGCACCTACGGGATCCTTATGATTCGTAGGGAGAAAATGCTTTTATGGGACCCTTACAGCCCATAAAATTGAAGACTTGGGTGATAGGGATCTAAACCTGTCTTCTAAGCCATTACTTCCTAATCCCTAAGTGGCGAATGATGAGTCGCTCCTGGTACCATATTCCAGTGCAGCGATGCAGACGCCAACCAAATTCCAAATCTCATACCCAAACGGCGAATGATGAGTCGCTCGGCGATGATGAGTCGCTCCTGGTACCATGCTCCGCTCTTCGGAATGATGCTCCGATCCATCGAATCATGCTCCGCTTTTCGGAATGATGCTCCGATCCCTGGAGTCATGCTCCGATCTTCGGAATGATACTCCGAATCCTGGAATCATGCTCCGCTCTTCGGAATGATGCTCCGACCCTTTGGAATCATGCTCCGCTCTTCGGAATGATGCTCCGATCCTTGGAATCATGCTCCGCTCTTCGGAATGATGCTCCGATCCCTGAAATCATGCTCCGCTCATCGGAATGATGCTCCGATCCCTGGAATCATGCTCCAACCTCCTTGGAATCATGCTCCGCGCTTCGGAATGATGCTCCAATCCCGGAATTATGCTCCAACCCTCGGAATTATGATCCGACTCTTCGGAATGATACTCCTACTCTGGCATTATGCTCCGCAAATCAGAATGATGCTCCGATCCCCGGGAATCATACTCCCCGAGGGATGCTTCGCCCCCGGAATGATGTTCCACCTCGAAGTCCGGCTTCAAGATCCATCAATTTCATGTACACAATTCAAATGTGCGGTGTGCATTTATTGATGGGGGCACTTTGTTGGGGTCAAAATTTGCACCCCAGTTGACCGGGTCAAAATCAAGGTCAACCCCAAGCCAGGTGGGCCCAAGCCCAGATCAAGTGGGCCTATGCCCGAGTCGAGCCCGAACATGAAGCGGCCGGCCTCCCCTATGCAAATAAAAAAGCCATGTAATAAATAATTTTAATGTAATTTTTTTTATGCATGAATGGGCAAAAAGCCAAATTTTTGTAAAGCCCGTGTCTTATGTGCAAAAAGAAATGGCACATGAGCCATGGGATGGGCAAAATGCCATTTTGTAAAGCCCAAGGGGCTATATGCAAATATATAAGCCTATAAAAGGCAACATGATGATGAATAAAGAATATACTTTTCATCCCCCTAAAAATCTAGGGTTTGTGCATTTTTCCCCTTTCTGAAGATTCTAAATCTCCTTTCTTTTGAATTAAATCAAAAGTTCTACTCTTCCTTTTATAAAACTAAATAGTTTTTCAACACAAAACCCATAAAGGGGAGCTTAGATCTCCCATCAGATCTCAAAAAGAAGAGAATTTTAAAATCTCATATCTCTTGATCTTCAAGATCCTGCCAACAGAGGAGGAAGAAGGAGACCCATCTCCAGAAACCCCACTTTGGGGAAGAGCTAGGGCTCAAGGGGAGAAGCCCTTCATCAGCTTCAAAACATCCTAGAAGTTTAACTCCTCATATATATATATATATATACACACACACACACGCACGCACAAAATAATAAGTGCTCCTTTCTGGAAGTACAACTCCCATTGCAGGGACCAAGTCCCTTTTGCCACCTGGACGCCCACGTGCTGACACATGGGACGCTAGCGCTAGTGCCTTTATGCTCAGAGCGCTAGCGCCCACATGCTGACACGTGGGGCGCTAGCGCTCAGAGCGCTAGCGCCCGAGCGCCCACGTGCTGACACGTGAGGCGCTAGCGCTCAAAGCGCTAACGCCCTTGCGCTCAAAGCCCTTGCGCTCAGAGCCCTTGCCCCCAAAGCGCTAGTGCCTCAGCGTCCACGTGCTGACACATGGGACGCTAGCGCTCAAAGCGCTAGCGTCCTTGCGCTCAAAGCACTAGCGCCCACGTGCTGACACGTGGGGCGCTAGCACCCTTGCGCTCAGAACGCTAGCGCCCCAGCGTCCACGTGCTGACACGTGGGGCGCTAGGGCTCTTGCGCTCAGAGTGCCCACGTGCTGACACGTAGGGCGCTAGCGCTCTTGCGTTCAAAGCGCCAGCACCCAAAGCGCTGGCGCTTTTTCCCACGCATCCTTTGGATGCCCTTTCCCTTTTTTTTATTTTATTTTTCATATATGTATATACACACACACATACTCTACAACACTATCCCTTCCAAAAAAAATTTGGGTCGGGGCGCTGCCCCGCACCCCCCTTGACCCCCAGCCCGCTATCCGAATAGCGGGACCCCCGTAAAAACTCTGCGGGCCCCCGATATATCCAAAAACCCTTCAAAACACAACACTGCACGTTGAGTTCGCATGGCCAGTTTAACCCGTCAATCGGAGGTTTCCTCGCTTCAAAGACGAAGGGTAATTAACGGCAGCTTAGTCCACGGCTGTCGGAGATTCGGATCCCCACAATCAATAAACCCCAGTCTACCCTAGGTAGGGGGAGTCTGTAATGCGCCTGACAAGCGCGCACGTATTCCCATCTCAATGGGGTGACGAAAAACACCCTACAATGATATGAATTGTTAAAGCTTTGTTTGCTTTACTCTAAACCTTTTTTGAGAGTGTTTTAAAGGCCACCGGCTGCGGTCGAGAAGTTTCCCAAGCTTTCCCATTATCAACATTATCATCACCGCCTACACCTCCACCAATCCATCAACTAATCCGTCTATTCTGCATCATTTCTGAGCCAGAACAGCTGCAGTTTCAGTTTAAAACTGATATGCTTGGGCCTAAACATGATGTTTCCGCTATGCTTAAGCAACAAAACAATTGCAGGTTTGGCCCAGGTCATTCTGGATCGATTTCAGCCCTGAACAGCAGCAATAGTTTTTGTCCAGCTTGAGTTTGTGCTCCCTGAACCGCAGATCCAATAAAGAACAACTTGCGAAACCTCCGTTTCAGCCTCGGATCTGATTAATTACGATAAAAATTCTATATTGATGCAGGTGCGTATAAATTGAAGATGCGTTGAGGTAAAATTGGTTTTTGTATGTTCTCGGGTTGATCGTTTAGTTGACTTACATCGTAGGCTTATCGATTACCAACATTAAATACATTGCTTTTAACTCTGACATTCACTTGTGATTATTTAATTGATAGTTTATATTATTTATTAATCACAACGTTAAATGTTGGATCTCTTTGTGTAATTGGAATATATATTAGAATGTGCATCTATAATTTATATGTGTTGCATCATCCGCATCTTATATATGGTTAGCCTTTCTGTTCCGTAGCATCACATGTCGAAGCGAGGCATGCAGATAGCTGTGCTGCCCTAAAAATATATTGCCACTCTAAAATAAAACAAAATAGATAACTTGAAATTATTCATAAAACTAATGGATTAAATCGAAATAATTGCAATTTCAGAAATATATCTTTAATCTAAATATAGTTTTGTCAAAATATAATCATATAAACAAAATGAAATTAAAATAAAAGTTAGAAAAGCAAGCCGAAGTGAGGAACGCAAATAGTTGCACTGCCCTAAGAACATATTGTCATTCGTACAGATTGTACCAATAAAGACGCTCACAAGGTACAACACTTCTCGGCCCATCTGATTCCTCCGTTCAGTACAAACCACAAGTGAAGCTTTGTTTTTTTATCTCATAGTCTTGCAAAGTCCGAAAGAACAAAGACAAAGCAAAAAGAATCACCGAAACCGCTGTAGAATTAAAAAAGATATTTGAGTTTTAATGATAATATTTTTGATTGTCTGTTAACTGGAATTTTAACAAAGAATTTTTTTTTATGTAATCGGATGATTAAAACAGAATCTTTTAAATAGGCATGAAAAGTTGCAAGCAAAAACCCGTAGGTAAAATTAAACTGAGGGTTGAATTTTCATTTTACGGCCATTGTCTCGCGCATAATCAAAAGGTGTATGCATTTTCTCACAAAGGAATAAATATGATTTGATGGGATATCCTTTGGGCCTTGCTGGGCCTTGAAACCATTTGCTCATATTTTACAAATTCTAGAATACTATAAGATTGAATACAATAGGCTTTTGTATTCAATCAAGTTGTATGTATAAATAAGCCAAAAGTTCAATCTTTTGAAGGCAAAAGTATACTATTAAGCAACATAATCCCAAATTTTGAATCTTTTCATTTTTCCGATTTAACATATATTCCAACCACCGAATTCACAAAATTAAAATAAACTAACATTCCCCATGAAAGGTTTAAAATTTGGGAATGTGTCAGATATACAAATGATCGGCGAAAATAAAAAGTTTCCAATGTCTAACAAATGACTACTATCATCTTTCGGCCGGACGCAGTCAACACTAAAATGCTTGTGTGAGTCTAGACACACTTGTATTTAAACACAATATGTTTAATGTCTACTTTATTATTTATTTTTGTTTTGTTGGGTATTTATTTTATTTCATTTTAATTTTAAAAAATAATAATTTTGAAATAAACTTATAATATATTTTTGAACCTTTCATAAGAGAATGTTAGATTATTTTGATTTAAACTATAATTTTATAAATAATTGAATTTATTTTAATTTTGGAATTTTGATGATTGAAATATATGTTACATCGGACAAAGGAAAAAATCAAAAATTGGAATCTTGCCGCCTAACAGTATTTCCTCAGGTATCAAAAGGATTGAAGTTTAAGCTTATTAATACCGATAACTTAATTGCATACAAAAGCCTATTGCATCAAACCTTTAAAGTATTCTAAAAATTATAAAATATGAGCAAATAGCTTTAAGGGCCAGTAAGACCCAAGATATTACATCAAATCTTATTCATTCTTTTGTGGAAGAATGCATGCGCCTTTTGATTATGACGGGAGACAACGGCAATAAAGGGTAACAAAGATCAACTCTCAAATTGATTAGACGCGATTTCTGTCTACGAGCTTTTGTTCGCAACTTTTTAAATATATTTTAAAATATCCGCTTTAATTTTCCGATTACAAAAAAAATTCTCTATCAAAATTCTAGTAAACATAGAACCGAAAACACCATCACTAAAAATCAAATATCTTTTCCAATTCCACATCATTTCCGGTAATTCTTTTTGCTCTGTCTTCATTCTTTCAGCTCTATAAGATTACGAGATTAAAATCAAAACTTTCCTTACAATTCATACTCAACAGGAAATCGGAGAGGCCAAGAAATGTTGTATCTTAGGACATCTTTGCCGGTACAATCCGTATGAGTGGCAATACATTCTTGGAGCATCGCAGCTATCTATGTCTCTCGTTTCGACAGGCTTGTTTTTTCACTTTTATTTTTATTTTGTTTTGTTTTTATGATCATATTTTGAAACATTTTTACTGGCGTGTTTTTAACTTTTATTTTTATTTTGTTTTGTTTATGTGATCATATTTGAACCATATTTTAACAAATTTATATTTTGGATTAAACTATTTTCATTTGCCATTATTTTGAATTTAAACCAACAGATTGATGAGCTGTAGGAAATGCTCAAACTTGATTCTTCTACAATTGTGAAAAGCGCAATGGCACACAACATAGATAAAGATTGATCAAGATTTGAACCCTAACTTCAAGAAATTGAAATCGGGATATTTTGTTGTAGCTTTCATTGTGAATTCTTGTAGGTAAACTCCAAGAAATTGGGTCGACAACTAATACTAATGTGTTTCTCGACAACTAATACTATAGTTTGAAGAAAGAAAGGTATTTGTTATACAAGTGACGAGAGAGAGAAAGAGAATGGCCCTTGTTCTGAGTTTAGAATCATTTGGAGCTACGGATGGCAATTTTGCCCCGCCCCGAGGTACCGCCCCGATCGGGACGGGGATTTTGACCGTTGACCGGAGCACGGGACAGAGATAGGGAAAACCTAATCTCTAATTAGCGGGGACATGGTGGGGATGGTATTAGCCATCCCCGCCCCGTGCCCCGCAACATAGACAATTATGCATAATATTATTACAGCCTGTTTGCATATGGATTTGATGTTTAAACTTATATGTTTATTGCTTAGGTTGTTTTACAAATAGTAAGGATTCAATATTTATAGTTATTTATGACAAGACTTAATTTTAATGGTTATGTATAAATATTTTGATGAAGTTGGTCTTATCAATTGTAATATGAACACTTGAAAAATGAATAATTAGAATATGATGGGACGGGGTCCCCGCTGGGACTTGGGTTCCCCAGTGGGTCGGGGATGGGATAGATCTTATCTACCCCGTGAGATATACGGCGGGAATGGGATGGGGTTTCACATATGCGGGCCAGGGACAGGATAGGCCATCTTTGTCCCCGCCCCACCCCATCTCCATCCCTATTTGGAGCCTCGCTGACAATGTCATGAAGCTTCCAGTATTTAACATAGTTAGAAAAGTAAAGGAAAAGGCTAAGGCTAAAGCTAAATCAACCATTTATTTGTTTGCTCTTCTAACTAAAGTCTATGCTTTTGGGCTTATGTTGGCATGTCGTGCTTTGCAGATTTTTCAAATACGCGGGGAAAATGACATGTGGATGGGGGCACTTGAAGAGGAGTTTATTGTTAACCTTGGCTCCGAGAAGAAGTTAGAAGATGACAATATCCATTTTGCAAGGATTTAAGATTCGATTCAGTTCCCTGCAAAAGCCAATGGTTCTTATAGTATTAAAGAATCTCATGTCTCGCTTCAAATAAAGTACATGGCAGTGGATTGGCATTCTTGTTTAGGCAAGTAAGCAGAACTCAAGGGATGCCACAATAGTTATCTTAGCTGCAAAAATATATTGAATACAAGTGGAATTCAAGGAGTTGCTTTATGTACATGTGCTCATGGCCTTTCTATCTCCTGCATTTCCTAATGATTGCAAAATGTTACAGCACCATGAAAATCACTTGGAAGGCATCTCATTTGACCTTGTGGACAAGGGCAATCTTATAGGGGGAGTATTGATGCAAGAAGACTTAGTTAAGGGTTGTTTTGTAAAATAATGCAAGTGTAGGGTTCTTTTCAGAATTTGTCTCATCCTAGCTTTCTATACGTATCAAACCAGAGAAAGGAGGAGGTCAGGCAAAAAATGAATTGAATTTTGTATCTCTTTGTTCTTCCTTTCTTGTAATTAGTTAGGGCTGCCTTAGTACTTGCTTTATCAGTTGTAGTTCTTAGTTCTTGTTAGGTTGTAATGGATTTTGAGTACTAAGATACTATGAAGATAGACCACCCCTTTCATTACTCAAAGATGCAATCCTCGGAGATCACTTCACTCGAGTTATTTTCTAGAAACTTATGTCTAAAGAAAACACATTGGTGTAGCATAAGAAAATATAAACATTTAACCATCCATTTAAGTACTTATTCACATACGGATAAACAAATTATGAAAACAACTGCAAATTACAGAAAAACAACAAGCTAAAAAGGTGCGCAAACCTCAAATTTCTGATTTTTGATGAATCGTGATTGTTCCCTGATATCTCGCACCACACAACCTTCTCACCTGATGAACCTGTGACTTCTGAACAAATGATGGTGTCTTGCGACCTAATTTCTATTTCTTGAAACCTCGAGTCATCAGGCACTGCATTCAAAACATAATCCCAATCCAACAAGACCCTGTCATCATTTAAAACCCTAAAATTTTGAATTTAAGAGAAAGGCATACCGAGTTTCGCCCAGATTTCGTCGTCGTCTTCGCGCGATCGAGAGGATTGACCCGATTCCATCCTCGAGGGGTAATCTTGAGATCTAGGGGAGGGATCGGTTCCTTCTTGTAGTTGGGTAATGAGAGAGAAAGCTTCGATGAGAAGATTAGACTTTAGAGAACGAGGGTCCAAAAATGGAGTTTTTTCGTGTTAGGGTTTTGCATTTGGTGTTTCCAAATCGTTTTATGACAGCGATGTCAATCAGCAGTTTCAAAATTGAAAACGGCTTTTTTTGGTCCTTCAAGGAAATATCGAACCACAAATAATGGCAAAAACAGAAAAACTTGCCTGTTTACAAATAAAACCCCTAAATCTTAGGTATTTTAATTACAAAACCAAAACTTATAACAAAATTATATTAGGCCTTAAGTTCCAACGGTCCAATCGTTTTAGCCCATGAGAAGTTTAATGGCGTATTTCACCTCTATTGGATATATATTAGAGCCTCAAATATTCTCCAGCCCTTCCTTCTTCAGTTATCTATGTTCATGCTGCTACTTCACTTATGGGATTGTGTGGTTGGGTGCAATTAAAACTCCATGCATTTTCAATCACACGAAATATAAAAGCAGGTGATCAGTTTGAAGTAGCCGTTACTTCAACGTGTAGTAAAAAATCATGTAATTGCAACTACGTTTAAATTGAACAATTTTGCAATTACATGCGTTGAAACAACAAGCATGTTAGGAAAGGTATTTATTTTGTTGCAGCCATATCCAAAGAAGCATATGTTTTGTAAAACATGTTGTTATAGCTGCATTTTAACAAAACAAATGAATGAAGTTACAAATTCAGTAGTTAGATCTACACGTAGTTGTAAATGCATTGTTTTTTCAGCTGTAAGCAACCAGACAACCCTTTTGATGATGCTCTATATTGGCGACCTTCCAGATCGGGACACGTGGCAGATGACGTGTCCCAGAACTCAGAAGAGAGGGCCCATAGGGCCGATCAGGCCACCCCTGTACCCGACCTACAAGCACAAAGCTGGCTCACCTCAGAGCCCCATGCAAATTGGCCTCCTCGGCTTCTCAGCTCGCCTCCGGGCTACCGCAGGACCAAGATACCTCGGCCCTCTCGCTCGTTCCCGAGCTCTCCCGCCGAGACCATCTTCCTCGGTCCTTCCGACCGACCAACTCCACCACTCACAGGCGTAACCGCCGCTCCGCAAATCTCGTCATGTGCAGATTCTCCGCCAGCAACATCCCACGTTCCACGCCATCATAATCCCCATTAATGGACGATCCGCTCTTTACGCGGGCGTGACGTCGTGAGTGTAACTGCCGGCGAGATTCTCGCGCTTGCTGCTGCATGCCACCACCGCTATATAAACCCCTATCACAGAGAGGTCAAGAAAGCCATTTTTCACACTTTTATGCCGTTATTCTGCTCGGATCTCATCACTAACTTGAGCGTCGGAGGGTCCTCGGTGGTTCCAAACCACCTCGGGACTTCTTTGCAGGTACTCGGCAACAACTTCCTCACCTCACATCTTCCTCCAAAAACCCATTGAGACCCACACGCAACGAAGAATAATCAGCTAAGTTCACCGCGAGATCAACGGAAGACAACATCTGAAGGAGGCCTGAAAAGGAGCTCCATTAGTCGTCGTCGTCCGTAGGAAACGAAAGTCCACAAAAAAACAAAGTTGGCCTTCCGATCTCCATCCCCATGGCAAGCGATCACCCTGAAGATCCGGATACCAGCCGCCTCCCCCTCACCGGAGGCGCGGGTGAACCTCCTCCGGTGACCGTCATCAACGCCCTCACCGGCCGAATAGACCGACACCCCCTCCTTTGACGGGGTCGCACAGAGGGGGCTCGCCACGGCGGCTCGAGGGCCACCTCACCCAAGGATCTAAGCCCTCACTAAGAGGCAGCCCAGCAGCTACCCTGCTCGGCTATCCTTGGCGGGTAGCTTCCCTACCGCAACGCCAGGGATCAGAAAGTCCTCCCGGAGGCAGTCGAGCCTGAGGATCCCTCGCTCGGCTATCCCTGGAGGGTAGCTTCCCTACCGCAACGCCAGGGATCAGAACGTCCTCCCAGAGGCAGTCGAGCCCGAGGATCTTTCGCTCGGCTATCCCAGGCGGGTAGCTTCCCTACCGCAACGCCAGGGATCAGAAAGTCCTCCCAGAGGCAGTCGAGCCCGAGGATCCCTCACTCGGCTATCCCTGGCGGGTAGCTTCCTTACCGCAACGCCAGGGATCAGAAAGTCCTCACGGAGGCAGTCAAGCCCGAGGATCCCTCGCTCGGCTATCACTGGCGGGTAGCTTCCCTACCGCAACGCCAGGGATCAGAAAGCCCTCCCAGAGGCAGTCAAGCCCGAGGATCCCTCGCTCGGCTATCCTTCAGGACAAAAGCCCTCGCCAAGAGGCACCGGGCAGTAACCCTGCTCAGCCAAGGGTCCTTGGTAGGCTTCTTACAGCCTTATAGCTCTTCCCGCGCCAAGAACCAAAGTCTTCCCAGAGGCAGTTGGGTCCTTGCCCGACTATCCCCGGCTGGTAGCTTCCTACCATAACCGACAGGGATCAAAGTCCTCGCCAAGAGGCACTGGGCAGTAACCCTGCTCGGTCCCTGTCCTGAAGGATCAAAAGTCCTCCCAGAGGCAGTCGAGCCCGAGGATCCCTCACTCGGCTATCCCTGGCGGGTAGCATCCCTACCGCAACGCCAGGGATCAGAAAGTCCTTCCAGAGGCAGTCGAGCCCGAGGATCCCTCGCTCGGCTATCCCCGGTGGATAACTTCCCTACCGCAATGCCGGGGATCAGAAAGCCCTCGCTAAGAGGCACCGAGCAGCTACCCTGCTCGGCCATCCTTCGCAGGCCTCTCAGGGACCCTCCAGCGTCAAGGATCAAAGCCCTCGCCAAGAGGCACCGAGCAGCTACCTTGCTCGGTCTTCCTTCGCAGGCCCCTCAGGGCCCCTCCAGCGTCAAAGATCAATGCCCTCGCCAAGAGGTACCGAGCAGCTATCCCGCTCGACCATCCTTCGCAGGCCTCTCAGGGACCCTCCAGCGTCAAGGATCAAAGCCCTCGCCAAGAGGCACCGAGCAGCTACCCTGCCCGGCCATCCTTCGCAGGCCTCTCAGGGGCCCTCCAGCATCAAGGATCAAGGCCCTCGCCAAGAGGCACCGAGCAGCTACCCTGCTCGGCCATCCTTCGCAGGCCTCTCACGGCCCCTTCAGCGTCAAGGACCAAAGCCCTCATCGTGAGGCCGCCGAGTTCCTTCCTGCTCGGCGCATCCCCAACGGGCATCCTCCTGCCCATCAGACGCTGATGGTCTGAAGCCCTCGTCGCGAGGCCGCCGAGTTCCTTCTTGCTCGGCGCATCCCCAGCGGGCATCCTCCTGCCCATCAGATGCTAAGGATCTCAAGCCCTCACCGCGAGACCGCCGAGTTCCTTCTGCTCGGTGCATCCCCAGCGGGCATCCTCCTGCCCATCAGACGCTGAGGATCTGAAGCCCTCATCACGAGGCCGCCGAGTTCCTTCTGCTCGGCGCATCCCCAGCGGGCATCCTCCTGCCCATCAGACGTTGAGGATCTCAAGCCCTCACCGCGGGGCCGCCGAGTTCCTTCTGCTCGGCGCATCCCCAGCGGGCATCCTCCTGCCCATCAGACACTGATGGTATGAAGCCCTCATCGCGAGGCCGCCGAGTTCCTTCCTGCTCGGCGCATCCCCAGCGGGCATCCTCCTGTCCATCAGATGCTGAGGATCTCAAGCCCTCACCGCGAGGCCGCCGAGTTCCTTGTGCTAGGCGCATCCCCAGCGGGCATCCTCCTGCCCATCAGACACTGAGGATCTGAAGCCCTCATCGCGAGGCCGCCGAATTCCTTCTGCTCGGCGCATCCCAGCGGGCATCCTCCTGCCCATCAGACGCTGAGGATCTCAAGTCCTCACTGCGAGGCCGCCGAGTTCATTCTGCTCGGCGCATCCCCAGCGGGCATCCTCCTGCCCATCAGACACTGAGGATCTGAAGCCCTCATTGTGAGGCCGCCGAATTCCTTCTGCTCGGCGCATCCCAGTGGGCATCCTCCTACCCATCAGACGCTGAGGATCTCAAGCCCTCACCACGAGGCCGCCGAGTTCCTTCTGCTCGGCGTCCTCCTGCCCATCAGACGCTGATGGTCTGAAGCCCTCATCGCGAGCCGAGTTCCTTCCTGCTCGGCGCATCCCCAGCGGGCATCCTCCTGCCCATCAGATGCTGAGGATCTCAAGCCCTCATCGTGAGGCCGCCGAGTTCCTTCCTACTCGGCGCATCCCAGCAGGCATCCTCCTGCCCATCAGACGCTGATGGTCTGAAGCCCTCATCGCGAGGCCACCGAGTTCCTTCCTGCTCGGCGCATCCCCAGCGGGCGTCCTCCTGCCCATCAAACGCTGAGGGTCTGAAGCCCTCTTCGCGAGGCCACCGAGCCCCTTCCTACTCGGTGCATCCCGGTGGGTAGCTTCCTACCCAACAAAGACAAGGATCAAAGTCCTTCCAGACTCGACTACCCCTGGCCGGTAGCTTCCCTACTCACAACGCCAGGGGTCAAGACTCTCGCCAAGATCAACCGAGCAGCTTCCCTACTCGGTCATCCCCAGCAGGCATCCTCCTGCTCAACAGACACTGCGGGTTTGTAGCCCTCATAACGAGGCCACTGAGCCCATCGCATGCAGCGGATTTGAATCCCCAACGAGAGACATCAGGTCTATCCAAGTCTGAGTAATCCCCCCTCGACTTCGAGGCCATGGAGATGCCTCCTTCTCAGCAGCGCTTGGCACACTCGGCAAGTGATCAAAATCAACTCGACAACCGATCGCTCCACGTGTCACGCCCACACTGGGCTGCGTCCCATCGGTCCACAGGTCTGCACACGTCGTGTCGGCCAACCGATGCTTGACACGCAGATAGTCGCTTCAGTGACAGGATGCACAAACCGGCGCACTTTCCTTAAATGCAGAGATTTCGCCCTGATTCGCTGGCAGAAAAGGCAGCTGACAGCCCGGGGACGCGTCCTGACGAAATCTTAGGATGGAGCTCTCCCCGGGCGGCCCGGCAGTCCACTCTTGGCCCGATCCGCCAGCTGGTCGGGACAAGAGTGGGGGGCTAATGATGATGCTCTATATTGGCGACCTTCCAGATTTGGACACGTGGCAGATGACGTGTCCCAGAACTCAGAAGAGAGGGTCTACAGGGGCCGATCAGGCCACCCCTGTACCCGACCTACAAGCATAAAGATGGCTCACCTCAGGGCCCCCTGCAAATTGGCCTCCTCGGCTTCTCAACTCGCCTCCAGGCTACCGCAAGACCAAGATACCTCGGCCCTCTCGCTCGTTCCCGAGCTCTCCCGCCGAGACTATCTTCCTCGGTCCCTCCGACCGACCAACTCCACCACTCACAGGCGTAACTGCCGCTCCGCAAATCTCGTCATGCGCAGATTCTCCGCCAGCAACATCCCACGTTCCACGCCATCACGATCCCCATTAATAGGCGATCCGCTCTTTACGCGGGCGTGACGTCGGGAGCGTAACTGCCTGCGAGATTCTCGCGCCTGCTGTTGCATGCCACCACCGCTATATAAACCCCCATCACAGAGGGGTCAAGTAAGCCATTTTTCACACTTTTATGCCGTTACTCTGCTCGGATCTCATCACTAATTTGAGCGTCGGAGGGTCCTCGGTGGTACAAAACCACCCCGGGACTTCTTTGCAGGTACTCGGCAACAACTTCCTCACCTCATCTCTTCCTCTAAAAACCCATTGAGACCCACACGCAACGAAAGATAATCTGCTAAGTTCACCGCGAGATCAACGGAAGACAACATCTGACGGAGGCCCGAAAAGGAGCTCCATCGCCTTTAGTATCGAAGAGACCGGTCCTTATAGAACCACCACACAGCAACCTATAATGCAGTTTTCCCCACTATATTCCCATGATATCAGCTGTTAACCCTATTTCTTGACCATCGATATTGGAGATCGAGGATCCATGCCTTTTACCTAGGCTTGACCTGACATGAACCTAATAATGAAAAAGGGCAACTCTTACAAAGTAATTCTAAACATGCCGAGACTGAAATAAAAATAGTTTATGAAAATGACCATTAAGACCTCGAGCCTCCCTATGCTTCTTACATGACCTTGACTCTAGAGCCAATGCAAGCATCTATCTATCTATATTTGAATCCTATTCTATAATGCAAATGGCATTGGATAGATTCCATATTCTTTGTTTTTGAAAAAATAAAGAAAAAGGGAGAAAGTTTCTCAAATTTTCAAGTCTCCACATCATCAAAGAAAAAGACAAAAAATAATTCAGTCCGTGTAATACCCGGTTTTTTTGTGCACCATATCCGTATTTTTTTATAAAATGTTACTTACAAAATTTATTTATTTATACTTATAATTATTTCGTTTTATTTTAAAACCCTAACCCTAATTTAATCTAAGTCCTTGTATTTTTCTCTAAACAATCCCCCAAATCCTATTATCTATTTTCCCTTTTTTCCTTTTTTATTTCTCAACTTCTTTTATTTCCGAGCCTGGCCCATCTCCCTCTCCCTTTCCCAATTTCTTTTATTTTCCCGAGCCCGGCCCATCCCCCCAAGCGACCCGGCCCAACTCCTCTCCCTTCTTCCTCCTCTCCTCCATTTTCCCGCTCTTTTTCCCCTGCCTCGCGACCGCTTCTCACGCCTCGCACCCACGCCCTGCGACGACGCGCCCCCCCGCAACAACCCAACGGTCGCTTCCCCACGACCCGCTCACCCATGACTCCCATTGTCACGCCCCGCTTCCCAGAGTACGCTAGATTGGGCACGTGACATAGCAACCATGCTACCTGTGGGTAGGAAGTATCCATCCACAATCACATTACGGCTGTAGGGATATCAAGAACAAGATAAAACTATCTAAAAGCATGTCCATAATCCAAAATAACAAGAGTCAATAATCAATAAATGCGGAAGCAAATGATCCAATACAAATAACTGAAAGGTATGTCCCATAATGCGGGCTCACATCAGGAAATGAATGCAGGAAATAAAACTAACTACTACTGAACTCACAGCTCAGCCTGCTGGCTGAAGTACTCCTGCTCGGACTGCGACAGCGGTACAGAATCTGGGCCATGCAAAACCCAGACGTCAGCGCGTCTTTTCAACAAGTAATAAAATATGAACAGTGTAACATGCAATGCAAAATAAACATGAATAAAACGAGGGTAGCAATAATATGAATCAAGCTGTGCAGGGTAGTGTGCAGTGGGTAACTAAACTGTTCTATCAGGTTTTCTATTCTAAAGTCTTTGAAATCAATTGATAAATCGTCGATGTAACTCAATAGTATCCCGTGCATGCCCGGGACCACGGTCAAGATTCTCGGGGCTGAATCCGAGACGTGCCGCTAGGCAGTAACAGGTAGCAGGATGGGCGAGTGATGCCAGCATCATCACTCCGGGGCTGGCCAAGCCCGTAAGACTGATCAGAACAGGTATCGAACTGTTGAGTTACAAGTCGGTTTCACCTTTGATTTCCCCATACCCCCAAGTTATGTATGTCGAGTCAGGTATTCAGTAATCAAGAACTAATGCCAACACAGGATCAGGTAAAAGCAGGTTTGTCTGGATAGACAACGGGAACGGTCCATGAGGGTTACATGTCAGGTTTGTTGGCATCAGACACAAGATCAGGTAACGGGTCAGGTCATGGTACATCAGGTCAAGTCAACAGTATACGGTACCATGCCAGATGTATCAATATATATATATGTGTAGCCATGTCAGGTCAAGGTGTAAACAATATCGTGGGTGTGCTCACAATCAGATATAAAATCAAACAGGGGTATTAACAATATGAGATAAGCAATGAATTACATAATAAGCAGTTTCACTTAAATTACAAGAGTGCAGTAAAACGATATAGCCGTTTAGTCATGTTAGCAGGTTTAAGCACCCTTAGCGGTGCAATAGTTTAGGTATTGGTTCAATACCGTTATTTCAAGTTAAATGCATACGAGTGTCCGAATGTAACAGAACTACATGGATAAATGCCACCATCTATTTAACAGTAAAAAAAATGTGATTAAACAGGTAGATTTGATTATTGGGTTCAAATTGGCAAACTGTAAATTCCATGTTTAACAGTAAAATGTTATAATGCAAATTTTGTAACCGAAATGGGAAAACGATTGTACCAAGCTAATTTTACGGGTTTAGGGTGTCAATACATATATAAATATATTGTATAGCATGTAGCAAGGGGTACTTGCCTCGACGGGTCACGAACCGGGAAAAACGGAACGTAACGTCGGCGGGGAAACTCGCGACGGACGCACGGTTCACGGTTTGAACCCAAACAACGAACAATGGAACCACGCGGGTCAGGGTACCTCGCTGGATCGTCGGGACACGTCACCGGCACGGCCGGATTCCGGCGAACAGCGAACTACAAATCAAGAATTCAATGAACAGCCAAAAGGAGACTCAAGAAGAGGGAAGAGAAGAAGGATAGAGACGAGGGGGCTCACGAGGATCCGTGGAGGGATAGTGACTGCCGACCACGTCGACGGAGCTCCGGCGCTTTGCCTGCGATGATCTACAGCCATCAAGAATAGGACTTGAACAGAAAAGGGAGAAGGAGGGAAGAAGGAGAGGAGGAGAGAAGGGAAAGACTTACAGAGGCGATCACTGGGGTCTGGTGATCGTCGGCGACGACCAGGGCGACGCAGGTGGTCGCGGGTGGTGAGCAGCGGCTGCGGGTGGCTGCAACGGGGGTGCTCAGGTGGCTGTGAGGGTGCAGGCAATGAGGATGTGGGTGATACGAGGAGGAGGAGGCGAGGGTGCTGGTGACGCTGGCGCCGGCGTCGGGGCCGCGGCGGCAAGGATGGAGGTGGCTAGGGTTAGGGTTGCAATGGGTTTCTGCTGTTCTCGTGATGAAAAAAAGAAACGAGGGGAGGGAAAGAATTTAAAGGGAGAGAGAGAAAGAGATTTGAGGGAGAGAGAGAACGGGATTTGAGGGATAGAGAGAGAGAGAGGAATAGAGAAAGAGAGAGAGAAAGGATAGGGGCCCACGGAAATTAAAGAATCTCGTGATTGGCTGAAATGGTATGGAGATAAATTATTAAAAGATTTTTAACGATTTAATTAACAGTAATATACATAAGTTAAAGATTATATATGAAGGTTTTAAATTATAAAAAAATTTGGGATTTTGGCGCTAAATAAAACATTTCCAAATCGCGCCCGGGTCGGGTCCAAAAATTCGAAATTTAAATAATAAGATTTTAAGCGGGTTCCAAATTTTAAAATTAAGTGTTTTATGATTAAAAAGCATACCCCCAAGACGGACACCTGTACGCGCGCATAGCCGTCCAAACTCGCCCGTTTCACCGAACGGGACGAGAACTCGATGCACGGACGCTACCACAAGGCTAGGGGTGTCGAGTAGGCCAAGTTGGATATTTTTAATTTTATTTTAGATGCTAAAATTTGTTATGCGCAGAAATGACTTTGCCAGGTAAAACTTTACAGTAAGTGACAATCAAGCAGGCTAAAAGAAATGAGTATCACATTAATGCTCAAACAGTAACTGAAAAACAGTAGCATTGGGCTCGGGTGTTACATTATACCCAACTACAAAAGAATTTCGTTCTCGAAATTCCAAGAATACAAAGATAGAAAACTACAGGAAAAGGTGAGGAAACTTCTGTCGGATTTCATCTTCTCATTCCCAAGTGGACTCTCCATGCGATCGATTACCCCAAGAAACAAGCACAAGGGGGATAACCTTGTTCTTGAGGACCTTTTCCCTTCGATCCACAATCTCAATCGGTCGCTCCTCAAAAGTCAAGTCTTCCCGTACTGTTAACTCCGAATGATCCAATACGTGCGTTTCATCATGAACATACCTTCGTAGTTGAGATACGTGAAACACATCGTGCACATTTGCCAAGGACTGCGGTAACGCCAAACGGTATGCTACCTCACCAACACGCTCCAATATCTCAAAGGGTCCAACGAATCGAGGACTAAGCTTTTCTCGACTCCTAAAACGAATCACCCCTCTAGTCGGTGATATCTTCAAGAATACCAAATCACCCACGGCGAACTCTAGAGGTCTTCTTGACGTGTCAGCCCAACTCTTCTGTCTGTCTTGAGCTGCCTTCATATGATTCCTGATAGTGTTAACCTTCTCAACTGTCTGCACTACCAAATCTGGTCCCAACAATCTTCGTTCACCGAGATCATCCCAACAAACAGGTGAACGGCATTTACGACCATACAAAGCTTCAAACGGAGCCCTCTGGATAGTTGCTTGAAAACTGTTGTTGTAAGAAAACTCCACCAAGTGTAGATGATCCTCCCACGAACCCTTGAAGTCCAACATGCATGCTCTCAACATATCTTCAAGAGTCTGGATCGTTCTCTCCGACCGACCATCAGTTTGAGGATGATAAGCTGTGCTAAACTTCAATCGAGTCCCCAAACTTTCCTGTAAACTCCTCCAGAAGTGTGATAAGAACCGAGTGTCCCGATCGGACACGATGCTCACCGGTACCCCATGCAATCTTACAATCTCCTGCATGTACCGCTCTGCCAAAGTCTCTGTTGATTGACCAACCCGGAAAGGAATAAAGTGAGCTGCCTTTGTCAACCGATCAACAATCACCCATACTGCATTGTTGCCCTTTGGACTCCGCGGTAAAGCCGTCACGAAATCCATGGTTATATGTTCCCACTTCCACTGAGGAATCGGAAGTGGTTGCAATAAACCAGCAACCCTTTGATGTTCAGCCTTAACTTGCTGACACACCAAGCACTTAGCCACAAAGCGAGCAATCTCCCGTTTCATGCCTTCCCACCAGAAATGCTGTCGAATATCTCGGTACATCTTTATGCCTCCTGGATGCACAGAATAAGCTGAATTGTGTGCCTCCTTCATAAGCTCTTCACGAACATCTCCCTTTGGCACACACAAACGGCTACCATACCTCAACGAACCATCTTCGTGGATCAGTAAATCTGTTCGTAGTCCAGCTTCAACCTGATCTCGAAACTTTTGCAGTCTAGGATCCTGCGATTGTGCTGCTTTAATTTTCTCAACCAAAGACGACTGCACTTGCAGCTGCACCAACTGTCCCGTAGAACGCGGTAGCACAAGCTCCAAGTCAAATCTTCGAAAATCTGCAACGATCTCCTTCTGCGTAGTTAACACCTGAATTGCTGGTAACCGACTAAGCGCATCCGGCACGACGTTAACCTTCCCCGGATGGTACTTAAGATCAAGGTCATAGTCAGCCATCAGCTCCAACCATCTACGCTGCCTCATATTAAGCTCCTTCTGCGTGAACACGTACTTCAAGCTCTTATGATCAGTAAAAACTTCGACCCTTTCGCCCAAAAGGTAGTGTCTCCAAATCTTCAAAGCAAAAATCACAGCCGCAAGCTTCAAGTCATGAGTTGGATAATTCTTCTCATGGATCTTCAATTGTCTCGATGCGTATGCTACAACCTTCCCATGCTGCATCAAAACGCATCCCAATCCTTTTCTGGATGCGTCGCTGTGAATCACCAATCCTCCGGAATTGTCTGGCACGGTCAGAATAGGGGCGGTTATCAACTTCTGTTTCAACGTCTCAAAAGCTAACACACATTTATCCGTCCATACAAAACGTACCTCCTTGCACGTAAGCATGGTCAACGGCTCTGCCAGACGAGCAAAGTTCTCCACAAATCTCCTGTAGTATCCGGCTAATCCAAGAAAACTTCTTATCTCAGCAACACTCTTTGGAATAAGCCAATCTCGAACTGCTGCAATCTTTTCTGGGTCGACGGCGATTCCATCGCCCGACACAACATGCCCCAAAAACTTCACTTCCTCCAGCCAAAACTCGCACTTACTCATCTTCGCATAAAGCTTCTCCTATCTCAATGTCTGCAGTGCGATCTTCAAATGCTCAGCATGCTCCTCAACACTCTTCGAGTAAACCAGAATATCGTCAATGAAGACCACGATAAACTGGTCCAAGAACGGTGAAAAGATTCGGTTCATCAAGTCCATGAATACTGTCGGCGCATTCGTTACTCCGAAGGGCATTACTAAGTACTCGTAATGTCCGTACCGAGTTCGAAACGCCGTTTTGCAAATATCTTCTGCTTTCACTCGAACCTGATGATATCCAGATCGCAAATCCAGCTTCGAGAATACCCTCGCGCCACTAAGCTGCTCAAAAAGTTCTCCAATGCGAGGGATCAAGTACTTGTTCTTAATAGTCACCCGGTTTAATTCTCGATAGTCGATGCACATCCTTCTTGTGCCATCCTTCTTCTTTACTAGAAGAATTGGAGCTCCCCAAGGCGAGTTACTGCTTCGAATCCAACCCTTCTCAAGCAATTCAGCAACATGTTTCTTAACTTCTTCCAACTCTACTGGTGCCATTGGATAATACGCTTTAGATACTGGCGCTGCACCAGGAATAAGATCAATTGCGAACTCCACGTCTCGCTTCGGCGGTAAACCCAATATATCTTCAAATACGTCCATAAAATCGCGAACAACCGCCGGCTCTTCACCACTATCAACTTCCATTGCTGCAAGAATACTGTTTGTCGGCCTAGCCCTAAACTCGACTGGCCCGACAGAACTGCTTCCTCCAGTGAAGGTAAACTCGGGATGTCCGGGAATCTGGAAAATTACTTTCTTTGCCCTACAGTCAATGTGAGCGTGGAAAGTGCCAAGAAAATCCATTCCCAAGACGACCTCATAGCCGCCCGTATCTATCACCAAGAAATCTGCAAAGAGTTCCCGTCCGCACACAACAACTGTACAATCTTTACATTCCCTACTAGATATGATTTTCCCATTCCCAGTGTGTATATCCCAGAAATTAGACAGGGTCGTGCAGGTAATCGAGTGTGTAGTTATAAATTTGGATGACATAAAACAGTGGAATGCACCAGAATCAAATAATGCCAATGCGGGAAAACCATGAACGAGTAAAGTACCAGAAACAACTTCTCCTGATGCCTTGGCTTCCTCAGCTGTCAAGGTGAAAGCTCGAGCCTGATTAGGTCCTTGAGTCAGCTGTTTCTGCCCTTGGGACAGTCTCTGCGGAGGCTTCTGAATATCATCTCTCGTACGAAGCTTCGACGGACAGGCACCAACTGCGTGATCTGCCGCTCCACAAACCAAACAAAGTCCCAGCCTCCTTCGACAATCTTTCTGCACGTGCCCAGGTAAACGGCAGTAGTCACAAATCACGATCCTCCTTCGATCAACAATCACAGGCTTCTTCATGGGTGCTACACCTCGGCGGTCCACTGGAATACCCTTGCGACCATGAGCTCGGTTAGGTACAAATGCGGGCTTCCTGGCCGCAACTGCTGTCTGCTGCAAGCTCCCTTTCATCCCAGATAAACTCTGTTGTTCCCGAGCTGCCGTAAGAACCTGTGAGAAAGTGGTCAAACCCAGGGAGACAATCTGCTTCTGGATGTCCACATCCAAGCTGCGCATGAACCTTCATGCCCTGTCTGCCTCGTTGGCGACTAAAGGTCCAACGAATCTGCTGAGTCTCGTCCACTCTGCTGCATGCACGTCCACGGGTGCTCCATTCTGCCTTAGCCCAATAAATTTCTCTTCCATTTCCTCCCGTGCAGTCCGCGGGAAGAACTTCTCTAGGAAACTCTTAGAAAAATCCGTCCACTTGATCGGCTTGGGCAAACGGGTCTCCTCCACAAGCCACCATTCTCGGGCGTAGTCCACTAATTGAATGCGTACCACATCAACTCTTTTGTCATCTGGAACCTGTGCCGCAATCAACAAATTCTCCGTATCAACTAGCCACTGCTCAGCTGACAACGGCTCCTCCAAACCAGTGAATGTAGACGGACCCAAACGTCTGAAGTCCGCCACGGTCCCTACTCGGTCAACTGGTTTAGCTCCAACGTTGTTTACAGACTGCTGAACGATCTGCAAACCTTCCTGGAACGAGTCTGCTTGCTGCTGGATTAGCTCGGTCTGTCTCTTTTGATTTTCCAGCATTCCTCTTATCACTCCAAGCATGGCGGCTTCATCCACACGCCTCTGGTACGTCTTGAAATTCTTATCTGCCATATCCCTGAAATCAAAAACACCCAGCATTAGCATGATGATAGATTCAATATATAGATCAAGGCTAGAACTCCAAGATATTTAAATAGAGTACCGCATTGTAACTATGCCGCGGTATCATAGCCACAATTACTTAACTCCACCCAAGTCGCCCAAGTCCTAGAGATAACAAGAAATCATGTTTTTCGAGTCGATATGCAAAGCAAGTTTGCACATCGTAAAAGATATAATCAGGAAGAATGTGATTCAAGAATGGTAAACGGCAAAGTGACAGGACATGTTTCCTAAACACGGGCATCCCGATTCGTGTATTGGGTACAATACCCAACTACAAAAGAATCCACCCAACTAACCTATGGCTTTGATACCAAAAGAACCATGTCACGCCCCACTTCCAAAGTACGCTAGATTGGGCACGTGATATAGCCTACCATGCTACCTGTGGGTAGGAAGTATCCATCCACAGTTACATTACAGCTGTAGGGATATCAAGAACAAGATAAAACTATCTAAAACCATGTCCATAATCCAAAATAACAAGAGTCAATAATCAATAAATGCGGAAGCAAATGATCCAATACAAATAACTGAAAGGTATGTCCCATAATGCGGGCTCACATCAGGAAATGAATGCAGGAAATAAAACTAACTACTACTGAACTCACAGCTCAGCCTGCTGGCTGAAGTACTCCTGCTTGGACTACGACAGCGGTACAGAATCTGGGCCATGCAAAACCCAGACGTCAGCGCGTCATGTCAACAAGTAATAAAATATGAACAGTGTAACATGCAATGCAAAATAAACATGAATAAAATGAGGGTAGCAGTAATATGAATCAAGCTGTGCAGGGTAGTGTGCATTGGGTAACTAAACTGTTATATCAGGTTTTATATTCTGAAGTCTTTGAAATCAATTGATGAATCGTCGATGTAACTCAATAGTATCCCGTGCATGCCCGGGACCACGGTCAAGATTCTCGGGGCTGAATCCGAGACGTGCCGCTAGGCAGTAACAGGTAGCAGGATGGGCGAGTGATGTCAGCATCATCACTCCAGGGCTGGCCTAGCCCGTAAGACTGATCAGAACAGGTATCGAACTGTTGAGTTACAAGTCGGTTTCACTTTTGATTTCCCCATACCCCCAAGTTATGTATGTCGAGTCAGGTATTCAGTAATCAAGAACTCATGCCAACACAGGATCAGGTAAAAGCAGGTTTGTCTGGATAGACAACGGGAACGGTCCATGAGGACTACATGTCAGGTTTGTTGGCATCAAACACAAGATCAGGTAACGGGTCAGGTCATGGTACATCAGGTCAAGTCAACAGTATACGGTACCATGCCAGATGTATCAATATATATATGTGTGCAGCCATGTCAGGTCAAGGAGTAAACAATATCGTGGGTGTGCTCACAATCAGATATAAAATCAAACAGGGGTATTAATAATATGAGATAAGCAATGAATTACATAATAAGCAGTTTCACTTAAGTTACAAGAGTGCAGTAAAACGATATAGCTGTTTAGTCATGTTAACAGGTTTAAGCACCCTTAGCGGTGCAATAGTTTAGGTATCGGTTCAATACCGTTATTTCAAGTTAAATGCATACGAGTGTCCGAATGTAACAGAACTACATGGATAAATGCCACCATCTATTTAACAGTAAAAAAATGTGATTGAATGGGTAGATTTGATTATTGGGTTCAAATTGGCAAACTGTAAATTCCATGTTTAACAGTAAAATGTTATAATGCAAATTTTGTAACCGAAATGGGAAAACGATTGTACCAAGCTAATTTTACGGGTTTAGGGTGTCAATACATATATAAATATATTGTATAGCATATAGCAAGGGGTACTTGCATCGACGGGCCGCGAACCGGGAAAAATGGAACGTAACGTCGGCGGGGAAACTCGCGACGGACGCACGGTTCACGGTTTGAACCCAAACAACGAACAATGGAACCACGCGGGTTGGGATACCTCGCTGGATCGTCGGGACACGTCACCGGCACGGCCGGATTCCGGCGAACAGCGAACTACAAATCAAGAATTCAATGAACAGCCAAAAGGAGACTCAAGAAGAGGGAAGAGAAGAAGGATAGAAACGAGGGGGCTCACGAGGATCCGTGGAGGGATAGTGACTGCCGACCACGTCGACGGAGCTCCGGCGCTTTGCCTGCGATGATCTACAGCCATCAAGAATCGGACTTGAACAGAAAAGGGAGAAGGAGGGAAGAAGGAGAGGAGGAGAGAAGGGAAAGACTTACAGAGGTGATCACTGGGGTCTGGTGATCGTCGGCGACGACCAGGGCGGCGCAGGTGGTCGCGGGTGGTGAGCAGCGGCTGCGGGTGGCTGCAGCGGGGGTGCTCAGGTGGCTGCGAGGGTGCAGGCAATGAGGATGTGGGTGATACGAGGAGGAGGAGGCGAGGGTGCTGGTGACGCTGGCGCCGGCGTCGGGGCTGCGGCGGCAAGGATGGTGGTGGCTAGGGTTAGGGTTGCAATGGGTTTCTGCTGTTCTCGTGATGAAAAAAAGAAACGAGGGGAGGGAAAGAATTTAAAGGGAGAGAGAGAAAGAGATTTGAGGGGGCGAGAGAGAGAAAGGATAGGGGCCCACGGAAATTAAAGAATCTCGTGATTGGCTGAAATTATCAAAAGATTTTTGACGATTTAATTAACAGTAATATACATAAGTTAAAGATTATATACGAAGGTTTTAAATTATAAAAAATTTGGGATTTTGGCGCTAAATAACACATTTCCAAATCGCGCCCGGGTCGGGTCCAAAAATTCGAAATTTAAATAATAGGATTTTAAACGGGTTCCAAATTTTAAAATTAAGTGTTTTATGATTAAAAAGCATACCCCCAAGACGGACATCTGTACGCGCGCGTAGCCGTCCAAACTCGCCCGTTTCACCGAATGGGACGAGAACTCGATGCACGGATGCTACCACAAGGCTAGGGGTGTCGAGTAGGCCAAGTTGGATATTTTTAATTTTATTTTAGATGCTAAAATTTGTTATGCATAGAAATGACTTTGCCAGGTAAAACTTTACAGTAAGTGACAATCAAGCAGGCTAAAAGAAATGAGTATCACATTAATGCTCAAACAGTAACTGAAAAACAGTAGCATTGGGCTCGAGTGTTACACCCATCTCCCTCGCCACGTCGGGCCACTCTTCCCCGAGACTCGCTCCCTTCAACACCCGCGATCCCCATCGCCTCCTCTACCGCTCCCTCTCGTTCTCCTCCCCTCACTCTCAATCTCCCTCACTCACTGCCTCACCCGACCCCATCCTTGCTCCCGCCGCGACGACAAGCCCTCCTCTCTCCTCGTCGCCGTCCCCTCTCGCCTTCGTTGCTGCCTCACCTCCACCTCGCCGCTGCATCGTCGACCCTGCCACCTTCTCTGACCCCAGAGCATCTCCAACCCACGGCCCAGGCACCCTCGCCTGCACCTGAGCCACCCCCGGCCTCCTCCTTCTTCTTCATGCAGTCGTCGCCGCCGGGAACGTGCCGTGCTCGGGTCCGTGCTGCCGCTTTGCTAGTCCCCGTGCCCACTCTCGCGTCGCGCCGTGCCCACCTGTGTGCCACGACAGCACCCACTCCGTACCCAGCACCGTGCCACATCGTGCCCGTTACTGTACTCGATCCAGGCCCGGCACCGTGTCGCGCCCGCGTCATCACCAGGCCCAGTTCCATGTCACGCCGTGCCACGCACCGAGCCAGGACCACGCCCACTGCCGTATCACGCTCGCGTCGCCACCGCGTCCAGTACCGGATCACCGCGCATCGCGCTCGCGCCGCGCGCCCGTATCCAGGATCGCGCCGTCTCGTGTGTCGAGACAAACCCTGCTGCGGCGTCGCTTCCATATCAAGCGACCGAGGCAAGTGATTTCTACTTGCTTTACATGCTATTAATGTTATACATTCGCATAACCAAAGGTTCAATCCCCATACGTATAAATAAGTATTTGATGTGAAACCCTAAGTGAAAACCTATTTTTAAATGGAGGAACTTATGATCATTAAGCCCGTTTACTATCCATAGTGGTGCTATGGAAACTTGGTTACAAACAAATATCGTTTCACCTACAAAATACTACCCCCGACAATCATTGCGAAATCAGAATGTTCCTGCACACGCTTGATGGTTAAATTCATATTAAATCTTTTACAAGACGGATTTTAGCGTTCCGTGGCTCATATCGAATCTAACCGTTTAACCTACAGTATTCTATAGTTGATCACTGAATTTTAACAAATTATGATAGAGATAATTGCGGAGGATACGATTCTGGACTGCAGTCCATAACAGAAAACCCAGTTAACCCCTGTTTTTAAATCCCTGTATATTCCTGTTCAAATACGAGAATGTGCGGAACCCTATATATTTATGTAGAAAATTGAGCTAGCTTTCTTATTCCACTGGTTTCACTAGATTCCTGTTCTGTTTGATATTTTAACGCATTTTATAATGTTGACGTGTCTAGCTGAATTCTGCAGTGACAGATTTTACACGTCAACCTTAACCTGATCATAACTCCCTGTTGAGATAGTATATTACTGATCCGCAATTTGCGGTGGAAACCTAACTGATAACCCTAAATATTGTTCTACTATATCATCGCCTAATTACGATCCCAATTACGATAAAAATGTGTTACGAAACGGACTTCCAATTCTGAAACTGGATTTCTAGCAGTGAACACTTAAATTGAAATAGCCATATCTAGCGAACCTGAAACCCGATTGATGCGAAACCAATTTTGATGGATAGATAATTAAACATACTGATGACCCCCTTTACATTGTTTTGCTTAGTTCTGCATGTATGATTTATAGTAAATTATGCAAGTGGTAGGATACTGACTGATGATATTTTGTTCATATCACAATTATTGTATTCTCATCATATCATATAGATGTCATTGCATTGGTAACCTAGTAATCGTGTGCATTACCCGGTGTTAGTCATTAGTGTTTGATTGTGGTAAGTACGTTAGTGTTAAAGCGTGAATGGATAAGCGAAGTGACACGTACTTGTACACAATTAGCGGACCCTGTTGATTTATTGCATTGTCGACGTCTATGGGACATGTATAAGTGTAACTATAATTGGTATGGGACGATTATAGAAGCACTTATATGGGTGTCATAGGTAAGGTACTAAACACTGTCCATTTATCTTGGGTATCAGTCGAGACATGCTTAATGAAGATCCTGTCTCCAGTTCTCACGTAGACTTGTCATGGACCGACTAGTATTTGAGTTTATGGTTGGCGTTTGATGTAGACCACGGGGTGTGGGGTAGTTTGAGTGTGAGTTCAATAGAATCTCGGGAGTCCCATTGCCGGCACATACAACAATTCTGGAGATATATGGGTGATATTACTGATTATTAGCGAGCGACTCGGGCCCGTGTTCTTTTGTCCTTGGGTCCTACCCTTGGGTAGGGGATACTCACGAGTGGTTGACTCTCACACTTGGACTGACGATAGGTTTAGCGACTTGGACAATGAGACTTAGAGACTGATAGGGTTAGTGACATTGACATGCATTGCTTACTGATTCAATATACCTGCCATACTGTTCACTGCTTTACTATTTATCTGCTCTATTATCTACCTGTATTGGCTACTTCATACTCACGTCATTACTCCATGCTTACTACTTCATATTCATCATTATTGCACGTGTTCACATTTGTATTTATATATATTGCTAATGTGTCGCTCTGACGACCTGAGTATGCATGCTCAGAGTGAGAAGTGGATTCAGCTCGGACCAGGATCTGACGTACCTCAAGGATATTGCGAATATCTTGATCAGCGACACAAAGCTATACTTCCTTGATACCTACCTGGTTAGTTCTTTGTATTTGTTTCGATTTAGTGACTGCGTTTCTCATTACCTGTGCATTGATTACTGATTATCATGTAAAGCTAGAAGCCGAAGTGTGACTACGGCAGGATATTTCCTCGACCGTAAGAGCATGGCCGGCCTTTTCGACCCCTCGTATTCCGTATTTTGAGAAGCGGGGCGTGACAGTCCACATTCTCTAAAACTTGAGACAAAAAAGAACATTTTAGAAATTAGTTTGAATCCCAAATTCAATTTACATTATACTCAAACTTAAGCTAAAAAAAGAGCTTTCTAGAAGTTATTTTAATTTTATCATTTTTCAACTTCTACTTTCATTTACTTAAAACCATCTTATTTTACTTAAATATGGTAAATAACATATTACAATATCTTTTAGAATACTCTTGATCCGAGCTGCTAAAATAACTGTTTTATTCGCCTATTAACATCCAAAATAATTTTAAACCAAAAGCCTTAATCTTATATTTATCCATGGACTGAAGATTTTTTTTTTGACTTTAAATAGGATAAATTTATATAAGTATTACACATTTTGCTTATAAAACATGCATCGCACGTGTAAAATGCTAGCACTAATCTATAATGCAAATGATATTGGTTACAGTCCACTTTCTCCAATTTTTGAAAATAAAGGAAAAAGGAGAAAATTTCTCAAATCTTAGAGCATCTACATTATCAAAGAAAAAGATAAAAATAATTAAATGTTTTATTAATTTAAATTTCAAATTCCCTCCACATTCTCTAAAACTTGAGAAGAACTTTCTAGAAATTAGTTTAAATTCCAAATTTAATCTACACTATACTCAAACTTAAAAAAAAAGAACTTTCTAGAAGTTATTTTATTCTTATCATTTTTCAAATTCTATTTTCATTTACTTATAACTACCTTCTTTTACTTAAATATAAATATTGTAAATGACATATTATAATTTCTTCTAGAATATTCTTGATCCAAATTACTAAAATGACTATTTTATTCACTTATTAACATTCAAAATAATTTTAAACCAAGAGCCCTCATTTTATATTTATCCATGAGCTCAAGAATTTTTTTCCTTTGGGCTCTAAATAGAATAAAACTATATAGCTCATTTAGATTTATACAAGTATTACGCATTTTATCAATAAAACATGTATCGCACGTGCAAAATACTAGTGCTTGTGCGTGTTAACCCTCCATGTCATCTCTCTTCTTCCAAAAAAAATAATTATAAATCAAAAGACATGAGATCCAGAAGTTGACCCAAAACCTGTACTTATCTGGTTCAAATGATTTAGAAGTTCTTCTAAAACATGCTTTATACTCGATACATATTATTTAACGCATGATCTCATCAAAACTATATTATATAGCAGAGAACCTTTTTGTGAAAGATAAGATCACTAGACATGTGCCGTGGCCAAAAACACCAGGCACGATCAATGATCCATATTAAGTCATACACATCAAATCTACTGCTCTCGAATTCTAACGCTATCAAGGTTAGATATACCGATTAATATGGTAACAGCAATATGGCAAACTAGATGTATTCGATACACTATAGACGCTTATGATATATTTTTTTTGGGGGGGGGGAGGATAATAGGTGAGATAATTTAGCCATTCCTTAACAAATAGGAGATCCGGGCTCGATCCAGGATCTTTCCCTTAGGCTACTTCAAGCCCCACCAATGAGCCACTCTAAGCCCCAATAGACACTTATGAGTTATACATATCAATACTACTTTTTGATTGCAATCTATCATGGTCAACTATGGTGAATTTTCGTTATCATTTCTCTGGATGTGATCCGGATCCTCAGCTCGCAAAGCAAGGATCAAGCGGAACCAACGGCTCCTAACGGGGATATTGCAGGTGTTGGTAGTTTGAATCTATTACTTGCATTTGTATGTGGGAAATAGTCCCATATTGGATAGAGAGACAAATGTCCAAGCCTTTATAATAATTCCCAATATTTAAGTTATATCTTAAATAAAGTGGGTTATGAGCCAAGTGGGCCTGATTTCTAGCAGGCTTATAATATTTATGGGCATCTTGGGTTGACTTAATAACAGAGTTTGTCTTTTTGAGTTTCAAATTCAAAGGTTGTCTGAAAAACAGTCTACTACAGTTTTGTTGTCTGAACAGTCACAACCGTCCAAACAGTTGTGTCTATTCAACTCTATAAATTAAGTCTTTCTCTTCACAATTTTTTCATTTTCTTCTCATTATCTTCTTTTCATTAACCAAACTAAAAACTCAACAATCGAAAGGTGATATTGCCCCCAATATGGGAGTACAGCAGAAGGCAATTACCCCCAAGATACAACAAACTAGATCGAATCGATGTGAGCAATTACACTAGATGGAAAGACAAGATGGTGTTCTTATTGACCGTCTGGAAGATATTTTACGTGCTTGCTCCAGACTTGCCGCCAATTCCAGATTCAGCCTCAACTTCGAATGATGCCGAGAGTGCCAAGACAGAGAAAAACAAGCGTGAAGAAGATATACTAATTTGTCGCGGGTACATTCTCAATTCCCTCACCGATCGTTTGTATGATCTTTACAGAAATATGAAGACGCCAAAAGAAATCTGGAGCGCCCTTGAAACAAAGTACAAAAATGAGAAGAGAGATACGGATAAATTTCTAACGCTTAATTATTTTGAATTTAAGATGACTGATGACATGCCAATCATGGATCAACTGCATGAATTACAAATTCTCGTCTCTGAACTGAGCGAACATGAAATTAAAGTTCCTAATTCGTTTCAAGTTTGAGAGATTCTATCTAAACTTCCTCCTATTTGGAATGAATACAAAAATAAAATTCTGCACTCTCCTAAAAATTTTACCATAGAGCAATTTCAAATTCATTTGCAGATTGAGGCAGAGTACCATGCACGTGACATGATTTTTCTTAGTTCTAAATCTAACTCTAAAGTGAATCATGTCTGTGAAAATGGTCATATAAAATTTCAGAACAATTTCAAAGTCCAGAAGAAGGGAAATGATTTTAAGAAATCTAATTTTGCAAAGAAGAAATGGCCTTGTTATAACTGTGGAAAAAAAGACCACTATATTAAAGATTGCAAATTCAGAAATACCGGAAAAAAACTTGGTTTCGGATTAGAAAACAACAGCAAGGCAAATCTAATAGAAAATGAAGTCAAAGAAACTTGTTGCTATGGTTTCTGACATGCAGATAGGCATGATTACGGAATTGTATATGGCTGCGGTAACTAGAACTGCAGATTGGTGGCTAGATTCTGGCGCAACCATTCATGTATGCAATAACAGAGCAATATTTAAAACCTACATGGATCAGAAAGAACATGAAGAAGTGTTGATGGGAAACCACGTTTCGGCCAAAGTGCTCGGTAAAGGAAGTGTTGAATTGAAGTTTACATCTGGACAGAAACTTACTCTGCTTAATGGTATTTCATGTTCCTGAGTTGAGGAAAAATCTTGTATCTGTAAATCTGTTGTACAAGAAAGGATTTAAAATTGTTCTAGAGTCTGACAAAATTGTAATATCGAAGAATGGTATATTTGTAAGAAATGGATATTCCTGTGATGACATGTTCATACTCAGTATTAATGAAATAAATTGTGTGTTTGCTTATGTTGTTGAGTATTCTTTTTCTTTGTGGCATGCTAGATTATGTCATTTAAATTTTTGCTCTTTAAAGTATATGTCTAAATATGGTTACATTGCATGTCAGAATGATCATAATGATAAATGTGAGATTTGCATAGAAACAAAAATGACTAGAAAACCTTTCCCTAAAATTGAAAGAAATGCTAATTTATTAGAACTTATTCATTCTAATATTTGTGAATTAACTGGTCAATTAACTAGAGGAGGAAAAAGATATTTTGTAACTTTTACCGATGATCATTCTCGTTTTACATATGTATATTTATTGAGAACAAAAGATGAAGTATTTGAGAAATTTAAAAAGTATAAGTCAGTTGTATAAAACCAGAAAGATAAAAAGATTAAAATCCTTAGAAGTGATAGAGGGGGAGAATATTTTTCTGATTCTTTTTCTTAATTTTGCGAAATGCACGGTATTATTCATCAAAAAACTGCACCTTATACGCCTCAATACAATAGATTAGCCGAAAGAAAAAACAGGACTTTAGTTGAAATGGTAAATGCTATACTTTTAAATGCTAAATTACCTTTTAATATTTGGGGTGAGGCACTTTTAACAGCATGTTATATCCATAATAGAATATAATCCAAGAAAACTCATGTTTCACCATATGAAATTTGGAATGATAGAAAACTCAATTTAAACTATATTAAAGTATGGGGGTGCATAGCATATTATAAAGTGACCGATCTATATAAATCTAAATTAGGGCCGAGAGGTATTAGAAGTATATTTGTTGGATATGCACAAAATTCTAAAGCATATCGATTTTTAGATTTAGAATCAAATGTCATAATTGAATCGATACATGTTGCATTTTTTGAAAATAAACTTATGCATGACAATGTTGATTCTAATTTGTATAATAAGGAAAATGCAGAACTTCTAAGAAAATTACCAATGAGAAAAGAAGAGAAAGTAATGAAAATATTGAACCAAGAAAAAGTCAAAGAATCAGGAAAGAAAAATATTTTGGTCCTGATTTTATTGATTTGCGTTCAATAGTCTTTCTCGTTGAAAGAGATAGAACCAAAGTGCTTAACAAACTACCTATTCTACTTAATATAGAAGATGATTCTAAAATATTTAGTGAAGCAATGTCGTTAAGAGATACTGCATTTTGGAAAAAGGCTACTGATGACGAAATGGTGTCACGCCCAGCTTCCCAAAATACGGAATACGAGGGATTACTAGGCCAGCCATACTCTTACGGTCAGGGAACAATCCCGCCGTAGTCACACTTCGGCTTCTAGCATTACATGGTAGTCAGTAAACAGTACTTGAGTAAAGAAAAATCACAATTCACAACTTTATTACAATTGCAATTTAAAAGAGTTCGAGGTACATTTATTTCACAGAATAAACCACTAACCAATAAAACAAATGCTGAAATCAAAGAAAGTAGCGCTGATGATGCAGTCTAGATCTCCGCAATCTCGAAGGATAAGGCCTGCTCCTGGGCTGGATCCACTTCGTCCTCTGAGCATGCACACTCAGGTCGTCAGGGCGACACATATAGCAATAAATATATATAATGGGCATGCAGTATTATTAAACATGAGGAGTACAATGAATTGCAGAATATGTGTATAATAACATCAACTGAATATGAATAGTGCACTATGAATAACATGTCGGTGAACTAAGCAATGCATATGTCACTACTTAATGGTCACTAAGTCCATGAAATCAATTGGTAGAGAGGATACTCGTGTTTAACAAGCGTCTCGTGCATGCCCGAGACTACGGTCCACTGTGCCCGGGACATAATCCTATCAGCCGTGCCGTTAGGCCCACGACCTAAAGTATGTATGTATGTGTGTGTATATATATATATATATATATATATATATATATCACTGATAGTGAATGATCATCCTCTAAATCACCGTACCTCGCTAAATACGAGTTCAATTCCATCTTGATTTCCCCATTCCCCAGGTTATGGTATGCATTCATGTATTGAATAGGTTGTGGACAAATACGTATCACTGTCGCTTTCAATCACTTTTCCAGTTATCAATATCATTGTCGTATTTGTCACAAGCCAATCACTAACATTAATATTCGATAATGCAGATGATCGCTATGCAGGAGGTATAACTCAAGCATGAAAATATGCAGAAATGCACTGAACAGGTATTCATTATTCTATAATGACCAATGCCATATAACTTGTAAAATTTACGGTAAATCATACGCATGGAATCGACCAAAATAATATAAAGGGCGTATAAAGCACACTTGATTATATAAACAGTAAAATTTATTTCAGGTCAATCGGGGTTCAGGTTTAGGAATTATCCTCATTTGAGGGCAGCGATCGATTTCTGGGATTCCAGTTTCAGAACTGGAATCCCAACTTCACGCGCATTTTATCAGTAATTATGTTCAAATTCAGGTATTGTCCTATTGAATAAAATCTAGTTATATCAGTTAAGTTTCCAACTTATCAAACGGATTATCAATCGCACCTCTATAACATAAGTTATGTTCAGTTTAATGTGACAATATAATGAACATTTCAGCAGAAACTGCAGAACACAATGTCATTCCAAAATACAATTTAAATATCAAACGACCGTAAAAATGCATGGGACCAATTTCTGAGGTTAGATAATTAAGTTATCTATGCGACCATATAGGGATCCGTGCATTTACAGTTTTAAGCAGGTATGTACAGGTGCTTAGAATTCGGTTTCCCCCGTAGAATGCTGCCCCGGACTGCAGTCCAGAATTGCGTTACTCCTCACTTTTCAGGGTCATGAAATTGCATTATTCCAAAAATAATTACATAGAGTTATAGGTTATCTAGTTAGGTTCGATACGAACCATGGAACATCATGATTGGATTTATATTCAAATAACTAAAAATTTTACAACGTCATATGTACGGTGATTTTCAGATTTGACGTAACCATTTGGGATGCCCTTTTACAGTCGATGTCTTAATTCTTAATCCCAAATTCTTACACGTCACTAATTAACATCATTCGAATCTTCTAATAATAAAAATTTGGGGATTTTTAATAAGGTGATCGCATCGAGCACTCGGTGCATGTATGTGAATGTTATCTATTTTGTTTACACACACACACCTTATACATTTTCCGACCAATTAAGTTACTAAACCGTGTTTATTAAATTAGGTATGCACATAGCATGATTTGAAAAAGTGAAGGAGGTTCACTTGCCTCAGACAAACGTGACGATGATAAGCCCGGCAGCGACGACGGTGAAAGGTACGCGTAAGGGCCTGGCCCGGCACTAGCAGCGGCGACGGCGGCGAGTTTGGACGTTGGCTGGAGGCAATGGGTGCAGGGACGAGGGTGTTGGGGTGCTCGGGGCCTGCGGATTGGAGGTGGCGAGCTCCGACGATGGAGAGACGAGGACGAGGGCTCGGTGTCGTGGATAGGGTTGCCGGCGTTTAAGTTGGTCGGCGAGATGGAACGGGAGGAGGAAGTCGATGACTGCGGGTGCTATGGCTTGGAGTTGGGGAGCAAAGGAGAAGAGGAGGCGGGGGATAGAGCTGGTGGTGGCCGCGGTGATGATGGTGTCAAGGTAGTCCTAGGGCTTGTCGGCGAGGTGGTTGGGTTCGTTGGCGAGATGTAGAAGGTCGGTATGCAAGAGGGGCTCGGGTTGCTCAAGTGAGTGTGCAGGCGAGGGTGTTGGGTTCGGGTGAGAACGAGAGAGAAAGAGTGAAGAAGGAAGAGGCGAAGGAGGGAGAGTATGAGGTAGAGAGGGTGAAACCGAGAGAGGCGAGGGAGAGACAAGGGGTTCGTGGTCGTTGGAGACGTGCGGGTCATGGGGAGATGGACGCGGCCGTCACGGGCGAGCGCGAGAAGCGGGGAGTCATGGGGGGTCCGTTGGGGAAACAGGTCTCGAGTGGGCGCGGTCGTCGTGGAGAGCGTGAGGAGGGAGAGCCGTTGGGGGTGACGTGGTCATCGTGGCGAGCGTGAGGAGCGGGAGCCATAGCGAAAGAAGCGTCGGGAAAAGAAAATGAGTGGAGGAAGAAGAGGGGGAAGCGGGTCGGGTCGGGTCGGGTCGGCATGGGTCGGGTCGGGTACGGGTAGATTAGGATTTAGTTTAGGTTCTGTGTTTAGGAATTTAATTTAATTAAAATAATAAAATATATGAAAAATGAAATAAATTTGGATTAAAATCTAGAAAAATACGGAAAATTTTATTCAGAATACCTCGCTAAATACGAGTTCAATTCCATCTTGATTTCCCCATTCCCCAGGTTATGGTATGCATTCATGTATTGAATAGGTTGTGGACAAATACGTATCACTGTCGCTTTCAATCACTTTTCCAGTTATCAATATCACTGTCGTATTTGTCACAAGCCAATCACTAACATTAATATTCGATAATGCAGATGATCGCTATGCAGGAGGTATAACTCAAGCATGAAAATATGCAGAAATGCACTGAACAGGTATTCATTATTCTATAATGACCAATGCCATATAACTTGTAAAATTTACGGTAAATCATACGCATGGAATCGACCAAAATAATATAAAGGGCGTATAAAGCACACTTGATTATATAAACAGTAAAATTTATTTCAGGTCAATCGGGGTTCAGGTTTAGGAATTATCCTCATTTGAGGGCAGCGATCGATTTCTGGGATTCCAGTTTCAGAACTGGAATCCCAACTTCACGCGCATTTTATCAGTAATTATGTTCAAATTCAGGTATTGTCCTAGTTGAATAAAATCTAGTTATATCAGTTAAGTTTCCAACTTATCAAACGGATTATCAATCGCACCTCTATAACATAAGTTATGTTCAGTTTAATGTGACAATATAATGAACATTTCAGCAGAAACTGCAGAACACAATGTCATTCCAAAATACAATTTAAATATCAAACGACCGTAAAAATGCATGGGACCAATTTCTGAGGTTAGATAATTAAGTTATCTATGCGACCATATAGGGATCCGTGCATTTACAGTTTTAAGCAGGTATGTACAGGTGCTTAGAATTCGGTTTCCCCCGTAGAATGCTGCCCCGGACTGCAGTCCAGAATTGCGTTACTCCTCACTTTTCAGGGTCATGAAATTGCATTATTCCAAAAATAATTACATAGGGTTATAGGTTATCTAGTTAGGTTCGATACGAACCATGGAACATCATGATTGGATTTATATTCAAATAACTAAAAATTTTACAACGTCATATGTACGGTGATTTTCAGATTTGACGTAACCATTTGGGATGCCCTTTTACAGTCGATGTCTTAATTCTTAATCCCAAATTCTTACACGTCACTAATTAACATCATTCGAATCTTCTAATAATAAAAATTTGGGGATTTTTAATAAGGTGATCGCATCGAGCACTCGGTGCATGTATGTGAATGTTATCTATTTTGCTTACACACACACACACCTTATACATTTTCCGACCAATTAAGTTACTAAACCGTGTTTATTAAATTAGGTATGCACATAGCATGATTTGAAAAAGTGAAGGAGGTTCACTTGCCTCAGACAAACGTGACGATGATAAGCCCGGCAGCGACGACGGTGAAAGGTACGCGTAAGGGCCTGGCCCGGCACTAGCAGCGGCGACGGCGGCGAGTTTGGACATTGGCTGGAGGCAATGGGTGCAGGGACGAGGGTGTTGGGGTGCTCGGGGCCTGCGGATTGGAGGTGGCGAGCTCCGACGATGGAGAGACGAGGACGAGGGCTCGGTGTCGTGGATAGGGTTGCCGGCGTTTAAGTTGGTCGGCGAGATGGAGCGGGAGGAGGAAGTCGATGACTGCGGGTGCTATGGCTTGGAGTTGGGGAGCAAAGGAGAAGAGGAGGCGGGGGATAGAGCTGGTGGTGGCCGCGGTGATGATGGTGTCAAGGTAGTCCTAGGGCTTGTCGGCGAGGTGGTTGGGTTCGTCGGCGAGATGTAGAAGGTCGGTATGCAAGAGGGGCTCGGGTTGCTCAAGTGAGTGTGCAGGCGAGGGTGTTGGGTTCGGGTGAGAACGAGAGAGAAAGAGTGAAGAAGGAAGAGGCGAAGGAGGGAGAGTATGAGGTAGAGAGGGTGAAACCGAGAGAGGCGAGGGAGAGACAAGGGGTTCGTGGTCGTTGGAGACGTGCGGGTCGTGGGGAGATGGACGCGGCCGTCACGGGCGAGCGCGAGAAGCGGGGAGTCATGGGGGGTCCGTTGGGGAAACAGGTCTCGAGTGGGCGCGGTCGTCGTGGAGAGCGTGAGGAGGGAGAGCCGTTGGGGGTGACGCGGTCATCGTGGCGAGCGTGAGGAGCGGGAGCCATAGCGAAAGAAGCGTCGGGAAAAGAAAATGAGTGGAGGAAGAAGAGGGGGAAGCGGGTCGGGTCGGGTCGGGTCGGCATGGGTCGGGTCGGGTACGGGTAGATTAGGATTTAGTTTAGGTTCTGTGTTTAGGAATTTAATTTAATTAAAATAATAAAATATATGAAAAATGAAATAAATTTGGATTAAAATCTAGAAAAATACGGAAAATTTTATTCAGAATACCTCGCTAAATACGAGTTCAATTCCATCTTGATTTCCCCATTCCCCAGGTTATGGTATGCATTCATGTATTGAATAGGTTGTGGACAAATACGTATCACTGTCGCTTTCAATCACTTTTCCAGTTATCAATATCACTGTCGTATTTGTCACAAGCCAATCACTAACATTAATATTCGATAATGCAGATGATCGCTATGCAGGAGGTATAACTCAAGCATGAAAATATGCAGAAATGCACTGAACAGGTATTCATTATTCTATAATGACCAATGCCATATAACTTATAAAATTTACGGTAAATCATACGCATGGAATCGACCAAAATAATATAAAGGGCGTATAAAGCACACTTGATTATATAAACAGTAAAATTTATTTCAGGTCAATCGGGGTTCAGGTTTAGGAATTATCCTCATTTGAGGGCAGCGATCGATTTCTGGGATTCCAGTTTCAGAACTGGAATCCCAACTTCACGCGCATTTTATCAGTAATTATGTTCAAATTCAGGTATTGTCCTATTGAATAAAATCTAGTTATATCAGTTAAGTTTCCAACTTATCAAACGGATTATCAATCGCACCTCTATAACATAAGTTATGTTCAGTTTAATGTGACAATATAATGAACATTTCAGCAGAAACTGCAGAACACAATGTCATTCCAAAATACAATTTAAATATCAAACGACCGTAAAAATGCATGGGACCAATTTCTGAGGTTAGATAATTAAGTTATCTATGCGACCATATAGGGATCCGTGTATTTACAGTTTTAAGCAGGTATGTACAGGTGCTTAGAATTCAGTTTCCCCCGTAGAATGCTGCCCCGGACTGCAGTCCAGAATTGCGTTACTCCTCACTTTTCAGGGTCATGAAATTGCATTATTCCAAAAATAATTACATAGGGTTATAGGTTATCTAGTTAGGTTCGATACGAACCATGGAACATCATGATTGGATTTATATTCAAATAACTAAAAATTTTACAACGTCATATGTACGGTGATTTTCAGATTTGACGTAACCATTTGGGATGCCCTTTTACAGTCGATGTCTTAATTCTTAATCCCAAATTCTTACACGTCACTAATTAACATCATTCGAATCTTCTAATAATAAAAATTTGGGGATTTTTAATAAGGTGATCGCATCGAGCACTCGGTGCATGTATGTGAATGTTATCTATTTTGCTTACACACACACACACCTTATACATTTTCCGACCAATTAAGTTACTAAACCGTGTTTATTAAATTAGGTATGCACATAGCATGATTTGAAAAAGTGAAGGAGGTTCACTTGCCTCAGACAAACGTGACGATGATAAGCCCGGCAGCGACGACGGTGAAAGGTACGCGTAAGGGCCTGGCCCGGCACTAGCAGCGGCGACGGCGGCGAGTTTGGACGTTGGCTGGAGGCAATGGGTGCAGGGACGAGGGTGTTGGGGTGCTCGGGGCCTGCGGATTGGAGGTGGCGAGCTCCGACGATGGAGAGACGAGGACGAGGGCTCGGTGTCGTGGATAGGGTTGCCGGCGTTTAAGTTGGTCGGCGAGATGGAGCGGGAGGAGGAAGTCGATGACTGCGGGTGCTATGGCTTGGAGTTGGGGAGCAAAGGAGAAGAGGAGGCGGGGGATAGAGCTGGTGGTGGCCGCGGTGATGATGGTGTCAAGGTAGTCCTAGGGCTTGTCGGCGAGGTGGTTGGGTTCGTCGGCGAGATGTAGAAGGTCGGTATGCAAGAGGGGCTCGGGTTGCTCAAGTGAGTGTGCAGGCGAGGGTGTTGGGTTCGGGTGAGAACGAGAGAGAAAGAGTGAAGAAGGAAGAGGCGAAGGAGGGAGAGTATGAGGTAGAGAGGGTGAAACCGAGAGAGGCGAGGGAGAGACAAGGGGTTCGTGGTCGTTGGAGACGTGCGGGTCGTGGGGAGATGGACGCGGCCGTCACGGGCGAGCGCGAGAAGCGGGGAGTCATGGGGGGTCCGTTGGGGAAACAGGTCTCGAGTGGGCGCGGTCGTCGTGGAGAGCGTGAGGAGGGAGAGCCGTTGGGGGTGACGCGGTCATCGTGGCGAGCGTGAGGAGCGGGAGCCATAGCGAAAGAAGCGTCGGGAAAAGAAAATGAGTGGAGGAAGAAGAGGGGGAAGCGGGTCGGGTCGGGTCGGGTCGGCATGGGTCGGGTCGGGTACGGGTAGATTAGGATTTAGTTTAGGTTCTGTGTTTAGGAATTTAATTTAATTAAAATAATAAAATATATGAAAAATGAAATAAATTTGGATTAAAATCTAGAAAAATACGGAAAATTTTATTCAGAACTGGGGATTTACATCATACCCTCCTTATAAAAATTTCGTCCTCGAAATTAAAACAAAACAACGGAACAACACACTATAAGAACATATGCAGAAAATGTGCACGGATGTCCTCCTCGCGTTCCCGGGTAGACTCCCCTGACGAGCGTCTACCCTAAGAAACTCAAACCAGGGGAATCACTTTGTTCTTCAGCATTTTTTCCCGACGATCGAGAATGGTGGTGGGCTGCTCCTCGTAGGACAGATCGGTGCCCAAAGTTAACTCCGAATGATCCAAAATATGGTTGTCGTCCCGAACATAGCGCCTCAACTGAGATACGTGAAAAGTGTTGTGCACACCAGCTAGCGATGGAGGTAAGGCAAGTCGATAGGCCACCTCTCCCACTCGCTCTAGCACCTCGAAAGGTTCGATGAATCGGGGACTGAGTTTCCAGCGACCTCCAAACCTGATAACACCGAGGGTAAGGGAAATCTTCAGAAACACATGATCTCCGACCTCAAATTCTAGCGCTCTTCTGCTGGCATCCGTCAAACTCTTCTATCAGTCATGAGCCGTCTTAATACGCTGTCTGATCATTTGGACCTTGTCTACCGTCTGAATAATAAGTTTGGGGCCCAGTAATCTTCACTCTCCCACATCATCCCAACAAACAGGGGATTGAAATTTCCGTCCGTAAAGTGCTTCGAATGGAGCCATCTGGATGCTACCTTGGAAAATGTTGTTATAAGAAAATTCCACCAGATGAAGGTGATCCTCCCATGATCCCTGGAAGTCTAGCATGCAAGCCCTCAACATGTCCTCGAGCATCTGAATAGTACGCTCGGACTGCCTGTTCGTCTGTGGATGGTAAGCCGTGCTAAACTTGAGACGTGTACCCATACTCTCCTGTAATTTCTTCCAAAAGTGTGAAATAAATCCGGTGTCTCGATCCGACACTATACTGACCGGGACTCCGTGAAGTCGCACTACCTCTTGCATGTATTTCTCCGCTAGTGACTCTGTCGACTGCCACATACGGAAGGGTATAAAGTGTGCAGCTTTCGTAAGGCGGTCGAAGATAACCCAGACCACGTTGTTGCCCCTAGGGCTCCATAGTAAGGTAGTCACAAAATCCATAGTGATGTGCTCCCACTTCCATTCGGGTATCGGAAGCGGTTGCAACAACCCAGCCGTCCTCTGGTGCTCTGCTTTTACCTTCTGGCATACCAAATACCTGGATACGAACCGTGCAATCTCTCGCTTCATCCCGTTCCACCAAAAGTGTTGCTTTAGATCTCGATACATTTTCGTGCCTCCCGGATGCACAGAATAAGCCGAACTATGAGCCTCAGCTAATACCTCTTCTCGAACATCTCCCTTGGGGACGCAGAGCCTGGTACTGAATCTTAGAGAACCATCTGGATGTATGAGTAAGTCCGTCTTCAGCCAGGCTTCCACCTGCTCTCTGAACTTTTGCAATCGAGGATCATCAGCCTGCGCCACCTTAATGCGATCTATAAGAGAAGACTGCACCTGTAACTGCCAGAATTACCTGATTGCACGCGGTGTAACAACCTCTAGTTCGAGCTTCTGAAAATCCTCAATGATGCTCTTCTGACTGGTCAACATCATGACTGCCGGCTTGCGACTGAAAGCATCTGGTACGACATTTACCTTCCTGGGATGATACTGTAAGTACAAGTCGTAGTCCGCCATTAATTCTAGCCACCGGCCTTGCCTCATATTCAGTTCTCTCTGAGTGAACACGTACTTCAGACTCTTGTGATCCATGTACACTTCCACCTTTTCGCCCAACAAGTAATGTCTCCAGATCTTCAATGCGAAAACCACTGCGGCTAACTCCAAGTCGTGTGTTGGGTAGTGCCTCTCGTGATTCTTCAGCTGGCGTGAGGCATAAGCAACTACCTGTAACAACCCTAAATATCCTATACAAATTTTTTCAAAATATTTTTTTTCAAAATCCATAATGGGGTATTTTAGCCTGAGCACAAGATATAAGTAATTAATTTGCTTTTTAATTACAAGTTAAAAGAATGTAACAACTCTATTTTTAGTGTACAAAAATTTGTTTTAAAATTAATGTATACTTGGAGTATTTACTTTTGCTATTATTACTTTAAATATTTAGTTCACTCCTTAATTACAAGAAGGAGTTTGTAGCTCATTGGTAATACCTTGCATTGCTGAACCAAGCCACCAGAGTTCAAATCCCATACCCCACATTATTTTTAATTTAATTTTGTTTTAAATTTTTTTAGAAGTCCAACAGTCAACACGTGATAACTCCAAATTTTCCCACTACACCTGAAAAACTAAATGTACCAGAGACTGCATCAGGCGACCCCCCACCACCCAAGCCCTCGGCTCGGCCGGTCGGCCGAGTCGTCAACATAAAAAATGTGTCTTTTGAGCTTCTATACCCCCTGCATACTTTAAATGTTCAGATCGTTTCCAGAAAGCTTTGAATACCTCTTTTACTCCATTTTTAATGAATTTTCATATATTTTTACATTTTTTAATTTAAAACTCTTCACCTACCCTAACCCTATAAATACCAACCCTACACACTACCCCCTCATCCCAAAACTCTGAGCCAACTCTCAAGAATTCACTAGAAACCTTATGTGCAATCGAAGTGAGCGAAAGGCGAAGCTCCGGCGAATTCTCCGGCAGAAATTCCGACGGCGATTCTAGGAGCTCCCGGCGACGAAACGACGCACCGACGACTCCTCCTGATCCTTCTCCCTCTCCTGGTTGTTAAAAACCCGTAAGTCCCCTTTCTATCTTCTCTATTCTATTCTAGAAATACGGAATTACAAAACCCGACGGAATCGGAACAAATCCGATTTCCGATTCGGTTTCTTTATAAAACTTCACTTTTCTTTAATACAATCATGCTTAAACCAATTCATGTTGACTATTAATCACTAATCAAACATATTGATCAAGTTTCATATCATAAAGTAATTGCTATTTCATTTTACCGTATTTTTCATTTAAATACCACATAGTTTCAATTCTACATTTAACATCACAAAACTTGCTATACCTTTAAGTAGATCACGAGGTAATGACCTACCTCCTCACACACTTATATGTAACATAGCACAATACCTTCGGGGACATAGAATACGGGAAAAACGATATCTTTACAAATAAATACCATAATTAATAAAACCGTTTTTCCTTAATGATTAGTATTTATACAAATCTTTGCAAAGCGTCGTTACAACCCATTTGGGGAACCCGTTCGGGATGGTGCGGATTATCGCACATTCTCGGGCTTAGTAGTGCGAGATGCAGACCTCCGCAAGGAGCATTCGGTCTCGAAAAATTTAAAATACGACATCTTAAGAAAACGAGATTTCTAGAATATTATATATATACTAAAATTATTTTCATATAAATATATGTATATGTAACATAAAAATATCTATTTTGAATTATTACAAATATTCCACTTTTTTCAAAAAATGTCACAAGAATCTTTTTACACTAAAATACCATGAATTCCATATAAATCAATATTACAAATAAATACCTTTTATTATGGAATTAGGATATTTTCACCAGAAATATCACAATATAAAATCTACATTTATTACAACTCTAAAGATGAATAATAAATACTTGGGGTATATTTTGAAAAGTATATAAAAGTATTTTTACATAAAACCCCCTCAAATTCTATAAATTACCCTAAGGACCCTAGTAAACATAGGTTTAAGAGGGACCAATCTCTTGAGCCTCAGGGAGCCGGAGAAGTGGGTGCTTGCCTATCTAAGGTAGACAACTTAACAACGGTGTTATCAATACGGTAATCGTTTTTGAAAAAGACACAAATCCTACCGCCCATGGGCAGCAGTTACTGATAATATCAAAACAATCAGGACTTCAATTTACTTTTCTAATTGTCTGACTCAGACTGAGTCTCATTTATAATCTGACTTGAATATGATTACAATCTACAATCTACAATTTACAATATTACAATTCAATATGAATCCATGAATCCATTATTTAATCTATCAACTTGACCGAACCGAACCATGGATATACATTCCATTTACATGATTATACAGTTACATCCATGATTCTACAGTTACATACATGATTCTCCAGTTACATCCGTTTACTGATATCATGGTTTCGGTCAGTCATCCAAACATACAATCTATACAGTTTACAATACAATACAACAATACAATCAAGATAACACGGGGTTTAAGGGATAGACTGGTACGGAATATGTTAAAGGTGGCACGAGGTGGTCACTTAAGACGTAATTACATCCATACCGTTGTTCCGTGCTATTATCGACGGAGCCTTGTACTACGGGTTACCAAAGTCTCCGGTGTAAGTGGGACTCCTCTCGTATACACTAGCATCTTCTGTACCAAGCTACAAACAACAGCGTTAACACAACATTATAACCATATAACACAACTTTAAAAGCTACCTTCTTTTCTGTCTATTCTATTTCTCCCTTATCTTTGGGACTTACCGAGCGATCTGTTCGCTGACGACATTCTCTTTCTTTCTTCTTTGAATGTCGTCAGGTGAGCTGGATACATCATAGATCGAGCCTACTGCTGAAGACTTGGACCAGTTCAGTGAAGACCCCGAGCTCTAGTCATTGTACACTTTCCATTCAGTACTTTTCATTTCTGTTATGCCATTGTTTAGGCATTGCTTTATTTCAGTTGTATTTACTTTCCATGCATTGTACAGAAAGAATGTGAATAAATAAAGTTGTTGTTTTTATTATATCTTGTCTCTTGTGCTTTACTTTAATATTGTTTAAGTACGCTTAGCGTATTTACTTCACAGTAAATATGTAGCGTCCTCGTCCTGTCCCCTTCGCCGTACACCGGGAAGCGGAGCGCGACAAGTTTTGTTGGTGGCCCATACAGGTCAGAGCTGTATGAAACTCTATCATGCAGTTCTGTTCTGCGTGAACAACCTAAGCAATATAACATAAGAACCAGCAACTAAAACATTCTTTATAATTCATGTTCCTTGAATCTTATCAATTTCATATTCTTTGAATCATATACCTTGAATCTGTCATAACCTAAATTTTTCTTCAAGGTTATGGATTCCCCAAACAACACCAGCACCAACTTCAACAATACTCCACCTCCACTACCAATCACACCTGCCGTTCCTGCTCCACCCAATGAGCAGATGGTTCTGCTTGAGGAAATCCGAAGTATCCTGATTGGACTGCAGCAGCAGACTGCTAAATTAGTGAACCGATCAGAAGCAGAAGCACACAGTGTAAAGCGCTCTGCCACCCAGATGGCAAGAGGAGCCTACACTACCCAACATGCAAAACCCAAGATACAGAAGGAAACAATTAACCAGTTGAGTCCACACTTCTGCCACTACTGCCAGAGAAAGGGACACTTGTAGAAGGACTGTCGGCGCGTAAAAGGCTTGTGCCTAGTTTGTGCCGCATCCGATTATAGAATTGGAAACTGTCCCTATAGACGCAAATCAGCTCACACACCCATCATCTACCCACAGCAGCCAGCTATCCAGACTCCTGCACCTAGTCTTGCACTCCCAGCACCATCTCCACATGGACCACCTCTACCTAGTCAGGCATCAATGTACCGGCATACACAGAAAAATGTGCCGAGACGCCAAGCCTCCACCTTAGCAGCCGTAAAAGCTGAGACTGTAGATCAAGGTAATATCAGTAAGCCTTTTTCACATTTTTATAACCCTTGCACCATCTTGTTATTTTTTCACACACTGTCAGTACTCCAGTCACCAAACTTTTCTTGAATTTGTTACTTTCCTTTTACAAATTTCGAGGACGAAATTTTTATAAGGAGGGTAGAATGTAACAACCCTAAATTTCCTATACAAATTTTTTCAAAATATTTTTTTTCAAAATCCATAATGGGGTATTTTAGCCTGAGCACAAGATATAAGTAATTAATTTGCTTTTTAATTACAAGTTAAAAGAATGTAACAACTCCATTTTTAGTGTACAAAAATTTGCTTTAAAATTAATGTATACTTGGAGTATTTACTTTTGCTGTTATTACTTTAAATATTTAGTTCACTCCTTAATTACAAGAAGGAGTTTATAGCTCATTGGTAATACCTTGCATTGCTGAACCAAGCCACCAGAGTTAAAATCCCATACCCCACATTATTTTTAATTTTATTTTGTTTTAAATTTTTTTAGATGTCCAACAGTCAACACGTGATAACTCCAAATTTTCCTACTACACCTGAAAAAATAAATGTACCGGAGACTGCATCAGGCGACCCCCCCACCTCCCAAGCCCTCGACTCGGCCGGTCGGCCGAGTCGTCAACATAAAAAATGTGTCTTTTGAGCTTCTATACCCCCTGCATACTTTAAATGTTCAGATCGTTTCCAGAGAGCTTTGAATACCTCTTTTACTCCATTTTTAATGAATTTTCAGATATTTTTACATTTTTTAATTTAAAACTCTTCACCTATCCTAACCCTAACCTAACCCTATAAATACTAACCCTACACACTACCTCCTCATCCCAAAACTCTGAGCCAACTCTCAAGAATTCACTAAAAACCTTATGTGCAATCGAAGTGAGCGAAAGGCGAAGCTCCGGCGGAAATTCCGACGACGACTCTATGAGCTCCTGGCGACGAAACGATGCACCGACGACTCCTCCCGATCCTTCTCCCTCTCCTGGTTGTTAAAAACCCGTCCGGCGACGAAACGACGCACAGGCGACTCCTCCCGATCCTTCTCCCTCTCCTGGTTGTCCTAACCCGTAGTACAAGGCTCCGTCGATAATACCACGGAACAACGGTATGGATGTAATTACGTCTTAAGTGACCACCTCGTGCCACCTTTAACATATTCCGTACCAGTCTATCCCTTAAACCCCGTGTTATCTTGATTGTATTGTTGTATTGTATTGTAAAATGTATAGATTGTATGTTTGGATGACTGACCGAAACCATGATATCAGTAAACGGATGTAACTGGAGAATCATGTATGTAACTGTAGAATCATGGATGTAACCGTATAATCATGTAAATGTAATGTATACCCATGTTTCGGTACAGTCAAGTTGATAGATTGAATAATGGATTCATGGATTCATGTTGAATTGTAATATTGTAAATTGTAGATTGTAGATTGTACACACCGATCGTATTTTAGTGTCATGTTTGAGGCTCTGTGATCTGCTGTGACCTGGGATTTTTACTGTAAATTCAAACAATGTAGTGGTGTTGTACTGGTGACCCTAAGAGTGCACCTGGAGCACGAACCCAAGGGGCTCGATCTCGGCCGGCGACAAGAAGGCCAAATCCGGGGACCTCGGATTTTTAAGGGGGCTTGGGTTTTGTTTGGAGGGTAGTTTTCTGCAGTTGTTTAGAGGTGTTTGGTACTGTTTGATTTTTGAGTATTGACAGTATGCAAAATCTGGGATCACTTGTGCATAAAGTAGTGTTTTGAATATGTGTGTTACATTATCCGACACGGTTTGTGATCTTGTGGAGCTGCTACACTTGGGTTAGTTTTGGTGTGTCGCCGCACACGTTAGCCGTTAGACGAACACTTATGAGTTGGATTAGAGTTGGTGCGTTGGTCAAACGTAGTGTGTACGTGATATTGATCGATTTCTGAGATTTTTGCACTGGCTACGTTTTGTGTTAATAGGATCGCAGGCGGGGACTTCGGACGCTGCGAAGAAAGGGAAGCAGGTGATTGGATTTACCTAGCCCGCGACTGTCAGTGAGTAGATTTAACAATTACAGGGGAATCGCCCACATGGCGTTATGCGTCAGGGCTAGATATGATATGATATTAGCTGCATGTTTATATTGCACATATAGAGTTTGCGCATAAACTTCATTGTATACTATTACTTGTTGTGCTTGGACTTGTACCCTTTGGACACTGTACTATTATTGACGGCTCATATTGCACGAGCACTGATTGTATACCACTCACACCGTCAATAATTGCCATGACACGCACAACACCTATACATACGTGATATTGTATGTTTAGGGACATTGAGACATTGATTCATATTCCATTGTGCATATGACATATAGTATACCTGTATACCTACATGCTTACACATATGCCTTGCCATGACTACATGCTAGCTACACATATACCTGGAGGGTAGTGTACCATTATTGACATATATATATACATACCTAGCTTGATATAGCTACACATATATCTGGAGGGTGTTGCATAATTACTGATAGGTAGATACACATATTTTGCTATACCGACATGGTTACGCATACCTGGCTATAGATACATGTTCACCATTAAATGATGTTGCGTTTGGTTTCGGAGAAATTAGGAACCGCATGATATATTTAAATAACATGTTGCAGTTAAATAGCGGATTTCCTTTATATGCTCATATTACTGTTTCATGTTGCATATATTATATATTATGGATTTCGTATTGATATATGGATTTCATATGATGTTTCTAGATGTTTTACTCTTGTGTATATATATCAGTGGTATGGGACGCTGATATATATACATGTATATATATATATCAGTGGTATGGGACGCTGTTATATATGTACACCTATAATATATATATATATATATATCAGCGGTATGAGACGTTGTTATATATGTATACTTATAATATATATATCATCATAATGATCTGTGCATGTATTCTTATTCATCCCGATATGAGAGGCTGATGTGCCCGATATGAGGGCCGATATGGGGGCTGACTGAAGGAATTTGGGGATTTAGTTGTCTTGATGGACACTGGTTCGCCACGATGAGGGTTCCGTAAGGATGACATGTTTTATCCCGTACTCCGCATTTATTTGATATGCACTTGCTTCATGTATAGTAGTACCTAATAGAGTAACTTTCATGACCGTTGCATATTCATATTGTCATATTTATGCTATCAGATTACCTGTGATAGATTATCGCTGCTAGTACATACTTGCGATTACTGTATGATGTTATTTACTATTCATGAGTTGGCAACTCACCCCCGTTGTGCGGCAGGGTTTTTTAGGTCTGATCATCAGAGTGGTCGCGGCAGGGCGCCTTATTATCTCACCTTTTGCGGATACCGCTACGGTTGGCTGTGAAGCCATTTGCTATAGGTGGGTTGCGGTTTTTCGATGATGTACATTGTATATTTCTTGTATCTAGTACTCTCCATCTACTACCTTCATGTATTGACTCAGAGACGAGTTGTGAGGATCGATGTTGTATATTCTTTTGACTTTGATTGTCGGGCTCGTGTGAGCCAACCCTTTTATATATGTGGATTATCTTTTCTTCGCTACGGCGTCGTATATCTGTTGTGGTGGTTGTTTCCCCCGTTGGACGAGATTTGCTCCCGTTTGGGGATACTTTACTTTTATATTATGTTTGTACCCGTTTCAGGGCTAGTTTTTACAAAGGAGGCGCTGTCGAAATTTTTATGAACAACAAACTTAAGTTTAAAGTTTTGCATCGAGATTTTTTAAAAGTGATCTATCTTTCTTTCTTGTAATGGTTTAGATTGCTGGCTTTTTTTTCCGGCTTACTTAATTGCGTTGCGCCTGTTGACGTTACGTAGTTTAAGTGCCGGTCATGTGTCCAATTTTGGGTCATGACAAAGTTGGTATCAAAGCCCTAGGTTTTACCTTTCGGAATGTAGCATGACCTTGGTATGATGGAGTAGGTAGCTTAAGCAGAGTAACGTAGCGTGCGTATGTTCCGCGACATACTTACGACACGGTGCTCTACCTAAGTGACCTTAGGACTTATTGCTTGAAATTCCTTCCGTGATATATATATCCTTGTGATCCTATTTCTGTGTCCATATCGAATCTTGTTTCCGTTTCCAGCCTTTATGCCGCTGAAGACTACGAGGGCGCAGAGAGCGGTCGCGAGGGCCAAGGTCAGAGTTGACTCGTCTGAGACAAGGACTGACCAGGGCGGTACGCCCGTTGTGCGGGAGCAGATTGTTCCACCTTCGACAGACCATATGGCTATACTAGGGGCTGGTATGCAGGATTTGTGCCAGATGATGGGGTCGTTAGTTGAGGCCATTCGAGCGCAGGGGCAGGCGGTTGTTCCACCCATTACGGGGACCGTGTCGGTGCCTACTGTTCAGGCGGTTGTACCTGCAGCTACGGAGGTGATCACCGTATCGTTATCGGAGTTCATGAGGCTGAGGCCTCCGGTTTTCACTGGCAACGATGCAGCTGAGGATCCGCGGTCGTTTATCAACCGGATGGTCAGGATATGCCGTTCTCTTAGATGCTCCGACGCGAGATGGGTAGAGTTCACGAGCTTTCGTTTGGAGGGTCTGGCCCAGAAGTGGTGCGAGTCCTTAGAGAAGGGCAGAGCCGCAGGTCTTTCTGCTATGACCTGGGCTGAGTTCGTAACGGTGTTTCTTGCGCGTTTTCTTCCGCTGAGCATCAGGGATGCTCGAGCGCGTAGATTCGAGTCGTTACGCCACACTCAGGGTATGTCGGTGGCCGAGTATGATGTGCTGTTTACCGAGCTGTCTGTGTATGCTCCATATTTAGAAGCTACGGAGGAGATGCGGGTCAAGAGGATTGTTCGAGGCCTGCTTACCCATTTGTTCCTCGCTATCAGCGTTCAGCATTGTAACACCTATACAGTAGCGGTGGATGCAGCCCAGTTGGTTGAGGAGCGTCTTTCTGAGACGTCGGTTGCTCCGGAACCGAAGAGGGTTCGTACTGGTGTTTCAGCACAGAGGTAAGCGTTTAGACGTCGTGACAGTTCCCGTTCAGATACTGGGGATAGTGGAGGCCCGGGACGAGGACAGATTTTCAGCTCTTATTCTCAGGGGAGTCAGCAGTTTTCATCTGGATGTTACCAGTGCAAGAGTTCGGGTCATCGGGTTCGAGATTGTACTGAGCTACGTGAGCGCGAGGCAGCTGTACCGCGGGTTACCTTACCACCTTCTCCGCCGTAGAGGGCGTTTCCCCTTATGCCCGTTGTTGCTCCGTGTCAGACTCTTATGCAGAGAGGTCAAGGACGCGGTGGTTTTGTGCCGAGAGGACGGGATGGTAGAGGCAGAGCTCAGCTAGTCGCCGGTAGAGGACAGGCTCGGGTGTTTGCCTTGACTTATCAGGACGCGCAGGCGTCCAATGCAGTGGTTTCTGGTACTCTTTCTGTATGTTGTTTTGAGGCTCATGTTTTGTTTGATTCGGGATCTACACATTCGTATGTTTCTATACACTTCGTGCCGAGTTTGGGCCGAGAGTCGGGTTTGCTAGATCAGCCGCTTGTTGTGATTACACCTGTTGGCGATTCTTTTGTCGCGCGTTATGTGTTTCAGTCGTGTGCCGTTCAGATTGGAGATAGAGAGTCATCCGTCGATTTGATCTTTCTAGGTATGTTGGACTTCGACGTTCTCCTTGGCATGGATTGGTTGGCAGCTTGTTATGCGTCGATGGATGATCAGTCAAAAATATTGCATTTTAACACATCAATTTCCCTACTCTTTGTGGTCATCTAAAGGTGTTTGGTGTAAATATAGCACACATTAGCAATTCGTCTGCGAAATATCAAATAACATGTGTTATACATTATAACCGGCATTATGAGGGAAATTGTGTGCTTATTATTACATGTATGATCTTTGTATATCAAAAACTTGTCTCGAGATTGTGTGCAGAAAATTCTCCAGGTAAAAGAGCCGGAACTGCTAAAAGTGCTGATAAAATACATCAAGTCAAAAACTTGAAATCTGGCAGTAAACAAGAAAGTTTAAAAATATTCTAGATATCGGAAAGTGCCATAAAGCTAACAGAAATAAACACTGGAAGTTTCATGCAGCAACTCCACAAAACGGCCGCGGATCCGCGGCCGAGTCAGGCCGATCTGCCGTGGATTCTCGGCCGTTCTGACTCAGCGGCGGTTAGTAATTTTCCCCGAGGCCTCCTTTCAACTGCCAAGCTTCTCCAAGACGCTTCGACGGCCGATCCGACTCATCGGCGACTGAAATTTCTCCACGTGGCTTCTTCTCAACGGCAAAACTTCTCCAAGACGCTTCGAATTGTGTAGATTTCTCCAGAAGTTTCCCTTCTAACAGCCAAGCTTCTTGTGCAAGTTTGATACCTACCAACCTTCTCATGCAAGCTTCATAATAATCTAGCTTCTAGTAGAAGATAAACCAAACTTCTAGGGGAAGCTAAAGGGAAAACTATAAAAAGGGACCTAGGGCTTCATTACAAAGGTTGTTGATCATTCTACATCAATTCACCTGCAAGTTGAGTGACACAACTTGCAACTCAAAACTCTAGCAAAAATCCAAATCAATTCAAATCAAGTGGAGTGACACCATTTGAGCCAAATCAAGATTCATCGAGTACCGATTCAAGCAAGTCTTCAACGAGCCTTTGAAGCAACGCCGATCTTCATCCGAGTAAGAGATCCACGATGATCTGCGACTCAAGAAGATCGAAGCGAAGCTAGTTTCGACGATTTAGTTCTTCCTCAAATCTTGTAATCTTTGAATGAATTGTACATAAACGTTGATAAATAAAAGGTGAAAATTCTTAATATTACTTTTCTTTACATTCTTGCATTATGAAGAGTTATAGATTCTTGATTCTTTTCTTTTTCATGATATTTGAGTGAAAACTCCGCTTGTATCCGAATCGAGAGAATAGGTAGATGATGTTGATGAAATTCTTGAACGATTCTTAAGTCTTATGAGTTTTGTAAACTTTAGGAAATTGAATTATCGAAAACCTAATTTGAGTAATATCGCTTTCTTCGCTCCAAATTAGAGATCAACTATCGGTGATTTAATTTGCTAGAGCCTAGAATTTGAATGATAACCAATGAAAAGACAAGGGATGATGATGAAGAAACCCTAGTTTTTTCAATAGATCCCTAAACCTCATTGATTGTCATCGATCTAGCAACAAATCTTCAATAGATAAGAATTAGTAATCATTAGTATTCTTCATCACTATCAATTTGATCAATTCCTACAAGCTACTTTACAAATCTTGATAATTCAAACTATTTGGACATTCTCCTGATCTCTATCATTTCTTGATTTTAGATCTATTTCTTGATAATTTTTGAAACTAAATTTCACAAATATTGAATCATTTTGTTTTATCTTTTAATTTTCAACTCAACTAAAACGATAACGAACAGATCACACTTTCTCGGTGGACGATCCGCATTCACCAACGAAACTACAATAGACACCGTCAATTGATAGCGGTATAAATTTCTTTGGTTGTGAAACATTTTATATACACACGAAGATATAATCAATCAAATGGCGCCATTGCCGAGGATCGTGTGCTAATTTGTTCGTTTTTGTTAATTGAGTAGAAAAATTTATTATTACATCAGAATTTTTAGATCAAAATTCGCATCAAATACTTAACGATATGTTGTGAATTGTTGCAAGGGAATCTGGAATCTCTGGAGTGAGAGGAAAAATTTTCAGAGCATCTCAGATAGTTCAGTGAGTCAATAGGAGTCTCTGGAGAATTTTTTGTGCAGGGATCTAATCATGAGACCGCGCATCCACGGCCAAAGGAGGAATATTGCGGTGTATCCGCGGTGAATTTAGGGCTTCAGTGCACCAAATTTTTTAGGTCCATCTCTGTCTTTCTTATCTCCTCCCTGCTCTGTCCATTAACCAATTTCTGCAGGATTCTTTGCAAAAATTCGCAGCGCCGCTAAAATGAAATTGTTGCGTGTTTTGATCTTGGTTGTTTGCATTTTTAACACGGAAATTAAGGGGCAAAAGACCAAATTCAGATTAGATGGGGAGTTCATTACCCTTCCTAAGCCCCAAAAATCACAAACTTGCATCCGCATCACCCTCATTAACTAAAAAAATATCTAGATATGACTCTAAGGACCGTCGCGCTTACTTAGGATAGAAGGAGGTCGTGGATAATCTATTACTTATCCGCATTTCTTTTGTGGTGTATAAGGCAAGTGGTAACTTAATTAGGCCCACTACTTACGTAGTGGAGAACCTCCCACTTACCTGGCACTTACCTGGCCACAGGAGGGGCAAAGAGGCAGTAGAGGATTTATCTTGCGACTTGTCTTCTGGAAGTCTAGGAGCGGTCTAGGGACTTGACCTAGGTGACCACTAGATTTAGGGTTGCTTGGGCATTGTTTGTGTGAATTTTTCAAAATCCGTAATTTTTCAAACCAAACACCAAACCAACTTTTCCCTTAATTTTCACAACGCTGCCACTTGTGCTAAACCATTTAGTGCATGCTCGGCTGGACACGAGATTCCAGTGCCCGTCTTGTCCACGTTCCTTCTATCGACTCCGAAGTCGGTAATTCTACGTCTACTTTTTCTTCACCCACTACCACACCGACTTCGATGGACGGTTCTCCATCGAACTTCTTTAACACTACTCTGCCACCGTCCGCAGGTGCGCAGAATCCATCCCGCATCTCTCTCCAAGAGAGATGTTACCCTATGCGAGGTCCTCTTTCGACTTGTCTTACCATTCCACCAGCCAATAGGGAGAATTTTGAAATAAAACCACAATACATCAATCTTTTACCAAAATATCACGGTCTTGAGTCTGAAGACGCATACGTCTTTATTACCAAATTTGAAAATGTATGCGCTATGATGGGTACTTCACAGCTGTCTGTGGATGCTATAAGATTACATCTTCTCCCATTCACTTTGTGCGATATAGCCGACACGTGGATTTATAACACAGCCGCACATTCTATTTCGAACTGGGGAGAATTTGTAACAGCTTTCCTAAAGAAATTCTACCCTAATCATAAAACAGCTCGAGTCCGTAGCGAAATAAATCAATTTACCCAGCTTCCAAATGAACCATTCTCGAAGTGTTTTGAACGCTTTAAGGATCTGTTAGTTCAATGTCCTCATCATGGAATTCCTAGATGGGATCTGTGCAGAATCATGTATGAGGGCATTAATCCTACAACGAAACAAACCCTTGAATCCATATGTCAAGGCACCTTCATGAATAAAGATAATGGTGAAGCTTGGAGATTTTTAGAAGATTTCGCTGAAAAAACTTTACAGTGGGAAAATGTAAACCAGTCATCATCTAGGGGTGGCATTCATCAACTTGATGTTTCCATAGGAGTTAGAGCTGAAATGGCAGTAATGCAAAAGAAACTCGAAGCTATGGAACATAAATTTTTAGCAGCCTCCCTAAATCAGATGTCACTCTCTAAAACTGTCTGTGGATGTTGTTTTGATCCATCTCATCTTACGGAAGAATGTCCATTGAATTCTCCGTTTCAAGGTCAAGAGCATACCAATGCTGCTTTCCAATAAAGACCTAGAAACGATCCGTATTCTTCCACTTATAATCAAGGTTGGAGGAATCACCCTAACTTTTCTTGGAACCAATCACAAACTCAAAACACGGTTCCAAACCAAAATAATTTCCAAAGGGGTCCTCCACCACAACAACAACCACTTCAAATAAGTCAGCATCCCTACCAATCTCAAAACTTTCAAAATCCGGTCAACACACCTGCATCGTATAATCCTTTGCAGTTGACCGGTACTGATGAATCCTCTTCACTCGAACAAACCATGAATTTGATTCTGAAAAATTTCATGCAAGTTTCGGCTGAGGTTCAGTTTTCTGTCGATGATATAAGGAAAAACTCCGCCTCCCAATCTGAAAGTATAAAATCGATGGAAGCATAAATTGCACAATTAAAAGCCGAAATGAGTGCTAGAAAGAAAGGGAAACCTCCTTCTCAACCCCTACCGAATCCTTGACATTCACAACACTACAATGTGAATGCCATTACAACGTTGAGATCCGGAAGTGTAGGGTTACTAGGCACACTCAAGAAGTTCTACAAGGCATCAACCATGCCAAATTCAAATTTTTCTTGTGCCGAGAAACCCTAAACTAGATCGATTACTAGAGATAAGGCGAAAAGAAAAGCAAGCAAACTACTTTGCTAACAAGTGAATGGAAATACAACCTTTGTAGATCCGGTCCTCCACTTCCAAAGCTCCGTGAAGACGTCCCTCCGCTGCGATCATCGGAATCTCGGACTCTAGCGATGGTTTCGTCGGAGAAATGATCGGGCTAGGTCGTTGACTTCGGTGCCGAAGATGATCTACGTCGAGGCGACTCTAACCCAAGCTCCATCTTCACTTGGTCATGAACCTTGTGAAGAAAACACCCTATACAACATGGAAAGTGGTAGAGGATGAAGAAATAGGAAATGGGTTCACTTTAGATTTGGGTTTCTCACTTGATTTCATTACTTGACAATTTTCAAGAAAGCTTTGCTTTTTCTTCATGAAGAAGATGAAGAAGAAGAAAGAAAAAGAATTATCTCAAAAAGAAAATCAAGTGATGGTTATCATTTAGCAACCATGGGTTAGTAAACTCATATAGAGAATAAACTAGGGTTTAGGTAATGGTTAGGTTTAGGATAAAAACAATTTGGTAGACTTTCAAAGCTTCATGAAGCTTCAAGGGTAAAACAAAACAAGCCTCCATTTTATTTTTGCCAAAATGAATAAAGAAAATAAATAAAACAAATAAATCAAACCCTAACCCTTAATCTAATCATAGTTTAAAGCAAACATACACCCAAGTTTGCATGTATCATCAAATATGATACAATCAAGTGCACAAAAATATATCACATATACTACTTGTGCACATCAAGTGAGAAAATCCATCTTAAGTGAACAATACTAGTCAATGTAAAGTAATATATCAAATATAATTATACATTAAATCATTAAATCAATACTTGATTTAATGATCCGGTCATATCGCATATAACCGACTAATATCAAGTGTATCAATATATCGAATCAACACTTGATTCGGTAACCCGGCTATATCACATATAACCGTCCGATGATACAAATCGCGAGAATAGAATACAGTATCACATACTGGTATTATTCTCGGTCCCGCACATATCTCATATGCGCTCCTATTTCATTTCGCTTGAGCCAGGAAACCTCTGTGTAGGACTCTAAAGACTCGTCAATACGCCGGCAGCAGGTGATGATCATATCAAACACCCACAAGCCGCAAGCGGTCTGCTAAACGTAACGGCCACCCGGGTACTGAGCGATCAGAAGATCAACGAGCAAGCCCGCTCACACTCCTGTGAATCCAACCAGTAACACTTACCGTACAGTCCGGTCTGATCGTCTGATATGTCGCATATCTCGCCTAGGGGTGGTAAACGTCAGACCCCAGTAGCTCGATAAGTCGTGTCGATATGAGGTCTATAACAGTTCGAGATACTACTGATAACACTTACCAGTAAATCTCAGTAACCCTGGCTAGGGATTTCCGGTTATAGCCAATCGAACACAGCGCAACATCAACTCCCTATACCGGGAGAGACGAATCCCCTCCTATCGCTCATTGCCTCCATGTGATTCGGGACTGTACCCAAAAGCCACCGTTTTGCACGTCCTCTTGGACGTGGTAAGGTGGAAATCAAAGCACAGTAGGAATCACACAAGACTCTATGACGATCTCGGGTCAACAGACTACTCTGTACCAGTGTCACCAGAGAACTGCCATCTGACGTAAGGTATAATACCATCTGGGAGTTCTCGGCGAGTCCGTCCAGTGTACCCAGTCTCTATTGAGCACCCGTATATCATCTCTGATGTCAAACACCAATGGATATGGGATCATCCATCGCCCATCTGTATGGGTCGAGAAGGTATACGCCAGTCTACTCTGGTATATCGATGCCCCGTCTCGATACACCCACGACTAGGGACCTTGAAGGATGTACTTATGGACTACCATGTCCCCACTAGTATGATCCGCATGATATTCCAAGTAGTCAAGTACACATCCTAAGGGCTTTACCAACATGTAACAGAGAGACAATCAGTGTACACGTTAAGATAAAGAGCAACCAGATAGCATACTATCATGTCGAGCAAGAAAGTCCTCCCTATATATGTCCCAGCATCCACTACAATATACATCCTATGTACAGTAATGGCCTCTAGGGCATACATATAACTAACAATCTCCCACTTGCACTAGGGCCATCTGTAGCAGTGGTTGCAGTATCTCATACTCAACCATCCCATAAAAGTCTCTCTCTGGGAAAATGCCTTTGTGAGTGGATCCGCCGTGTTGTCCTCTGAGTCTACTCTCCTGACCTCGATCCCTTGGAGATCAACCATCTCCATGATCAGGTGACACTGCCTCAGAATATGTCTGGATCACTGATGGGACAGGCGTTCCTAGGCATAAGCCACAACTCCATTGTCTCACAATAGTAGGAGCGAAGTTCATCTTATGAACTTTTATACATCCAGACTGCCTCTTTGGTAGCATCTTAAGTAGCGATGTATCCAGCCTTTATCGTCTAGTATGCCACGGTATCTAGCTTGGAACTCTTCCAACATACCATCCCTCCACTGAGGGTAAAGACAATGCCTGTGACTGACATTCAGTCGTCCTTATCACCCTGGAACCCTTCCAGTGATTCTCCCTAAGATCGATTGATACCATCTCACTACAACTAGTGAGAATCCTAACATCCAATTAGATCTATCTCATAGATCAAAACTCAGGATTTAGGAGGTATCACTTTGATCCTATATGGAGAATCCTTGTGATAAGCGGAGATTGACCGAGCGTAGCATAGGAAACTCCTTCCCCATCAAGAGTATGTCATCCATGTACTCTACGAGGATCACCACCATACTCCCTACTACCTTTTTGTATATACAAGGTTCATCTACCATTTTGATGATGTCAAACTCTTTGACTATCTCATCAAAAACAGATGTTCCATCTCCGCGATGCCTGCTTTAATCTTATAAAGCATCTTGTGCACGTTTCCGCTGCTCCCACTGTCTATGAAGCCCTCTGGCTGTGTACTTACAGACGCTCTCTTCTAAAACATCATTTTAGAAAAGCAGTCATGACATCCAACCGACAGATATCGTAGTCATGGTATGTAGCCGTGGCAAGTAGGATCTGGATGGACTTAAGCATAGCCACTGAAAAAGGTTTCATCATTATCCACGCCTGGTCGATGATGAAAACCTTTAACATGTCTAATTTTGAAAGTCTCAACTTTTCCATCTACACCAAGTAATCTTCTCAAGATATACTTGCTCCTGATGGGGATTTAACCCTTCAGATAAACCAACCAAAGTCCATACTTTGTTGGTGTATAAAGATTCCATCTCAGATCGCTAAGCATCCAGCCATTCTTATAGAGTCCCACTCCTGATGGCCAGCTCGAAACTAGTTGGGTCATCATCTCATGATGCAATCTTCGCTCCCACTGTCATAGAGAAACAGAAGTATCTCTCAGGTGGGTGAGAAACCCTACTAGATCGGCGGAGAGGCTGAGGTTCGTTGGTATCTACTGAATCCTTTGGTTCTACCAAATCATCTGCTGTAGTTTGTATAGATGGAACCTTTCCAGTTCTATATAACAGACCTTGCCTCGAGCTCGTCTGGATTTTGCTTTTAGACATAGGCCGGACAACCCCAAATCTTAACTAGCTTAAGAAATGGGCTCTTCCCTTCCCATATCACATATGAAGTGGTAGGCAACGATTTGATTTGAACCTATTCAATAGGTATGCAACTTCATAAGTGCATAACTCCCAAAAGGAAATAGGAAACTCAGTTGTACTCATCATAGAGCACACCATATCACATAGGGTGCTATTGCTCCACCCCGATATACCATCGTGCTATAGTGTATACGGAGGAATGATGCTGAGAGAGAATCTCATTCTCCTTTAGAATAGTCCAGGAATTCCGTGCTCAAGTATTCTCCTCCTTGATCTCATCAAAGGACATAATACTTATACCCGTATTGGTTCTCTATTTCTAACTTATATTCTGTGAATATCTCAAAAGGTTCGGACTTGTGTTCAACAGGAACATATGACTGAATCTTGAGAGATCATCAGAGAATGTAATGAAGTACAAAGAACCGGTCTTGGTATGTATAGACAGGGGACCTTCATACATCAGTATGTATCAATCCCAAGAGTTCACTAACTCTTTCTCTGTTTCCAGTAAACGGAGCTATGGTCATCTTATCTTTGTGACATGACTGGCAAGTTTCACAAGATGTAAATTCAAACTAATTTAAATATGCATCTAAAATGTAACTTAAGCTAGTCGGGTCGCATTGATATGACCCAGTCTACAATATCTTAAGAAGGATTCGTTCATTTCTGAACTCTTTCTCTTGTGTGTGTTCTGTATACTAAGAACTGTAGTTTGATTTAGAACGTCAATGCTTTTAGATAACTGCCTGAACCGATCAACTTTTGATATAGGAAATGTTCAAAACATTATCCAACAATACAAAATTTTATCATTTCTTTACTAATAAAGAGACTGATATGATTTTGTATATCAGGTTCGGTATCTAATAATATTTGTTCAGAATCAATGTATTTGGAATACAGAGTGACAGTGACCAACAGACTTGGCTGCAACACTTGCACCGTTTTCTGTCTCATGAAACTTATCACGCGTTCTCAGTTCTCTACCTTTCTGTAGCCCTATGTAACAAATTACATATCTGGGATCCTGATCCGGTATCAAATACCCAGGACGTAGAGGATACAGAGAAACAGTTCTTTGTAATGAACACACCCGAAGGAGATGCATCACATGCACTTTCTTCGTTTGGGCAGTATAGGAATTCTGGTATTCCCCTATTTCTAGCTCTGTCTTATAACAATTATAAGTCGGAGCGGGACCAACGTTCCACAGCTCGGTATAACAAGCGGGTTCGGTCAATACATTCGTATTATTATCTTGATTAAGGCGTGATATGGTCGCTACCTGGAGAAAGAAAGAAGAAAACACTCAGCATATGCTCTTGCAAGATTAGATTGGTTATATATTTTATCTAATCAGGATGGCTCCCACTGTTTTTATCAAATCTTCCTTCAAACCCTAAAAGGAAAGACTAGCCGGAATTAATTACACGCTACAAGTTCGCCAATCTTTCAGCCAGGCCAGTGTCGGTACTTTGAAGGAGGTCTCCCGTGCTTTCGCACGAACCTAATTAATGTAAACCTCGTTTTCCCAGAGGCTTAACCTCGTTAACACCTTTCTAGACACCTACTTGATCGGCTACTTGTAATGTGTAAAACTCTTCCAGGAGTAACTCTTACTCGCAGCGGGTATCGGGATCTAACTATCTCATAGAAGGTATGCAATCTCATTGCAAATTTCAACACTTGAAATTCCCAACAATATTTTACCCCTAGCGTCCTATGACCTTGACGGAGGCCAAACTACCCATAGTCTGCTAGTCAAGTTCAATCCGTCATTTTCTGATTGAATTAAACCCACCCGCACGACCCTTGACGGAGGCCAAACAACGCCGTACGAATACCCTAATCCAATCGCATCGTATGCTAGCAGATAAGCACTAGTTAGCTACCGTACACTACGCCTTGATGGAGGCCAAACAAACGCAGCACGAATACTAACTAGTACTTATCTGAAATGACGGAGGGCTACGACAGGTTTTTCTGAAAACCTATTGCGTAATGAACTTGATATTGTTGTCGAATCAAATGATTTTAAAATGGAGTGTTTTTTAGGCTTTTCTAGTTTTGCTAAAGGGGTCACTCCCGGTGAAGGGATCGTCGGCCCTTTCCTCATCGAATAAGGTGCAGGATATATCATATATACCACTATGCAAAGCAAAAACTATAGAAGCAATCAAAAGACAAACCGAGGGTTGTAGCATCTGCCAGTTATTGCTAAAAGGGTCACTCCCGGTGAAGGGATCTCGGCTCTTTCCTTATCGAATAAGGTGCAGGATGTTCTACAAGGAACACCGCGATGCAAAGCAAGAACTGTAGCTACCTGTTTTTGAAAATTCGATTCCATAACATCTTTAGATTTCTTTTTCTTTCATTAATCATATTAATGAAGTCCCATCATTTAAGTTACCTAAACATCACAGATAAATACGACGTACACTTATGCCATCCGCATTCGTCTTGATGTCCCCTCGTGCACCATTAGGTTAGGTAACTAACGGCAGAGCGGGGCAGGGCTAGCACGGTGTAAAACATAAGTAACGTCTATATAATATATCATATATACTATATACAGTATTTATCACAGAACATCAAATGATCACATCACAGATATCGCAGCAGAAGAAACATATGAAACATTGGATATACTAGGACGTCCGTGTTTTTAATACGAGCCAGTATAAAACACGGATTCCACGGTCGCGATGAATAGCCAAACCCACACCCTTAGACCCCTACGAGAGCGGCAAGCGACCCTACCAATTCTAGAGTTAGGAGACCCGGACTCGACTCCTCGAGTTGGTCTCCCACTGGACTCCAGAACCCGGTTACTTGTGCCCTCCTCCTTGGGTCTATCCTAATGCGGAAAAGTAAATAATATACATCAATGGTGACATCTTCCACAACCTGGAAGTGCCCCAATAAAAGAATATTACATACAAGTTTTTACATGAATGAAAATGAAAAACACCCATCTCACATAAAAAAAACCCGGCTATTCAAACACGACGATCTAATATAACATATCCAGCAACACATAACATCACATGTCATCAACGTAAGTAAACATGCGTATCTCAATTGTCGTTGACATATAGCAATGAAACCGGCGATATCACATATTACACTTACGGTCACAGAAAAGAAAGTGTAAAACTACAACAGTTGGAATCCGCAACCTTTTTAGACATCGCATGCCTAACCAAATGAATTCCTTAGACATCGCATGCCTAACGATTATAAACCCCGCATTTTAGTCTCATTATCGAAAACACTTTTCAATATCAAGTCGGGCAATTCAACGAGATTCCCGACATTTTGATCGAATGCTCGTCGCAAACTTTAGTAGGCGGCCGCACCCCCGGACGCCGTCGACGAAGTGCACTAAGGCGAAACACCGCTACCGCGAGCACCCGAACGGATGCTTTCGGCGACGGGGTTCTCATACAGTCACTTGGTCGGGGCTATGGTGTGTAGCTGTCTATTAAGTTTATCCGGCGAGTATCCGCGTACGCTACGTGATTGCGACGGACTTTTGATCACATCAAAATCCCGTGGCAACCGATCAAGTGAGACTAAACTGCTATGTTTATAACATCCAAATCAGTTATCTCATAACCACTTGTGGATTCCAAATATTGTATCACATTCCAGATAAATAGAAAATGTTAAACTTTCCGATCGAACAATCAAACACCCAAGTTTTCCCGAAACAGCTCAACACATGAAATAAGTTTACAAACATTCACTTCATGCCTCAGTACCAACGGTCCAGCCGTAGAAGAGTCAAGCCAACGCCTCACATGTGGCACGCCGTACTGCCCCAAACCCTAAGGTTCAAAGGGCAATTCAAGACGGTCACATAATCGAGTTAAGGTTTGTTGTCTTCTAGAGGGACCATCGCGTTACTTGCATTACTTAGAACGTTATTAAACTACGGAAAAATCCAACAATTGGAAATTTCTCGGCAGGGGAAAAATTGGGTATTTATATCCGGTCAAACTTTTTAACATGTTCTAAAATATCCGGAAAAACAATAACGAATTTAAAATTCCCGATCGAATCGACGATAACAAAATAAACCCCAGAATACTCAACACTTGAGTCAGATTAAAAATACCCATAAAATAGTAACCATAGAGACAAGAATTACTGTGCAAACATCCGTCCCTAATACCCTTACCTTGCCGCGGAACCGCCGCCAAAGGTGGCTAACTGCCGCAGTTCCGCGGCCATGTTGGGGAATTGGGGGCTCGTTTTTCACCATAATTCTTATATTAGCCTGCTGAATTTTTTAGGTATTTTTAATTCTGGAAAAACCCAGATTTTAAAAAATGTACAGAAAGGGGTATAATTTGAGGTTTCTCGGTTCGTTCGGAGTTTTAACTTCGTTAACGCATCGCTTAATGCTCTAACTAGGCTCTGATACCACTGTAGGGTTACTAGGCACACTCAAGAGGTTCTACAAGGCATCAACCATGCCAAATTCAAATTTTTCTTGTGCCGAGAAACCTTAAACTGGATCGATTACTAGAGGTAAGGCGAAAAGAAAAGCAAGCAAACTACTTTGCTAAACAAGTGAATGGAAATACAACCTTTGTAGATCCGGTCCTCCACTTCCAAAGCTCCGTGAAGACGTCCCTCCACTGCGATCATCGGAATCCCGGACTCTAGCGATGGTTTCGTCGGAGAATTGATCGGGCTAGGTCGTTGACTTTGGTGCCGAAGATGATCTACGTCGAGGCGACTCTAACTCAAGCTCCATCTTCACTTGGTCATGAACCTTGTGAAGAAAACACCCTATACAACATGGCAAGTGGTAGAGGATGAAGAAATAGGAAGTGGGTTCACTTTGGATTTGGGTTTCTCACTTGACAATTTTCAAGAAAGCTTTGCTTTTTCTTCATGAAGAAGATGAAGAAGAAGAAAGAAAAAGAATTATCTCAAAAAGAAAATCAAGTGATGGTTATCATTTAGCAACCATGGGTTAGTAAACTCATGTAGAGAATAAACTAGGGTTTAGGTAATGGTTAGGTTTAGGATAAAAACAAAATGGTAGACTTTCAAAGCTTCATGAAGCTTCAAGGGTAAAACAAAACAAGCCTCCATTTTATTTTTGCCAAAATGAATAAAGAAAATAAATAAAACAAATAAATCAAACCCTAACCATTAACCTAATCATAGTTTAAAGCAAACATACACCCAAGTTTGCATGTATCATCAAACATGATACAATCAAGTGCATAAAAATATATCACATATACTATTTGTGCACATCAAGTGAGAAAATCCATCTTAAGTGAACAATACTAGTCAATGTAAAGTAATATATCAAATATAATTATACATTAAATCATTAAATCAATACTTGATTTAATGATCCGGTCATATCGTATATAACTGACTAATATCAACTGTATCAATGTATCGAATCAACACTTGATTCGGTAATCCGGCTATATCACATATAACCGTCCGATGATACAAATCGCGAGAATAGAATACAGTATCACATACTGGTATTATTCTCGGTCCCGCACATATCTCATATGCGCTCCTATTTCATTTCGCTTGAGCCAGGAAACCTCTGTGTAGGACTCTAAAGACTCGTCAATACGCCGGCAGCAGGTGATGATCATATCAAACACCCACAAGCCGCAAGCGGTCTGCTAAACGTAACGGCCACCCGGGTACTGAGCGATCAGAAGATCAACGAGCAAGCCCGCTCACACTCCTGTGAATCCAACCAGTAACACTTACCGTACAGTCCGGTCTGATCGTCTGATATGTCGCATATCTCGCCTAGGGGTGGTGAACGTCAGACCCCAGTAGCTCGATAAGTCGTGTCGATATGAGGTCTATAACAGTTCGAAATACTACTGATAACACTTACCAGTAAATCTCAGTAACCCTGGCCAGGGATTTCCGGTTATAGCCAATCGAACACAGCGCAACATCAACTCCCTATACCGGGAGAGACGAATCCCCTCCTATCGCTCATTGCCTCCATGTGATTCGGGACTGTACCCAAAAGCCACCGTTTTGCACGTCCTCTTGGACGTGGTAAGGTGGAAATCAAAGCACAGTGGGAATCACACAAGACTCTATGACGATCTCGGGTCAACAGACTACTTTGTACCAGTGTCACCAGAGAACTGCCCTCTGACGTAAGGTATAATACCATCTGGGAGTTCTCGGCGAGTCCGTTCAGTGTACCCAGTCTCCACTGAGCACCCGTATATCATCTCTGATGTCAAACACCAATGGATATGGGATCATCCATCGCCCATCTGTATGGGTCGAGAAGGTATACACCAGTCTACTCTGGTATATCGATGCCCCGTCTCGATACACCCACGACTAGGGACCTTGAAGGATGTACTTATGGACTACCATGTCCCCACTAGTATGATCCGCATCATAGTCCAGGTAATCAAGTACACATCTTAAGGGCTTTACCAACATGTAACAGAGAGACAATCAGTGTACACGTTAAGATAAAGAGCAACCAGATAGCATACTATCATGTCGAGCAAGAAAGTCCTCCCTATATATGTCCCAGCATCCACTACAATATACATCCTATGTACAGTAATGGCCTCTAGGGCATACATATAACTAACAGGAAGAGTGCTGAATAATCAAGTTGGGGAAGAGATTGATAATCATGAAGAGTTAATCAATAACACCCCGGCTTTCACTTCCACTTTTCCTTCCACATCTACTTCTACTTCTGATCCCGGTTCGTCTACCCCACCACCTTCTTGCGAGCCTATTCTCCGTTTTCCCCAAGGCTCGATCTCTCAGCATATCTCTTCTATTCCACCAAAGACGATCCCCACTCCTATTCTGGGATCAGTTCCACACACACCACCTTCTCCAATGTTAGACCCAGCTCTTATTGCTAAAACTCCTTATCCAAATCGGTTAAGGGGAAACGAATCGAGTCCACATATAGAGAAAATCATGGAAATGTTTAGACAGGTTAACATTAATATCCCTCTCCTAGATACTATTCAACAAGTCCCCGCTTATGCGAAAATTCTCAAAGACTTGTGCACTATGAAGAGGAAGACTTAAGTGCCCAAAAGGTCTTCATGACAAATAATGTTAGCACTACTTTTACCCCACAGTTACCAAAGAAACGTAAGGACCCAGGATGTCCTACGATATCGATTTCTATTAGGGGTAAAAACATTAACCGTGCTTTACTTGACCTTGGCGCAAGTGTTAACCTGCTTCTATATTCTGTTTACGAGCAGTTAGGGATTGGAGAGTTGAAACCAGCTCATTGCACTCTCCAAATGGCAGACCGTTCAATCACCAAACCTAGGGGTGAACTGGAGGATGTGTTTATTAAAGTCAGGGAATTCATATTCCCTGTGGACTTTTTTGTTCTTGATACATAACCTGTAGCAAACCCACAGAACCAAATTCCGGTGATTTTGGGTCGACCATTCCTTGCTACTTCCAATGCCGTCATTAATTGTCGAAACGGTTCAATGAACCTATCTTTCGGAAAAATGACAATTGAATTGAACTGTTTCCTGATTTAAAATCAGGAAAAGTTACGAAGGAGGCATCACGTGCTAGCACGTGACCAGCAGTCACGTGTTGGCACGTGGCACCTAAAAGCATCGGCAAGGCAGATTCAGCTTCCCGACTACATCAAAGAAAAGGGGTTCAGAAAGGGTCACGTGCTCCCACGTGACCAGGGTCACGTGTTGGCACGTGACATTTATAAGCGGCTTCAAAGGTACATCGGTTCCCTGATCAAATCAAGGAAAAGGCTTCAGAAGAGGTCACGTGCTCCCACGTGACCAGGGTCACGTGTTGGCACGTGACACTCAAAAGCAGCACACTCAATTACCTGATCAAATCAAGAAAAAAGGCTCCAGGCGAGGGTCATGTGCTCACACGTGACCAGGGGTCACGTGGTGGCACGTGACGGCTAAGCGGCAGCCAGAAGGCAGAGCGCAAAAAGGAAGAAGAGGTCTCGTTCCAAGGGGGTCACGTGCCCACACGTGACCAAGGGTCACGTGGCCACACGTGACCGGCTTTCAAAGCCTATCTGTTAACAGAATTAAATTCTGAGAAAAGGCCTCTCAAATCTTTCCAAAGGAACCGATTGAATTAAAGATTTAAAGATTCTTAAATATCACCTATCTATGGAAAAAGCCTGAACTTGGAAAGATTTCCCCTTAAAATCTAACCGAAATAACAAAGGAGAATCTCGGGATTTAAAATCCAATGGTGATTAAAATTCACATAATAATCCAAAGGTCCAAAACGAATGGTGAATACAAATTAAATCTCTCAATGAAAGATTCACCAAAACTAATTGATTCGGCTGCTTCTCCTATAAATAGGAGCCAAGAGACACACAGAGAGACATACATGCAGAAAGGAATCGATACATAAAAAAAGAGGAGAGCCTTGATACTTTGGAGGAATTTGGATCTTCTGCAAAAAAAACCCTAGGTAAGAAAGGGAAGGCTTTTTGAAAGGAAAGGAGAATTCAATTCTCAACAGAGTTTAACTCTGATATAAAACAGAAGAACATAGTTCTCTCTTTGTTGGAGGATCTGTAAAGTGCACATCTCCCCTTGAGTTGAGAATTTAATTCTCAATGGGTTGAGCTTCTGCCATGCAGATCCAAAGCATAGAGAGGGAATGGAAGCTTGAGAATTTAATTCTCACAGAACTATAGGAATTTAATTCCTTTAAAATAAAATTAGGGTTTGACCCTATGTTATGGGAATTTAATTCCTTCAAAATGAACAGAATCGGGGTTTAACCCTAATTAAGAACTTAGTTCTGTTAAAATAACAGGAATTTAATTCCCTCAAGAAAGAAGAAATGAGGGTTTAACCCTATTTAAGAATATAATTCTTCAAAAGAAAGTAGGAATTTAATTCCTCTAAAGTTATTGCTAGGGTTTAACCCTATGAAGAATTCAATTCTTAAAAAGATAAACACATCTTCAAACAGGCAAAGGAATAGGGTCACGTGCTACCACGTGACCCCTGAAAAGAAACAGAAAAGAGCTTTAGGGCGCCCTCACGTGTCGACACGTGACCCTTAATGAACATTCTAACAGATCAAAGCGCAGGCCCCCATCACGTGCCCACACGTGATGGCTTTCAGAATTAAAAGTGTTAAACACTTATCTGTAGAACAAAATAAAGGGAAACATGGCGCTATCATGTGCTACCACGTGACCCCTTGGCTGAAGCTTTAACAGACAAACACCAGAATTCCCATCACATGACAGAACGTGATGCTCCAAAGTATTCAATACTTTTGACAGAATAAAATGAATTGAGGGCGCTCTCACGTGCTACCATGTGACCCCTCTTGCCTTAGTGGTTAACACTAAAATTGAAATCTCTATATCCAGTGTTCAACACTGATTTTCTTAGTGTTTAAACACTAATTTGGAAAATATCTATTTACAATGTTTAACACTGACTTTCTTAGTGTTGAACACCAACCTGGAAAACCCTGTTTCCAGTATTTAACATTGATCTGCCTTAGTGTTAAACACTAATTTGAAATCTCCATTGCCAGTGTTTAACACTGATTTGTTTTAGTGTATAAACACTAATTTGAAAGCCCTGTTGCTGGTGTTTAACACTAACTATCTTTTAATGTTAAACACTAACTTGTCAATCTCATTCTCAGTGTTCAACACTGATTGATATTTAGTGTTTAACACTAACTTTAGCCCCATTGGCTAAGTGTCTAGAAACAAAGCCTCTCCTCTAATGGATCAACAGAGGGCCAATATCATAAACATGATTGGACTTAGCCCAAGCTGGCCATAAGTCCTCAATTCAAATTCAACTGAGCCAATGGGCTCATAATATAATTAATTGGTCTTGGTTCCAAATTGGGCCAAAGATTATTTAATCTACCTCGATTTAAGGGTACATCTCTTCACTCCTTTGATACTTGGCGTTGTAATTCCTCAACGTCTTCAAAGAGGTGACGGGTCCCGATGACCATATATTAATATGGACTGTGGGGTCCTTAAACTCATGGACTATGAGGTTCTTAACCTTGACCGGGATGTCTTAAAACTAACGACGGACTGTGGGGTCCTTAACTCATGGACTATGAGGTCCTTAACCTTGACCGTGATGTCTTAAAACTAACATCGGACTGTGGAGTCCTTAAATCCACAGACTATGACGTCCTTAACCTTGACCGCAACGTCTTAAAACTAACACTGGACCGCAATGTCCTTAAACTACTTATTGACCGCAATGTCACTAAATTAAACAACAGGGCTCCCTTAATTGCTCTATTGTTGGATCTAAACGATCCTGTTAAGTTGATCTTAGTCTGAAAACTAGACTAACGTATCCTTAACAAACGTTTAAGTCAATCTTAGTCTCGAATGAGGCTAACGTATCCTTAAACCTAAAACCCCCAAACCCAAATCTAAGATAATACGGATTTGGACTAGTCCACGCCCTACGGGCAACGACATAACTCAGTCTCCGTATACAGTCCACGGGCAACTAAACACAAAATAAACACATGCGACACGAAGTGACCATCTGGAGAAGGAGAAAGTGGTTACCGCGATGCGGTAGCGTAATTAACTGCAGGGGCTTGCGCCTGCAGGGAAGAGCGTCCCCACAATCAAAACCCCTTAAGCAAGGGGGAATCTGACGAAGTCTGCTATATCGGACGCATCCGTTTAAACCTTCGATATACGGTGCCATAAATCAACTTGGCATCTTCGGAGAGGTGGACGGATAGCACCAATTAGCATCTGCCCCCGAATCACAGGCAAGATGTCCAGTCGTGCCGTCATTCGGAGGGGAACAGATTCTGGCACGCCCGGTGGGACCATTTCCTCTTTCCACTCCACACTTCGTGTGTCGTGATTCGCGAACCAATCGCGGTTCGCTAATGGTTGCCCTTGGGTTTCAAGATACTAAGACTTGGCGTCTTGCTTATTGTAGAAAGCAAAGAATCGATGGCTTCTACTTGTGCGAAATGCTCCAACTGTTCGGACTGCAATTGCAACCAGCGCTCCGCCTCGCCAGGAGGTATAGCCTACGGACCCCAAGCTGCTTCGCTATTCACAATGCCCGTGGAACAGGTCACTCGAGCCACCACAGGATTGTTTTTTGGGACCATGCTCCCGCCGACAAGCTTCACCGCGCCGGTGCTGACAGAGGAAGCTCCCAAGAAGTCGGTCTTTGATCGTCTTATCCCTGCCGCGGCCCCTCTCTATGGGTCGCCCAATATCAGTGCCTCGGTCTTCTCTAGATTGGGTCAGAACTCCTGTGGACCCACGATGGGGCCTACAATCCCAGAGAAGGCTGCTTCTAAGAAAGTGACCGGTCCTGCTCCTTAAGTCGTCAAGGCGGCTTCCCTTGCCAAGAAGTCGGTCTTCACAAGATTGACGGCTCCAGCTCCCGCTCCAACTACCCAAAGGACATCGGTCTTTGACAGGCTGACGCCGGCAGTGACCCCCCACCTACACAGGGGGCAAGACGAAGCCATCCTCACCGCGAACCAGCACCGTCCGCTCGACACGCTCAACGTCGTCATTGGCGCCGAGTAAGGAAGGCTGGGGGCAACTCCCCCTCTGGGCTAACTCCACCAGCCCCAACGGTGGAAGTTAATGCTGCCATTCTAACTGGGAACAGCTTCGAGATGCTAAATAAGGTGTGAAGGAATTCTCCTACCGCGGTGCTAAAGAGGTCTCCTCCTCCATTAAAAAAGGTCGCGGAAATAAAGCCAGAACAGCCTCGATCCCCTCAACCGCTGTCTTCCAAAATCTATAAGGTTTGGCGGCAGGCCCGAGACTCGATGATCGATCCAAACTTCTCCCGCCAGCACAAGAAGCTGAAAATCCAACAGGAAGCCAGTTACCAGGCTAAACCACGAAAGGCTGTCTGGGTGCCCACCTCAATGGCCTCCTCAACTTCCACTGCTCATAAAAGGAGGAAGCCGGAGAAGATCCCCCAGCCTGCAACGACAGCTAAAGGCACTAAGCCCAGACGCCCTAAGTCTGGGGGCGTGATGGTCCATACCGTATACATGGCGTCAGGAAAGGAAGACAGCCGTACGTCTGCAGGTCATAGACCGCTTACACGGTCGGTGACCAAAGCTCAGGAGCAACAGTAAAAGCTCCAGGAAATGATGAATGCTATGGCCGCACTTACCGGGCCAAAAGAAAACCCAGAACGTCCTCGGACGAACGCCAGGAGGAAGAAACCGACGCTGAGTTCCTTCGCCGAATATTGGAGAAGAAGGACAAAGAAGCTGCTGAACAAGCAGCCAACATACAGCGTATGGGCCTTCTCTTCCAAGATATGATAGGAATGATGATCCAACAGGACCCACCCGCTGAGGATCCCCCAATCGTTCTTGAAGACGACCGGGAAGAAACGTCAAATCCACCGCCGGCCCTCTCAACGGCCAAGGAGGAGACAATCTCTAAGGCTGATTTGGTCGACTATATAGCCCAGCAAATCCGGGTTCATCATGCGACTGAGGCAGCTGGTCAAGTCGTAAAAACGGGGCGGCCGTATCCAAGCTGGTACGACCAAATCAAATATCCGTCGGGTTATACAATACCAAAATTTCACGTGTATAAGGGGACCGGCAATCCCCACCAACATGTCGCCCAGTTCAGGGCCCTTTGCGGTAACACCGGCGGTGATGATAAACTGTTGCTTCGCCAATTCGTGGGTAGCTTATCAGAAACAATGTTCGAATGGTATTCAGAACTCCCGAACGATTCTATCAAGACGTTCGCTGAAATGGAGTTGCTATTCACTCAGTGATTCGCGAGCGCCAGCGAACGCACTCCAATAACGGCATTGATTAACGCCAGGGTAAAACCAGGCGAAACTTGGGTCCAGTATGCTATACGCTGGCGGAATTTGTGGTCGAAATGCGAGCAGCGCATTGAGGAAGCGCCCGCGGTGGGCATGTTCGTAGGAACCCTAGACCCTCACGCAACTATCTCCCAGTTCATGATGTTCTTTAAGCCAACCACGTTCCAGGCTCTAATCGACAAGCTGGCCCAGATGGACCAAATGGGTCATAGACCGTCTCCCCCGAAGTCCGAGCCTCGGAGTGACAAGGGTAAAGGAAAAGCAACCTTCGTCGCGAATGCCCAGCAGCAACCCAATGCCCCAAAGCTGACGGATCAACTGGAAGAAAGACGCCGGTATTATAATGAGAAAATGAAGCGTCCCTACTCGTTCCCACGGGACAAGACGAAACGGTTATTCAAGTTGGCAGTACGCAACAGACTTATAAACTTGCCAAGTCCAAGGCGACCGCCGCAACCCACTGAGGTGAACAACCCCAACTATTGCCCTTACCATCAAACGGTAAGCCATCCGATTGAGGATTGCTTCGTTTTCAAAGGATGGATTGAAGATCAATACCTCCAGGGAAAGTTTGCGCTGTCCGAAAAGTGGAAGGTGAACCCGCCACAGCCGCATACTCCTAAGAAAGCAGATACATCGGGGGCAACCTGTTCCTTTATTGAGGAAGCTCCATGGGAGGTCGTGCTGTCAACTAAAACCAAAAGAATGCTGGAGGACCTTCATGCGTGCCCGGCAGTCGAATGGAAGGACCCGCTGGGACCCCAGATCATTGAAGGAATGCTGAGGCCGCGCTCAACTGCAAAGAGCGGTGGTGATGGCCCAAGTACTCATGCCCTACCATCAAAATCTTCGAAGAAAAAGAAGAAGAAATCTAAGAAGCCCGTGAAGCCTGGAGACAAACGCACGAACTTGCAGAAGTAAATCGACGCGCTGGAAGAGTACAATCAAAAGGCGTGAACTCTTGTCACGCTGCAAGAGTTCCTCAACCACATCTTTCAGGTGGAAGATGATGGAGAAACCTCGTCGGATGAATCCGAGGGATATGTGGCGAGTTGTAACGTAATCTCCCACTCGTTTACCGACGATGAAAAAACTCCTGGCACTAAGAAACTGGGGACAGAGCCTGAACCAGAGCTTGTGTGGCCAACAGATGAAATGATCGACGCCTTTCTAGACGAGATTCGTCTAAAGAGTAAAGCGGATTAGGAGCGTGAGATGGCCGCATCGGAAGGAGCCAAATGTAGGCGACTGAACAAAAGAGTTGAAGTACTCCCGCCAGATCGAAAGGCACCCGAGGCAGACAAGAAGATATTCAAGATGAGGAAAAGGTTTGCCAAAGCCATGTCAATAGGAATGAAGCTACCACCCTCGGAAGAAAACACGCTCAATGGGGCGGAGAGGCACCCTGATTATTGCGCATATCATCGGAAAATTTCACACCCCACGGAGGAGTGCGACGCCTTTAGGATATGGTGGCAGGGATATGTTGCTCATCGACAACATTTTAAGCGCATGAAACGCAAGACCCATCGGAAACGAAGAAGTACTGCCGACGGGCACAACAGAACCACTGGCAACTGTTACGTGGTTAACGCCGGAGGGTCACAAGTTCTCACCTTTGGGAGCGACTCTGATGAAGAAATGGCTCTGGGCCCTCTCTTTAAAGAATCCGTTTTGGGGAAAGAGGGAGAACCAGAGGCCTGCGAAAACATTCAGCTGCGCAATCGCACGCTCCCGGAAAAGAATCTCGGGCCCGCAAATAGAAAAGATAAGGGGAAGGAAAAGGTCACTGAGGATATCACTTTAGATGACCAAGTCATGAAAGAGCTGACTACCAAAGACCCTCCCAGGAAGGGTAAGGTGGACTACAATATCCTGGCGTACCTAAGGAAGCTACCTTCTCAACTTAGCATTCTCGATGCCCTCCTATTATCAAAAGAAGCGTGAGATTCACTAATTAAGGCGTTACAAGAACCTGAGCAATTCCTAGCCTTCCTCGCCACGGAAAGGATGAAGGATGAACTGGAGGAAGTGCATACGGCCGACATCACTTTCGGGGACGAAGACCTCCTTCTCGGGACGTGCGATCACAACCGTCTCCTATATGTCTCTGGATACTGCTATGATATCAAGATAGGCAAGATCCTAGTGGATAATGGATCCTCCGTCAATCTCCTTAACGTTCGGGTGTTAAAGGAAATCTGCATGAGTGTGCAACACCTCGCTCGTGATAAAATTACCATCTCCGGTTTCGATTCACAATCGTCACGGACTCTCGGATCTGTAATACTAACATTACGCTTCGGACTACTCGTCACAGACATCAAATTCCATGTCATTGACGCCAAGACCTGCTACAACGCCTTGCTCGGTCGCCCTTGGTTACATGAATACAACATCATCCCTTCTACGCAACATCAGTGTATGAAGTATTTCAAGGATGGTTTCGAGTATACCGTAACTGGTGAGCTAAACCCATTTTCCTTGAACGAAATCCGCAAATACGAAGATGCGAAGTACTTTTTGCCAGATTTCAAGGATACAGAAAGGTGTCGCAAGCCAGAGAACAAAGCCGCCGCCACCATCCCTATTTTCGGGAGCGATACCGAAGAAGAAGAAGAGATAGTTTATGCTGGGCCGTCTCAACTCAACAACCTGGGGACGTCCGCCCCCTTGTTGATCTTCGGAAGTGACTCGGAAGATGAGGTTAATGCCGTGTTCTCCAATCGGCCGTCAATACAAGCATCACCTAGCAATGATCAGAGCTTGCAAATCACCATGGTGCCGCGAGAACACTACAAGGATCTCGACACACTTCAAGCTTACAATGTGCAGGACCTGCAAACGTTTTACGTCCCTCCCAGGCAAAGGGGTGAGAAGGTGATCCTATTCTACCGATCCTCAGAGACGAAAGTAGAGAAAGAGATCTGGCATGGCGCGGATGCTACACTCGACAGGCTCCAACCCATCCGTTTGCCCAGATACTACACAAATGGACTAAAGAGGCTATTGAAGCGCCAAGGAGTACCCTTAAAACAGACTGTTCGACAAGCTCGGTTCTACAACAGGATTTGGGATGTCCCTGGGACTCAACGCAAATTGCCCAACGGGAAAATGGAAACACTTGGGCTTGGATACGTGAGAGCCAGAAAACGGGAACGGGCCCACAGTAGCTACGCCATATATACCTTTGATGAAGAAGAGGACGCCCTGTCAGGAAATGCCAACCCCTCATCAAAACTAGATCCCGCGATTGAAGGGCCGAGTCCGTCATTTGAAGAACGAATGGACAAGCTTATCAGGAAAGCGGGTCAAAAAGCTCGGGAAGACCACAACCGCGAGATGGCCATCTACGAGAAACCCAGGACGCAACGTCTATTTCAACAGGCTGCAAAAGATGAAGATGCTCATCCCTGTCAACCCGTTGTACAAAAGGCCCGACGCAGAGGCAGAAATAAATCAAGAAACGGAAAGAAAAGCCGACAACAACGACGCAGGATTAGAGAGTTACGTGATCGGGTATTGCGCGGTCCGGATTTGTCCCTCATGAAGAAGATGAGTCGAGCGTATTCCTTCCCCCGAGACAAAACGGAGAGGTTACTCGAGCTCGCTATAAAACATCAAATGATCGCGCTTCCAGAGTCTAAGCACCCTGAGCAAGCTAACAAGGCTTCTCATCTGAGCTATTGCTCTTATCACCGAGCCATAGGACATCCTACCGAAGACTGCTTCACCTTCAAGAACTGGGTCGAGGACCAGTACCAACATGGCAGATTCGCTTTATCCAACGGCTGGAGGGTAACGCCGCCACAAGAGCACAAACCCAAAGCCGCAAGAGCAGAACCGGATCCACCTCAGTCCTGGAAGCGGATTCGCACCTGTTACACGATTACGATATTAAAAGAAGAGCCCAAGGACATGGATGACCTTCCCTGGTGCTTTGAGAACAGCAATGATGAGGTGATCTCAGAATTTCCGCCAGCTCCGAAAGAACTGGAAGATGGCATACATACTACTGCAGATAACCTCAAGAAGATTGAGTTGGGATCGGCAGATGATCCACGACCAACATTTGTCAGCGAGCTGCTATCTGAAGAAAGGGTGGCTGCGTTAAAGAACGTGCTCCTACAGCATAAAGACTACTTCGCATGGAACTATTCCGAGATGCCAGGATTAGATCCGGAGATTGCTGTACATAAATTAGCGATATCCCCGAATATCAAGCCAGTCAAGCTGGCGCCGAGAAGGATGCGACTCGAGCTTGAAATGAGCATCAACGCCGAAGTCAAGAAGCTGATCGATTCTGGATTTATCCAAGAAGTCCAATATCCCGACTGGATCGCCAACATCGTCCCGGTAATGAAGAAAAATGGGACGGTACGCATATGCGTGGATTTCAGGGATCTCAATAAAGCTTGCCCAAAGGACGATTTCCCAGTACCGGTAACCGAGCTAATGATAGATAACACGTCCACTCACGAGGTTTTCTCCTTTATGGACGGTTCATCAGGGTACAATCAGATAAAGATACATCCCGAAGACCAGAAGCACACCGCTTTCCGGACCCCTTTGGGTATATTCTGCTACAGGGTTATGCCCTTTGGTCTAAAGAACGCCGGCGCTACCTATCAAAGGGCTATGACAAAGATCTTCGACGATCTCATACATGACATCGTCGAGTGCTATATCGATGACCTCGTAGTGAAGAGCATGTCATACGAAGAGCATTTAAAGCATCTTGAGACTGTATTTCAACGCCTTCGGCAATATAATTTGAAGATGAATCCCTCAAATGCGTGTTCGGAGTCTCCTCGGGTAAATTCCTGGGATTCATCATCCGACACCGAGGTATCGAAGTAGATCCATCTAAGATCAAGGCAATCATGGAAATGCCTCCGCCAAGAACATTCAAACAGTTGCGGTCTCTCCAAGGGAAGCTCGCATACATCCGGCGATTTATTGCCAATCTTTCAGGCAAGTGCCGCCCTTACAGCCACCTAATGAAGAAGGGAACTCTATTCGTTTGGGATCACAAATGCCAAGGTGCACTAGACGAGATCAAGCAGTACCTGCAAAACCCTCCGGTGTTGGCTACGCCGGTCAAGAGAAAACCCCTCATTCTTTATACGACCGCCCTCGAAGGTTCCTTAGGCGCATTATGGGCACAAGAGAACGATCAAGGAAAAGAGAGAGCACTCTACTACTTAAGTTGAGTTCTGCTGGGGGCAGAAAGCAACTACTCTCCCATTGAAAAACACTGCTTGGCGTTGATCTTCGCGATAACAAAGCTCAGGCACTATGCGTTGGCGCACGAAGTCCGTCTCATCTCGAAGGTGGACCCTCTTAAATATTTGATGTCAAAGGCTATATTGACGGGTCGACTCGCTAAATGGGCTCTACTCCTGATGGAGTTCTCGATAACGTATCGACCTCTCAAGGCAGTGAAAGGCCAGGCCATCGCCGATTTTCTCGCTGAACATCCGATATCGGCTGATTCTCCTTTGAATTACGATTTGCCAGACGAACATGCGTTTGACGCGATCGACAGCGGTGGTACCCGATGGGAACTCTATTTCGATGGAGCGTCCTCCGTAAAGAAGCGCAAACAAAGTACCCCTATAGTCAAGTCGGGAGTAGGCCTTATCTTTGTAACCCCACAAGGAGGGATAATGCGCTTTGCTTTCTCCTTAACGGAATCGAGGACGAACAATGAAGCCGAATACGAAGCTTTAATAGCGGGCCTCGAGATCGCCATCGACATGGGAATTGAAGACCTCCTTATATACGGGGATTCTCAACTGGTCGTTAGTCAAGTAAATGGTGACTACCAAACGTGCAAACCGGAGTTGGTGAAGTACGGCGAAAAGTTGCAACAATTATTGACCCAAATTCCCTCCTACACTTTGGAAAGCATACCACGGGCGGAAAATAGCAAAGCAGACGCGCTAGCCAAGCTCGCTAAAGAACTGGCTGACGAGAACCTCGATGACGTCAAAATCATGGTACAAAGCCGTCGAGTGCTCGCCCCAGCAGAAATATCTCCCGAGTCATACGAAGAAAAGGGAGCGACTGAGCAGACGACCCTACAGATAAAAGACCGTGAGAAGGCTGAGGACTGGAGGGAAGTCTTCATAGACTACTTTAAGTCCCACCGGATGCCCGAAGAAGCGTCCTCAAGACATCAGCTCATGAAACGAGCTCTATCTTTCGCTTTCGTCAATGATACTCTGTATAAGAGGTCGTTTGATTTTCTGTGGCTGAGATGTTTAGGACCTGACGAAGCATAAAGAGTCATTCGGGAAGTTCATGACGGAATCTGTGGTTCTCATCAAGCAGGCCCGAAGATGAAGTTAAAAATTAAACGGCTGGGTTACTACTGGCCCACGATGATCCAGGACTGCCTCGAATATGCGAAGCAATGCCACTCGTACCAAATCTACGGGGATTTCATCCACCAGCATCCGAATCCACTACATCCGACGGTGGCTAGCTGGCCATTCGAAATGTGGGGGACTGACGTAGTCGGCCCCATCGAACCAGCATCGTCCCGGGGACATCGTTTCATCCTGGTGACAACTGATTACTTCTCCAAATGGGCAGAAGCAGTACCGCTGAGGGAAGTGAAGACAGAGAATATCCTCTACTTCTTCAAGACGCAAGTCATCTATCGGTTTGAAACTCCACGGCGGATTATCTCCGATAACGGGCCGGCCTACAGAAGCCATAAGATTAGCCGCTTCGCGCAGCAGCACAATATAGACTGGAGATATTCTTCAGTTTACAATCCACGAGCTAACGGTCTGGCCGAGGCCTTCAACAAGACCTTGACGAAGATCATGAAGAAAACGGTGTCACGAAATAAGAAAGACTGGCATGAAAGACTGCAAGAAGCTCTCTGGGCCTATCGAACTACGTTCAAGACGGCCACGAACACAACGCCGTACGCATTGGTATTTGGGACGGAAGCAGTGCTCCCCCTCGAGGTAGAGTTACCCTCTCTACGAGTGGCAGTCCACTAAGAGCCGACGAACGAAGAAAATGCTCACCTTCGGCTTGAGGAGCTTGATGCCCTCGATGAAACCCGGCTCATAGCGCAACAAAATCTAGAGGCCTACAAAGCAAAGATGACGCGCTCGTACGAAAGATTGACCAGGCCGAGGACGTTCCGCCAAGGCGAACTCGTACTAGTGGTCAAAAGACCTATGATCCCCAATCGCGCCAAGCGGGGAAAATTCGAGCCAAACTATGAAGGCCCGTACATCATAGATAAGGTCTACCAGGGTGGGGCCTATCTACTCATGGACGTGCACGGTGAAAGGCCTTTCAGGCCGATAAACGGTCGCTTCCTAAAGAAATACTACGCTTAATGAGCCACAGCCTAGGTCAATGATAGGTGACGACAACCATGCCCGCTCGCTATCTTACTAAGCTCAAGTTTTATAAACGGTAGCCAGCCTCTTAACGACGGACCGAAACGTCCTTAAACTAACGACGGACCGAAACGTCCTTAAACTAATAGCGGACCGAAACGTCCTTAAACTAATACCGCAGCATCCTTAGGCTGACGAGATAAAAAAAATATAATAAATAAAAACGGTATGTCCATAAGCAAAAAGGGCACGGATGAAAACCCGAAAGGGCTCCGTGAGTAAAAACAGCAGGGCTACCGGCGAGCGTTCGTCAAAACCCGAAAGGGCACGGCCTCGTAAAAAATAAAGGAGAAAAAGAAAATGAAAAGAATAAAAAAAACGGTATGTCCATAAGCAAAATGGGCACGGATGAAAACCCGAAAGGGCTCCGTGAGTAAAAACAGCAGGGCTACCGGCGAGTGTTTGTGAAAACCTGAAAGGGCGCAACCTCGTTAAGAGACACTTATAGGGTCCTCTCGACCTTGTAAGGAGAAACCACCCGCGTGAGATCCTTACGACTCACAAAGGAGCAACACACTTAGGAATCCTCACGATTCCTAAGGAGAAAATGCACTTGCGAGATCCTCACGACTCGTAAGGAGAATTCTCTTATGGGACCCTCACGGCTCATTAGATTTGAAAGTCTTAAGTTACAGAAACCTAAACCTGTTCTTAAGCAGATCCCCCACAACCTTCGATATTGCCCTACAAGCGGCTCAATACTGACCCTTGTATACAATCCACGGGCGCGAATAAACATTTCCCCAGCAAAGTCACATCCGTGACTAGGGACATGTCCATATGGTGAACAACCCTTATAATTCCTCTCGACTTATAAGGAGAAAACCCTCTTGTAGGATCCTTATGACTTACAGAGGAACATACACTTAGGAATCCTCACGATCCCTAAGGCGAAAATACACCTGCAAGATCCTCACGACTTGTAGGGAGAAATACCTTTGTGAGACCCTTACGGCTCATGAAGTCAAAAGCCTTGGTCGACAGGACCCTTAACCCTGTTTACTAAGCCACCTTTGTTCGACATTGATAGAGGCAAATGATGATTCGCTCCTGGCAACATCCCAGTTGCAGCGGTGCTGATGCCGAAATCGGTGTCTAAAATCCAAGCTTGCGGCGAAAAAGCTAGCAAGCCACACATGCATACGAAATAGCCGAAATGATGGGGCAACTTGCAATAAAAAGCAGCAAGAAAAAATGTATGCATGAAAAATAGCCGAAATGATGGGGCAACTCGCAATAAAAAACAGCGAGTGAAAATGAAAAAAATAGCCGAAATGATTGGGCACCGCGAAAAATCGCCGAAATGATAGGGCAATCGCGACCTCCGCGATATAAAAGCTGAAATGATAGAGCATCGCGGAAAAAGAAATAAAATATAAAAAAAAGGGATCATACTTCTCCCCCAGGTTTCATCAGAAGAAGAAGCCAAAACTCGACGGGCCAAAGGAGACCTGGAGATCGTTTCAACACTCGTCTCGTAACAACGGACACAACTCTAAGCTAAGCGGAACAGCGGCAGCTCCCAGTTCCATGGCTCGGTGGTATACATATCGCCAACAGTCAAACCTCCATCCTGTGAAATGCGGATACAATCAGCAAAATTCCTGGTTACGTGGAACGCGGATAACGTCACTCTTTGACCCCGTGGAAAACGTCCAGAGCGGATCCTGGTCCTCGCAGAGCACGGCAGTGAACCCGTGTGAAGCATCCAGAGTGGAGCCTAGTCCTCGCTGAGCACGGCAGTGAACCCGTGTGAAGCATCTAGTGCAAAATTACTGGTTACGTGGAACGCGGATAACGTCACTCTTTGACCCCATGGAAAACGTCCAGAGCGGATCCTGGTCCTCGCAGAGCACGGCAGTGAATCCGTGTGAAGCATCCAGAGCGGAGCCTAGTCCTCGCTGAGCACGGCAGTGAACCCGTGTGAAGCATCTAGTGCAAAATTCCTGGTTACGTGGAACGCGGATAACGTCACTCTTTGACCCCGTGGAAAACGTCCAGAGCGAAGCCTAGTCCTCGCTGAGCACGGCAGTGAACCCGTGTGAAGCATCTAGTGCAAAATTCCTGGTTACGTGGAACGCGGATAACGTCACTCTTTGACCCCGTGGAAAACGTCCAGAGCGGATCCTGGTCCTCGCAGAGCACGGCAGTGAACCCGTGTGAAGCATCCAGAGCGGAACCTAGTCCTCGCTGAGCACGACAGTGAACCCGTGTGAAGCATCTAGTGCAAAATTCCTGGTTACGTGGAACGCGGATAACGTCACTCTTTGACCCCGTGGAAAACATCCAGAGCGGAGCCTAGTCCTCGCCGAGCACGGCAGTGAACCCATGTGAAGCATCTAGTGCAAAATTCCTGGTTACGTGGAACGCGGATAACGTCACTCTTTGACCCCGTGGAAAACATCCAGAGCGGATCCTGGTCCTCGCAGAGCACGGCAGTGAACCCGTGTGAAGCATCCAGAGCGGAGCCTAGTTCTCGCCGAGCACGGCAGTGAACCCGTGTGAAGCATCTAGTGCAAAATTCTTGGTTACATGGAACGCGGATAACGTCACTCTTTGACCCCGTGGAAAACGTCCAGAGCGGATCCTGGTCCTCACAGAGCACGGCAGTGAACCCGTGTGAAGCATCCAGAGCGGAGCCTGGTCCTCGCCAAGCACGGCAGTGAACCCGTGTGGAGCATCCAGAGCAAACACCGGACTGTGGAGTCCTTAAAATCCACGGACTATGATGTCCTTAACCTCGACCGTAATGTCTTAAAACTAACGATCAACCACCCCGATTCCCTACGGATTCTACCTTGGTTTGAGGGGTACATCTCTTCACTCCTTTGATACCTGGCGTTGTAATTCCTCAACGTCTTCAAAGAGGTGACGGGTCTCTGCAACCAAACAACGGACTGTGGAGTCCCTAAATCCACGGACTATGAGGTCCTTAACCTTGACCGTGATGTCTTAAAACTAACATCGGACTGTGGAGTCCCTAAATCCACGGACTATGAGGTCCTTAAACTTGACCGTGATGTCTTAAAACTAACATCGGACTGTGGAGTCCCTAAATCCACGGACTATGAGGTCCTTAACCTTGACCGTGATGTCTTAAAACTAACATCGGACTGTGGAGTCCCTAAATCCACGGACTATGAGGTCCTTAACCTTGACCGTGATGTCTTAAAACTAACATCGGACCGTGGAGTCCCTAAATCCACGGACTATGAGGTCCTTAACCTTGACCGCGACGTCTTTAAACTACGAGGCCTTGAGAAACCCCTGACTCCGTGAAACACGAACAAGGGCGACCACATCCAGCACTTGCAGGTCCTCACGACCTGTAAGGAAGAAAACTCTCTTGTGAGATCCTTACGACTCCCAAGGGAAAAACTCACTTAAGAATCCTCACGATTCTTAAGAAGAACTTACACCTATGGGACCCTCTCGACCTAGAGGGAGAGAAACTCTTTATGAGATCCTCGTGGCTCATAAAGTACAAAAGTCTTAGGAAGCAGATCTTAACCCTGAATCCTAAACCACCGATGCCCTGCAAGGAGATCAAGATAAATTGTTCACGGAATGCACTCGATAAAAGAAACACGCCGTTGAGAAGAAAAATGTATCTTTTATTCATGAACCAAAATGGATACAAAGTACAATTAATGAAAGAAACAAAAAAAAGATACTCTCATCCATGAGTATGTACAAAAAGAGAAAAGAAAAGATACAAGTCTTCAAGTTGGTGGGCGATGTAGCAATCTTACCAGCTCATCTTTCTGTTGCTGAGCCACGGCTTCGTGACGCAAGATCTCCAGAAGACGAGCCTCCGCCTGAGCCTGCTGGGCCTGATATGAAGCAAGCCGAGCTTCAAGCTCTTTCTCAGTGGCCTTATGGGCCTCAACCTTTTCACGAGTGAACGTGGCAGCTTTGTCGAGAGCCACCGCCTCTTTGATGGACTCCTGAAGCACCCGCCAGAGTTCATACGCTTTGTTAGCTTTGGCCGTGAGATTGGCTTGAAGCTCGCTCAGCGCCTTGGAAGCTAGCTCCCTCTCCGAGAATTTGCGGCAAAGCCTCTTCTCGCATGACGTCATGTTGGCCACGCATCGTGCTATCAGACCCCGCAACTCCGCTTTTGCAGCCACGACTTCCGAGGAAAGGCGAGAACATTCAAGGGCATGCAAGCGAGCCTCCACCTGCCGACAGAACTCCACCCAGACTTTCACCACTTCTTCGCTATGGTAGGTGGCGAGAAAAGGAAGAGAACCGTTAGCTTCGGCGGCAAACGCTTCAGCGGTGGTCGCGCTGCCAGCACGGAGCTCCTCAATCAAAGATGATAAGGAGACAAGGCTTAATTGGGCCAAGCGTTCTGAAGCCCGCAAGGCATAAGGGCCGGGCGACATCACGATGCGCGACTCCAACGCCGTGGAGACTGACAGAGCTGTTCAAATTTGGAAGATGTCAGTAAAATTCTTAAGCAAAGAACGAATGAGAGTATGATGAAATGTCGCTTACCGACAGTCGTGCAAGTAGGAGCTGAAGGTTCCCCTGGCCCTTCGAGAACCTCGACCTCATCATCGGCCTCCAAAACTGTAGAAAACATCAATGTCAATACGCAAAATAACGACGATGCTATGAGAAGTGATGGACGACACCAACCTTGCCCGGATGAGAGGACAATGCGTTGGGGGGATATCGCTTGTGGAGCTGCCATCTCCAGCAGACGCTGAAAGGATTGCCGGGGAGACAGATCGACAATAGAGGCCGCCAACTCACGTAATTCTGAGAAAACAAAAGAGTTCAAACAACGGAAAGGCTGCTAATTTAAAATTCAGAAGGTTACCTTCAACACTTCTCCCGTTCTGAGTCGGGGGGATAGCAGCTTCGACAGCCTCTGCCGGAACCTCGGGCTCCAACAGAGGGAGGGTAGTCCTCACTACCTCCATCTCAGCCTCCGGGCCGCCTTCGGGAAGAGCCGTTGGGGCAGCAATCTCCAAAGGAGCCTCCCCCAAAGGAGCAAGCGCTTCATGATCAGGAACTGCCACTGGAGGCTCTATTGCAAGAGGAGCAGCCTCATCAGCCCCCTCCACATCGAGCAACGCTTCATCGGGAATTTCGACAGGCTTTGGCTTCAACGAGCCCGTAGGGAGCTCCCCCAGCGTCGAAGATTCTGCACAATTCACACAAGAATAAAGATGCAGGCATGCAGGCGTAAACAATCCGAAATGCTATAAAGAAGTATAAAGGCATACCAATGCGTAACGAAGCCTTCAATATGGCTTCTTCAAGCCGCTGCTCCTTCTCAAGGAGGCGTGCTCGCCGGGGTTCGAGAGTGGACTCATGGCCGCCGGTCCATAAAGAAAGTGCGTCTGCCGCGTCCTCTGAAACAGCCTGCTTCAAGGCCTTTTCCCCCCATTCCTCCAAAGGGCCTATAAATCGCCGCCGAATCCACGAGGGGTCCTCGTAAAAGATTACAGCAGGATAGGGCTTCTTCGGAACCCTGGCGTTCTGAGACGCGTCTTTGGAACGCCTTATAGCCTCAGCCAACTGTGCAGCTTCCTCGGCGGCTGAACTGGGAAAAAGTAGTTCAGCGTTTGATTCCAGTAAGGCCAACGGCTCATCTTCAAGGATGGGCTCAGACTCCGTTAAAGAGTCGAGCAAATTAGTAGCCACCTTCCTTCGACGCTTGGACCCAGAACCAGTCGCAGAGGACGACCGTCTCTTTCCCTTCGAAGCCTTAGTGCGGCGTTGGCCCACGTCGCCCTCAACACCCTCTCCCCGGGCCACAACTGGAGATGACACTGCCATCGTCGATGACACGGAGGGTGGTGCTGCCTCGGGTGGGGGTATTGTTACCGGAGCCCGTTTACCCCACGACCGAGTACCCAGGGGCATACCAACTATTGGAGTAAGATCTACTCCTGACTCTCCAGGAATAATCGCAGTGCCGATATCCCTCAGGGGAAAGCGGACTGGGGAAAGCGGCCGCAGCATGGCTCCCGGGGCCGGAACCTGAATAGGGGCGCCATGGCCAAGAAGCACCCTTCTCTCCTCAATAATAACCGGGTTCACCCGATGGAGATACCAGCCCGTAAACGACCCCACGCATCGGGGAATGTAGTCACCATCGGGGATCATGAACTTAGAACCGGTGTTCAGCCTCACAAAGTGGTAGGCGGCATCTCGGACGGCCTCGAGCGAAGGAACCGGCGCGATTATGAAAGCTTCAAACGGGACGCCCTGATCATAGCCAAACTGCCGGGCAAAGCGATGCGGATTGTACCGCATAAAGAGAGCCGCACTGTCCTGACGAAACACCAGGTAACCCGGTCTGATTGCATATAAGCGTGCGGCTTCCCGGGGCTTCAAAGTGGGCGCGTCATCTTTCGACCGGTCCCAAAGCGGCTGGGCCGAACCCGTGGAAGAAGATAAGACCCGATCATTAAATATTAATCCGCCGGCAGTAGCGTAAGGAGAAATCAACGCCCGAATAGCCCCGAATTGAGTTGGGTCAACGGCAGAAGCATCCACCAATCGCATAAGCCGAGGGAAAGTGTAGGCGTCATAGAACGCAGGCCTCTGATGCATAGCGAAAGCCCCCAACACGTGCATTTCGATCCAGGACGTGAAATAATGAAGCAAAAAGTTTACCACATCCACGCCAAGAGTAGAGGTATTAGCTGCGGTGCCCAACCCATGATAAAGGTGCGCCAAGGCTGGGACGCCGACGGCCAACCGCGTCCCCTCAGCAATACGATAAGCCGGATAGATAACCGAAGCTCTCATAAAGCGACGATGCATGGGGATGACAAACCAACTGAGCCAGACGCTAACAAACCCCATGAAGAATGTCTCATCATCCATGCCGGGAGCTGCGATGGATTCGAAAGATATCGGCGACATTATGGGAATGTAGTATTGCGGCAGATCCGATTCATTAGTTGGCAGTTTCTTCGGGCCAAACCCAAAGGGGTCTTTCATGTTTGCAAACTTCGGGGCTGTCTTTCATAAGGCGTCCTCGCGAAGGAAACGAGCAATGAAGCTCTTGAAAGTAACACCCTGATCTTCGGATTTGGTGAATAATCGGTCGAAGATACCTAGCGCCTTGATTAAACTGGGACGCTTGTGGCGGACGACATTCTCAGCAGACAGGCCGTCAACCGGGGCGGGCTCGGGTTCAAAAATGTACTCGTCAGAAGGCAGCAACTCCTCATACAGACTACCCCTGATTGGCAACCCCGAAATGTCATAAAATTCTGCCAGAGAGATCGAGACCTCGCGATCTCCTAGAATGAAAGTGTTGGTGGGAAGATTCCATTGGTTCAAAAACGCCTTGACCCACCAGACATGCGGGGACTTATAATGGAAGAGTGACGCGTATATTGCCTGATAAAGCCCGACTTTCTGCAGCTGCGCACGATGGGCAGAAAGGATGTAGCGAGCCCAGAGAAGGTAGCCCGTAGGGTGTCAAGGAGTGAGCCCTATCTTATAAATTTTCCCCCACGGGTGGGCCTCACCTTGGCAAATACGCCGCCCTAAGATATCTATGGCCGGGATCGGATGGTTCGGAATACCGGTCGTCGAAGGCTCGAGCCTCCCCGTTGGAGTCCAATTGGGTATTTCCACGGCAAAAACCGTTCTCGGAGGGTCCATCGGTAAGAATGGGAAAGTGGGCTCTGTCGGTACCGCGCAAAGGAAACTCCGGCGACCCTGAATAATATGACTATACCAAGATCCCCATTGAAGTAGGTTGGTGCAATTCAGGTCATGGGCCCGGATCATCGCCATCGCTTCTTCATCAGATGGTGACTGAGGAAAAGCAGCCTCCGAGCGAGAAAAGGGAAAGCATGGAACAGAAGCCATCGCACCTGAAATCCAATAAAAGAAGACCGTTAAAAGCAAAGTCAGCGATATATATCCATGCATGAACATGAAGACTAGTTAAAGAAAACAACAGTAGATTTTTCTGAGACCATTGGCTACAAAACACATGGGCCCCACAGAATCAAGATGACAGCTCATTAATAATGAGACCAAGCAGTTATAATAAAACATAGGGAATATCCTAATTAAATAAAGAATGAGATTCAAGTAACCCTACGCATTCCCCCTAGAGGACAAATCTGTCTCGGGCTCTACAACAGATCCAACAGGATCAAAGGAATTAAATTCCCACAGAAGACATCATTACAAAGCTCCTGTTTCATTAATTGCAGAAGGACAACCTCGGGTCAAGAGACCCCAAGAAGCCTCCATGTGAAGAAACTGAGTTCTTCATTGGAATTAAACTTCTTATTAAGAGAAGGGAATTAAATTCCCAGAAACATTTTCTTCAAACGGAATTAAATTCCTTAAAAAAGAGGTAACGGATCTCATCATCTCCCTAAAAGCATCAAGTGAACCCTAGGAGATCCATTGCTCGAAGATTAAATGGTTCTCTATTTTCGCTGATAAATTCAAAAAAAATGGGTTCATATTAAAAGAGGTAAAACCCCTAATGTGGATTTAATATCCAGAGAGTTCTTTTAAAATAAAGGTGCTTCGACCGTTCAACATCATTACCTGAGGAAAAAGGATCCTTCAACAGAGTTAAACTCTGGAAAATGTTTGAGACAGAGAACTAAGCTCTGGAAACGAGAATTAAATTCTCAAGGGAAAAAGTTCTCAAAGGAAGAAGATGACCAAAGTGAAGGCTCTTCTGAAGAGACATGGGTATTTATAGGATGTGATGGAGACGCTTCATCTCCCCAAATCCCTAGAGAAATCCAACGGTCACAAAAAGTGACAGCGTTGCACTCACGTGCAAACACGTGAGAACAACGCTGTGGGGGCATTTGTTTCCTGATTTAAAATTAGGAAAAGTTACGAAGGAGGCATCACGTGCTAGCACGTGACCAGCAGTCACGTGTTGGCACGTGACACCTAAAAGCATCGGCAAGGCAGATTCAGCTTCCCGACTACATCAAAGAAAAGGGGTTCAGAAAGGGTCACGTGCTCCCACGTGACCAGGGTCACGTGTTGGCACGTGACATTTATAAGCGGCTTCAAAGGCACATCGGCTCCCTGATCAAATCAAGGAAAAGGCTTCAGAAGAGGTCACGTGCTCCCACGTGACCAGGGTCACGTGTTGGCACGTGATACTCAAAAGCAGCACACTCAATTCCCTGATCAAATCAAGAAAAAGGCTCCAGGCGAGGGTCACGTGCTCACACGTGACCAGGGGTCACGTGGTGACACGTGACGGCTAAGCGGCAGCCAGAAGGCAGAGCTCAAAAAGGAAGAAGAGGTCTCGTTCCAAGGGGGTCACGTGCCCACACGTGACCAAGGGTCACGTGGCCACACGTGACCGGCTTTCAAAGCCTATCTGTTAACAGAATTAAATTATGAGAAAAGGCCTCTCAAATCTTTCCAAAGGAACCGATTGAATTAAAGATTTAAAGATTCTTAAATATCACCTATCTATGGAAAAAGCCTGAACTTGGAAAGATTTCCCTTTAAAATCTAACCGAAATAATAAAGGAGAATCTCGGGATTTAAAATCCAATGGTGATTAAAATTCACATAATAATCCAAAGGTCCAAAACGAATGGTGAATACAAATTAAATCTCTCAATGAAAGATTCACCAAAACTAATTGATTCGGCTGCTTCTCCTATAAATAGGAGCCAAGAGACACACAGAGAGACATACATGCAGAAAGGAATCGATACATAAAAAAAGAGGAGAGCCTTGATACTTTGGAGGAATTTGGATCTTCTGCAACAGAAAACCCTAGGTAAGAAAGGGAAGGCTTTTTGAAAGGAAAAGAGAATTCAATTCTCAACAGAGTTTAACTCTGATATAAAACAGAAGAACATAGTTCTCTCTTTGGTGGAGGATTTGTAAAGTGCACATCTCTCCTTGAGTTGAGAATTTAATTCTCAATGGGTTGAGATCCTGCCATGCAGATCCAAAGCATAGAGAGGGAATGGAAGCTTGAGAATTTAATTCTCACAGAACTATAGGAATTTAATTCCTTTAAAATAAAATTAGGGTTTGACCCTATGTTATGGGAATTTAATACCTTCAGAATGAACAGAATCAGGGTTTAACCCTAGTTAAGAACTTAGTTCTGTTAAAATAACAGGAATTTAATTCCCTCAAGAAAGAAGAAATGAGGGTTTAACCCTATTTAAGAATATAATTCTTCAAAAGAAAGTAGGAATTTAATTCCTCTAAAGTTATTGCTAGGGTTTAACCCTATGAAGAATTCAATTCTTAAAAAGATAAACACATCTTCAAACAGGCAAAGGAATAGGGTCACGTGCTACCACGTGACCCCTGAAAAGAAACAGAAAAGAGCTTTAGGGCGCCCTCACGTGTCGACACGTGACCCCTAATGAACATTCTAACAGATCAAAGCGCAGGCCCCCATCACGTGCCCACACGTGATGGCTTTCAGAATTAAAAGTGTTAAACACTTATCTGTAGAACAAAATAAAGGGAAACAGGGCGCTATCACGTGCTACCACGTGACCCCTTGGCTGAAGCTTTAACGGACAAACACCAGAATTCCCATCACATGACAGAACGTGATGCTCCAAAGTATTCAATACTTTTGGCAGAATAAAATGAATTGAGGGCGCTCTCATGTGACCCCTCTTGCCTTAGTGGTTAACACTAAAATTGAAACCTCTATATCCAGTGTTCAACACTGATTTTCTTAGTGTTTAAACACTAATTTGGAAAACATCTATTTACAGTGTTTAACACTGACTTTCTTAGTGTTGAACACCAACCTGGAAAACCCTGTTTCCAATATTTAACATTGATCTGCCTTAGTGTTAAACACTAATTTGAAATCTCCATTGCCAGTGTTTAACACTGATTTGTTTTAGTGTATAAACACTAATTTGAAAGCCCTGTTGCTGGTGTTTAACACTAACTATCTTTTAGTGTTAAACACTAACTTGTCAATCTCATTCTCAGTGTTCAACACTGATTGATCTTTAGTGTTTAACACTAACTTTAGCCCCATTGGCTAAGTGTCTAGAGGCAAAGCCTCTCCTCTAATGGACCAACAGAGGGCCAATATCCTAAACATGATTGGACTTAGCCCAAGCTGGCCATAAGTCCTCAATTCAAATTCAACTGAGCCAATGGGCTCATAATATAATTAATTGGTCTTGGTTCCAAATTGGGCCAAAGATTATTTAATCTACCTCGGTTTAAGGGTACATCTCTTCACTCCTTTGATACTTGGCGTTGTAATTCCTCAACGTCTTCAAAGAGGTGACGGGTCCCGATGACCACATATTAATACGGACTGTGGGGTCCTTAAACTTATGGACTATGAGGTCCTTAACCTTGACCGGGATGTCTTAAAACTAACGACGGACTGTGGGTCCTTAAACTCATGGACTATGAGGTCCTTAACCTTGACCGTGATGTCTTAAAACTAACATCGGACTGTGGAGTCCTTAAATCCACGGACTACGACGTCCTTAACCTTGACCGCAACGTCTTAAAACTAACACTGGACCGCAATGTCCTTAAACTACTTATTGACCGCAATGTCACTAAACTAAACAACAGGGCTCCCTTAATTGCTCTATTGTTGGATCTAAACGATCCTGTTAAGTTGATCTTAGTCTGAAAACTAGACTAACGTATCCTTAACAAACGTTTAAGTCGATCTTAGTCTCGAATGAGACTAACGTATCCTTAAACCCAAAACCCCCAAACCCAAATCTAAGATAATACGGATTTGGACTAGTCCACGCCCTACGGGCAACGACATAACTCAGTCTCCGTATACAATCCACGGGCAACTAAACACAAAATAAACACATGCGACACGAAGTGACCATCTGGAGAATGAGAAAGTGGTTACCGCGATGCGGTAGCGTAATTAACTGCAGGGGCTTGCGCCTGCAGGGAAGAGCGTCCCCACAATCAAAAACCCCTTAAGCGAGGGGGAATCTGACGAAGTCTACTATATCGGACTCATCCGTTTAAACCTTCGATATACGGTGCCATAAATCAATTTGGCATCTTCGGAGAGGTGGACGGATAGCACCAATTAGCATCTGCCCCCGAATCATAGGCAAGACGTCCAGTCGCGCCGTCATTCGGAGGGGAACATGAACATCTATAAAATTGGAAGTCAGCCATTTGAACCCTCTGCTCACATACTTGATGTCTGTTCTATCCACGAGATTGCTCTCGAAAGTTGCGATGTTGATGAACTTTGTTTTGAAAATCTCGACGACACTAGCACATCAATATTTGATCTTGCACATCTTAGTGAGGACACTCTTTCCATTCCTGAGTCTAAAACTTTCGACTCTTCACCTTCCGAGTCTGTATCCTATGCAGGCTACGAGCTTCTTCGTGACTCCGAATATCATTCGCTGACCCCACCTTCTATAGTTTCTCCGCCAGCATTAGATCTCAAACTTTTACCTTCTCATCTTAAATATGCATATTTAGGTGAGAATGAGTCCTTACCCGTGATCATATCCACTTCTCTTGCCTAAGAGCAAGAGAATGCGCTTTTGACGATATTGAGATCTAATAGGCAGGCATTTGGTTGGACTATGGGCTGATATCAAAGGGATTAATCCCTTGATTGTTGAACATCATATACATCTGATGGATGAAGCCAAGCCAACCCGAGAACCACAGAGACGGTTAAGCCCCGTCATGAAGGATGCGGTAAAGAAAGAAATCGTCAAATGTCTTGACAGTGGTATCATTTACCCAATCTCCGATAGCCAATAGGTAAGTCCAATTCATGGAGTTCCTAGGAAATCTGGCATCACGGTCATAACAAATGAGGCAAATGAGTTAATCCAGACACGCACTCAAACTGGGTGGCGTGTATGTATTGATTATAGGAAACTCAATGCCGCAACGAGGAAAGACCACTTTCCTCTACCTTTTATTGACCAGATGCTAGAACGCTTAGTTGGACGTGAATACTATTGCTTCATGGACGGATACTCTGCTTATAACCAGGTCCCTATTGCCAAAAAGGATCAAGACAAAACCACATTTACTTGTCCTTTTGGTACTTTTGCTTGTAGACGCATGCCCTGTGACCCTACCGATCAATGATTCTTTTCCGGACGAACAACTCTTGAATGTATCCGACGAACCTTGGTTCAGGGATATTGTGAATTATCTTGCTACGGGACTTATTCCCCGCAAATGGTCGAAACAAGACAGACATCGATTTCTATCCCAAGTAAAACACTTTTACTGGAATGAATCCTATCTGTTTAAGTATTGTCTTGACCAGATCATTCGCAGATGTGTCCCTAATGATGAATTCAAAAGTGTTCTATCTTTTTGTCATGATCAAGCATGTGGGAGTCATTTTGGTCCTCGAAAGACGGCGGAAAAGGTTTTGCAATGTGGTTTATATTGGCCGACTTTATTCAAAGATGCATTTGATCATTGCAAAACCTGTGCACGGTGTCAACATACGGGTAGGATTTCCTGGAGAAATGAGATGCCACTTCAACCTATCTTGGTGGTTGAAATTTTTGACGTTTGGGGTATTGACTTTATGGGTCCTTTTCGCAACCCCTTTAGGAATTTGTACATATTGCTTGCGGTTGATTACATCTCGAAATAGGTGAAAGCTATTCCGTGTCGTACTAATGACAAAAAGGTTGTCATTAAGTTCTTAAAAGAAAACATCTTTTCGCGATTTGGACACCCAGGCGCTATCATTAGCGATAACGGGACGCATTTCTGCATTCGGTCTTTCGAGACTTTGATACGGAAATATGCAATCAACCACAAACTTTCCACACCCTATCATACCCAAACGAGCGGGTAAGCTATGGTTTCAAACAGATAAATCAAACAAATTTTGGAGAAAACAGTTTCTAAAAATCGAAAAGATTGGTCATCCAGATTGACGGATGCTCTTTGGGCGTTCCAAACTGCATATAAAACCGATCTAGGTATGTCTCCTTATAGACTAGTGTTTGGAAAGACTTGTCACCTTCCGGTTGAGATTGAGCACAAAGCAATGTGGGCCATTAGAGAACTTAACTTTGGCTTAAATCAAGCCTGCAACTTTCGGAAGCTGCAATTAAACGAGCTAAGTGAACTCCGCGATGAAGCTTATGATAATGCTGTAATTGTAAAGAATCGGACTAAGATATTTCACGATAAAAATATTTTGAGAAAAACTTTTACACCTGGTCAACAAGTCCTTCTTTATGATTCACGACTCCATCTTCATGCGGGTAAGCTACGATCTCGGTGGAAAGGTCTTTTTGTTGTGCGGTATGTATACCCGCACGGGACAGTTGAGATTGAAAATTTTGAAAACGGTACAATTTTCAAAGTAAATGGACATAAATTAAAACCGTATTTTTCCACTGACCCCACGGAGGAGCTCCTGTGTTTACAGGAGCCGTTTTATCTTGATTAAAAATTCCTCCGTCTCACCTCCATGTCTTATAAAATACTGTATCGTCTTTAGAATGGAGGTGAGTGAAAATAATAAGTTTGGGGGAGAATTTCACGATCATATTTATTACCCCTGTTAATAAATTTCCTCCCAAACTTACAGCTTTTGTGATCCAGCAGATGGCAACAGTGAGGACACTGTTGAAAACAAGTTTGGGGGAAGTTTGTGCTTATTTGCGCATCATTTTCATATCACTTTGCATAAGCACAAAACATATAAAACATATAAAAATTAAAAAAGAAAAGAAAAAAAATAAATTTTTAAAAAAATAAATAAATAAAAAATATTTAATATTTAATTTTATAATAAAAGATTAGATAGTGAAAAATTACATCCAAAAGCTTGGAAAAATTTAAGAAAACCAAGAAATTTAGAAGTTTTTAAAAAAAAACGAGCTGGTAATAAGTAGTTATGAGCCGTTGTCCCAAGGGTTAGTAAGATGAAAGAAGTCACTAATCTGAGAATAAAAATAAGTCTGAAAAATAGTTTCTATTCTGGAAGCCAAACATTTGAATGTTGATACCCTACTATACGCACTTACACACGTCTTGAAACTCGGGATAGTAGAGGATACCTTGAAATGCTCTTGTCTAAAAGCCAAAGTATGAAGGAAATTATAAATGAATAATAGATAAAATGGTGAAGAAAAATGAACACTGGTTTTGTTATCACCAAGGCAGCATAAAAAAAATATAGCGAGGGTGCTTCATCACCTAGTGTCTTAGACCAACTGGTTTGGGAGTCACTGCCAAGCCTTAGGTGTTGCAAGACGAGGAAAATACTAATACACCTAATCATCAAGCACATGAGTAATCGGTCGGTTAGTACCTCAAGAAGTATTAACGGTCGCATGAAAAATGTGTGAGTAAATCCTTCTAAATATTCACCGACTAAAAAGTACTGAGATAGATGGACAAGAGTATGATAGCTTGAATTGAATTCTCCGAGTGTAGGGATGTTTTTTACACACACGTAGGGGTATATGATCGGTGTTTGGAAGAAAGATAGGAATGAAGAATAAAGACGATGTTTTATTAAGGGATGATGTGATTTCTAACATTTTTTCATGACTATTAAGATAGGGCTCATGACAACTGAAAAGCTAGTATAGTTGGAAACTCTAATTTTCAAAGTTTTTCTTTTACAATTCTGATCTTTATATGTAACTTTCACAGTCTTTCTTTTATTATTGGATTTTGTGGGTGCAATCTGCTGAAAACCCTCAGGAGACAACACCCGTCCTACTAGGGACACCTAGAGGTTTAAAAGCTTATTGCACGTGCTCAGTGCAATCGTGCTGCCTACGAAAGTGTGCTAGTTAGTTTTTCTTTTTCTTATATTTTCTCCTTCACCTGAATAAAACAAGTTTGCTCGAGACGACCAAAATTAAGTTTGGGGGAATTTGATCAGTCGAAAATATTGCATTCTAAACACATCAATTTCCCTACTCTTTGTAGTCATCTAAAGGTGTTTGGTATAAATATAGCACACATTAGCAATTCGTTTGCGAAATGTCAAATAACATGTGTTATACATTATAACCGGTATTATGAGGGAAATTGTGTGTTTATTTTTACATACATGATCTTTGTATTTCAAAAACTTGTCTCGAGATTGTGTGCGGAAAATTCTCCAGGTAAAAGAGCCGGAACTGCTAAAAGTGCTGATAAAATATATCAAGTCAAAGACTTGATGTCATACCCCGCTTCCCGGTATACGGCGAAGGGGACGCGACGAGGTCCGCTACGTATATACTCAGAAGTACCTACGCTAAGCGTATCTAAGCAATATAAAGATAATCACAAGAGACAAGAGATAAATAACAACAACTTTATTTATTACCATTCTTTATACAATGCATGAAAGGTAAATACAACTGGAATAAAAAGCGATGCCTAAACAATGGCATAACAGGAAATGAAAATACTGAATGAAAATGTACAATGTCTACAGCTCGGGGTCTTCGAGGAACTGATCCAAATCTTCACTGGTGGGCTCGATCTCTGCTGTGTCCAGATCACCTGACGACATTCAAAGAAGAAAGAAATAGAATGTCGTCAGCGAACAGGTCGCTCGGTAAGTCCCAAAGTTAAGGGAGAAATAGAAAAGACAGAATAAGAATGTATCTTTTAAAGTTGTATACTACTGTAGAATATTGTGTTAACGCTGTTGTTTGTAGCTTGGTACAGAAGAATGCCAGTATGTACGAGAGGGGTCTCTATATGCTAGAGACCAGGGCAAACTGAAAGTACAAGAAACCGTTATGCCACGGTACAACAGCAACATGATTCATGTTAGGTGTCTTAATCTTACTGTCTCATGCCACTTTTAACACCTTCCGTACCAATCTACCCCTTAAACCCCATAGTGTTTTGATTGTATTGTTATATTGTATTGTATAAGTTGTATAATTGGTTGACTGACCGAAACCATGATATCGGTAACGGATGTAATGGATGTAAACTGGATTCATGTACATGGAAAGTATATCTATGGTTTGGTTCAGTCAAGTTGAATAGATTGATAACTGGATTCATGGATTCGTGCGTTCATGTTGAATTGGAATATTTTAGATTTAGAGATTGACTTGAATCATATTCAAGTCAGATCAATCAGACTCAAACACGAGTCGGACAGAAGAAATGTAAATCGAAATTCTATAATTACTAGGGTCCTTAGGATAATTTATAAAACTTGAGGGGGGTTTATGTAAAAATACTTTTGTATAGTTTTCAAGATACACCCCAAGTATTTAATATTCGTCTTTAGAGTTGTAATGAGGGTGGATTTTATATTGTGACATTTTAGTGAAAATATCATAGTTTTATAAATAAAGGTATTTATCTGTAATATTGATATATCTGAAGTTCATGATATTTTAATGTAAAATCTATTCTTGTGATTTTATTAGAAAAGGGTGGAATATTTATATTCTAATAAAATAGATATTTAAATGATAAATATACATATATTTATATAAAAATAATTTTAATAAATATTTTATATTCCAAAAATCTCATTTTCTTAAGATGTCGTATTTTAAACCTTTCGAGACCAAATGCTCCTTGCGGAGGTCTGAATCTCACACTACTAAGCCTGAGGGTACACGATAAACCGTACTATCCCAAACGGGTTCCCCAAAGTGGGTTGTAGCGGCGCTTTACAAAGATTGTAAAATACTAATCCTTTAGAATACGGTTTTATAAAATAAAAGGTATTTATTTGCAAAATTCGATTTTCCGTATTTTAGATTTTAGGGTTTTCTATTTCAACTAGACTATTTCTAAATGGTCTAAACAACAAATTGTTAGAAGCCTCAAATCGCCTCTTCACCGCCAATTGTGGCCAGGTATGTACAAGTGAGGAAGGAGAAATCCGCTCACGAATCGTGAGACGGGCCTTTTAAAGTTATCTTTGCTCACTTGTCTAGCATAGACACCACAAAGTCAGGTTTAGATAAACGATCGATGTCCACAACTTATCATATTTTCCTATTAAAAGATATTTGTTTTAAAAGTGTAACAAACCTAAAACTTTTAGAAAAGGTTTTATTAAGAAAATGGTATTTAAATGTAAAATCTTGTTTTATCGTATTCTAAGTTTTCAAGGTAGAGTGTTATGTTTGCATATGAGTGTGTGAGGAGGTAGGTCATTACCTCGTGATCTACTTTAAGATATAGCAAAGTTAAGGGGGGTTAAATGTGAAAACGAAATATTGTGGTATTTAAGTGGAAAAAATACGATATATTGAAAAAGCTATCATTTCATGTGAGAAAACTTGTTCAAATTATTTTTTAAGTGATTATAGTCAACATAAAGATATTTAAATATGAATGTATTGGTGAGAAGTGAGATTTTATAGAAAACCGAATTGGAAATCGGATTTGTTCCAATTCCGTCGGGTTTTGTAAATTCGTATTTTTATGAGAGAAAAGAAAGATAGAAAGGGGGACTTACGGGTTTGGACAACACTAGAGAGTGAAAGGGAAGTAGAGGGTTTGCCGGTGCGTCGATTCGTCGTCGAGAGTTCCTAGAACAATCACCGGAATTTCGTCGTCGATTTCGTCAACGCTTCGCCTTTCGCTCGTTTTCCAAAGTACCAACGTTTTCTTGAGATTTTAGGAGAGTGGGCTCAGAATTTTGGGATAAGAGGGTAGGGGGTATGGGTGTATTTATAGGGTTAGCATAGGTATAGGGTTTTTAATTAAAAATGTAAAAAGAAATATGAAAAATCATTAAAATTTGGAGTAAAAGAGGTTTAATATGCTCTCTGGACATTAACTCAGAATTTAGAGTATGCAGGGAAGTGGGGAAGCCCAAAAGACAGATTTTTCCCGTTGACGACTCGGCGGTCCGGCCGAGTCCGGCCGGTCCGCCGGCCAACTCGGCCGATCCCGGCCGAGTCGTGGTGGTGGGAGATGGGGAGTCGCCTGATTAAGCCTCTGGAACTTCTAACTTTTTGGGTGTAGTGGGAAATTTTGGAGTTATGGCTGTTGGACTGTTGGGCTTCTATAAAATTTAAAACAAAACAATATTTAAAAATAATGTGGGGCAGGAGATTTGAACTCTGGTGGCTTGGTTCAGCAATGCAAGGTATTACCAATGAGCCACAAGCCCCTTCTTGTAATTATGGTGTGAAATAAACACTTAAAGAGATATCAGTAACATTAAATACTCCAAGTATACTTTGAATTTAAATCAATTCTTTGTACATAAAAAATGGAGTTATTACACTTGAAATCTGGCAGTAAACAAGAAAGTATAAAAATATTCTAGACATCAGGAAAGTGCCATAAAGCCAACAGAAATAAACACTAGAAGTTTCATGCAGCAACTCCACAAAACGGCCGCGGATCCGCGGCCGAGTCAGGCCAATCCGCCGCGGATCCGCGGCCGTTCTGACTCAGCGGCGGTTGGTAATTTTCCCCGAGGCCTTCTTTCAACTGCCAAGCTTCTCCAAGATGCTTCGACGGCCGATCCGACTCATCAGCGGCTGAAATTTCTCCACGCGGCTTCTTCTCAACGGCAAAACTTCTCCAAGACGCTTCGAATTGTGTAGATTTCTCCAAAAGCTTCCCTTCTAACAGCCAAGCTTCTTGTGGAAGTTTGATACCTACCAAGCTTCTCATGTAAGCTTTATAACAACCTAGCTTCTAGTAGAAGATAAACCAAACTTCTAAGGGAAGCTAAAGGGAAAACTATAAAAAGGACCTAGGGCTTCATTACAAAGGTTGTTGATCATTCTACATCAATTCACCCGCAAGTTGAATGACACAACTTGCAACCCAAAACTCTAGCAAAAATCCAAATCAATTCAAATCAAGTAGAGTGACACCATTTGAGCCAAATCAAGATTCATCTAGTACCGATTCAAGCAAGCCTTCAACGAGCCTTTAAAGCAACGCCGATCTTCATCTGAGCAAGAGATCCACGACGATCCGCGACTCAAGAAGATCGAAGCGAAGCTAGTTTCGACGATTTAGTTCTTCCTCAAATCTTGTAATCTTTGAGTGAATTGTACCTAAACGTTGATAAATAAAAAGTGAAAATTTTTAATCTTGTTTTTCTTTACATTCTTGCATTATGAAGAGTTATAGATTCTTGATTCTTTTTTTTCATGATGTTTGAGTGAAAACTCTGCTTGTAGAGGAATCGAGAGAATAGGTAGATGATATTGATGAAATTCTTGAACGATTCTTAAGTCTTATGAGTTTTGTAAACTTTAGGAAATTGAATCATCGAAAACCTAATTTGAGCAAGATCGCTTTCTTCGCTCCAAATTAGAGATCAACGATCGGTGATTTAATTTTCTAGAGGCTAGATTTTGAATGATAATCAATGAAAGGACAAGGGATGATGATAAAGAAATCCTAGTTTTTTCAATAGATCCCTAAACCTCATTGATTGTCATCGATCTAGCAACAAATTTTCAATAGATAAGAATTAGTAATCAATAGTATTCATCATCACTATCAATTTGATCGATTCCTATAAGCTACTTTACAAATCTTGATAATTCAAACTATTTGGACATTCTCTTGATCTCTATCATTTCTTGATTTTAGATCTATTTCTTGATGATTCTTAAAACTAAATTTCACAAATATTGAATCATTTTCTTTTATCTTTTAATTTTCAACTCAACTAAAACGATAACGAACAAATCACACTTTCTCAGTGGACGATCCACATTCACCGACGAAACTACAATAGACACCGTCAATTGATTGCGGTATAAATTTCTTTGGTTGTGAAACATTTTATATTCACATGAAGATATGATCAATCAGTGGACTTCCGTGAGAAGACGATCAGTTTTAGTTTTCCGAGCGAGTCCGTTCGGGTTGTGCAGGGGGGCCGTGGTGCCGCCCCTCGCAGTTTGATTTCTGGCCTTTGCGCTAGTCGGCTTTTGAGGAGGGGATGTCGGGGATTCTTGGCATTCATTTGTGATACTGGAGCCGCAGTAGAGTCGCTGGACCGGGTTCCTATCGTGCGAGAGTTTCTCGACGTTTTTCCCGATGAGTTACCTGGTTTGCCGCCAGAGCGCGATATTAAGTTTTGCATTGATCTGATTCCTGGCACGGGGCCTATTTCTATACCGCCTTACCGGATGGCTCCGGCGGAGATTCGAGAGCTCAAAGATCAATTGCAAGAATTGCTTGATAAGGGACTTGTGCGTCCGAGTGTTTTGCCGTGGGGAGCTCCTGTGCTGTTCGTCAAGAAGAAGGACGACAGTTTGAGATTGTGTATTGATTATCGTCAATTGAACCGAGTTACGGTTCGGAATAGGTATCCTTTACCTCGCATTGACGATTTGTTTGATCAGCTCCAGGGTGCGAAACATTTTTCCAAGAGTGATTTGCGTTCGGCTTATCATCAGTTGCGGGTTCGGAACGATGACATTCCGAAGACTGCTTTTCATACACGCTACGGGCATTACGAGTTTCTGGTGATGTCGTTCGGACTCATCAATGCCCCAGCAACGTTCATGGATCTGATGAACTGGATTTTCAGGCCGTTCCTCGACCAGTTCATTATTGTGTTTATTGATGACATTTTGGTCTACTCTAGGAGTCGGGAGGAGCACGAGCAACACTTGAGGATTGCTTTGCAGATATTGAGAGAGCACCAGCTGTATGCTAAATTCTCAAAGTGCGAATTTTGGCTTGATAGAGTTGACTTCCTGGGTCATGTGGTGACGGGAGATGGTATTCTTGTGGACCCGAGGAAGATCGAGGCTGTACAGCTTTGGCCCAGACCTGTATCCGTGACATAGGTCCACAGCTTTTTGGGCTTAACCGGTTATTACCGCCGTTTCGTGCAGGATTTTTCGAGTATCGCTGCACCGCTGACCGGACTGACCCGGAAGGGGGTTCCTTTCCTTTGGACTGATGCGTGCGAGCAGAGTTTTCAGCAGTTGAAGACTCGGTTGACGACGGCACCAGTTCTATCTTTGCCTTTTGGATCGAGCGGTTTTGTTGTTTACTGTGATGCGTCTCGAGTGGGGCTTGATTGTGTACTGATGCATCATGATAGAGTGATTGCATATGCTTCTAGGCAGCTGAAGAAGCACGAGCAGAATTACCCCACTCACGATCTTATGATGGCTGTGGTGGTCTTTGCGTTGAAGATTTGGAGACACTACTTGTATGGGGTGTCGTGTCAGATTTTCACGGACCACAAGAGCTTAAAATATATCTTCCAGCAGCGGGATCTAAATTTGAGACAGCGCCGGTGGATGGAGCTTGTGAAGGATTATGATTGTGAGATCCTTTATCACACGGGTAAGGCGAACGTGGTAGCTGACGCTTTAAGTCGTAGGCCCGAGGGTAGCTTGTCCCAGTTGAGCGCAGTTCAGAGGCAGTCTTCTGCGGATTGACAGACCTTGTACGATGGAAGAGTACAGTTTGAGTTCACTTCCACTGGGGGACAGCTTGCTCATGTCCGCGCCCGTCCGCTTCTTCTGGATCGTATCCATAAGGCGCAGCCCAGTGATGCCCGTTTGGTTGAGATTCTTGAGCTTGTTCAACATGGTACAGTTTCGGAGTTCATGATTGATGACCAGGGTGTGCTATGTTGCGGGACTCGCTTGTGTGTACCAGATATTGATGGGTTGAGACGCGAGGTCCTAGAGCAGGCACATCAGTCAGCCTTTAGCGTTCATCCAGGTTCCACCAAGATGTATCATGACTTGAGAGACTTTTACTGGTGGGAAGAGATGAAGTGCGATGTTTCGGACTTCGTTTCGAGGTGCCTGACTTGTCAGCAAGTCAAGGCTGAGTATCAGAGACCAGCTGAAGAGTTGCAGCCTTTACCCGTTTTTAAGTGGAAATGGGAGCAGATTTCCATGGACTTTGTTATGGGTCTACCCAGGACCAGTCGGGGGTATGACTCAATTTGGGTGATTGTAGACCGGTTGACGAAAGCGGCTCACTTCCTTCCACTGAAGACCACTTTCGGTTATGCTTAGTATGCTCAGTTGTATATAGATGAGATTATGCGTTTGCACGGGGTTCCCACATGCATTGTATCCGACAGGGGCACCCAGTTTACTAGCCGTCTTTGGCAGAAGCTTCAGGAAGCTCTAGGTACCCGGTTGAGTTTTAGCACCGCTTTCCACCCGCAGACCGACGGACAGTCAGAGCGGACTATACAGACTCTGGAGCATATGCTTCGTGCATGTGTGCTTGATTTTGGTGGTAGTTGGCATCGTCGCTTGCCGTTGATTGAGTACTCCTACAACAACAGCTTTCAGGAGACTATTCAGAAGGCGCCTTTCGAGGCTTTGTATGGTAAGAAGTGTCGATCGCCAGTCTGTTGGACCGAACTCTGTGAGAGTAGGGTTTTGGGACCCCAGCTAGTTCAGGAGACTATGGAGATGATCCAGCTGATTCAGGACAGGATGAGAGCCGCCCAGTGCAGACAGATGTCTTATGCCGACCGTCGTCGTCGCAGACTTGAGTTCGCAGTGGGAGATCATGCATTCCTGCGGATTTCTCTGATGAAGGGTGTTATGAGATTTGGAAGAAAGGGGAAGCTTAGTCCCCGATTTGTAGGTCCCTTCGAGATCCTTGAGCGAGTGGGTTCTGTTGCTTATCGTTTGGCGCTCCCGCCCAGTTTTCCGGATGTTCACCCCATGTTCCATGTGTCGATACTTCTTAGATACCTTCATGACCCTTCTCACACGATTCAGCACGAGACCGTTCAGCTTGAGCGCGATCTTTCGTTCACCGAGCAGCCGGTAGTTATATTGGATCGACAGGTGAAGAAACTTCGGTCAAAGGTCTTGCAATCTGTGAAGCTTCTTTGGCGTAGCCCGACTAGTAAGGAGATTACTTGGGAGGCCGAGAGCGAGATGCGGAAGAAATTCCCCCATCTCTTTGAAGGTACGCTTATATGAAATTTTAATTCGGGGACGAATTTTCTTTAAGGGGGGAGATTGTAACACCTTGGAATGCGATTAGTGTTAATTGTGCATTAATGCGGGGTTTTAAGGAAAAGTTTACCAAATCGGATTCCTCACATTTTATAACAATAAATTAATATTTTTATATCTTTTGTTGTGGCCTGCACACACATGTGCATGTGAATGTGAGGGTATATTGGTGTTAACCTTGTTTAGCAACCATAACACCTTAAGCTAAACCTTGCCAAATTAACCTTTGCCTTAACCTTTTCCTAGATCTTTTGTGTGTGTGAAATATCTTGGTTGGATTGAGAGAGGTGGCTTATGAGTCATGGGTCATTAATGTATGCATTAATGAGGTGAGGGAGAGAGTGAGTGTAAGCCTTTGACTCACCCTACACTCACCCCATACCATTTTTATCCCTCACTCTCTCATTTCTTTTCTCATTCTCATTATTGTTAATCTCTCAACTCCCAAATTGAACTCTCGCTTCCCTCTTCACAAATCCTTGCAAAACTTCACAAAAATCCATGGAAAACACTTCAAATGTCTTAATTAGTCACTAGGTTGCCTTGGAGCTTGGAAAGCTAGGATTTTTTAGAAAGAGTGGCTAGGTAATGATCTCTAAACTGTTAAATAGGTGTTTAAATGTCGTGTAGCTTGTTGGTTGCTGTTTAGAACACTTAGGGTATCGTTTCATGCAAATATCGTATTTTAGTGTCATGTTTGAGCCTCTGTGATCTGCTGTGACCTGGGATTTTTACTGTAAATTCAAACAATATAGTGGTGTTGTATTAGTGACCCTGAGAGTGCACCTGGAGCACGAACCCAAGGGGCTCGGTCTCGGCCGGCGACAAGAAGGCCAAATGTAACAACTCCATTTTTAATGTACAAAGAATTGATTTAAATTCAATGTATACTTGGAGTATTTATTGTTGCTGATATCTCTTTAAGTATTTATTTCACTCCATAATTACAAGAAGGAGCTTGTAGCTCATTGGTAATACCTTGCATTGCTGAACCAAGCCACCAGAGTTCAAATCCCATGCCCCACATTATTTTTATTCTTATTTTGTTTTGATTTTTTAGAATACCAACCGTTACACGTGCGTTTCTCACAAAATTCCTTCTACACATAAAAAGTTAGATGCACCATAAATCACCCCAGGAGACTCCCTACCCGTCGACGCTTCGACTCGGCCCGACTCGGCCGGCGCCGCCGGCCGGACTTGGCCGGACGGCCGAGTCGTCAACATCGAAAGTGAGCATCTTAACTTGGTCAACCCCCCTGCACACACTAAATTTCTAGATCGTTTACAGAGAGCACATTAAACCTCTTTTACTCCAAATTTTAATGATTTTTATATAATTTTTATATTTTTTTATTAAAAACCCTAACCCTATCCTAACCCTATAAATACACCCCCTACCCTCTACCCTCTCATCCTAAATTTCTGTGTCCACTCTCTCAAAATCCCAAGAGAACTTTGGTACGTTGGAAATGAGCGAAAGGCGAAGCGGTGACGAAATCGACGGCGAATTTCCGGTGATCGTGCTAGGAGCTCTCAACGATGATTCGACGCACCGGCAAACCCTTTACTCCCCTCTCACTCTCTAGTGTTGTCCAAACCCGTAAGTCCCCCTTTTCTATCTTTCTTTTCTTTCATAAAAATACGAATTTATAAACCCGACGGAATCGGTACAAAACCGATTTCCGATTCGGTTTTCTATAAAATCTCACTTATCACCAATTCTATCATGCTTAAACATCTTTATGTTGACTATTAATCACTTAACAACTAATTTGAACAAGTTTTCTCACATGAAATGATAGCTTTTGCAATATATCGTATTCTTTCACTTAAATACCACAATATTTAGTTTTTCACATTTAATCCTTTAACATTGTTATACCTTAAAGTAGATCACGAGGTAATGACCTACCTCCACACACACGCAAATACAACCCTGAATGATATCATCAAAACTTAGAATACGATAATACAAGATTTTACATTTAAATACCATTTTCTTAATAAAACCTTTTCTAAAAGTTTTAGGTTTGATATACTTTTAAAACAAATATCATTTAATAGGAAAATACGATAAGTTGTGTACATCGATCGTTTATCTAAACCTGATTTTGTGGTGTCTAGGCTAGGCAAGTGAGCAAAGGTAACTTTAAAAGGCCCGTCTCACGATTCGTGAGCGGATCCCTCCTTCCTCACTTGTACTTACCTGGCCACATAGGCGGTGAAGAGATGATTTGAGACTTCTAACAACTTGTTGTTTAACTCATTTAGAAATAGTCTAATTAAAATAGAAAACCCTAAAATCTAAAATACGGAAAATCGACTTTTGCAAATAAATACCTTTTACTTTATTAAAACCGTTTTCTAAGGGTTAGTATTTATAAAATCTTTGCAAAGCGCCACTACAACCCACCTTTGGGGAACCCGTTAGGGATAGTACGGTTTATCGTGCACTCTCGGGCTTAGTAATGCGAGATTCAGACCTCCGCAAGGAGCATTCGGTCTCGAAAGGTTTAAAATACGACATCTTAAGAAAATGAGACTTTTAAAATATAAAATAATTATTGAAATTATTTTTGTATAAATATATGTATAATTATCATTAAAAGATCTATTTTGTTATAATATAAATATTCCACTTTTTCTAAAAATCACAAGACTAAATTTTACATTAAAATACCATGAATTTCAAATAAATCAATATTACAGATAAATACCTTTATTTATAAAACTAGGATATTTTCACTAGAAATATCACAAAATAAAATTACACTCATTATAACTATAAAGACGAATAATAAATACTTGGGGTGTATCTTGAAAACTATACAAAAGTATTTTTACATAAAACCCCCTCAAGTTTTATAAATTACAATAAGGACCCTAGTAAAAATAGGACTTCGATTTACATTTCTTTTGTCCGACTCGGGTTTGAGTCTGATCATAATCCGACTTGAATATGATTCAATTACTATATAAATCCATAATATTCCAACTCAATATGAACACATGAATCCCAGAATTCAGTTATCAATCTATACAACTTGACTGAATCAAACCATGGATATACATCCATTATCCCGTTATTCCTTTTACCTGATTATGCAGTTACAATCTATTTACTGATATTATGGTTTTGGTCAGTCATCCAACTTATACAATACAATACAACAATACAATCAAAACACTACGGGGTTTAAGGGGTAGATTGGTGCGGAAGGTGTTAGAAGTGACACGAGACGGTAAGATTAAGACACATAACCTATATTCCGTTGCTGTTGTACCGTGGCTTAACGGTTCCTTGTACATTCCGTTTGCCCTGGTCTCTAGCATACTGAGACCCCTCTCGTATACACTAGCATCCTTCCGTACCAAGCTACAAACAACAGCGTAAACACAATATTCTACAATATTATACTTTAGAAGATACCTCTTATTCTGTCTTTTCTAATTTTCCCTTATCTTTGGGACTTACCGAGCGACCTGTTCGCTGACGATATTCTATTTCTTTCTTCTTTGAATGTCGTCAGGTGTTTTGGACCCGTCAGAGATCGAGCCCACCGGTGAAGACTTGGATCAGTTCCACGAAGACCCCGAGCTCCAGACATTGTACCTTGTTCTACTCAGTATTTTTCATTTCCTGTTATGCCATTGTTTAGACATCGCTTTTATTTCAGATGTATTTACTTTTCATGCATTTTACAAAAGAATATTATTAATAAAGTTGCTTTTATTTTTATATCTCTTGTCTCTTGTGACTTACCTTTATATTGCTTAGATACGCTTAACGTATGTACTTCTGAGTATATACGCAGCGGACCTCGTCGCGTCCCCTTCGCCGTATACCGGGAAGCGGGGCGTGACACCAAATCCGGCGACCTCGGATTTTTAGGGGGCTTGGGTTTTGGTTTTTGGAGGGTAGTTGTCTGCAGCTGTTTAGAGGTGTTTGGTACTGTTTGATTTTTGAGTATTGACAGTATGCAAAATCTGGGATCACTTGTGCATAACGTAGTGTTTTGAATACGTGTGTTACGTTATCCGACACGGTTCGTGATCTTGTGCAGCTGCTACACTTAGGTTAGTTTTGGTGTGTCGCCACACACGTTAGCCGTTAGATGAACACTTATGAGTTGGATTGGAGTTGGTGCGTTGGTGAAACGTAGTGTGTACGTGATATTGATCGATTTCTGAGATTTTTGTACTGGCTACGTTTTTTGTTAAAAGGATCGCAGGCAGGGACTTCGGACGCTGCGAAGAAAGGGAAGCAGGTGATTAGATTTACCTAGCCCACGACTGTCAGTGAGTAGATTTAACAACTACAGGGAAATCGCCCGCATAGCGTTATGCGTCAGGGCTAAATATGATATGATATTAGCTGCATGTTTATATTGCACATATAGAGTTTGCGCATAAACTTCAATGTATACTATTACTTGTTGTGCTTGGACTTGTACCCTTTGGACACTGTACTATTATTGACGGCTCATGTTACACGAGCACTGATTGTATACCACTCATACCGTCAATAATTGCCATGACACGCACAGCACCTATACATATATATACTCACACCGTCATGATATTGTATGGTTAGGGACATTGGGATATTGATTCATATTTCATTGTGCATATGACATATAGCATATTGTATACCTACATACTTACACATATGCCTTGCCATGACTACATGCTAGCTACACATATACCTGGAGGATAGTGTACCATTATTGACATATATATACACATACCTAGCTTGATATAGCTATACATATACCTGAAGGGTATTACATAATTACTGATAGGTAGATACACATATTTTGCTATACAGACATGGTTACGCATATCTGGCTATAGTTACATGTTCACCTTTATATGATGTTGCGTTTGGTTTCGGAGAAATTAGGAACCGCATGATATATTTAAATAACATGTTGCAGTTAAATAGCGGATTTCCTTTATATGCTCATATTACTGTTTCATATTGCATATATTATATATCATGGATTTCGCATTGATATATGGATTTCATATGATGTTTTTAGATGTTTTACTCTTGTGTATATATATCAGTGGTATGGGACGCTGATATATATACATGTATATATATATATATATCAGTGGTATGGGACGCTGTTATATATGTACAACTATAATATATATATATATATATATATATATATCAGTGGTATGGGACGCTGTTATATATGTATACCTATAATATATATATATATATATATATATATATATATATATATATCATCATAATGATCTATGCATGTATTCTTATTCATCTCGATATGAGGGGCCGATGTGCCCGATATGAGGGGCCGATGTGCCCGATGTGAGGGGCTGATGTGCCCGATGTGAGGGGCCGGTATAGGGGCTGACTTGAAGGAATTTGGGGATTTAGTTGTCTTGATGGACACTGGTGCGCCACGATGAGGGTTCCGTGAGGATGACATGTTTTATTCCGTACTCCGCATTTATTTGATATGCACTTACTTCATGTATTAGTAGTACCTGATAGAGTACCTTTCATGACTGTTGCATATTCATATGTCATACTTATGCTATCAGATTACCTGTGATAGATTATCGCTGCTAGTACATACTTGCGATTACTGTATGATGTTATTTACTATTCACGAGTTGGCAGCTCACCCCCGTTGTGCCGCAGGGTTTTTCAGGTCTGATCATCAGAGTGGTCGCGGCAGGGCGCCTTATTATCTCACCTTTTGCGGATACCGCTACGGTTGGCTGTGAAGCCGTTTACTATAAGTGGGTTGCGGTTTTTCTATGATGTACATTGTATATTTCATGTATCTAGTACTCTCTATCTACCACCTTCATGTATTGACTTAGAGACGAGTTGTGAGGATCGATGTTGTATATTCTTTTGACTTTGGTTGTCGGGCTCGTGTGAGCCAGCCTTTTTATATATATGGATTGTCTTTTCTTTGCTACGGCGTCGTATATCTGTTGTGGTGGTTGTTTCCGTCGTTGGGCGAGATTTGCTCCCGTTTAGGGATGCTTTACTTTTATATTATGTTTGTACCCGTTTTGGGGCTAGTTTTTACAAAGGAGGTGCTGCCGAAATTTTTATGAACAACAAACTTAAGTTTAAAGTTTTGCATCGAGATTTTTTAAAAGTGATCTATCTTTCTTTCTTGTAATGGTTTAGATTGCTGGATTTTTTTCGGCTTACTTAATTGCGTTGCGCCTGTTGACGTTACGTAGTTTAAGTGCCTGTCATGTGCCCAGTTTTGGGTCATGACAGGAATGCGGAAAGTTACCTTCCTTGCTCGGCAATCAATAATTGCATGGAATGTACTCATCCAATCCATCCCGAGAATCGCATCATAATTGCCCGTCCAGATTAAAAGGAAATTTGCATAGAATTCCCTGGTGCATACTACCACCGGACATAAGCTACACTCTTGATTGGACACAATAATACCGTTACCCGTATGTATCTCCCAACCCTTGGTCAATGGCTCGTGAGGTATCGAGTGTGTGTCAACAAACCGCGTGGAAATAAAATAATGCGAAGCACCCGGATCGAAAAGAACTCTGGCTGGTACAAAATGAACAAGGATGGTACCTGTAACTACGTCTCGAGAAGCCTCTGCTTGCTCGGTGGATAAGGTGAAAGCCTGTCCCTAATTTCGACCTGTACCAGTCTGCCTCTGATCGAAGGACCGCTGCTGGGGCACCCGAGGTAGACCCCTCTGAGCTGAAGTGCCATACGACGGTTGTTATTGCTCGAACACTCCATGTTGCTCAGATCTCTGGGGACACCCGCCGACCCTATGCTCGCTGGATCCGCAAATCAGACACTGCCCCTTAGCTCTTCGGCAATTTCTCTGCATTTATCCTGGCCTCTGACAATAATCGCAAAATAGGGCTCTTCGCTGCGGCTGCTGGGGTTGAAAGTTACGCTTCATCTATGTGACTGTTGGATATGTATGCTCTGATACCATGAAGGGTTACACTAGCGCCCCGGCCAACTTCCGTGTCCAAATGCGGAACAAAATTTTCGTAGCGATCGAACTTGGCGCTAACATAAACCTTAACCGGATCTTTACCATAAACCTAGTTAGCATGCAATAGAGTTCTATCTACTATGATAGAAGTTATACCTAAAGAAACCAAGTCCTTCGGGTCTTCGTTCCTTTCCTTAAGCTCCTCAATGGTAGTATGGATCGTGCTTGAACTCCGGCCTTCTTGAGTCGAAGATGATCCACCTGAGAGTCTATATTCCAAGCTCCACCTCAAGGACCGAGGTAACAAGGGCAACAAGAATGCTAAGCTTGATGCCCTAGGTGATGTAGAGTATTGTGATGGAGTTGTTTGTCTATTTGATCCCTAATTTTCTCAACACATGAGAGCTAGAGGGATTTTCAGTGAGGAAGAAGAAGGAGAGCTTATGAGAGCTCCAAAATGAAGAGAGAGAATGCAAATGAGATTATGAGCCATGGAAAAATAAAAACCAATTTTTTATTATGATAATTATGATGGCTAAGTTGATTTGACCACTATCATGTCTCATTTAATGCTAAGCAAGAAAATATCTTATGCTTAGCAAAAATATCTAGATCAACATAAGTCAGCAAGTCAAATGGTCAAGCATGGTCAAATGGTCAAACCAATTAGCCATAATACAATTATCATTAAAATGATTAGTAAACATTTTCCTCACCTCATAATGGTTTTGACCAAGTCAATGGTCAAAACCCTAATGAGGCACCTCCTTCGCTCCACGTATCCGTGCATACACACCCGCATCCGCATTCCGTAGAACACGAATACTAGAAGACAAAACTAATCCATCAATACAATACTAGGATCCGGCATAAACCAAAGCCCACTAGTATTGTCTGCCCGAACATCATACGCACACAAGTGCACGTAAGTGATCGCAGCTCTGCCGTAAAACCATACGGCCTCTACACCTTTTGCTCGGTACAGGGAAACTCTCTATGTGGGACTCTAAAGACTCGACACTACGCTAGCAATGGGTTTAACCACAAGCAGCACTAGCTGTACGTAACAGTCCCCAGGTAGATGTCGACAAGAAGGCCGACGAGGTAAACCCCATCCGAACTCCTACTGAGCCTGAATGTGACAATCTCCGTACAGCCCGGTCTGTTCGTCTATAAGTATCGCATGTCGGGCCTAGGGGCGGTAAATGTCAGACCCCTAATAGCGGTACAAGTCATGTCGGAGTGTAGCCCAGAACACCCTGAGAAACTACTGGAAAACACTACCAGTAAATCTCGCTTGCCCTGGCCAGGGACGACTATGTGTAATGGGTCTCCTAGATACAGCGCGATATCAACCCCCAATACCGGGAGAGACGAATCCTGTCTAACCGTCACTGCCTCTAAGTGCTTCGGGACCGCACCCAACTACAACCTGTTTGCACGACTCAATGGAGCCGCGGTAGGGTAGCAATCAAAGAATAGTGGGAACACACTTGAGGCGAAGTGGCAGTGTCAAGTCAATGGACTAAGCTGTACTCATGTCACCTGGGAACTGTTAACTGACGATAGGTATAATACCAACCAACAGTTCCCGACGAGTCCTGTCCAGTGTACTCGTAACCTAACGAGCACCAGCATACTATCTCCAGTATGACGTACTGATAGCTGTGGGACAGACCATCTCCCCTGCTGGGACGAGAAGCGTATGCACCAGTCTACTCTGGAGTATCGATACCCTATCTCGATAATCTTATGACTAGGGACCAGAATAAGGATGTGCTTATGGACTACCCAGCCCCCACTAGTGTGATCGCCATCACAACGCCGCTAGTCAAGCAAAGATCCTAAGGGCTCCATCAATATGTATTAGCGATATGTTAAAAGAAACATATACACATATTAAAATAGAAACAAACTAAGTAGCATGCTACTATATTGAGCAAGACTATCGTAAACCTATATATATATCCCAAGCTACACCTCTAGTTGCCTCGAACTCAAATCTACAGAGAATCAAATTTGGGCAAAAAATAAACAACACCAGGAAACCAAATGTCACGACCCGAAAGTACGGAACGTGACTGGCACTTAGATTACGAGACGTCTAAAGGCGTACCATAACCTAAGTCAGCCAAAGCCCAGAAAATCTAAACCAAAATCAAAAGAGAGTGAAGGAAAAACCTTAAATGAAAACGGTTTTTAAATCAAATAAGTTGCATAGAATCCTTTTTTTTAAAACATCAAAAATTTCCGAAAATTTCGGCAGAGTCTCCCCTGTATTTTCTATCCCCCAAAATGGGTACAACAAGATAATAAACCTGTAATCATAAAATGGCATCCCCAAGCGGGAGCTAGCTCTTCGCCCAAGACGGATCACAACCACATGCAATATAATAGCAATATCAAGAAAAGAGCATGAAAGAAACGCAAAATATCCGAAAACACAACGCCGGCTCAAGTGAGCTCGACCCAAAAGAAACACAAATATACAACCTCTCAGTCTCACCACTAGGTCACATATACAATATAAAGTGGTAGATGGAGAATACTAGATACAATGATAAAGCAAAAAGAAATAAAGTATACTCGCAACCCACCTACGGGCGATGTCGCGAGTCTGAGCAAAAGAAGCTGATGATAAGATAGCCCGCCGCTACAAGACTGACGGGTCCGACCTGCAAGACACTGTGGCACAACGGGGGTGAGTTGCCAGCTCGTGAGTAAATATAACATCTAATAAGGCAATCGTAAGAATGCACGCAATGCAGCACAACATGTATGTCCATATATGACATAATATCTCTAGTATGCATGGACAGGTATGCAATGTCATTATTAAGTCTTTAAGTGTTTTAAATGCTAAGGGTATTGAATTCTTAACTTTAGAAAATGAATATCTGTATAATAGCTAAGTACCATCAAGAAATCATCTGAAAACCCGTGTCAAGCATCGACACCAAATAGGAATCATATCTGTCTCAATATCGGGCTCCGTCAGTCCGGATCGGCCCATATCATAAATCTCACGACAACGGTCGGTAGCCTCCGGATATCCGCCGCGCCAGACATCACCGGTAGGTAGTCTTCCCCTGCCAGGCTCATCGTCTACAACTCGATCTTCTTGTCCCGGGGTACCATACCGGGCCCACCATGTACCCGAGACGGTTCATCCACTCCTCGAATCGGGTCTCGAAATCCATCAGAAAACATGAAAACTCATGGTGGACGACACATACATCACGAGAAAACCGCAACTTTGTTTTGAAAATGATAAATATAAGGTTTTGTTAAATTCTTGCGGTTTTCCCCAAAAATCCAGAAATCGCAGCAATACTGAAATCATCAAGAAAATCATAATGTCCACATGTTATATATGATAAATGTCTATGATATCAATGCATACGATGTGAATTTTGCTAGAAATCTATATAAATATGATGATGATGCGAGGTATACGTATGCTATGCAATTTCATATATCAAGTATGAATGCAAGTGGCATTATTAAGTTAAACCGGTTCTATAGTGCACGTGGCATGGCAATTACCAAAGGCGTGTGTGTCACATGAATAGTGCGCGTGCAACAGATGCCAATGGTAATGGTGTTCGTGTTCTACAAAGTGATATCGCATAAGTATGGGTGAATGTCCATGCAATCTAATATACTGTTCGCTATAAGGGTATGCAGTGTACATGAATGGATAAGCTAGCTAACAATATGAATCTTGCACGAAGTAGGGTAATCCTAACTAGGGGGGGCGCCTCGCGCCATTTAGACGATTCCCCCATAGATGAATACATCTACTCACCTGAAATCCCCGTTAATCCGTTCCGGCCACCGCCTTGCCTTTTCGCGCCGTGTCCGAAGTTTCCCCGACCGATCCTATATTTGCACAACACCAAGCATAAGATTACAAAACCTAAAAGGATGCAAGTCACATTATACAAATATCGATGCTCTCAAATTAATCATAGCATGCGCTCGGTGCGCGGAAAAACGCACGAAAATCGCTAACCTTTAACTAAAATCGTCATTTCGGGGAAATCGGCAAAACTACAACCCGACTAGACGAAACCCCGCGTTCGTGCACTCTAATAGTCCTATACGAAGCTAACTATATCGCTAACATAACGCAATTTGATCGCATTCTAATTTCTACAAAAATCTAGTAAGCGATTTTCTAGCCGATTCGATACAAACATCGAAATTTAACGATTTAGCGAGCATATAAATACACCATTAACCACTACAACCAATTAGAAACCCAAAGCCCTAATTTAATCCTAACAACTATGCTTCAAACCCTAGTTTTAAAATCAATCCTTCTCTTGATTTTTCCTAAACAACATTTACCACTAAACTAATATTTAGAATTTCAATTCTAGCATAATTAAACCACAAGTTAACAAAAAGATTAGAATTTTCACCTCTCAAGCTTGAACCCTAGCTTGATCAAGTCACCAAGAAGCCTCCTTTCATCTAGTTTTTGAACCAATTTGGGTAGAAGAGAGAGTGGTTTAGGGTTTGGCCTTGAATGGAGATGGAAAAATGTGAATTTTTATTGATTTTTAGCAAAAAAAAGAAGCAAGAATGAAGTGGGAAGTGGGGAAATTCTGCAGAATTGGGGTCGGCTGCAGCAAGAGGAGGAGGTGGGGAAATTTTGAAGAAGTTTCTAGGTCAACAAAACATCATATGATATCATTTCATGCTTTCATGTCAACTTTTTTACAAAAAAACCCATTTTTTCATCATTTTTTCACAATTTTTCCCACCCTAAAACCAAAAGTTTGCAAGACATGATATAATTTTATTAACACCATATTTTAGCTTATAAATATTCCTAATTATGAAATTTATCTAATTAAATTTGTATTTATCCCTAATTTAATGTATTTAAAAAGGCTTAAAATAAATAAAAAAAATTAATTACGAATTTTTTTTTATTTAACTAGAAAATTATAAGTGACATTTTAGTGACAAAATTATAGTAATATCTTATCTAAATTTTGTATAATTAGGTCTACAATGAAAAATACCCATTTTGACTTTTTACGGAAAAAACCGAAAAATTTGCCGATTACCGAAAAACTGCCTAAACGATCTTTGAAGGGTTACAATCTTCCTCCCTTAAAGAAATTCGGTCCCCGAATTTAGAATTTAACTACGCGTACCTTCAAAAAGATGGGGATATCTCTTCCTCATCTCGACCTCGGTCTCCCAGGTGACCTCCTCGCTGTTCGAGCCACGCCAAAGGACCTTGACGGACGGTATAACCTTCGACCTTAATTTCTTCACCTGCCGATCCAAAATGACAACCGGTTGCTCGGTGAAAGAAAGATCACGGTCAATCTGGATCGTCTGGTGCTGAATCGCCTGGGAAGGATCATGAAGGTACTTGCGGAGCATCGAGACATGGAATACGGGATGAACATCGGGGAAGCTGGGCGGAAGAGCTAACCGATAAGCGACTGGACCAACACGCTCTAGGATCTCGAAAGGACCAACATATCTAGGACTCAGTTTCCCTTTCCGCCCAAATCTCATCACACCTTTCATTGGAGAGACCTTTAGGAAAACATGATCGCCAACAGCGAACTCGAGTCGGCGACGGCGCCTGTCAGCATAAGATTTCTGCCTGCTCTGTGCCGCTCTCATCCTGTCCCAAATCAGCTGTATCTTCTCGGTCGTCTCCTGTACGATCTGAGGCCCCAAAATACTGCTCTCCCTAAGCTCTGTCCAACATACAGGCGATCGACATCTCCTCCCATATAAAGCCTCGAAAGGTGCCATCTGAATCGTCTCCTGGAAGCTATTATTGTAGGAAAACTCGATCAAGGGCAAATGACGATCCCAGCTACCACCGAAATCTAAAACACAAGCTCTGAGCATGTCCTCAAGAGTCTGAATCGTACGCTCCGACTGACCGTCAGTCTGAGGATGAAAGGCTGTGCTAAAACTCAATCGGGTGCCCAAAGCTTCCTGGAGTTTCTGCCACAATCGGCTGGTAAACTGGGTGCCACGGTCGGACACGATACAAGTTGGAACACCATGCAGTCGCACTATCTCATCAATATAAACCTGGGCGTACTGAGAAAATCCAAAAGTGGTCTTCACTGGCAGGAAGTGAGCCGCTTTCGTCAGTCGATCCACAATCACCCATATAGAGTCATACCCTCGACTGGTCCTGGGTAGACCCACAATGAAGTCCATGGAGACTTGCTCCCACTTCCACTCAGGGATGGGCAAAGGCTGTAACTCGCCGGCTGGCCTCTGGTGCTCGGCCTTGACTTGCTGACAAGTCAGGCATCTCGACACAAAGTCTGCAATATCCTTCTTCATCCCGTCCCACCAGTAAACCTCTCTCAAATCACGGTACATCTTGGTAGAACCTGGATGCACGCTGTACACTGATCTATGTGCCTCCTCGAGAATATCGCGCCTCAGTCCCTCTGAATCTGGCATGCACAGTCGAGTCCCAAATCGAAGTATCCCCTGATCATCAATCACGAACTCAGAAACTCTGTCCTGCCGAATCTGCTCAATAATCTCTAACGTACGGGCATCGCCGGACTGTGCCTCGCGGATACGGTCAAGTAACTGTGGGCGTGCTCTGAAATGGGCTAGCTGTCCCCCCGTAGGAGTAAACTCGAATTGCACTCTGCTGTCACATAACACCTACCAATCCACCGACGACTGCATATGTACTGCACTCAAACAAGATAAGCTACCTCCGGGCCTCCTACTCAAAGCATCTGCCACCACATTCGCCTTGCCCGGATGGTATAGAATCTCGCAGTCATAATCCTTCACCAACTCCATCCAACGGCGCTGTCTCAGGTTCAAATCTCGCTGCTGGAAGATATACTTCAAACTCTTATGGTCAGCGAATATCTGGCACGACTCACCGTATAGGTAATGTCTCCAGATCTTGAGTGCAAATACCACTGCAGCCATCTCTAAATCATGGGTGGGGTAGTTCTGCTCGTGTTTCCTCAGCTGCCGAGAAGCATACGCGATAACTCTGTCGTGCTGCATCAATACACAGCCCAGCCCCACTCTAGAAGCATCACAATATACCACGAACCCACCTGATCCTGAAGGCAATGCTAACACTGGTGCAGTAGTCAGACGAGTCTTCAACTGCTGGAAGCTATCCTCACATGCCTGGGTCCAATCAAAAGGAACCCCCTTCTGGGTCAACCCGGTCAACGGTGCAGCAATGCGGGAAAAATCCTGGACAAAACGTCGATAATAGCCGGCCAGACCTAGAAAACTGCGAACCTCTGTAACTGATACTGGTCTAGACCAACGCTGAACTGCCTCGATCTTCTTCGGGTCCACACAAATACCGTCTCTCGTCACCACATGACCCAAGAAGTCGACACTGTCAAACCAGAATGCGCACTTGGAAAATTTGGCGAACAGCTGATGCTCCCTCAAAGTCTGCAATGTGATACGTAAGTGCTGCTCATGCTCCTCCCGGCTCCGAGATTAAACCAAGATGTCGTCAATGAACACAATAATGAACTGATCGAGATACGGCCTGAATACGCGGTTCATCAAATCCATAAATGCTGCCGGGGCATTGGTGAGCCCGAACGACATCACCAAGAACTCGTAATGACCATATCGAGTACGGAAACCGGTCTTCGGAATATCCTCCTTCCGAACCCGCAACTGGTGATAACCTGATCGTAAATCAACCTTCGAGAAGAACCCTGCACCCTGGAGCTGATCAAATAAGTCATCAATGCGGGGTAGGGGATATCTGTTCCGCACAGTAACCCGGTTCAGCTGACGATAATCAATGCATAAACGCATACTTCCGTCCTTCTTCTTAACAAACAGGACGGGAGCACCCCAAGGTGACACACTCGGTCGGATAAGCCCTTTGTCCAGCAAGTCCTGTAACTGATCCTTTAGCTCTCTCAGCTCCGCCGGGGCCATCCGATAAGGCGGTATAGAGATAGGCCCTGTGCCGGGGATCAAGTCAATACAGAACTCAATCTCGCGCTCTGGTGGCAGACCAGGCAGCTCGTCAGGGAATACATCAGGAAACTCTCTCACAACAGGGACCTGGTCCAACGGAACCTCTGTGGAGCTAGTATCACAAATATAGGCTAAGAATCCCTGACACCCTTTCCTTAAGAGCTGACCAGCGCGAAGAGAAGAAATCAAGCTGGGAAGGGTAGCTCTACGATCTCCCTGAATAATAAGAACCGGCTCACCAGGAAAACTGAATCTGACTGCTTTTTCACGGCAGTCCACGGATGCATAACAGGTGGCTAGCCAGTCCATACCAAGAAGAACGTCAAAGTCTAGCATATCGAGGAGAATCAAATCAACTGAAGAATCTCTCTCCCCGATACGAACGAAACACGATCGGTACACAAAACGGGCAACAAAAGACTCGCCTACCGGTGTAATAACGACAAGCGGCTGATCTAACGGAGAAGACTCTCGGCCCAACCTCGGTGCAAAGTACGTGGATACATAGGAATGTGTGGAGCCTGGATCAAATAATACCCGTGCATCAAAAGAACATACTGGCAGAGTACCTGTCACGACGGCATTGGATGCCTGTGCATCCTGAGGAGTCAATGCGAACACTCGGGCCTGTCCACCACTAATAGCTGGCTGTCCTCTGCCTCTGTCGCCTCGTCCTCTCGGAACCGGACCGCCACGCCCACGGCCTCTAGAAGCATCTGGCTGGCGTGAAGCATCATCAGGAGTAGGAAGTAAAGCTCTCTAAGAAGGTGGTGAGGGTGGTAAAGTCACATGCGGGACTGTCGCCGTGCCCTGGCGTCCCATGGTACAGTCTCTGACAAGGTGGTACTGACTCCCACACCGAAAACATCCTGGAGACGACTGCTGGGTCTGTGGATATGAACCAAATAACTGACCTCGTCTCAATCCTCTGCCTCCACCATCTCCCGGAAATAATCTATCACGATGTCTGCCCATCTGCCGCTGAGCTGGCGTATCAGTACGGATCCTCTTCGGCCCAGAAACGACCGGAGTCTCAGAAATACGCTCCTCCAAAAGTAAAGCTGCATCCATCGCGGCAGCGTAAGTATCAAAGTGCTGGGTGCCGATGGCAAGGAATAGCTGTGTATCAAGCCCTCGCACGAACCTCTTTATTCTCTTCTCTTCTGTGTCGACTAGGTACGGAGCATATCGAGACAACTGGGTAAACTGTATATCATACTCCGACACCGTCATCCCAGGAGTCTTGCGCAAAGACTCAAAACTACAGGCGTGAGCATCTCGGACACTCTCCGGAAGAAAACGGGCAAGAAATGCAGATGTAAACTCATCCCAGGACATAGAAGGCAGACCTGCAGCTCGGCCTCTCTCTACTGAATCGTACCATGTCTGGGCAAGACCCTCCAGACGAAAACTCACAAACTCCACCAATCTATCATCAGAACACCTCAACAAACGGCAAATCCGAGCCATCCTATCAAGAAATGCCTGTGGGTCCTCTGTCGCATCTGTACCGGTAAAAGCTGGAGGTCTCAATCTCATGAACTCCTGTAGTGAAACAGGGATAGTCTCCGTAGTAGCAGCAGGAGTGACCATCTGTGCAGCAGGTACGATCGTGGTCTGTGCGGTGGAAGGAACGTCCTAGGATCTCTGTGCCCGGCTGGACTCAACTAAAGATCCCATCATCTGCCGCAACTCTTGCATGCCGGCCTCTAATCTGGCAATACGGTCAGGATAAGGCGGATCAGTATGACCCTGAGGGGTAGGTGTATCATCCCGCTCGATCCTCGCCTCAGACGGGCCCGCCCGAATCTCATCCCTAGCGGCAGCCCGCTGAGCTCTCGTAGTCTTTGGCGGCATCGAAGCTGGAATAAGAAACAGGACTGATAAGGACATTGCAATTGAATCAAGGAATGCAAGGAATCAAGAAAGGAAATACAAGCAATTATGTCCTAAGGTCACTTAGGCAGAGTACTGTATCGTAAGTATGCCGCGGATCATACCCACGCGACGCCACTCTGCTTAAGTCACCTACTCCATCTACCAAGGTCGTCCTACACTCAGAATGGTAAAATCTACGCTCTGATACCAACTTTGTCACGACCCGAAAGTACGGAACGTGACTGGCACTTAGATTACGAGACGTCTAAAGGCGTACCGTAACCTAAGTCAGCCAAAGCCCAGAAAATCTAAACCAAAATCAAAAGAGAGTGAAGGAAAAACCTTAAATGAAAACGGTTTTTAAATCAAATAAGTTGCATAGAATCCTTTTTTTTAAAACATCAAAAATTTCCGAAAATTTCGGCAGAGTCTCCCCTGTATTTTCTATCCCCCAAAATGGGTACAACAAGATAATAAACCTGTAATCATAAAATGGCATCCCCAAGCGGGAGCTAGCTCTTCGCCCAAGACGGATCACAACCACATGCAATATAATAGCAATATCAAGAAAAGAGCATGAAAGAAACGCAAAATATCCGAAAACACAACGCCGGCTCAAGTGAGCTCGACCCAAAAGAAACACAAATATACAACCTCTCAGTCTCACCACTAGGTCACATATACAATATAAAGTGGTAGATGGAGAATACTAGATACAATGATAAAGCAAAAAGAAATAAAGTATACTCGCAACCCACCTACGGGCGATGTCGCGAGTCTGAGCAAAAGAAGCTGATGATAAGATAGCCCGCCGCTACAAGACTGACGGGTCCGACCTGCAAGACACTGTGGCACAACGGGGGTGAGTTGCCAGCTCGTGAGTAAATATAACATCTAATAAGGCAATCGTAAGAATGCACGCAATGCAGCACAACATGTATGTCCATATGTGATATAATATCTCTAGTATGCATGGACAGGTATGCAATGTCATTATTAAGTTTTTAAGTGTTTTAAATGCTAAGGGTATTGAATTCTTAACTTTAGAAAATGAATATATGTATAATAGCTAAGTACCATCAAGAAATCATCTGAAAACCCGTGTCAAGCATCGACACCAAATAGGAATCATATCTGTCTCAATATCGGGCTCCGTCAGTCCGGATCGGCCCATATCATAAATCTCACGACAACGGTCGGTATCCTCCGGATATCCGCCGCGCCAGACATCACCGGTAGGTAGTCTTCCCCTGCCAGGCTCATCGTCTACAACTCGATCTTCTTGCCCCGGGGTACCATACCGGGCCCACCATGTACCCGAGACGGTTTATCCACTCCTCGAATCGGGTCTCGAAATCCATCAGAAAACATGAAAACTCATGGTGTACGACACATACATCACGAGAAAACCGCAACTTTGTTTTGAAAATGATAAATATAAGGTTTTGTTAAATTCTTGCGGTTTTCCCCAAAAATCCAGAAATCGCAACAATACTGAAATCATCAAGAAAATCATAATGTCCACATGTTATATATGATAAATGTCTATGATATCAATGCATACGATGTGAATTTTGCTAGAAATCTATATAAATATGATGATGATGCGAGGTATACGTATGCTATGCAATTTCATATATCAAGTATGAATGCAAGTGGCATTATTAAGTTAAACCGGTTCTATAGTGCACGTGGCATGGCAATTACCAAAGGCGTGTGTGTCACATGAATAGTGCGCGTGCAACAGATGCCAATGGTAATGGTGTTCGTGTTCTACAAAGTGATATCGCATAAGTATGGGTGAATGTCCATGCAATCTAATATACTATTCGCTATAAGGGTATGCGGTGTACATGAATGGATAAGCTAGCTAACAATATGAATCTTGCACAAAGTAGGGTAATCCTAACTAGGGGGGGCGCCTCGCGCCATTCATACGATTCCTCCATAGATGAATACATCTACTCACCTGAAATCCCCGTTAATCCGTTCCGGCCACCGCCTTGCCTTTTCGCGCCGTGTCCGAAGTTTCCCCGACCGATCCTATATTTGCACAACACCAAGCATAAGATTACAAAACCTAAAAGGATGCAAGTCACATTATACAAATATCGACGCTCTCAAATTAATCATAGCATGCGCTCGGTGCGCGGAAAAACGCACGAAAATCGCTAACCTTTAACTAAAATCGTCATTTCGGGGAAATCGGCAAAACTACAACCCGAATAGACGAAACCCCACGTTCGTGCACTCTAATAGTCCTATACGAAGCTAACTATATCGCTAACATAACGCAATTTGATTGCATTCTAATTTCTACAAAAATATAGTAAGCGATTTTCTAGCCGATTCGATACAAAAATCGAAATTTAACGATTTAACGAGCATATAAATACACCATTAACCACTACAACCAATTAGAAACCCAAAGCCCTAATTTAATCCTAACAACTATGCTTCAAACCCTAGTTTTAAAATCAATCCTTCTCTTGATTTTTCCTAAACAACATTTACCACTAAACTAATATTTAGAATTTCAATTCTAGCATAATTAAACCACAAGTTAACAAAAAGATTAGAATTTTCACCTCTCAAGATTGAACCCTAGCTTGATCAAGTCACCAAGAAGCCTCCTTTCATCTAGTTTTTGAACCAATTTGGGTAGAAGAGAGAGTGGTTTAGGGTTTGGCCTTGAATGGAGATGGAAAAATGTGAATTTTTATTGATTTTTAGCAAGAAAAAGAAGCAAGAATGAAGTGGGAAGTGGGGAAATTCTGCAGAATTGGGGTCGGCTACAGCAAGAGGAGGAGGTGGGGAAATTTTGAAGAAGTTTCTAGGTCAACAAAACATCATATGATATCATTTCATGCTTTCATGTCAACTTTTTTACAAAAAAACCCATTTTTTCATCATTTTTTCACAATTTTTCCCACCCTAAAACCAAAAGTTTGCAAGACATGATATAATTTTATTAACACCATATTTTAGCTTATAAATATTCCTAATTATGAAATTTACCTAATTAAATTTGTATTTATCCCTAATTTAATGTATTTAAAAAGGCTTAAAATAAAATTAAAAAAATTAATTACGAATTTTTTTTTTATTTAACTAGAAAATTATAAGTGACATTTTAGTGACAAAATTATAGTAATATCTTATCTAAATTTTGTATAATTAGGTCTACAATGAAAAATACCCATTTTGACTTTTTACGGAAAGAGCCGAAAAATTTGCCGATTACCGAAAAACTGCCTAAACGATCTTTGAAGGGTTACACCAAACCCCCAGAGATAAGCACCCAGCACCAAAAAATTGTGCACACACCCCAAGAAAAACCGAGGTGGCCGGTTTTGAGGCCTATGTGGCCGGCCATAGCTTGGCCAAATTGACTCGTTTTGGTTCTGGGTACATCTAATAGGTTAAGGACCACTCTGCACATGTTTAAAAAAATTTCAGAGACTTTTTCTAAATCGACAGAAACTGCAGATCTTGGTTTTGGTTTTCTGGAATCGTTTCGATTTCGTTGTTTTAACATTGCTTAAACTTTCTACAGTTCATTCACTTTTATCTGCGACCGGGAATGTCACTCGATCGGTAAAACTCGTCTAATCGCTATATGTTCCTTTAGACGGGTTTTGCGAACGTGACATTCGCATTGATGTTGTGTGCTTGTTCTGTAATGTTGGTTGCATAGTCGTGATGGATAGTAAGTGTTGCAATGTTTGTTGTACAGTTTAAATTCATTTGTACATTTGTTATTGCGGGGCGAGCGCCCGACATGTGGGCTGCCGTCTTTGCCGGGTTGTATATTATTTTGGGGCACGACCGGGCTGAGATCAATGCCACCGTTTGTACATATTATTTTATTTTTCTGTACTAGGATTACCCCACGATGGAGTGCACGAATAACCGGGTTCTAGAAAGGCAGCAAGCCCGCATCTCATGGCGTTGAGACGGAGGGGGCTTCTTTCTCATGGTGTTGAGACGGAGGGGGCTTCATTCTACAATTGGCGGGCTATTCGCCGCACTCGTAGGGGGTACAGGTTTTTATTGCACAGGCTATCCACACGACAGGGAACGTCGAGTTTTATTTGTGGCTCAAATGAAACCCCGGACTCCAAGATTATCCACCATTTTGTATTGTTGGCTGTGTTTCTGTGATGTTGTTTACTATCATACCTGGGACGAATGTTGTATATACTTATATATATATACTAGAAGATGTTGTATATATTTTGCACCCGCGCTAGTCCAGCCCCCGCTCTGTCATTAGTTAAGTAACCTAACGGGTGAAGACGGGGCCCAGTGGCGAATGCGGATGGCATATACGTACATCGCATTTTCGTTCTTTTTCTGGTGTGGTAGGTTACATTGATGGGACATCATTAATTTTGATTAATGCAAGTAAAACAAACCTAAAAAGATGTTGTTGGAACCAAGTTTTAAAAACAGACATTACAGATGTTCTCTTTTGCTTTGCACAGTGGTATTCAGTTTGGAATATCCAGCACCTCATTCGACGAGGCAAGGGCCGAGATCCCTTCACCGGGAGTGACCCCTTGAGTAAAAGTTTACGTCAGCGTAATAACCTCACTATAGTCGATTATTCTTGCTTTGCGTCGTGGTATTCAGTTTGGGATATCCTGCACCTCATTTGATGAGGAAAGAGCCGAGATCCCTTCAAAGGGAGTGACCTCTTTAGCAAAAGTTTTCGCCACTATATATTTTAAAAGGCAATCAGGTTCCTTCAACGATATCGGGTCATTACGTTAACGGGTTTTTCGCCAAAAACCCAGCCGTAGCCCTTCGTCATTTTGGATTGGTATTGCTTAGTATTCGTACTACGTATTTCGTGCTCAGCCGAGGCGTAGTGTTCGGTAGCTATGTAATATTTTTCTGTAGCATATAATGCGATTGGTTGGGACAGTCGTACGGTCATTTTGGCTCAGTCAAGGACTCGTGCGGGTGGGTCTAATGCAATCAAGATAATGACGGGTTGAACTTGACTAGGATCCTTTGATATATTGGCTCAGTCAAGGTCACTTGAGTCCTAGGGGTAAAAACTACATCGGGAGTTTCAAACATACAGGAAACTTGCAAATTTAGCATACCATCTGGAGTGTGGTGACTAGAGTGGATTCCATCTAGGTTATCACACAATGATAGTTGGATCCCGATCCCACTGATGAGTTGGATTACTCTCGGGAGATTATTTCACTTAACAATCAATGCTATAAACCAAGTAGGTGTCTAGAACGGTGTTAGCGGGGCTACGCCTCCAGGGAAAAGAAGTTATGTAATTAAGGAACTTCGCGAAAGTGTTGGAAAACCTCTCTCGAAGCACCAACACTAGCCTGGCTGAAAGGTTAAGCAAGTATTGTGACGTGCGATTAATCCTGACTAGTTCTTCTTTTAAGATTTGAAGAAGAATTTGAGGAAACAGTGGGAGCCATCCTGATTAGATAAATTAATAAACCAATCTAATCCTGCAAGAGCGCACGCTGAGTTGTTTCTTTTCTCTCTTTCCAGGTAGCAACCATTTCACGCCCTAATCAAGATAATAAAATGTATCACTTGACCGATCCAAATTCTTATTCGGGGCTGGGGAACGTCAGTTCGGCTCTAACTTACGACAACGGTCATAAGTATGAGCAAGGGAAAGAGGACTGTAAGGATTCCAAGGAGACCCAGTTGAATAAGAAGCATAGTATTGCATCTACTTTAGGTGTTCTTATAATTGAGAACTGCTTTTCGGTCAGCCCTACCTCCTGGGTACTTGATACCGGATCAGGATCTCATATCTGTAATTTATTGCAGGGACTGAGAAAAAGTAAGAAAGTTGCACCCGGTGATATGTCCCTCAGGGTAGGAAACGGAGCACAAGTTAATGCTGCAGCCGTCGGTGAATATCACCTAGTGTTGCCAAATGGCAATACTATTATTTTGAACAATTGCTACTATGTACCTTCCATGGTTTGCAACATAATATCAATGTCTTTACTCGATAAAGATGGATATAACTTTGTTCTTGATAGAAATATCATGAACATTTACCTTGATAAGGTACTGGTTGCAAAAGGTACACTGTGTAATGGTATCTATGTTCTAAATCAGAATACAGTTCTCAATATACAAAACACACGCAAGAGTAAGAGTTCAGATACAAACGAATCCTACTTGTGGCATTGTAGACTTGGTCATATCGGAGAGAAAGACTAAGTAAGTTGTATAAAGATGGACTCTTGAATACGTTCGAGTTTTCATCTTATGAAACTTGTCAGTGTTGTCTCAAAGGAAAGATGACCAAATCTCCGTTCACCGGACATGGAGAAAGGGCAACAGAGCTTTTAGGACTCATACACAGTGATGTATGTGGTCCAATGTCTATATATGCAAAGGGTGGGTTCTCGTACTTCATCACATTCACTGACGATCTCTCTAGGTTCAGATATGTGTATCTGATTAAACACAAATCTGAAGCTTTTGAGAAATTCAGAGAATTCAGAAACGAAGTGGAGAACCAGATAGGCAAAAGTATCAAGATCCTCCGGTCTGATAGAGGAGGGGAGTAATTAAGCACAGAATTCCTAGATTACTTAAAAGAGAATGGTATTCTCTCTCAGCTTACTCCTCCGTACACACCACAGCATAATGGTGTATCGGAGCGGAGGAACCGTACCCTGTTGGATATGGTTCGCTCCATGATGAGTAGTGCTGAGTTACCTCTTTCATTTTGGGGACATGCGCTTTTGACAGCGGCATATCTATTGAATGATGTTCCGTCTAAATCTGTGCCTAAGACACCATTCGGGATATGGAATGGTAAAAGGCCGTATCTTAAGCGCATTAAGATATGGGGTTGTCCGGCCTATGTAAAAATACAAAATCCGGACAAACTTCAGGCACGTTCAGTTCTATGTAAATTTGTGGAATATCCTAAAATTTTTATAGGATATCTGTTCTACCACACCGAGGAACAGAAGGTGTTTGTATCTCGCCACGCCACTTTTTTAGAGTGGCAATTTCTAGCAAAAGAAACTAGTGGGAGTTCGGTGGAACTGGAGGAAATTCAGCGACCACAAAATGAAACTAAAGATTTGACAGAACCTCAAGATTCAATAACCCCATACGAAGCTCAGCCATTCCGCGGATCTGGTAGGATTTCTCATCCGCCCGAGAGATACTACAGTTTTCTCATAGACGGGGATCAAGAGGATTCCATCTTGGAAGAAGATGACCCTACCAGTTTCAGTCAGGCCATTATCAGTAGGGACTCTGATAAGTGGCTGGATGCTATGCGATCCGAAATGGAGTCCATGTACACCAATAAAGTGTGGACCTTGGATATTGCTCCACCTGGGGTAAAACCCGTTGGATGCAAATGGATCTACAAAAGGAAACTTGGTGTAGATGGGCAGGTGGAAACCTATAAGGTTAGACTTGTTGCAAAAGGTTTTTCGTCAAAGACCTGGTCTAAACGGCAGTTTGGAAGAGTGTGTTTACATGGATCAGCCAGAAGGTTTTGTAAACAGTGGGAGCAACGGAAAGGTGTCCAAGTTACTTAAATCCATTTATGAATTAAAGCAGGCATCGCGAAGCTAGAACATCTATTTTGATGAGGCAATCAAGGAATTTGATTTCATCAAGAACGAAGATGAACCTTGTATCTATAAGAAGATTGTAGGACAAACTGTCGTGTTCCTAGTCTTGTACGTGGACGACATTCTTTTGATAAGAAATGATATTCCTATGCTACAATCGGTCAAGCTATTCTTATCACAACGGTTCTCCATGAAGGACCTGGGTGATGCCACATACATACTGGGGATCAAGATTTACAGAGATAGATCTAAGAGATTACTGGGACTTTCGCAGTCCAGGTACATAGAGACCGTACTAAAAAGATTTAGTATGGAAGATTCCAAATGCGGTAATATACCAGTATTGCATGGAATCACCCTCTCCAAGAAGATGTCTCCCAAGACTGATGAGGAGAGGGTTCGCATGAGCATTATACCCTACGCTTCGGCGGTAGAATCTATAATGTATACGATGCTATGTACAAGACCAGATGTAGATTACGCGCTGAGCGCGGTGAGCCGGTATCAGTCAGACCCAGGTGAGAACCACTGGACGGCAGTGAAGAACATTCTCAAGTACCTGAGAAGGACTAAGGAGATGTTCCTTGTTTACGGTAATGGAGATCTCAGGGTCGAGTCCTTTACCGATTCAAGCTTCCAGAGTGACAAGGAGGACAGCAAGTCTGTCTCGGGTTTTGTGTTTACCCTCAACGGAGGGACGGTGTGTTGGAGGAGTTCCAAATGGGATACTGTCGCAGACTCGACGATGGAGGCTGAATACATTGCTGCATGCGATGCCGCAAAAGAGGCGGTCTGGATGAAGAAGTTCATTAGTGAACTTCAGGTGGTTCCGTCCATTGTTGACCCAATACCTTTGTATTGCGATAACAATGGGGGATTTAGAAAAGGAACCAAGGTCCCATCAGAAGTCCAGACACATCTTAAGGCGGTATCATTTGATCAGGGAGATCATTGATTGCCAGGAGATCGAGGTACGGAGAGTGGACACAAAAGACAACACGGCGGATCCATTCACAAAGGCCCTCCCTCAAACACAGTTTGAGTGACTTTTTGAGCTATTGGGTATGCGGTACGCCAGCAGCTGGCCATAGAGCAGACGTTAGGTATGCGGTGCACCAATTACTGGCCTTTAGTGCAAGTGGGAGATTGTTGGATATGTATGCCCTAGAGCCCATTATTGTATAGTACTAGTTTGTATAATACATTTTTGAAGCTTGGGATATATATATGGGTTTACGACAGCCTTGCTCAATATAGTAGTATGCTACTTGGTTTGTTTCTATCTTAATATGTGTATATGTTTCTTTTAACATATCGCTAATACATATTGATGGAGCCCTTAGGATCTTTGCTTGACTACCGGCGTTGTGATGGCGATCACACTAGTGGGGGCTGGGTAGTCTATAAGCACATCCTTATTCTGGTCCCTAGTCGTAGGATTATCGAGATAGGGCATCGATACTCCAGAGTAGACTGGTGCATATGCTTCTCGTCCCAGCAGGGGAGATGGTCTGTCCCACAGCCATCAGTACGTCGTACTGGAGATAGTATGCAGGTGCTCGTTAGGTTATGAGTACACTGGACAGGACTCGTCGAGAACTGTTGGTTGGTATTATACCTATCGTCAGTTAACAGTTCCCAGGTGACATGAGTACAGTTTAGTCCATTGACTTGCCACTGCCACTTTGCCTCAAGTGTGTTCCCACTGTTCTTTGTTTGCTACCCTACCACGGCTCCATTGCGTCGTGCAAACAGGTTGTAGTTGGGTGCGGTCCCGAAGCACTTGGAGGCAGTGACGGTTAGACAGGATTCGTCTCTCCCGATGTTGGGGGTTGATATCGCGCTGTGTCTAGGAGAGCCATTACACATAGGCGTCCCTGGCCAGGGCAAGCGAGATTTACTGGTAGTGTTTTCCAGTAGTTTCTCAGGGTGTTCTGGGCTACACTCCGACACGACTTGTACCGCTATTAGGGGTCTGACGTTTACCGCCCCTAGGCCCGACATGCGATACTCATAGACGAACAGACCGGACTGTACGAAGATTGTCACATTCAGGCTCAGTAGGAGTTCGGATGGGGTTTACCTCGTCGGCCTTCTTGTCGACATCTACCTGGGGACTATTACGTACAGCTAGTGCCGCTTGCGGTCTGTAGTTAAACCCACTACCAGCGTAGTGTCGAGTCTTTAGAGACCCATACAGGGAGTTTCCCTGTACTGGCAAAAGGTGTAGAGGCTGTATGGTTTTACGACAGGGTTGCGATCACTTACGTGCACTTGTATGCGTATGATGTTCGGGCAGACAATACTAGTGGGCTTTAGTTTAAACCGGATCCTAGTATTGTATTGATGGATTAGTTTTGTCTTCTAGTATTTGTGTTCTACGGAATGCGGATGCGGGTGTGTATGCACGGATGTGAGGAGCGAAGAAAGAGGTGCCTCATTAGGGTTTTGACCATTGACTTGGTCAAAACCATTATGAGGTGAGGAAAATGTTTACTAATCTTTTTAATGATAATTGTATTATGGCTAATTGGTTTGACCATTTGACCATGCTTGACCATTTGACTATGCTTGACCATTTGAGTTGTTGACTTATGTTGACTTAGATATTTTTGCTAAGCATAAGATATTTTCTTGTTTAGCATTAAATGAGACATGATAGTGGTCAAATCAACTTAGCCATCATAATTATCATAATAAAAGATTGGTTTTTATTTTTCCATGGCTCATAATCTCATTTGCATTCTCTCTCTTCATTTTGGAGCTCTCATAAGCTCTCCTTCTTCTTCCTCACTAAAAATCCCTCTAGCTCTCATGTGTTGAGAAAATTAAAGATTAAATATACAAACAACTCCATCACAATACTCTACATCATCTAGGATATCAAGCTTAGCATTCTTGTTGCCCTAGTTACTTCGGTCTTTGAGGTGGAGCTTGGAATATAGACTCTCGGGTGGATCATCTTCGACTCAAGGAGACCGGAGTTCAAGCACGATCCATACTACCATCGAGGAGCTTAAGGAGAGGAACGAAGACCCGAAGGACTTGGTTTCTTTAGGTATAACTTCTATCATAGTAGATAGAACTCTATTGCATACTAACTAGGTTTATGGTAAAGATCCGGTTAAGGTTTATGTTAGCGCCAAGTTCGTTATCGCTACGAAAATTTTGTTCCGCATTTGGCCACGGAAGTTGGTCGGGGCACTAGTATAACCCTTCAATGACACCTGGCCTGTGAACTGGGATGGTTCCACTGGGCGGAATGGTAGGCCGTGCCGGAGCTACGTGGGGTCTCATGTCCATCGATTGTTGGCTCTTGGCCTTCTCTGCCAACTTTTCCTATACTCGGGCAACATTCAAAACTTGGGCGAAGGTTGGTAGGTTGAGAGACGCAATGAGTTGTTGTAGTTCAATATCGAGCCCTTGCTGGAAACGTCTTGCCCTGGCGGATTCGGTGGCTACCATGTACGGTGCGAAGCCACTCAGCCGATTGAACTCTGCGGCGTAGACATCCACTGAGCGTCCATTTTGCTTCAACATAATAAACTTTTCCTCTATCTCGACCTTGGCAGTAGCTAGAAAGTAATGATCCAGGAAGCACGTGGAGAACGTGTCCCATCCAATAGGCTTCTCTAGCCGGCTCTCCTCTACGGACCACCACGTGCGGGCCTTGTCATCTAGTTGAGTCTTCACTACGTTCACTCCGTCGTCGTCAGGAATTCGAGCGGCAGTCAGGAGGTTCTCTACGTTGATGAGCCATTGTTCGGCCTCAAGTGGGCTTGCTGATCTCGTGAACACTGCTGGATGAAACCTCCAGAAATCTGAAACGGTACCAACCCTAGCCTGTGTAGTCGGTACGAGCGCGCCCTTGGGGGCGGGAACAGTCGTAGATCTCTCCAGGGCGGTAATTGCGGTCTCCTGTACCGCCTTTAATCTCTCGGCCAGAAGATCGATCTTCCTCTCTTGAGCTTGGGCCAGGGTCATCATTGTGCTAAGAATATTCTCGGTATGATCGTGGTGATCGGCACCTGAAGAGTTGCCTGAGGAGTCCATATTCCTGAAAAGATCAAAAGAAATCAGATTCAAGCAAGGCTTCACAATGTTTCAACGATGATTAGGAAGTGAGGAAGAATGCAATAAGGCATACGCTAAGGGTGTAACTCAGTCTAGAGGTCCCTCCGCGGAACTATAATTTCATCCAAAACCTGGCTCTAATACCAACAAAACCATGTCACGTCCCGCTTCCCAAAATATGGAATACGAGGGATGACTAGGCCAGCCATGCTCCTACGGTCAGCGAACAATCCCGCCGTAGTCACACTTCTGCTTCTAGCATTACATGGTAGTCAGTAAACAGTACTTGAGTAAATGAAAATCACAGTTCACAACTTTATTACAATTGCAATTTAAAAGAGTTCGAGGTATATTTATTTCACAGAATAAACAACTAACCAATAAAACAAATGTTGAAATCAAAGAAAGTAGCGCTGGTGATGCAGTCTAGATCTCCGCAATCTCGAAGGATAAGTCCTGCTCCTGGGCTGGATCCACTTCGTCCTCTGAGCATGCATACTCAGGTCGTCAGGGCAACACATATAGCAATAAATATATTTAATGGGTGTGCAGTATTATTAAACATGAGGAGTACAATGAATTGCAGAACATGCGTATAATAACATCAACTGAATATGAATAGTGCACTATAAGTAACATGTCGGTGAACTAAGCAATGCATATGTCACTAGTTAACGGTCACTAAGTTCATGAAATCAATTGGTGGAGAGGATACTCGTGTTTTCAGCCGTGTCGCTAGGCCCACGACCTAAAGTATGGATGTATGTGTGTGTGTGTGTATCACTGATAGCGAATGATCATCATCTAAATCACTGTATCTCGCTAAATACGAGTTCAATCCCACCTTAATTTCCCCATTCCTCAGGTTATGGTATGCATTCATGTATTGAATAGGTTGTGGACAAATATGTATCACTGTCTCTTTAAATCACTTTTCCACTTATCAATATCACTGTCGTATTTGCCACGAGCCAATCACTAACATTAATATATCGACAATGCAGATGATCACTATGCGGCAGGTATAACTCAAGCATAAAAATATGCAGAAATGCACTGAACAGGTATTCATTATTCTATAATGACCAATGCCATATAACTTGTAAAATTTACGGTAAATCATACGCATGGAATAGACCAAAATAATATAAAGAGCGTATGAAGCACACTTGATTATCTAAACAGTAAAATTTATTTCAGGTCAATCGGGGTTCAGGTTTAGGAATTATCCTCATTTGAGGGCAGCGATCGATTTCTGGGATTCCAGTTTCAGAACTGGAAGCCCAACTTCGCGCGCATTTTATCAGTAATTATGTTCAGATTCAGGAATTGTCCTGGTTGAATAAAATCTAGTTATGTCAGTTAAGTTTCCAACTTATCAAACGGATTATCAATCGCACCTCTATAACATAAGTTATGTTCAGTTTAATGTGACAATATAATGAACATTTCAGCAGAAACTGCAGAACACAATGACATTTCAAAATACAATTTAAATATCAAACGACCATAAAAATGCATGGGACCAATTTCTGAGGTTAGATAATTAAGTTATCTATGCGACCATATAGGGATCCGTGCATTTACAGTTTTAAGCAGGTATGTACAGGTACTTAGAATTCAGTTTCCCCCATAAAATGCTGCCCCGGACTGCAGTCCAGAATTGCGTTCCTCCTCACTTTTCAGGGTCATGAAATTGCATTATTCCAAAACTAATTACATAGGGTTATAGGTTATCTAGTTAGGTTCTATACGAACCATGGAACATCATGATTGTATTTGTATTCAAATAACTAAAAAATTTACAACGTGATATGTAGGGTGGTTTTCAGATTTGACGTAACCATTTGGGATGCCCTTTTACAGTCGATGTCTTAATTACTTAATCCCAACTTCTTACACATAACACATAATTCGAATCTTCTAATAATAAAAATTTGGGGATTTTTAATAGGGTGATCGTATCGAGCACTCGGTGCGTGTATATGAATGTTATCTATTTTGTTTACACACACACACCTCATACATTTTTCGACCAATTAAGTTACTAAACTGTGTTTATTAAATTAGGTATGCACATAGCATGATTTGAACAAGTGAAGGAGGTTCACTTGCCTCAGACAAACGCGACGATGATAAGCCCGGCAACGACGACGGTGAGAGGTACGCGTAAGGGCCCGGCCCGGCACTAGCAGCGGCGACAGCAACGAGTTTGGACGTCGGCTGGAGGCAATGGGTGCAGAGACGAGGGTGTTGGGGTGCTCGGGGCCTGCGGCTTGGAGGTGGCGAGCTCCGACGATGGAGAGACGAGGACGAGGGCTCAGTGTCATGGATGGGGTTGCCGGCGTTTAAGTTGGTCAGCGAGATGGAGCGGGAGGAGGAAGTCGATGACTGCGGGTGCTGTGGCTCAGAGTTGGGGAGCAGAGGAGAAGAGGAGGCGGGGGATCGAGCTGGTGGTGGCCACGGTGATCATGGTGGCAAGGTGATCCTAGGACTTGCCGGCGAGGTGGTTGGGTTCGTCAGCAAGATGCAGGGGATCAGTGTGCAAGAGGGGCTCGGGTTGCTCAGGTGAGTGTGCAGCCGACGGTGTTGGGTTCGGGTGAGAACGAGAGAGAAAGAGTGAAGAAGGGAGAGGAGAAGGAGGGAGAGAATGAGGTAGAGAGGGTGAAACCGAGAGAGGCGAGGGAGTGACGAGGGGGGTCGTGGTCATTGGAGACGTGTGGATCGTGGGGAGATGGGCGTGGCTGTCGCGGGTGAGCGTGAGAAGCGGGGAGTCGTGGGGGACCCGTTCGGGAAACAGGTCTTAAGTGGGCGCAGTCGTCGTGGCGAGCGTGAGGAGGGACAGCCGTTGGGGGTGACGCGGTTGTCGTGGTGAGCGTGAGAAGCGGGAGCCGTAGCGAAAGAAGTGGCGGGAAAAGAAAACGAGTGGAGGAAGAAGAGGAAGAAGCGGGTCAGGTCGGCAAGGGTCGGCAAGGGTCGGGTCGGGTACTGGTAGATTAGGATTTAGTTTAGGTTTTGTGTTTAGGAATTTAATTTAACTAAAATAATAAAATATATAAAAAAAAATGAAATAAATTTGGATTAAAATCTGGAAAAATACGGAAAATTTTATTCGGAACTGGGGATTTACAAATGGACTCAATAATGTCTAACAATACTTGGATATTGGTTGACTTGCCTCAAGAATCTAAGCCTATAAAGTGTAAATGGGTATTTAGAAGAAAACAAAATACCGATGGCTCTATACAAACTTTCAAGGTAAGATTTGTGACAATGTGATTGTACAATTAGAATATTATAACGTTTTAAAAATAAATAAATAAATAATTAAATAAATAAAATCCTTTAGGTGAATTTTCGGATAATCGGTAAAATAAACCGTATTTTCCATAAAACTCAACTATAATTATTTTTCAATATAGAATTAAATATGCCTATTTTAACTAAATAATTGCTAGTAGTTGATATTATTTAGTGATTTATAAATTATTAGTTCACTTAAATATTTTTCCTTAATTAATTAAATTCAAATATTAACATAAGCTTTAATTTTACATTTAATTAGTGTAAATTACAAATTGGAGTGGATTAATTTTACAAAAGTGAACCATGGTATCTTAGAATTTAGTGTGTAGCATGCTTCTCTCTTCTTAATTTGTTTCCAAAATTCTAGAGTTTTCTAAGTTAGAAAATAAGTAAATTAAATTAAACAATGAAAAGACTTAAAATGGTATAATAATTGGAGAAGTTTTCTACACACTTCTACCACTCACCTCACTCTCTCTCCCTCTCCTCATTTTGGCTGGCCTCACCTTGGGGCAGCCCCCCCCCTACCCATTTCTCCACTTCATTTCCTTTCAGAAATTTATCAAAATTCATGAAAAAAAAATCCACAAAAAACATCACAAATTCCTAATTTAACCTATACCCACTATTCTTTGTTCATCTAGCATGGATCTTGGAGTAGGAAACCATTCTTTTGGAGGCAAGTTTTCATGTTTGGATCTCATATGTTGAGGTATAATCCTAAGCCTTTTGGTTTGATTGTTAGTAAATTACTTAATTTAGCTAATTAAGTGTTTAATTAGGTTTTAAATTGGTTCTAATTGCTAAATTTAAATTTCAAGAAAGGGTTTTTAAAATAAAGTTAGGGTTTTTATTAATGGAGTAGGGTTATAATAAGTGGTTTAATATTTTAAGAAATGAAAAATCTAGTGTAGTTGTTGTATTGTAAATTGTTGTTTCAAAATTGTTTAAATTAAATAATTTTGAAAACTAGGTTTTTATAACACATATAAATAGGTGAGATAAAATTCAAGTGGGGATTTTTATCAATTGTTCATGGTTTTAATGAGTGGATTAACACATAAAGACAAGTAAAATCTAATCTAAATTGTTAAATTACTAATTGTTACATTTTAATTGTTCAAATTAAGCTATTGGTAAACTAGATTTTTATAAATCATGTATATTGGTGAAATAAAATTATGATGAGAGTTGCTTGTTAGTTATATGTATGCCCTAGAGGCCATTACTGTACATGCGATGTATATTTTAGTGGATGCTTGAACATATATAGGAAGTACTTTTTTGCTCAACATGATAGTATGCTATCTGGTTGCACTTTATCTTAACATGTAAACAAATACTGTTTTGTGATCACATATTGATAAAGCCCTTAGGATGAGTACTTGACTGCCATGACTATGATGTAGATCATACTAGTGGGGACTGGGTAGTCGATAAGTACATTCTTCAAATGTTCCTAGTCATGGGAATATCGAGACAGGACATCGGTACTCCAGAGTAGACTAGCATATGCGCTTCTTGACCCATATGATGGGCGATGGATGGTCCCATATCCATTGGTGTTTGATATCAGAGAAGGTATATGGGTGCTCAGTGAAAACTGGGTACACTGGACGGACTCGCCGAGAACTCTTAGATGGTATTATACCTATCGTCGGATAGCAGTTCTCTGGTGACACTGGTACAGGTTAGTCTGTAGACCCGAGATCGTCATAGAGTCTTGTGTGATTCCTACTGTGTTTTGATTTCCACCATACCACGGTCAAGAGATCGTGTAAAATGGTGGCTTTTGGATACAATCCCGAATCACATGGAGGCAATGGGCGATAGGAGGGGTTTCATCTCTCCTGGTATTAGGGGTTGATGTTGTGCGGTGCTCGATTGGCCATAACAGGAAATCCCTGGCCAGGGTTGCTGAGATTTATTGGTAAGTGTTACCAGTAGTTTCTCGAACCGTTATGGACCTGTGATATGCGACATATCAGACGAAGAGACCAGACTGTATGGTAGTGTTACTAATTGGATTCGCAGGAGTTATAGCAGGCTTACTTGTTGATCTTCTGATCGCTCAATACTCGGGTGGCCGTTACGTTTAGCAGACCGCTTGCGGCTTGTGGGTGTTTGATATGATCATCACCTACTGCCGGCGTATTGACGAGTCTTTAGAGTCCTACATAAAGGTTTCCTGGTTCATGCGAAACGGAGTAGGAGCACATATATGATATGTGCGGAACCGAGATTAATACGAGTATGCGATACCGTATTCTATTCTCGCGATATGTGATATCGGTCGGTTATATGTGATATAGCCGGGTTATCGGATCAAGTGTTGATTCGATGAAATAATATATAATATGTGTGTGTGTGTGTATTATATGCTCACTTAAATATTTATTAATTCTCACTTATGATGCATTTAACATATATGTGATATATGCTTATTGTATTGTTTTCTTTTGTTACATAAATATTATATATGTGATATATAATATTGTGACATGCTGGGTTATACATGCAACATGGATGTATAAGAATTATACCATGATATATATTATGTTTCAGTTTAAATTCTTAAGCAATTCAAAAAGGAAGAAATGAGTCATTGTGAAGCTTCATGATAAATTTTGACAAAGTCTTCTCTTTTTGTTTTGCTTAGGATATTTCTAAACTTAACCATGACACATAGCCATGGTTAAATCTCTACAAGAGTTAGTGAATGACATACACTAACCAAGGGTTGCATTTCTAACCTCATCTCTTTCATTATTCATCTTCTTCCTCATTTTGATTTTTGCTCTCTACCTTTTGAGAAAAGAGAAGAAAATAGTGAGAAAATAAACAATAAAATGAGCAAAATTCCTACTTCATCATCCTATACTATTAGCCATTTAGTTTAGGGTGTTTGCTTCACTAATCTACACAATTAATGAAGAGATAACATGAGCTAGTGTCTCCTCGACGTAGATCATCTTCGGCCTCGAAGACTTCGAAGCAAGCTTGTTCGTTTCTTCATGGGAGCCTCTCTAGAGTCCGGACGATCGTGATCGCAGTGAAGGGACTTCTACACGGAGATATTGAAGTGAAGGACCGGTCTACAAAGGTTGTATTCCTTATTCACTTAGATGTAAAGTGTTTACATATTATGTTTTACTCTAACTCTCTAGTTAAGATCTTGGTTAGGGTTTGTTTAGCACCCCAAAAATTTTAAAGTAGCATGATTAATGCTTTCCAAAACCTTCAGAAGGTGCTAAGATAACCCTACAATGGTATTAAAGCCAAGCTAGAGCATTAGGCTGTTGGAGATAGTGCCCTCAGAGTCAATTATTGGATCACAGGCACGTGATTGCAATGATTGAGGGAGGACCTATCCCGGTATGACAGTCTTACTCGAGTTGATAGTATGCTATCTGGTTTACCTTTATCATCGTGTACTGCTTTAGGTGACCTGACATGTCACTATTGCACGTTGATAGAGCCCCAAGGACTTCGTGTAATGGCTCTCCTAGACACAGCGCGACCTCACCCCCAATACCGGGAGAGACGAACCCCTGAAGATCCGCTCACTGCCTCCATGTGGCTCGGGACTGTACCCAACTAAAACCTGTTTGCATGACTCCTTTGAGCCGTGGTAGGGTAGTAATCAAAGCACAGTGGGAACTCACACGAGACAAATGACGATCCCCAGGTCAATGAACTAACATGTACACATGTCACCTGGGAACTGCTATCTGACGTGAGGTATAAGACCAACTAGCATGTTCCCGGCGAGTCCAGTCCGGTGTACTCATAACCCAATGAGCACCTGTATACATCTTAGGTGAACCAACTGACACCAGTGGCTTGTGAGACCGGCCACCGCCCCTCGTCGGGGTCTCGACTGTATACACTAGTCTACTCTGGAGAATCGATGCCCTGTCTCGAAACTCCCACGACTAGGGACCTTTTAAGGATGTGCTTATAGACTCCAGCTCTCACTTATATGATCGCCCTCATACTGCTGGCAGCCAAGCAAGAATCCTAGGGGCTCTATCAACGTGCAATAGTGACATGTCAGGTCACCTAAAGCAGTACACGATGATAAAGGTAAACCAGATAGCATACTATCAACTCAAGTAAGACTGTCATACCGGGATAGGTCCTCTCTCAATCATTACAATCACGTGCCTGTGATCCAATAATTGACTCTGAGGGCACTATCTCCAACAATCTCCCACTTGCACTCAAGGCTAATTATTGCGATGTCGCATACTCACAGCCTGTGTGATACCGAACACCCAACTCCTCTACTAGTCAGTCTCACAAAGCCTGTTTGCGAAACTCTTGCGTTCGAGGAATAGCCTCAGTGAGTGGATCCGCCTAGATGTTTCTTTCTATGTCTCTCTATATCTCAAGTTCGCGGAGAAAACCATCTCCCGAAATGAGCAATACCTGTCTTAGAATGTCTGGATGCCTGATGGGACCTAGCTCATAAATGAACTCCAAATCCAAACTTCTTAGACTGTATCGTCAACTGAACTTAATCAGTATCCTACGCCATGCCACCCTCAGTATTGCCTTGGATCACCTGTCCAAAATACTGCCCCTCGTCAGAAGGAAAACTATAACTCTGACAACTTCCTTGTCGTCCATGTCACCTTGGAAGCCTGGAATGATAACTATCTCCTAAATGAGGCCGTCTTTATCATATCCCTAGAACATCCACTTATGTTCTAAAACTGCTTCCGACTATTTTTCCAGGATTGGATCAATGTCAACTTATTGCATCTAGTGCAAGAACAACATCTGGCGTGGTACTTGACATCTCATGATTGACTCAATTGCCTAAGCAAGTGATCTGCCAATCATGCACATCCCTCTCTACTTTAGTCTATAAGACACCTTTAGAGAGGGTGATTCCATCACCTGCAGGTACACTACCGTGCCAGGAGTCTTCCATTCTAAATACTCTTAGAACGCTGTCAAAGTACCCTGATTGGGAAACCACCCAAATCTAGATCTAAAACCATAGATCTAGTAACCAGTATGTCTGACATAATGTCCAAGTCCCTTGTGGAGAAACCACTGTGTGACGACCATAGTATAACCGATGGTAGTATAGGAGTTTCTTTTCCTACTCTGTGTATGTCATCCAAATACCAGGATATCACACCCTACTACCTTCTCAACAGATCCATCCCCTATTCTGATGACGTCAAACCTATGACTGTCACATCAGAAATAGATGATCTATCTCCGCTATATCTGCTTTAGTCTATAAATAGACATAAGCCTGATGTCCACCAATGCTTCCGCTGCTCCCACTGACTACGACAACCCTCTGGCAGAGTCATATAGATGTGCACTTCTAAAGCTAGTTTAGAACGACGCTATACTCATCCTCCTGCCGGGTCTCGCAGCCTGGAACAACAACAATGGCCAGTATGGGTAAACAAGAACTTCCCTGTCACCGTCCTTGAGGCTACCGGAGTACCTCTCGGGTGCCTGAAGTTACCTACCTTATCTGCGGAGTGGCCAATGGAATGTCAAAACAGATTGAATCTTTAGGTTCCTTATCAAATCTTCAGTAATCGTTTGCGGTTCTGGAATCACTTCCAGTTCTACCATACTCCCACTACTGTTTTTGAAAAAAAAATCTATTTTTAATAAAACTGTGGCGAGTCTAGAACAATATTACTATTGATCTCCCAGATGGTAGAAAAGCTAACCCTCGTCATAGCCTAGGTCAACCCACAAACAACCATTACAGAAACGTGCCTTTGAGTTATCCAGAGTCTAGTTTTAAGCATAATCCGGACAACTCCCCGTACCTTAACAACGTTAAGATATGAACTGTTCTATATCCAATATAGAACTAGAGGTACTGATTTAATTTAACCAGATTCAAATCATGCAGCTGTCTCAAGTGCATGTCAACTAAATGGAGAGAGGCCGATCAGCGTTACTCAACTTAGGAATGCTTCCAATTATGAGTAACCTGAAAGAGAAGCAATTTCTCTTTATCATTACTATTAACTGAATACCATACACAAGTATCTACATCTTCAATCACTTTGAAGAATCCTGATACTTGCTACACCTGGTTCTCTACTCTATTCAAATACCTATAACTCCTCAAAACTTAGACCCTGTGTTTCTACGAAACACATGTCTAAGAACTAGAGAAGTTAAAAGTAAACAGAATATAGTATGAGGACCAAGCCCTCTGTCCTAATAGACACTGGACAACATACAATACTCTGTATAAGTCCGCTGAGTTTAACAACTCTTTCACTGTGTGTTGTAGGTTGAAAACTGTACTTATGGTTAAGAAGAATTACACCGCTGTTTAATGCTCCTTATCTAACCATCCACTGATATAGGTAAATGTCATCGACATAATATCAAAAGATATATCTCACTCTATTCAAATAGACGTACAGATATATCAATTTGAAATTGGTGCACAACAGCGGATATTCAAAACCAAATATTTGCCGACCGGCAAACAGCCCAGATGATCTCCTCAAATATCACCGATTACAACGAATCCCGATATAATGAGGATGATCACCCTATTCCTAATAACTTACTCCCACTCATCATCTGTAAAGCCATACAGATGTGAGAATCATACCTGGTAAATACATACCCTGGAGCAAGTGTCTAATCAGGAAATCAGTTTTCTTTTAACAGTACACAGTTGAACTGAAACATTGAAATGTTTCGATGGGGTATTCTGGTATTCCTAGTAATGCCTCTTCCATTATCCAGATTCACAACTATAACCGTATAATTCTTTGCCACCTCTCCAAATCCCTTTATATGTCTTTAGTCGTTACCTTCTGCACACCCTTTTAAGCCAATTGGTTTTCTTCCTTCCCTACCGTTCGGCACCAGCCTATGGTTTGGAAGAAAACTATCCAATAAGCATAATGGGTGTACTATCCTAATCCCAGGAGCACTCGCAATGCGAGAGAAGGTGAAGATAAAAGACAACCGAATAAACCTTATTCCTATTTCTCCTGGACCAGAATCCATCCCCGAACTGGAACAAGTTCCTTTCGAGTTCGTATATAACCATACGATGGAGTATCCAATAAACTGTGGATCTTCGTAGTGATATGGAGTGTCCTGAAGAAATACAAAGGTGATTTAGGATTGGCGAAGAAATACTTGGTTTGGTCGTGAATATCAGTCGCAATTTACTTTGCCCTCTTACTAATCCCTTGCTTTGTCTTAACTTAATACCTTCTGCACACCATCGTTATGCTAATTGGTTTTCTTCATTCCCTACCGGTCGGCACCAGCCTAAGGTTTGGAAGAAGACTATCCAATTTGCATAATAGGTGTACTATCTCCTAAACCAAGGAGTACTCACAACCTGAGAGAAGGTAAAAGGAAAAGACAACTGAATAATCCTATCCGTTTTCTCCAAAACCGGAAACCATCCTCGAATAAATTCCTTCGAGTTCGTATCTAACCATACGATGGTTTTGTCCAATGGAAGTGGACGTTTGTAGTAATACGGGGTGTCCTGGAGAAAAGGGTAAAAGTAGGAGTGGCAATGAGGTCTGCAACTCTGACAATCCAACAGCCAGTGTAAAGAAGGTTCGGTCAACTTGGTCACTGAGTCATAGTCTAGGGTCGGGTCAATGGTCGCTGCCAGAAAGAGAGAGAAAAGAAACACTCAGCGTGCACTCTAACCTAGATCAGAATGGTTATCACTTTATCTAATCTGGAAAACTTCCCACTGTACCTCAAATTCTCCTCCAAACCTGAAAGAAGAATTAGTCGGGGTCACCCGAGGAGTAAACCAACTCATCAGTGGGAATCGGGATCCAACTATCATCGCATGATAACGTGACGGAATCCGCTCACCCTATCACACTCCAGAAGGTATGCGCATATCTGGCAAGTTTCAGTACTTTTGAAACTCCCGATGTGATTTCTGCCCCATGCTCTTATGACCTTGACTTTGGCCAACATATCATAAGTCACATGTCAAGTTCAACCCGTCATTCTCCAGGTTAATTTGAGCCCACCCGTACATACCCTTGACTTAGGCCAAAATGGTAGTACGACTGCCCCAAACCAACACATCTATCTATGCTGCATATGAATACCCAACAGCTACCAAACACTGTGCCTTGACTTTGGCCAACATACACAGCTTGAATACTATTGACTACCAATATGAAACGACGGAGGGCTACGAATGGTTTCTGGCGAAAACCTTTAACGTAATGAACTTGATATCGTTGAAGGAACGGATAGCTTTTTAGAAAATATAGTGACGAAAACCTTTACTAAAGAGGTCACTCCCGGTGAAGAGATCTCGGCTCTTTCCCCGTAAAATGGGGTGCAGGATATTCCAAATGAATACCGCGATGCAAAGCAAAAGTAATCGGCTATAGTGAAGTTAATGCCCTGACGCAAACTTCTGTCCAAGGGGTCACTCCCGGTGAAGGGATCTCGGCCCTTGCCTCGTCGACTGAGGAGCAGGATATTCCAAATGAATACCACGATGCAAAACAAAAGTGAACGTCCTTGCAGTAACAGCCTTTTGAAAAGTGTTCCAACAACATCAGATTAGGTTTGTTTTAACTTGCATTGATCCGAATCAACGCAGTCCCATCAATTGATCACACCATAAAGAACGAAAATATACTGACGTACGTATATGCCATCCGCATTCGCCGCTGAGTCCCGTCATCACCCGTTAGGTTAGCTAACTAACGGCAGAGCGGGGACTGGACTAGCGCGGATGAAAAACATATACAACATCTACTAATATATACCAATATATAGTATTTCGCTCAAGGCGTGAATAAAATGCAACATCACAGAAATGTACAGCATCACAGAACAATACAGATATCTGGGATCCCCGGGTTTCACAGAGCCACTGCTGAAACCGACGTTCCCCTGGTCGTGTGGATAGCCTGTGCAATGAAATCCTATACCCCCTACGAGTGCGGCGAATAGCCAGCCAATCCTGGAGTGAAGCCCCCTGCCGTCCCAATGCCATGAGATGCGGGCTTGTTGCCTTCTAGAACCCGGCTATCCGTGCACCCCTCCGTGGGGTAACCCTAGTACAGAAAGTAAAAATATACATACAACGGGTACATCGACCGCAACCAGGTCGTGCCCCAAAAGAATAATACAAACAGGCAGTGACGGCAGTCCACATGTCGGACGCTCGCCCCGCAATATCAAATGTATATAATACAACAACACTGTACTAGCATTGCATCCAGGCTATCCCCCACGACCGATCCGCAACATCACAGCAAAATACATAGAACATCAACGTGAAAGTCACGTTCGCAAATCCGTCTAACCGGGCTATAGCAGTTAGACCGGATTTACCGATCGAGTGACATTCACGGTCGCAGATATAATGTAAATACTGTGAAAAATGTGTTTAAAATATCCGATCGATCAAAAATTAACAAGTGGGCCCCCAAGCAATACTGTAGCACTCACAGAAAATCTGGGCCCAATTTTAATATTCCAAAACCCCTAAAATAAGCCCAGAAGCCCACTGGAAAAATACGACGCAGTGAAGACACCAATGTGCGGCGGAACCGCGGCCCAAGGGGGGGTTGGCCGCGGTTCCGCGCTTAGGTGGTCGACTGAATGTGTCGAATTTTCCCAGTAGTCTTAGAATATCCAGTACATCAATATTTTACAACCTGAAAAAATTTTCGAGACCAAAAAATTTCAACAGAAAACTGATGTGAACTAAATTGTAGATTTTGGAATTTTGGTCGATCGGAAATGCAAAACATATCAAACGAAGCTAGACGAAGTTAATGGCGTGGCTCTGATACCACTGTAAGTGCACGGCGGCGCCCCGGTCGTCAATCCGACGGCCAAATGCGGAAACGGTGATAAACTTTAATTTTGCGAACTTTGCAAACCGGCACCACCGCGCACTAAACACCCGGATCGTACCATTAAACTAGTTCTAGCTAACTACAAGATGGGAAGAGATATACCGAGTGATCCGAGTCCTCCGGTCTTCTTGTCATCGTCCCGATCTCCCGCGGAAACTCCGGTCGTCGCCTCCTCGCCGGAAGGGCACCACATCGCCTGCATCTTTTACGGGCTCCCGCCTCTATACCGAGGCAACTCGGGCATGAAGCCAGCAAGTCGACATGCCCAAGATGTGCTGTAGGAAGTGTAGTGCTTTGTCTCTTTGGGGTTATGTTGCTTTGGAGGATGGAGAGATCATGAATGGACTTTTGAATGAAGTGTAGAATTTTGCAAGCATGAAAAAGATTGGTTCATATCATTTTCATGCTTGCAAAATTCTACACTTCATTCAAAAGTCCATTCATGATCCCTCCATCCTCCAAAGCAACATAACCCCAAAGAGACAAAGCACTACACTTCCTACAGCACATCTTGGGCATGTCGACTTGCCGGCTTCATGCCCGAGTTGCCTCGGTATAGAGGCGGGAGCCCGTAAAAGATGCAGGCGATGTGGTGCCCTTCCGGCGAGGAGGCGACGACCGGAGTTTCCGCGGGAGATCGGGACGATGACAAGAAGACCGGAGGACTCGGATCACTCGGTATATCTCTTCCCATCTTGTAGTTAGCTAGAACTAGTTTAATGGTACGATCCGGGTGTTTAGTGCGCGGTGTTGCCGGTTTGCAAAGTTCGCAAAATTAAAGTTTATCACCGTTTCCGCATTTGGCCGTCGGATTGACGACCGGGGCGCCGCCGTGCACTTACATAGGCGTCGTGTAGGCGAAGTTTAAAGTCCGATCGAACTCTGAAACCCCGAAAAATCCCACTTTCTGGAAAAAATTTCAAAAGTTGAAATTTTTCATATTAAAAATACTCAGAAAATCATGCAGGGAATTCTAAGGATTACTGTGAAGTACGAAGCCATGACTCTCTCAAGAGACCGCGGAACCGCCGCCAAACCATGCGTTTGGCGGCGGTTCCGCGGCCAACTTTGGGAGTTAGGGGCTAATACTTCAGGGATTTATTCTTGGGTACTTTTTCATGCTTCTGGGAATTTTTAATTCTACTCAAGTGTTGAGCTTTCTGAGAAATATTGGGAACTCGTTGATTCGATCGGAAAGTTTAACTTCGTTTAAGTTTTTCCGGGTAATTTAGAACGTGTTAAAATGTTCGAACGGATATCAATAACTCATTTTTCCCCCTGTCGAAAAACTTTCAAGTGTTGGATTTTTCCTGAGTTTAAAACTTTCAGAAAATCATGCAAGCGAATTTGTGGACCCTCTAAAAGAACGTAACCTTAACTCGATTATGTGACCGTCAAAACCGCCACTGAACCATATAGTTTGTGGTAGTTTAGCGTTGCCACATGTGAGGCGTTGGTTTGACCCTTCTATGGCTGGTTCATAGCGGCTGTGACATGTTCTGGGACCTTTTGAACTCCGCTCAAATGTTGAGCTATTTGGGAAATTTTGGGTGTTTGTTTATTCGATCGGAAAGTTTAACATTGTCTATTTATCTGAAATGTGATATAATATGTGGAATTCATATAGTTAGGCATGACATGCGAAGTATGTGATATTTCGAATTTAAGATGTCTAGAGATTGTGGATTCCAAATATTGTAGTTTTACATTTTCTTTTCTATGACCGTAAGTGTAATATGTGGTATATCGCCGTTTTCGTCGCTATAGATCGACGACAATTGTGATAGGCATATTTACTTACATTAATGACATGTGATGCTATGTGTTGCTGTGATATGTTATATTGGATCGTCGTGTTTTGAATAGCCGGGGGTTTTATGTGAGATGAGGGTTTTTCATTTTCATTCATGTAAAAAGCTTGTATGTAATATTCTTTTGTTGGGGCACTTCCGGGTTGAGAATGATGTCACCATTGTATATTATTTACTTTTCCGCATTAGGATAGACCAAGGCGGGGAGCACAAGTAACCGGGTTCTAGGGTACAGTGGGAGACCATCTCGAGGAGTCGAGACCGAGTCTCCTAACTCTAGAATTGGTAGGGTTGCTTGCCGCTCTCATAGGGGTCTAGGGATGTGGGTTTGGCTATTCATCGCGACCGTGAAATCCGTGTTTTATACTGGCTTAACTTAAAACACAGAATTCCTAGTATATCCAATATTTTATATGTGATTCTTCTGCTGCAATGTTCTGTGATGAGATCATATTACTGCCTGAGACGAATACCTATATATTATATATATGATATATAAATTTTATTGCTTTCGTTTCTTCTGTGATGCTTGGGAAGCATAAATAAATGGGACTTCATTAATGAGATTAATGAAAGAAAAATAAAGCTAAAGATGTTGTAGAAACTTGTTTAAAAACTGGTAGCTCTAATTCTTGCTTTGCATAGCGATATTCCTTGTAGAATATCCAGCACCTTATTCGATAAGGAAAGAGCCGAGATCCCTTCACCGGGAGTGACCTCTTTAGCGAAACTAGCAGATGCTACAAACATGGTTTGTCTTTTGATTGCTTATATAGTTTTTTTTGTTTTGCACAGCGGTGTTTATGAAATATCCTGCACCTTATTCGATGAAGAAAGAGCTGAGATCCCTTCATCGAGAGTGAGCTCTTTAGCAAAACTAGAAAAGCCTCAAAAACACTCCTTTTCAAAATCACTTGATTCTACAACGATATCAAGTTCATTACGCTCATGGTTTTCTTAAAAACTTGTGTAGCCCTCCGTCATTTTAGGAAATAGAGTACTTAGTATTCGTGTTGTGTATGTCGACCATAGCCGAGGCGTTGTGTACGGTAGCTAAGTGATGTTTTTCCTATACAGCATATGATGCGATTAGTTAGGACAGTCACATGATTATGTTGACCATAGCCGAGGGTCATGTGGGTGGGTCTAATTAACCACGAAATGACGGATAGAACTTGACTAGTGCTTATGATATGTTGACCATAGCCAAGTCATAGGTACTAGGGGTAAAAAGTATTATCGAGAATTTCAAGTGTTGAAATTTGCAATGAGATTGCATACCTTCTATGAAATAGTTAGATCCCGATACCCACTGCGAGTAAGAGTTACTCCTGAGAGAGTTTTACACATTACAATTAGCCAATCAAGTAGGTGTCTAGAAAAGTGTTAACGGGGTTACGCCCCTGGGAAAACGAGGTTTATTTTAATTAGATCCGTGCGAAAGCATGGGGAACCTCCCTCAAAGTACCGACACTAGTCTGGCTGAAAGATTGGAGAACTTGTAGGGTGTAATTAATCCCGGCTAGTCTTACCTTTTAGGGTTTGAAGGAAGATTTGACAAAAACAGTGGGAGCCATCCTGATTAGATAAAATGATAACCAATCTAATCTTGCAAAAGCGCACACAGAGTGTCTTCTTCTCTCTCTCTCCTGGTAGCAAACATGTCACACCTTAATAAAGATAATAATATGGATGCATTGACCGAACCTGCTTATTATACTGTGTTAGGGAACGTTGGTTCCGTTTTTTCTAATAATTGTTATAAGACTGAACAGGAAATAGGGGGATATCCAGATTCCCATGCCACCCAATTCGAAGAAAGTGCATATTGATGCATATTCTTCGGGTGTCCTTATTACTGAGAACTGTTTTTTCAGTATCCTCTACATCCTGGGTATATGATACCGGATCAGGATCCCGCATATACAATATGTTTCATGAGCTATAGAAAGGTAGAGAACTGAGAATAGGTGATATGTCTCTAAATGTTAGGGAATGGTGCAATTGTTGCAGCCAAATCAGTTGGCAGATATCACCTTGTATTAATACATTGATCCTGAACAAATATTATTACATACCGAACCTGATATACAACATTACATCATGTTCTTTACTGAGTTAAAAAAGGATATAATTCTGTATTGGAGGATAATGTTGTGAACATTTTCCTGAATCAAGAGTTGATTCGATCATGCACGTTATATAATAGCATATATGTTCTAAATCAAACCACGGTTCAAAGTATATAGAACATAGACAAGAGGAGCAGTTCAGGAATGAACGAATCCTTTTTGAAGCATTGTAGACTAGGTCATATCAATGCGACACGACCAGCTAAGTTACATAATGATGAATATAAGAATCTATTCGAATTTTCATCTTATGATACTTGCTAGTCTTGTCTCAAAGATAAAAATGACCAATACTCCGTTTACAAGAAACAGAGAAAGAGTTAATAAACTCTTGGGACAGATACATGATGATGTATATGGTCCCATGTCTACAATACCAAGGTTGGTTCTTTTGAGAACCAAACGGGTAGAAGTATTAAAGTCCTACAATATGATCGAGGAAGCGAATACTTGCGTATGAAGTTTCTGGAGTTTCTAAAAGGAGAATGTGATTCTCTCTCAGCTTACTCCTTCGTATACACCACAGCACAACGGTGTATCGGGACGGAGGTATCGCACCCTATAAGATATGGCGCGCTCTATGATGAGTACTGCTGAGTTACCTGTTTTCTTTTGGGTGTTATGCACTTGAGAAGCTGCATACCTATTGAATAGAGTTCCATCCAAATTAGGGCCTACCACTACATATGAGATATGGTATGGGAAGAGACCATGTCTTAAACGAGTTAAGATGTGAGGTTGTTCGGCCTATGTTGAAAAGCAAAATCCGGACAAGCTCGAGGCAAGGTCAGTTGTGAGAGTTTGTTGGGATATCCCAAACATTAGTAAAGGAATATCTTCTACCTAACTGAGGAGCAAAAGGTGTTTTGTTTCTCAGCATGCCACCTTTTTAGAAAAGGAATTTCTTGTGAAAAAAATAAGTGGTCATGAGGTAGAACTGGAAGAAGTTCCAGCTAGACAAACTAACAGCTAATGATTTGATAAAACCAAAGGATTCAATAGTTTCCGACGAACCTCAGCCTCTTCGCAAATCTGGTAGGTTTCCTCATCCACTCGAGAGATACTATGATCTTCTCGGTGACAGTGGGAGCGAGGATTGCATCATGAGATGATGGCTCAACCGGGTTCAGGAAAATGGAATGTCTGTTTTGATGTGATAGTCAAAGAGTTTGACTTCATCAAAATGGTAGATGAACCTTGTATATACAAGAAGGTTGTAAAGAGTAAGGTTGTCTTCCACGTATTGTACGTAGATGACAAACTCCTGATAGGAAATGGTTTCCTATGCTACACTGGGTCAAGCTCCTCTTATCACAGGAATTCTCCATATAGGATCAAAGTGATACCTCCTAAATCCTAGGTTTTTGGATCTATGTGATAGATCTAAATGGATATTAGGATTCTCACTAGGTGTAGTAAGATGGTATCAATACATCCTGGGGAGAATCACTGGAAAGGTTCTAAGGTGATAAGGTCGACTGAATGTCAGTCACTGGCATTGTCTTTACCCTCAGTGCAGGGACGATATGTTGGAAGAGTTCCAAGATAGATACCGTGGTAGACTAAAGATAAAGGCTGAATACATTGCTACCAACGATACTACCAAAGTGGTTGTCTGGACATTTCTTGTTCATAAGATGAATAAGGCTCCTACCATTGAGCATCCAATAACTGTTATTGTGACAACAATAGAGTAGTGGCTTATTCCTAGGAACGCAGGTCCCATCAGCGTTCCAAACATATTCTGAGGCAAGTATCACCTGATCAGGGAGATGGTTGATCTCCAAGGGATCGAGGTTAGGAGAGTAGACCAGAAGGTTGACACAGCGGATCCACTCATAAAGGTCTTACCCCTAGAGAGACTTCTCTACAATGGTTGAGTATGGGATACTACAACCTTTGCTATATTGTTGGGTATTGGATACTACAACAAATGGCCTTAGTGCAAGTGGGAGATTGTTAGTTATATGTATGCCCTAGAGGCCATTACTGTATATGCGATGTATATTATAGTGGATGCTTGGACATATATAGGAAGGATTTTCTTGCTCAACATGATAGTATGCTATCTGGTTGCACTTTATCTTAACATGTAAACAAATACTGTTTTGTGATCACATGTTGATAAAGCCCTTAGGATGAGTACTTGACTGCCATGACTATGATGTAGATCATACTAGTGGGGACTGGGTAGTCAATAAGTACATTCTTCAAATGTTCCTAGTCGTGGGAGTATCAAGACAGGACATCGGTACTCCAGAGTAGACTAGCATATGCGCTTCTTGACCCATATGATGGGCGATGGATGGTCCCATATCCATTAGTGTTTGACATCAGAGAAGGTATACGGGTGCTCAGTGGAGACTGGGTACACTGGACGGACTCACCGAGAACTCCTAGATGGTGTTATACCTATCGTCGGATAGCAGTTCTCTGGTGACACTGGTACAGGTTAATCTGTAGACCCGAGATCGTCATAGAGTCTTGTGTGATTCCCACCGTGCTTTCCACCATACCACAGTCAAGAGATCGAGCAAAACGGTAGCTTTTGGATACAGTCCCGAATCATATGGAGGTAATGAACGATAGGAGGGGTTTCGTCTCTCCCGGTATTGGGAGTTGATGTTCCGCAGTGCTCAATTGGCCATAACAGGAAATCCCTGGCCGGGGTTGCTAAGATTTAATGGTAAGTGTTACCAGTAGTTTCTCGAACCGTTATGGACCTTGCATCGGCATGACTTATCGGGCTATTGGGCTCTGACGTTAAACCACCCTTAGGCTGTGATATGCAACATATCAGACGAAGAGACCGGACTGTACGGTAGTGTTACTGATTGGATTCGCAGGAGTTATAGTAGGCATGCTTGTTGATCTTCTGATCGCTCAATACCCGGATGGCCGTTACATTTAGCAGACCGCTTGCGGCTTTTGGGTGTTTGATATGATCATCACCTACTGCCGGCGTATTGACGAGTCTTTAGAGTCCTACATAGAGGTTTCCTGGTTCATGCGAAACGGAGTAGGAGCACATATGTGATATGTGCGGGACCAAGATTAATACGAGTATGCGATACCGTATTTTATTCTAGCAATATATGATATCGGTCGGTTATATGTGATATAGCCGGGTTATCGGATCAAGTGTTGATTCGATAAAATAATATATAATATGTATATATATATATACATATATATTATATGCTCACTTTAATATTTATTAATTCTCACTTATGATGCATTTAACATATATGTGATATATACTTATTATATTGTTTTCTTTTATTACATAAATATTATATATGTGATATATAATATTGTGACTGTTCCCCACCGGAAACCGGGAAGACGAACGTCTTGCCTGAATCTGGGGGCAGATGCTAATTGGTGCTATCCGTCCACCTCTCCGAAGATGCCAAGTTGATTTATGGCACCATGTTTCAAAGGTTTAAACGGATGCGGCCGATATAGCAGACTTCGTCAGATTCCCCCTCGTTTGAGGGGGTTTTTTATTGTGGGGACGCTCTTCCCTGCAGGCGCAAGCCCCTGCAGTTAATTACGCTACCGCATCGCGGTAACAATTTTCTCCTTCTCCAGATGGTCACTTCGTGTCGTGGGTGTTTGTTTTTTTTGTGGTTGCCCGTGGATTGTATACGGAGACTAATTTATGTTGTCGCCCGTAGGACGTGGATTAGTCCAAATCTGTATCTTCTTAGATTTGGGTTTGGGGGTTTGGTTTAAGGATACGTTAGTCTCATTTGAGACTGAGATCAACCTAAACGTTTGTTAAGGATACGTTAGTCTAATTTCTAGACTAAGATCTACTTAACGGGATCATTTAGATCCAACAAGAGAGCATTTGGACTCTATTGTTTAGTTTAGGGACATTGCGGTCGATTAGTTTAAGGACATTACCCGTTGTTAGTTTAAGGACATCTCGGTCCATGGGTTTAAAGAGACCCCACAGCCCAGGTTAAGGACATCGTAGTCCATGAGTTTAAGGATCCTACAGTCCGGTTTAGAGATATCGTAGTCTATGAAGTTTAAGGACATCGTAGTCCATGAAGTTAAGGACCCCACAGTCCGTAGAAATGTGTGGTTGTCGGGACCCGTCACCTCTCTGAAGACGTTGAAGGATTACAACGACAGATATCAGAGAGTAAAGAGATGTACCCTCGAACCGGATGTAGATTGATTAGAAAATCTATAGCCCAGTTTAGGACTAAGATTTGTTGAATGTTCGTGAGCAGATGGGCTCAATTGAATATAAGTTGAGGATTTACGGCCAATGTTGGGCTAAGTCCAATTAAAATGTTTAACATTTTATCGCTCTGGCTGTTGAGCATTTATTTGGGCTTGGCCCTTTTAATAATGCTAAGTATTGGGTTCTGACATCTTTTGTCTTGTATTGAATGCATAGCATTCATCAGAACAATGTGTGTTCTGATAGTGCGCCACGTGGTGCGCCAGGCGCTTTGTGCCAATCAAAGAGCGCATAGCGCTTCTGCCAAATAGCGCACACGAAGATGACATGTGTCGCGCTTAGCGCTAAGCGCCAGTTTATTAGCACATTGCGCTTTTAATTTATGAGCGCTTTGCGCTGGTTTAATGATGCACCAGTGAGTGACACGTAGCGCGCTTGGTGCTGAGCGCCGGTTCATGGGCACAGTGCGCTGTCTCAGAAGCGCAAAGCGCAAACTGTGTCTATGGTTGCCACGTGGTATACTTTGGCGCTGAGCGCCTGTCCAATGAGCGCAAAAGCGCAGTTCATGAGTGCAAGGCGCAAAGCGCATTTGGTCAAACTCATGATCAGAGAACAAGTTTGTGTTCTCCTTTTAAAGGAGGCCTTGCCTTAAGGATCGAGAACAAAAGTTCTTATTTATTTATAAAAAAGGCACTGCCTTTGTAGATCAATGATCTGTAAATGAAGTAAATACTTCTTTTGTTTTTATGATGGGATCTTTTGATCTCTTTTTATCAAAGACCCTGGTCTTTTATAGATCTATGATCTTTTTTAGAAGATAGTTCTTCTTTTCATGAGATGATTTTATCTCTATGTTCAAGAATCATGTTCTTTACTTTGAAGAAATGATCTTCTTCTGCTAGAAGCTTGCTTTTCTCTCTTTGAGTTTTCTCAAAGTTTGTAGGGGGGTTTCTCTATATCAGGCTTGAAGTCTTGGGGCCTTTATATAGGGCAAGCTGATTTGTTGAATCAGTTAAAGAGATCTTTCTCTGATTGATTTGGGGATATATCCCCACCGTTGGATCTTTGATCTTAGGGCTTCTGTTTTGCAGTAGGCAATTTTCTTATTTTTAACAAGATTGGAAAGATTTTTCCATAACAGAATTTTAATTATTATTAGATCTTTTGATCTGATGGTGGGGAATTCTTAATTCCAGCGCTGGCGCACCTTGCGCCAGCGCACCTACGTTTGACACGTGGCGCGCAGCGCAGAGCGCAGTGCAAATGCCCTAGAGCTGAAGCGTTACTTCAACAGAAGTATCTTTTCACCTTCCTTTTAAGTCAAACTTGTATTCCCTAGAACTTTCATTCCCCAAGTCTTAGAAATAGTTCCACTGTGCACAAAATTTTCTGTGCCTAGTCTTTATAACTCGAAGCAAAGCTTCTTTCTTTTCTCATCTGCAAAGAACCTTATCAATTATGGCTTGTAACCGCCCACATGCTCGTCGATAACCATGGGAAGTGCCCATCCAGGACATTGTTCATCGTTTTGCTGCGCGCTTGGTGGATCCTTCTCTTATGGATGACCAATGCGACACTGCGCTGTACGAGCTCTTGACTCGTGTGGATTCTCCTCTCCCCCACACTTTATTTGGCTTCGGATGATCCTTGCGTCTGTGCTCGCTGATCTTCCCCCTCCTCCAGCAGAGATGTCCTCGGCAATGCTCGATGCCGCCGAAGACAAGATCGAGTGCTTCTTCGAGGCGCACTTGATCACTAAAGCCCTGAGAGATTGCTCTATCCACTTGCTAAGCCAGATATGGGCTCGTCGGGTCGTTATCACCACTTTCTCTGGGGAGTGCGGCGTTGATCGATGGATGGCTACTCCTCGAGAGGATCGCCGTTTTGACAGGGTGGAGAAGACGGAGAGGGAGCTGGACAATCTCATTCTCAGTTTTGCAAACCCCTGTCCCTTTGACCCCATGTTTGGTGATCTGTTTGCATTGTAATAAAAGGGTTTTTAATTAAGTATTCTATTATCCGCTAAGCGCTCCTTTATTTTTAATTCTTTGTTATGCTTATGCGCTGCATAATTTGATTTGCTATAATAAGGTGCAAGTAATTCTTGTAAGGGTGCAGTGCTTCTGGCGCTTAGCGTTCCTGTGCTTTGCATGTGAGCGCCGCTTCAGAGTCTTTGACTCTTTTTGCAGGCGCATTTGATGTTAGCACTTTTCATGAAGCGTTGCTTCGCTTTCTATACTTGGAAACAGAGCTTTGCTCTAATTGGGGATGCACAGTGTAGAGCGCAGCACAGCCTGCGCTAGCGTACCCGTGTTCGACACTAGGCGCGCGGCACGCCTAGCGCTAGCGCACCCGTGTTCGACACTAGGCGCGCAGCGCGCCTAGTGCTGAATCTGAAGCGTTGCTTCAATTTTTGACTTTAGAATTTCAATACAGAGCTTTACTCTTATTGGGGGAAAGGAAGCGTCGCTTCATTTCAAATCTTGGAATTTGAACGGAGCTTTGCTCTGATTGGGGAAAACGGAAGCGTCGCTTCATTTCAAATCTTGGAATTTGAACAGAGCTTTGCTCTGATTAGGGAAACAAATGCCCCCCCACCGTTGCGCTTACGTGGCCCAAACGTGAGTGCGGCGGTGGTTGCATCTCAGTCGTTGGATCAACTTTTGGAAGTTGAAACAGCTCTTAATGCCTATAAATAGGACCTTTGGTCCCTTAGATGATTTTCATCTCTTCCTTGAGAATTATCTCTTCGTCAGAGCATTGCTCTCCTGTTAAAAAAATCTTTTAAGAGTCAGAACTCTGTTAAAATTTAGGTCAAGTTTAATACTTTCACTAGATTAGGGTTTTACCCATTAACAGAGCTTTGCTCTTCATAGATCTTTGATCTAAAGAAAAACCCTTTTAGGGTTTCATTAATAGAGCTTTGCTCTCTTGAACACATAGATCTAAAGAGATCTTTTCTTGGAGTTCCTTAACCCATGAATCAGAGCTCTGCTTTTTAGATTTCTTAATCTTCGATGAAGAACTCTTAAGAGTTTTTTTTATATGTGGACCTTGAAGATCCCAGAATTTTTAATTTATAAAAATTAATTTTAATTAATTCTTGATGGATTTTTCCATCATCATTACAGATCCAGGCTCTTAGCATTCCCGGGGAATCTCTTTAAATTCCTTTCATAATTGACTTTGACAGGTGTCATTCCTGTCTGCAGAGCCTTGCTCTCGGGGAATTTAAATCCTTGACCCGAAGGGTTGCTTATGAGATTTCCTTTTTAGGATTTCTCACAAATTCGAGTTTATTAGGTGTCATAATTAGAATTCGTTTTCTCCATGGGGATTTTAAGGGTCGTTTAAATCCTTGTGCCTGTTTTTAATAAGAATTTGCCTAATCAGTCTGTCCGCTAATTGTTGTTGATTTTCTTTCTCAGCAATTATGGACGCTCATATGTATGACCTTGATGAGATCATTTCTTACGGAGACATCTGCTCACTCGGCCGTTCTCAAAATCGAGAATTCACAAACGCCCAGTGTGCCGAAATCATGAGTCGCTTTGACGCATACAATGGTCGACTGCTTCCTCGACGTTCCTCTCTCCTGAAGCTTATCGTGGGAGCGATCTGGGAAGCGCTTCCTTTATTCTGTACCGGCATGCCGCTTAGGGCATTGGATGCTGCCGAGGATAAGGTGCACTCGGTGTATCTGATAGGCCTAATCTCAAAGAGAAGGCGGGACAATCTTGTCAATCTTCTGCATCAGGCTTTTCAACAGTCGGCCATACTTGCTGCCTATCGGAGGGTGGAGGACATCCGTGAGGATTCCGACGCTTGTGATCGCGAAAGAAAGCATACTAGGATGGTTCGAAAGGTCTGGAAGATTCTGGACAACGTCACTTTTGAATTCCTCAATCCATGTCCTGGATCTGAGGTCTTGCCACTGCATGAACGGGTATGCCTTGAATGCTTTAATTAAGTGTGAATCAAATGTTCTCCTTGTCGCTTTCTGCTTCTTGCTGTGTTGTTGCCATGTGATTTTAGCAGGTGTGGCTTGTAGATAGCATATAGCTGTCCATCTTGGACTCTTCGAAAGGTAGTGATGGTTTAGGGAGCAGGTTCAGATCTACTGCCTAAGACTTTTCAACTTTATAAGCCGTAAGGGTCTCATAAGATTTTTCACCCTTCGAGTCATGAGGATCTCGTATGTGTATTTTCTTCTTAGGAATCGTGAGGATTCCTAAGTGCGTTTTCCCTTATAAGTTGTAAGGATCTTATAAGGGAGTTTTCTTCCTTACGAATCGAGAGGATCCGTAAGTGTTTAGTGGGATAGACATGTAGATGACGTATTTCCGAAACGGGGTCATATGGATGGCGTATTTCCGTGACGGGGTGATATGGATGACGTATTTCCGTGACGGGGTCATATGGATGACGTATTTCCGAAACGGGGTCATATGGATGACGTATTTCCGTGACGGGGTCATATGGATGACGTATTTCCGTGACGGGGTCATATGGATGACGTATTTCCGAACGGGGTCATATGGATGACGTATTTCCGAAACGGGGTCATGTGGATGACGTATTTCCGAAACAGGGTCATGTGGATGACTTATTTTCGAACGGGGTCATGTGGATGACGTATTTCCGAACGGGGTCATGTGGATGACTTATTTCCGAACGGGGTCATGTGGATGACGTATTTCCGAACGGGGTCATGTGGATGACGTATTTCCATGACGGGGTCATATGGATGACGTATTTCCGAACGGAGTCATGTGGATGACGTATTTCCGAGCGGGGTCATGTGGATGACGTATTTCCGAGCGGGGTCATGTGGATGACGTATTTCCGAGCGGGGTCATGTGGATGACGTATTTCCGAGCGGGGTCATGTGGATGATGTATTTCCGAACGGGGTCATATGAATGACGTATTTCCGAGCGGGGTCATGTGGATGACGTATTTCCGAGCGGGGTCATGTGGATGACGTATTTCCGAGCGGGGTCATATGGATGACGTATTTCCGAGCGGGGTCATGTGGATGACGTATTTCCGAGCGGGGTCATGTGGATGACGTATTTCCGAGCGGGGTCATGTGGATGACGTATTTTCGAACGGGGTCATGTTGATGACGTATTTCCGAACGGGGTCATATTGGTGACGTATTTCCGAACGGGGTCATGTGGATGACGTATTTCCGAACGGGGTCATGTGGATGACGTATTTCCAAGCGGGGTCATGTTGATGACGTATTTCCGAACGGGGTCATGTTGATGACATCGCATCTGTTGTAATGAGACGAATATCGAAATGGTCTCCAGGTTGTCTGTGAACCGTTGAGATTTGGCTTCTTCTTCTGATGGAGCCTGGGGAGGGAAGGCGTGATTCCTTCTTTGTTTGCGTCCCTGGATTGTATACAGGGATTGATGTGATGTCACCTGTAGGGCATAAATTTCATTTTGTTTTATTTCTTTCCGCGATGCTCTATCATTTCAGCTTTTATATCGCGAAGATCGCGATTGCCCAATCATTTCGGCTATTTTCGTGGTGCTCAATCATTTCGGCTATTTATTTTATTTTTACTCGCTGCTTTTTATTGCGAGTTGCCCAATCATTTTGGATATTTTGCATGCATACATTTTTACTTGCTGATTTTGTTGCAAGTTGCCCCATCATTTCGGCTATTTCGTATGCATGTGTGGCTGGCTAGTTTCTCGCTGCAAGCCTGGAATTAGACATCAATTTCGGCATCAGCACCGCTACAACTAGAATATTGCCAGGAGCAAATCATCATTTGCCTCTGTCGATATTGAACAAAGGTGGCTTAGCGAACATAGTTAGGATCCTGTCGACTAAGGCTTTTGACTTCGTGAGCCGTAAGGGTCTCATAAAGATTTTTGTCCCTGCGAGTCGTGAGGATCTCGTAGGTGCGTTTTCTCCTTAGGAATCGTGAAGAATCCTAAGTGTATGGCTTCTCGTAAGTCGTAAGGATCTTCCAAGAGTATTTTCTCCTTATAAGTTGAGAGGGTTTACAAGGGCGTTCACCGTGCAAACATATCCCTAGTCACGGATGAGACTTTGTTAGGGAAATGTTTATTCGCGCCCGTGGATTGTATACAAGGGTCAGCATTGAACTGCTTGTAGGGCAGTGTTGGAGGTTGTGGTGGCTGCTTAAGAACTGGTTTAGATCCCTGTAGCTTAAGACTTTCAAATCTTATGAGCCGTGAGGGTCTCATAAAAGGGTTCTCCTTACAAGTCGTGAGGATCTCGCAAGTGTAATTTCTCCTTAGGAATCGTGAGGACTCCTAAGTGTGTCGCTCCTTTGTGAGTCGTAAGGATCTCAAGCAGGTGGTTTCTCCTCACAAGGTTGAGGGGACCTTGCAAGTGTCTTTAAACGAGATTGCGCCCTTCCGGGTTTTCACAAAAGTCGCCGGTAGCCCTGCTGTTTTTACACACGGAGCCCTTTCGGGTTTTCATCCGTGCCCATTTTGCTTATGGATATACCGTTTTCTTTTTTTTTTATTCTTCTCTTTTTTTGTATCAGCTTTGGGATGCTGCAATCCACCGTAGTTTTATCGACATCTCGGTCAACAGCTAGTTTTAGGACATAGTGGTCCATCGTTAGTTTAAGGACGTTCCGGTCCGTTGTTAGTTTTAAGGACGTTTCGGTCCGTTGTTAGTTTAAGAACGTTTCGGTCCGCTGTTAGTTTAAGGATGTTTCGGTCCGTTAGCCGGCTACTACTTATAGAGTTTGGGCTTAGGAAGATAGTGAGCGGACATAGTCGTCGTCATCTATCATTGACCTAGGCCGTGACTCGTCAGGCGTAGTATTTCTTTAGGAAGCGACCATTTATTGGCCTGAAAGGTCTTTCACCATGCATGTCCATGAGTAGATAGGTCCCACCCTGGTAGACCTTGTCTATGATATATGGGCCTTCATAGTTCGGCTCGAATTTCCCGCGTTTAGCACGATTGGGGATCATAGGTCTTTTGACCACTAGCACGAGTTCATCTTGGCGGAATGCTCGGCCTAGTCAATCTTTCGTATGAGCGCGTCATCTTTGCTTTATAAGCCTCCAGACTTTGTTGTACTGTGAGCCTGGTTTCATCAAGGGCATCGAGCTCCTCAAGCCGAAGGTGAGCATTCTCTTCGTCTGTTAGCTCGTAATGAACTGCTACTCATAGAGAGGGTAGCTCTATTTCAAGGGGGAGTACCGCCTCCGCACCAAATACCAGCGCGTACGGTGTTGTGTTAGGGGTTGTTTTGAACGTAGTTCTATACGCCCAGAGAGCTTCATGCAGTCTCTCATGCCAGTCCTTCTTATTTCGAGACACCGTCTTTTTCACAATCTTCATCAAGGTCTTGTTAAAAGCCTCAGCTAAACCGTTAGCTCGGAGATTATAAACTGAGGAGTATCTCCAGTCTATGTTATATTGTTGTGTGAAGCGGCTGATCTTGTGGCTTCTGTAGGCTGGCCCATTATCGGAGATGATCCATCGTGGAGTTCCAAACCGATAAATGACGTGTGTCTTGATGAAATGGAGGATATTCTCCGTCTTCACTTCCCTCAGTGGTACTGCTTCTGCCCATTTGGAGAAGTAATCAGTTGTCGCCAAGATGAATTGATGTCCTCTGGACGATGTGATTGTTCGATTTTCCGGTGAAGGTTTGTTTCGTTTCCGACTTTGTTTAAAGAACTCAAATGGGTTGGTATTCGGAAAATTTATAAAGAACTTCACACCCAAAAAATATTTTGACCGCAATCAAACTACGGTGTCTGATGTAGTTTGTAGTGAGTACGGATCGTCCACAGGGATTGCACGATTCGTTTGTATTTTGATACGTTTGAAATGAAAAGTTAAGCAACAATAAAAGAAAACATGATTCAAGAATGATTTGTATTCGAGTGTCACTATTCTTTATTCAAGAATCAAGAAACTATAAACAATCAAGAATCGGTGTTTCGATAATACTTCCAATCAACAATCAAGAATATAAGAGAGGCTCGTAGGAATCGATCAGGTCGATAGACGTGATGTAATCTTAAAGATATCGTGTTCTTGTCCTTCGAAGGATTGATACTAGATCGATGATCATCGACAAGAGTTAGGGTTTTCTCGTGAAACTAGGGTTTCATCTTATCCCTTGTTCTGTTGTCGATATCATTCACATTCTAGCCTCTAGCAATTTCAAGAAACGATCCTAACTCCCCGATTTCGAGCGATATCATTCAAGAAAGCATCGTAACGAAATGGGTTGTCGGTTCTTGAACTTGCTAGGGTTTACAAAACTTGTAGGAATCAAGAATCGGTTAAAGCTATGTTACATCATCATTCTATTGACCGTCTCGACTCCTTGACGAGCGGAGTTTTATTCACACATCACCACACAGAAAAGATTAACGAATTGTAAAGATAGCATGATGCAGAAATTAAAGAAAGCAAGATAAAAGAATATCACCTTTATTTATCTCAACAATTTTGATTACATTTGCTTCAAGAACTACAAGAAGAAGAATCTAGATTGTTGATCGGGCGTCGCTCGGCTTCATGAGTCGTGGATCGGCTCGGATCGCTTGCTCCGTTGAAGATCGGCTCCGCTCCTAAAGGTTGTAAAGCTTCTTGCTTAATGGGTACTCGGGATCTTGGCTTTTGGAGTTGGAATTAGGGTTAGGGTTTCACACAAGCCCTGTCACTAGACTTGTGGAAGAAGAAGATGAAGAGAGAGAGATAGATTGGGGATAGATTCACTAATTGGATGAATAATTCCCAAGGTTGAATAATGTGGGGATAATGAGCCTAGGGTCTTATTTATAGAGCTCCCAAACCCTAGGTTTAGGTTTGAATTAGAAGTTTCCCTCCCAAAGTTTGTTGAAAGAGTTTGTTAGGAACTAGCTTAGGGTTTAAGCTAGGGTTTAGGGAAAGTTCTAGAATAATAGGCTAATTTAGTGAAGCTCAAAGTGTTTGCTGATCTGGTAGAAGTCCCTGGAATCTTCTGGAAACTGAGATACATTTCTGAGCAGTGGGCCCTGGCAGAAGCATTATGGTGCAATTTGTAGCTGATGACGTCACCAATAAGCCGCGGATCCGCGGCACAAGCTGGCTCTGGCCGCGGATCCGCGGCCAACATGGAGGCTTGGGCTTGGTGGCTTCTTCTGTGGTCTTGGGCTGCTGTTGTTAGCTTCCTTTGATATGTTGAATTTCCATTGCTCCTTTGTAATGATACCAGATTTGAATTTAGTGAATTTACGTATCTTTCGAGCGGTGTAAATTTTAGCGAGCTTCTCCTTTTCCTGCACAGACTTCGAAACACGGGTTGCGACATATAGAAATATTGCGATGCCATGTAATGCAGTCAATTTCCCTAGAAATGCCGGTTTTAAGGTCTAATTCATGTAATCTGATATTTTACGACCGATTTGCTAATATGTAGAATACTGATACCGAACACTTCTATATGTATGCAGATGATAGGGAAATTGCCGGTTAAAATATGCAATATTTTCGACTGATCACGATGCCGGTTCGATAGGTCCGATTATGTCAGTTCCCCACATTTCGAACGGCCAGCTAGCCACTGTTGGGTGTAGTGGATTTGGATGATGATGGATAAAGTCTCCGTGAATCTGGCATGCGTGGCACTGCTTCATGTATTCGAGGCAGTCCTGGATTATTATGGGCCAATAATAACCTATCCGTTTGATCGTCAGCTTCATCTTCGGCCCGGCATGGTGAGAACCGCAGAGTCCGTCGTGAGTTTCTTGGACGACTCTCTTTGCCTCTTCAGGTCCCAGGCATCTTAGCCACAGAGAATCAAATGACCTTTTATACAGAGTATCATTGACGAAAGCGAAAGACAGAGCTCGTTTCATAAGCTGATGTTTCGAGGATGCATCTTCAGGTGTTCGACGGGATTTGAAGTAGTCTATAAAGACTTCTCTCCAATCCGTAACCTTTTCCTGGTCTTTTACTTGCAGAGTCATTTGCTCGGTCGCTTCCTTTTCTTCGGACGACTCCGGAGATATTTCTGCCGGTGCAAGAACCCGACGGCTTTGCACAATGATTCTCACGTCATCGAGGTTCTCGTCGGCCAGTTCTTTAGCGAGTTTGGCTAATGCATCTGCCTTGCTATTTTCTGAGCGCGGTATGCTTTCCATGGTGTAGGAACGAATTTGAGTCAGCAGTCGCTGTACTCTCTCACCGTATTTCACCAACTCTGGCTTGCACGTTTGGTAGTCGCCGTTTACTTGACTAACGACCGGTTGGGAGTCTCCGTATATGAGCAGGTTTTCAACTCCCATGTCGATGGCGATCTCGAGACCTGCTATCAAAGCTTCATACTCGGCTTCGTTGTTTATCCTCGGCTCTGTCAAGGAGAAGGCGAAGCGCATTATTCCTCCTTGCGGAGTCACGAAGATGATGCCTACCCCTGATTTGACTATGGGTGTGCTTTGTTTGCGCTTTTTCATGGAAGATGCTCCATCGAAGTAAAGTTCCCAGCGGGTATCATTATCTCTTCTCTTTTCGTCGATCGTGTCAAATGCGTATTCGTCTGGCAATTCGCAGTTCAAAGGAGAATCGGCAGGTATCGGATGATCAGCGAGGAAGTCGGCGATGGCCTGGCCTTTCACTACCTTGAGGGGTCGATAAGTTATCGAGAACTCCATCAAGAGTAGGGCCCATTTAGCGAGTCGTCTTGTTAATATGGCCTTTGACATCAAATATTTGAGGGGATCAACTTTTGATATGAGATGGACCTCATGTGCCAACGCATAGTGTCTGAGCTTCGTTATTGCGAAGATCAACGCCAGGCAGTGTTTTTCGATGGGGGAGTAGTTGCTTTCTGCCCCCAGTAGAACTCGACTCAAGTACTAGAGAGCTTTTTCTTTCCCTTGGTCATTCTCTTGTGCCCATAGCGCGCCTAAAGAACCTTCGAGGGCTATCGTATACAGGACGAGAGGTTTTCCAATAACGGGAGCGGCCAGTACTGGCGGATTCTGCAGGTATTGCTTGATTTCGTCCAGTGCGCTTTGGCATTTATGATCCCAGACGAACGGGGTTCCCTTCTTCATCAGGTGACTGTAAGGAGGGCACTTGCCTGAGAGATTGGCTATAAATCGCCGGATATACGCGAGCTTCCTTTGGAGAGACCGCAATTGCTTGAGAGTCCTTGGCGGAGGCATTTCCATGATCGCCTTAATCTTCGAAGGGTCTATCTCGATGCCTCGATGTCGGACGATGAATCCCAGGAATTTGCCTGAGGAGACTCCGAACGCGCATTTGAGAGGGTTCATCTTTAAGCTGTATTGCCGAAGGCGCTGAAACACGATCTTCAGATGCTCTAAATATTCCTCGTATGATTTGCTTTTTACTATGAGGTTGTCGATATAGCATTCGACGATTTCATGTATGAGGTCGTCGAAGATTTTCGTCATGGCCCTCTGATAGGTGGCATCGGCGTTCTTTAGACCGAAAAGCATCATCTTGTAGCAAAATATGCCTAAAGGAGTCCGGAAAGCAGTGTGCTTCTGATCCTCAGGATGCATCTTTATCTGATTGTATCCTGATGAGCCGTCCATGAAGGAGAAAACCTCATGAGTGGACGTATTGTCTATCATCAGTCCGGTGACCGGTACTGGGAAGTCGTCTTTCGGGAAAGCTTTATTGAGATCCCGAAAGTTTACGCAGATGCGCACCGTCCCATTTTTCTTCATCACTGGGACAATGTTAGCGATCCAGATAGGATACTGAACCTCTTGGATGAAGCCGGGTATTGATTAGCTTCTTGATATCGGCGTTGATTCTCATCTCAAGCTCGAGCCGCATTCTTCTCGGCGCTTGTTTGATCGGTTTGACATCCGGAGATATTGCCAATTTGTGCACAGCAATCTCTGGATCTAATCCTGGCATCTCGGAATAGTTCCATGCGAAGCAATCTTTATGCTGCATGAGCACGTCCTTTAGCGCAGCCACCCTTTCTTCAGACAATAGCTCACTAACGAATGTCGGCCGCGGGTCACTTGTTGTCCCCAAGTCAATTTTCTTGAGGTTGATTGCAGTAGTATGTATTCCATCTTCCAGCTCTTTTGGTGCCGGTGTAAATTCCGAGATTACCTCGTCATCATCGTTTTCGAAGCACTAGGGGAGGTCATCCATATTCTCGGGCTCTTCTTCTGACAGCGTTATCACGTGACAGGTACGAGCTCGCTTCCAAGACCGATGTTGATCCGGCTCTACTCTCGCGGCTTTGGGCTCATGTTTCTGCGGCGGGGTTACCTTCCAGCTGCTGGATAGAGCGAACCTACCCTGTTGATATTGGTCTTCGACCCAGTTCTTGAAGGTGAAGGAGTCTTCGAGAGGATATTCTATTGCCCTGTGATAGGAGCAATAGTCTGGGTGAATAGTCTGGGTGAGAGACTTCGCCTGCTTGCTCGGGGTGCTTGGACTCCGGGAGTGTCATCATCTGATGTTTTATGACAAGATCGAATATCTTCCTTGTCTTGTCTTAAGGAAAAGAATATTCTCGACTCATCTTTTTCATAAGAGACGAATCCGGACTGCTCGATTCCTGATCGCGTGGCTTCCTAGACCCGCTTTGTCGCTGTCGAATGCCTTTCCCGTTCTTTGATTTATTTCTGCCTCTGCGTCGGGCCTTTTGTACAACGGATTGATAAGGAGGAGCATTTTCATTTTTCACAGCCTGCTGAAGGAGGCGTTGCGTCCTGGTTTTCTCGTAGATGGCCATTTCGCGATTATGGTCGTCTCGAACCTTTTGACCTGCTTCCCTTACAAGCTTGTTCATTTGTTCTTCGAACGACGGACTTGCCATTTTCACGGCGGGAGCTCTTTCTGGTTCAGGGTTATCCTATTTCCACAGAGCATCTCCTTCTTCATCAAAGTCATGTATAACGTAGCAGTCGTGGAGTAGCTTTCGTTTCTTGGATTGAACATATCCAAGCCCGGTCGTTTCCATTCTCCCGTTGGGCAACTTTCGTTGAGTTCCGGGAACGTTCCATATCCTGTTATAGAACCATGCTTGTCGTGCAGTTTTCTTAAGGGGTACACCTTGGCGTCTCAAGAGTCTCTTCAGTCCATCTGTGTAATATCTGGCAAACGGATGGGCTGGAGCCTGTCAAGTGTAGAATCCGCGTCATGCCAGATTTCTTTCTCCACTTTGGTTTCCCCGGATCAGTAGAATAGGATCGCCTTTTCACCTTTTCGTCTGGGAGGGACGTAGAATGTCTGCAGTTCCTCTACATTGTAGGTATCAAGCGCATCTAGTTCTTTATGATGCTTGGGCGGGACCATGGCAACTTGCAAACTTTGCTCTTCATCAGCGAAGGTTTGTATTAAAGGCCAAGCAGAGAATACGGCATGGACCTCATCTTCCGATTCGCTGCCGAAGATAAGCATAGGAGCGGACGGTCCCGGCTTGTTGCACTGGGACGGACCTAAGTAGATTATCTCTCCTTCCTCCTCGATATCACTCCTGAAGACCGGAATGGTGGTGATAGGTTTGTCCTCCGGTTTGTGACATCTTTCTGTGTCCTCAAAGTCTGGTAAGAAGTATTTTGCATCTTCGTACTTGCGGACTTCGTTTACAGAGATTGGGTTTAGCTCTCCCGTCACAGTATACTCGAGACCATCCTTGAAATATTTCATACACTGATATTGTGTAGAGGGGATGATGTTGTGCTCGTGTAACCAGGGCCGGCCGAGTAAAGCATTGTAGCACGTCTTGGCGTCAATGACATGAAACTTAATGTCCGTGACAAGCAGTCCAAAGCGCAGTATCAATATTACGGACCCAAGAGTCCGTGATGACTGGGAGTCAAATCCGGAGATGGTGATTTTTTCGCAAGCGAGGTGCTGAACGCTCATGCATATTTCCTTTAACACCCTTACGTTAAGGAGATTGACGGAGGATCTATTGTCGACCAGGATTTTACCTATCTTGTTGTCATGACAGTATCCAGAGACATATAGGGGGCGGTTGTGCTCGCATGTCCTAAAGAAGAGATCTTCATCGCCAAAGGTGATGTCGGCGGTGTGCACTTCTTCCAGCTCGTCCTTCATCTTTTCTTCGGTGAGGAAAGCTTGGAATTGCTCGGGCTCTTGTAATGCCTTGATCAGTGAATCTCTCGCCTCTTTGGATAGTAGAAGGGCGTCGAGAATGCTGAGCTGCGAGGGTATCTTCTTCAAGTGTGCGAGAACATTGTAGTCCACCTTACTTTTCTTTGGCGGGTCCTTGGCTGTCAGTTTTTCGACGGCTTGGTCATAAAGGATGATATCCTCAGAAACCTTTTGTTTCCCCTTATCCTTTCTATTTGACCCACTATTCGAGGGTCCAAGATTCTTTTCGGGCAGCGTGCGGTTGCGCAGCTGAATATTTTTACAGGTCCTCAGTTCTCCTCTTTTCCGAGGGCGGACTCCTTAAAGAGAGGGCCAAAATCCATTTCTTCATCAGAGTCGCTCCCGAAGGTAAGAACTTACGATCCCCCGGCGTTGACCATGCGACAGTTGCCGGTGGTTCTTTTATGCTCCTCGGTCATACTTCTCTGCTCCCGACGAGCTTTGCGTTTTATCCGCTTAAAATTTTGCCGGTGGGCAACATATCCCTGCCACCATCTTTTAAAAGCGTTGCACTCTTCAGTAGGGTGCGCAATCTTTCGATGATATAAGCAATAGATGGGATGTATTTCTGCTTCACCAAGAATGTTTCCTTCGGAGGGTGGCAGCTTCATTCCCATTGATATGGTTTTGGCGAACCTCTTCCTCGTCTTGAACCTGTTTTTATTCACAATGGAGGTATTTTGATCTGGCGGGGATATTTCAGCCATTTCGTCCAGTCGCCGACATTTGGCCTTTTCAAATATGCCCATCTCACGCTCCCGATCAGCTTTGCTTTTAAAAAGAGCTATGTTTAGGAATGCATCAATTATTTCATCTGATGGCCCCAGGAGTTCTGACTCAGGACCTGCCCCCAGTTTCTTTGTGCAAGGAGCCTATTCATTGTCTAGCGATGAATGAGAGATCACATGGCAACTTGCCATGTAATCTTCAGATTCATCCGATGAGTCTTCTCCATCATTTCCGTCCTCAAGGACGTGGCTGAGAAACTCTTGAAGTGTGACCGGAGTCCGCGCCTTCTGGTTATACTTTTCCAGCGCGTCAATCTGTTTTTATAGGTCCGTGCGCTTGCCGCCAGGCTTCACAGGCTTCTTGGATTTCTTCTTCTTCTTTGAAGATTTTGACGGCTGGGTGTGAGTGCTTTGGCTATCACCACCAATTTTTAGAGTTGAGCACGGCTTTAGCATCCCATCGATGATCTCAGGTTCCAGTGGATTCTTCCACCTAATTGCCGGACATGTATGGAGATCCTTCAGCATTTTTTTCGTCTTGGCTGAAAGAGCGACCTCCCATGGAGCTTCTCTTACGAAAGAACATGATGCCCTCTGTGTATCCATTTTCTTGGGAGTGTGTGGCCGAGGCGGGTTCACCTTCCAGTTCTCAGATAATACGAATTTTCCCTGCTGGTACTGATCTTCTATCCAGCTTTTGAAGATGTAACAATCCTCGATCGGATGGCCCAACATTCAGTGATAAGGGCAGTAGTTAGGATTGCTAATGTCGCCTGGTTGCGCTGGGCGTCTTGGCTCTGGGAGCGTAATGAGCCTGTTGCGGAGTGCAACCTCGAATAACCTCTTTGTCGTCCTTCATGGCTTGCCAGGACGGTTCTCTTCCTGCTGAACCTTCAGCTTTTCCTGTCGGCAAGGGTAATCTTGATCAATCACCGACTTCTGGACCTGTCGCCAGACTTTGTAGATTTTGGAGGATTTCCGCTGAGGGGGCTGTTCCGGCTTCGCCTTCGGTGTATTCTCCACGGATGGAGGAGATCTTTTCAGTATAGCGGTAGGGGAGTTCCTGCGCACCTTGTTCAGCAATTCAAACCTGTTCCCGGTTGGAACAGAAGTATTGACTTCCACCGTTGGGGCTGGTGGAGTTAGCCTAGAGGGGGAGTTGCCCCCAGCTTTCCTTACTCAGCGCCAGTGGCGACGTCGAGCGTGCCGAGCTGCTGGGATTGATTCAGCGATGGGGATGGCTTCGTCGTGCCCCCTGTTTTGGAGAAGGGCTGTTGGCACCATCCTCTTGAAAACTGATGTCCGTTGAGTAGCAGTATCTAATCTGTCAAAGACAAACTTTGGAGCAGGGACAGGAGCCGGAGTGGGAGCCGGAACGGTCAGTCTTATAAAGACCGACCCTTTGGCAGGAGAAGCCGCCTTGACGACTTCGGGAGCAGGGATGGCTATCCTTTTCGGAATAACCTGTTCTGGAATTACAGGCTTCATCGTGGGCCCACATGAACTTTGGCTCAATCTGGCGAAAACTGAGGCGCTGGAGTTGGGCGACCCGTTGAGAGGGGACGCGGTAGTAGCAAGCCGATCAAAGACCGACTTCTTGGGAGCTTCTAGTGTTGGTACAGGGGTGCTGAAGCTCATCGGTGGGAGCATAGTCGCAAAGAACAATTTAGTGGTGGCCTGAGTCACCTGGTCCACCGGCATCATGAACAAGGAGGCCGCTTGGGGCCCGTAGGCTATGCCTCCAGATGAGGCGGAGCGCAAGTTGCAATTGTAGTTGGAACACTTCACGCAACTGGATGCCATTGATGTTTCGCTTTCTGCGCCGAGCAAGAAACCAAATCTTAGTACCTCGAACCCAAGGGCAACCATATCAAACCGCGATTCGTTCGCGAGCACGACACGCGAAGTGTGGAGTGGAAAGAGGAAAAGGTCCCACCAGGCGTGCCAGAATCCGTTCCCTGCCGGAAACCGGGAAGACGAACGTCTTGCCTGAATCTGGGGGCAGATACTAATTGGTGCTATCCGTCTACCTCTCCGAAGATGCCAAGTTGATTTATGGCACAATGTATCGTGGGTGTTTGTTTTTTTTGTGGTTGCCCGTGGATTGTATACGGAGACTAATTTATGTTGTCGCCCGTAGGACGTGGACTAGTCCAAATCCGTATCTTCTTCGATTTGGGTTTGGGGGTTTGGTTTAAGGATACGTTAGTCTCATTTGAGACTAAGATCAACCTAAACGTTTGTTAAGGATACGTTAGTCTAATTTCTAGACTAAGATCTACTTAACGGGATCATTTAGATCCAACAAGAGAACATTTGGACTCTATTGTTTAGTTTAGGGACATTGCGGTCGATTAGTTTAAGGACATTACGGTCCGTTGTTAGTTCAAGGACATCTCGGTCCATGGGTTTAAAGGGACCCCACAGCCCAGGTTAAGGACATCGTAGTCCATGAGTTTAAGGACCCCACAATCCGGTTTAGAGACATCGTAGTCTATGAAGTTTAAGGACATCGTAGTCCATGAGTTTAAGGACCCCACAGTCCGTAGAAATGTGTGGTTGTCGGGACCCGTCACCTTTCTGAAGACGTTGAAGGATTACAACGACAAATATCAGAGGAGTAAAGAGATGTACCCTCGAACCGGATGTAGATTGATTGGAAAATCTATAGCCCAGGTTGGGACTAAGATTTGTTGAATGTTCGTGAGCAGATGGGCTCAATTGAATATAAGTTTAGGATTTACGGCCAATATTGGGCTAAGTCCAATTAAAATGTTTAACATTTTATCGCTCTGACTGTTGAGCCTTTATTTGGGCTTGGCCCTTTTAATAATACTAAGCATTGGTTCTGACACCTTTTGTCTTGTATTGAATGCATAACATTCATCAGAACAATGTGTGTTCTGACAGTGCGCCACGTGGCGCGCCAGGCGCTTTGCGCCAATCAAAGAGCGCATAGCGCTTCTGCCAAATAGCGCACACGAAGATGACACGTGTCGCGCTTAGCGCTAAGCGCCAGTTTATTAGCACATTGCGCTTTTAATTTATAAGCGCTTTGCGCTAGTTTAATGGCGCACCAGTGAGTGACATGTAGCGCGCTAGGCGTTGAGCGCCGGTTCATGGGCGCAGTGCGATGTCTCAGAAGCGCAAAGCGCAAACTGTTCTATGGTTGCCACGTGGCATGCTTTGGCGCTGAGCGCCTGTCCATTGAGCGCAAAAGCGCAGTTCATGAGTGCAAGGCACTTTTCAGTAGCGCAAAGCACATTTGATCAAACTCATGATCAGAGAACAAGTTTGTGTTCTCCTTGTAAAGGAGGCCTTGCCTCAAGGATCGAGAACAAAAGTTCTTATTTATTTATAAAAAACGCACTGCCTTTGTAGATCAATGATCTGTAAATGAAGTAAATACTTCTTTTGTTTTTATGATGGGATCTTTTGATCTCTTTTTATCAAAAACCCTGGTCTTTTATAGATCTATGATCTTTTTTAGAAGATAGTCCTTCTTTTCAAGAGATGATTTCATCTCTTTGTTCAAGAATCATGTTCTTTACCTTGAAGAAATGATCTTCTTCTGCTAGAAGCTTGCTTTTCTCTCTTTGAGTTTTCTCAAAGTTTGTAGGGGGGTTTCTCTATATCAGACTTGAAGTCTTGGGGCATTTATATAGGGCAAGCTGATTTATTGAATCAGTTAAAGAGATCTTTCTTTGATTGATTTGGGGATATTTCCCCACCGTTGGATCTTTGATCCTAAGGCTTCTGTTTTGCAGAAGGCAATCTTCTTATTTTTAACAAGATTGGAAAGATCTTTCCATAACAGAATTTTAATTATTATTAGATCTTTTGATCTCATGGTGGAGAATTCTTAATTCCAGCGCTGGCGCACCTTGCGCCAGCGCACCTACGTTTGACACGTGGCGCGCAGCGCAGAGCGCAACGCATAGCGCAGCGCAACTGCGCTAGCGCTGAAGAGTTGCTTCAACAGAGGTGTCTTTTCACCTTTCTTTTAAGTGAAACTTGTATTCCCTAAAACTTTCATTTCCCAAGTCTTGGAAATAGTTCCACTGTGCACAAAATTTTCTGTGCCTAGTCTTTATAACTCGAAGGAAAGCTTCTTTCTTTTCTCATCTGCAAAGAACCTTCTCAATTATGGCTTGTAACCGCCCATATGCTCGTCGACAACCATGGGAAGTGTCCATCCAGGACATTGTTCCTCGTTTTGCTGCGCGCTTGGTAGATCCTTCTCTTACGGATGACCAATGCGACGTTACGCTGTACGAGCTCTTAACTCATGTGGGGCCTCCTCTCCTCCCACACTCTATTTGGCTTCGGATGATCCTTGCGTCTGTGCTCGCTGATCTTCCCCCTCCTCCAACAGAGATGTCCTCGGCAATGCTCGATGCCACCGAAGACAAGATCGAGTGCTTCTTCGAGGTGCACTTGATCACTAAAGCCCTGAAAAATTGCTCTATCCACTTGCTGAGCCAGATACGGGCTCGTCGGGTCGTTATCACCACTTTCTCTGGGGAGTGCGGCGTTGATCGATGGATGGCTACTCCTCGAGAGGATCACCGTTTTGATATGGTAGAGAAGACGGAGAGGGAGCTGGACAATCTCATTCTCAGTTTTGCAAACCTCTGTCCCTTTGACCCCATGTTTAGTGATCTATTTGCATTGTAATAAAAAGGTTTTTAATTAAGTATTCTATTATCCGCTAAGTGCTCCTTTATTTTTAATTCTTTGTTATGCTTATGCGCTGCATAATTTGATTTGCTATAATAAGGTGCAAGTAATTCTTGTAAGGGTGAAGTGCTTCTGGCGCTTAGCGTTCATATGCTTTGCACGTGAGCGCCGCTTCAGAGTCTTTGACTCTTTTTGCAGGCGCATTTGATGTTAGCACTTTTCATGAAGCGTTGCTTCGCTTTCCAGTCTTGGAAACAGAGCTTTGCTCTAATTGGGAATGCACATCGCAACGCGCAGCACAGCCTGTGCGCGCCTAGCGCCAGCGCACCCGTGTTCGACACGTGACGCGCAGCGCGCCTAGCGCTGAATCTGAAGCGTTGCTTCAATTTTTGACTTTAGAATTTCAGTACAAAGCTTTGCTCTTATTGGGGGAAAGGAAGCGTCACTTCATTTCAAATCTTAGAATTTGAACAGAGCTTTGCTCTGATTGGGGAAAACGGAAGCGTCGCTTCATTTCAAATCTTGGAATTTGAACAGAGCTTTGCTCTGATTGGTGAAACAGTGACATGCTAGGTTATACATGCAACATGGATGTATGAGAATTATACCATGCTATATATTATGTTTGAGTTTAAATTCTTACGTAATTCAAAAAGGAAGAAATGAGTCATTGTGAAGCTTCATGATAAACTTTGACAAAGTCTTCTCTTTTTGTTTTGCTTAACATATTTCTAAACTCAACCATGACACATAGCCATGGTTAACTCTTTACAAGAGTTAGTGGATGACATACACTAACCAAGGGTTGCATTTCTAACCTCATCTCTTTCATTATTCATCTTCTTCCTCATTTTGATTTTTGCTCTCTAGCTTTTGAGAAAAGAGAAGAAAATAGTGAGAAAATAAACAATAAAGTGAGCAAAATTCCTACTTCATCGTCATATACTATTAAACATTTAGTTTAGAGTGTTTGCTTCACTAATCTACTTAATTAGTGAAGAGATAGCATGAGCTAGTGTCTCCTCGACGTAAATCATTTTCGGCCTCGAAGACTTCGAAGCAAGCTTGTTCGTTTCTTCGTGGGAGCCTCTCTAGAGTCCGGACGATCGTGATCGCAGCGAAAGAACTTCTACACGGAGCTATTGAAGTGAAGGACCGGTCTACATAGGTTGTATTCCTTGTTCACTTAGATGTAAAGTGTTTACATATTATGTTTTTCCATAAGTCTCTAGTTAAGACCTTGGTTAGGGTTTGTTTAGCACTCCAAAAAATTTTAAGTAGCATGATTGATGCTTGCCAAAACCTTCACAAGGTGCTAAGCTAACCCTACATTGCTATCATTAGATTATGGTGTTAATGAGGAGATTAACATGTTAATTGAATGTAAAACATAATCTAGTTACTAATTGCTAGTTCTTACTTTATTGTCACGCCCTGCTTCCCAGAGTGCGCTAAGATCGGCACGTGACAGAGCCAACCATGCTACCTGTGGCTAGGAAACATCCTTCCACAGTCACATTACGGCTGTCTAGAAGATATCAAGAACAGGAAAGTAAATAAACTATCTAGTACATGTCCATGAGCCAGAATAAACGAGTCAAGAAATAATATGCGGAAGCAATAAATCTAATGAGCAATAACATCTGGAAAGTAAACATAACTAAACTGGATACTAACTGGATACTAACAGGATCCTCACTGCTCGGCCCGACGGCGGAAATATTCCTGATCAGCCTGCGATAAGGGTAGAGGATCTGGGCCATGCAAAACCCAGACATCAGTGCGTCATAATATCAACAATAATATAATCAAGGGGTAGCAGGACATGCAGGCACGAGTAAGAACAGTAACAAGTCAACAGGAATATATAACAGTGAAGTATATCAGTATAAGTGACGTGCAGTGATCAATCTAAACTGTGCTACTAGGTTATCTATTCTAAGTCTTCGAAATCAATTAATGTAATTCTCATCGTAACCCATCGATGATTATTCTTTAACGCCCGGAAAAACGGCAAACAATAGGTATTCCGTAACGCCCGGAAAAAAGGCAAACAATAGGTATTCCGTAACGCCCGGAAAAACGGCAAACAATATGATATCCCTTTGAGTTACGTTTGGTTACATTCTTGATTTCCCCATACCCCCAAGTTATGTGTTCAAGTCGAGTATTGATAAATCTGAAGCTAATGCCAACACAGGATCAAGCAAGAACAGGTTTGTCTATACAGACAACAGGATATATCCATCGGGACAACATGTCAGGATTGTCGGCATTAGAAACAGGATCAGGTAACATGTTAAGTAGTGATATATCAAGTCATGTCAGGTTGTGTACATGTATCAATTCATGTCAAGTGGTGGTGTATCAGGTCATATCAAGTAGTGTACATGTATCAAACAGATGCTCATAATAAAACTGTAACAGGTACGGGTGCACAAATAAAGCATGGATGCATAAATATTTATCAGGGATTACATCATGACTATGTAGGATACACAAGATCAAGTATGGGATACTAATGTAACAGTAAAATGAGATAATATGGTCTCGGCGTGCAACTAGATATGTAATAAACCGTACGGATACAGACGGATACTATAAAACTGTAAATCGGTAAAATTTGCTGAATATTAAAACACAAGCACTATTATTTATTAAATAGATATTGATATAATAATATTAACATGGATAATATATTCAAACGGATTAATAACTATAAAAGTGGTATTGATTAACCATGCACAAGAAAGTTCCGTTCAGAAATTCAGCGTCATCCTAATTTGTAAAATAGCTTAAAAATAACAAACGTTCTCTAAAAGGGACGTGTCTTATACCAAAACAAAGATAATTCAATAAGATTTTCATTTTTATAAGTTTAAGTATCTCAAATTGTTCCTAAAAAAATTTATGAACATTCGAAGTTGAAATTTTGCTGCTGGAATTTCCCTGGACAGCAGTTTAGAGATATTTTCATTTGCATTTTAAGTTATTTAAACAATTTATTTTGCAAGTAAATATTTCATAGAGTTATAGTATTCTGAGTTAGCTTCTTAACGAACTAAAGAACGTATAGTAATGATTTTTCTATGATTTATAATGAATTTTATAAGGTAAGGTGTACAGTAAATTTCAGATTTGTCGTATCCACTTTGCAACGACGTTTCATGTGTAAACTATAATATTTCAAACTATATTTTGTATAATATTATAAAATGCAGATTATAACTAATTAAAGATAATAATAAGAAATATTACTTTCCTGTTCTTGATATCTTCTAGACAGCCGTAATATGACTGTGGAAGGATGTTTCCTAGCCATAGGTAGCATGGTTGGCTCTGTCATGTGCCGATCTTAGCGCACTCTGGGAAGCGGGGCGTGACAGGGTTTGTTTGGTATCAGAGCCATAGGATTTAGGTTAATTGGGTTTGATTCTTTTGTAGTTGGGTATTGGACCCAATACACGAATCGGAAAACTCGTAATTAGGAACATGTTCTGCACATTGTTATCGTGATTCTTGAATCATATCTTTCTCTTGACCCTTGTCTTGACGATATGCAAACAACTTTGCATCTCGTCTTGGAAACTTTGGTTCCCTATTGTCTCTCCCTGTTCCTTTGATTCTGATACTAGGATTTGGGCGACTTGAACGGAGTTATGGATTGTAACTATGAACTGCAGTATGGTTACAATGCGGTACTATATTCAAGTAACTTGGAGTCCTGGTCTTGATTCATTTCCTCTTTGTTCCATGGTCGTTTTATTAACTTGGTTCTGTCAGTTTCATTGCTTACCAGTTCATGTTTTGCAGATCTCTTGGTGATCGATACCGGCAGTTATGATGTTGTCTTGGGAATGGACTTTCTCGGCACTTTCCACGCTCATATTGATTGTAGGGCAAAGAAAGTGATTTTCCAGATTTCAGGACATCCGGAGTTTGTTTTGCTGGAGGAAGCAGTTCTGTTGGGCCAGTCGAGTTTAGGGCTAGGCAGACAAGCAATGTTCTTTCGTCAATGGAAGTTGATAAGGAGGAAGCGCCAGCTGTAGTTCGAGAATTTATAGATGTGTTCGAGGACATCTCGGGTTTATCGCCAAAACAAGATGTGGAGTTCGCAATCGATCTATTCCTGTGCAGCGCCAATCTCAAAGGCATACTATCCAATGGCACCAGTGGAGTAGGAAGAAGCAAGAAGAAGGTTACCGAATTGCTTGAGAAGGGTTGGATTCGCAGCAGCATTCATCTTGGGGAGCTCCAGTTCTTCTAGTAAAGAAAAAAGATAGCACAAGGAGAATGTGCATCGATTATCGAGAATTAAACCGGGTGACTATTAAGAACAAGTACCCGATCTCTCGCATTGGCGAAATATTCGAGCAACTTAATGGCGCGAGGGTATTCTCGAAGCTGGATTTGCGATCCGGATATCATCAAGTTCGAGTTAAATCAACGGATATTTGCAAGACTGCGTTCCGAACTCGATATGAACATTACGAGTATTTAGTGATGCCATTCGGAGTCACAAATGCACCGGCGATATTTATGGACTTGATGAACCGAATCTTTTCTCCATTCTTGGACCAGTTTATAGTAGTGTTCATCGATGATATTATGGTCTACTCAAGGAGCCTAGAAGAGCATGCAGAACACTTGAAGATCGCACTGTAGACATTGAGGCATGAAAGATTGTATCCAAAGATGAGCAAGTGCGAGTTTTGGCCTGAAGAAGTGAAGTTTTTGGGGCATGTCGTATCCGGAGATGGAATCGCCCTTGATCCTGAGAAGACTGCAGCAGTTCAAGATTGGCCGATTCCGAAGAGTATAGCGGAGATCATAAGTTTTCTTGGACTTGCCGGATATTACAGAAGGTTCATGGAGAATTTTGCTCGCTTAGCTGAGCCTTTGACCAAGCTTACGCGCAAGGAAGTACCGTTCGTATGGACAGATAAATGTGCGTCAACTTTTGAGGCGTTGAAGCAAAGATTGATAACCACTCCGATTTTGACCGTACCAGACAGTTCCAGAGGATTGGTGATTTACATTAACGCATCTGGGAAAGGTTTGGGCTGTGTTTTGATACAGCATGGGAAGGTTATAGCTTACGCATCGAGACAAGTTGAAAATCCATGAGAAGAATTACCCAACTCATGATTTGGAGCTAGCAGTTGTGATTTTCGCTTTGAAGATTTGGAGGCACTACTTATTGGGAGAAAGGGTCGAAGTATTCACCGATCACAAAAGCCTAAAGTACGTGTTCACACAGAAAGAGCTTAACATGAGGCAGCGTAGATGGTTGGAGCTGATGGCTAACTACGATCTTGATCTTAAGTACCATCCGGGGAAAGTTAATGTTGTGTCGGATGCGCTTAGTCGGTTGCCAGCAATTCGGATGTTGACTGCACAGAAAGAGCTTATCGATGATTTTCGGAGATTCGAGTTGGAGATTGTGCTACCGCATTCTTCGGGACAGTTGATGCAGCTACAAGTACAGTCGCCATTGATCGAGAGTATTAAAGCAGCGCAGTCGCAGGACCCAAGATTGCAGAAGTTTTGAGAACAGGTTGAAGCTGGACTTCGAACGGACTTGTTGATTCATGAAGATGGTTCGTTGCGATATGGTAGCCGTTTGTGTGTGCCAAAAGGAGATATTCGTGAATAAGTTATGAAGGAGGCACACAGTTCCACGTATTCCGTACATCCAAGAGGCACGAAAATGTACCGTGATCTACGAAAGCATTTCTGGTGGGAAGGCATGAAAAAGGAGATTGCTCGTTTTGTAGCGAAGTGCTTGGTGTGTCAGCAAGTTAAGGATGAACATCAAAGGGTAGCTGGTTTGTTGCAACCACTTCCGATTCCTCAATGGAAGTGGGAACATATAACCATGGATTTCGTAACAGCTTTACCGCGGAGTCCAAAGGGCAACAATGCAGTTTGGGTGATTGTTGATCGATTGACCAAGGCAGCTCATTTCATACCATTTCGAGTTGGTCAGTCAACGGTAGCGTTAGCTGAACGGTACATGCAGGAGATTGTGAGATTGCATGGAGTACCTGTGAGCATCATTTCCGATCGTGATACCCGATCCTTATCGCACTTCTGGAGGAGCTTACAGGAAAGTTTGGGGACGCGATTGAAGTTTAGCACCGCTTATCATCCTCAGACAGATGGCCAGTCGGAGAGAACGATCCAAACTCTTGAAGACGTGTTGAGAGCTTGCATGTTGGACTTCAAGGGTTCTTAGGAGGATCATCTACATTTGGTGAAGTTTTCGTACAATAACAACTTTTAGGCGACTATTCAGATGGCTCCATTTGAAGCGTTGTATGGTCGCAAGTGTTGTTCACCTGTTTGTTAGAACGATGTTGGAGAACGGAGATTGTTGGGACCGGATCTTGTCGTGCAAAATGTAGAGAAAGTTAATACTATCCGGAATCACATGAAGGCAGCACAGGATCGGCAGAAGAGTTGGACAGATATATCGAGAAGACCTCTAGAGTTCGCTATTGGTGATCTTGTATTCTTGAAGATATCACCGACTAGAGGAGTGATTCGTTTTGGGAGTCGAGGTAAGCTTAGTCCTCGATTCGTTGGGCCTTTCGAAATTTTGGAGCGTGTTGGAGAAGTGGCTTATCGATTGGTTTTACCACAATTTTTGGCGAATGATCATGACGTGTTTCATGTATCTCAAAAAGAATGTTCGAGATGAAACACATATGCTGGATCATTCGGAGCTGACTGTAAGAGAGGAGTTGACTTTTGAGGAACGACCGATGATCGAAGAGAAAAGGTCTTTAAGAACAAGGTTATCCCTCTCGTACTTGTTTCTTTGGGGAATCGCTCACACGGAGAATCGACTTGGGAACGAGAAGACGAGATTCGACAGAAATTTCCAGATCTCTTCCTGTAATTTCATGATTGTTTATCTTTTCTTGTCTTGGGAATTTCGAGGACGAAATTCTTTTTGTAGTTGGGTATAATGTAACACCCTAGTTCATTTATACCAATTCCAGTTCAAGTATTTACTTATTTATGGTAGTTTCTTGGTTTACTGTGTTTTGGGTGCGAATAGTATTTTGACATTTGTATTTGCATTTTACCCGACCCTCTTGCTTAAAACCTGTCTTGATTCATGTTTATGATTTATCCTGACCTGTTATATGGATTCGTGCATTTTCATTTTTTACTGCATACTGGCATTTTATCTGGCATCTGCATTTTTTTTAATATAACACTTAAAGTAAAGTAAAATATTTAAAAAATATCTAGCATGGCCTGCATGATACCCCTGACCCTGTCGTAGCATCCGCGCATCTTGTTCTCGTCCCGTTCAGTGAAACGGACTTGTTTGGATGGCTACGCGCACGTACGTGCATCCGTTCTTGGGGGTATGCATTTTCGTTACCCGGACATCCAATTTGAGTTTTGGTCGACATGTATATTTTTTATATTTTTGAAACTGAATTTTAGACCCGACCCGGGTGTATTTTGGACTAATTTGTATTTACCAGAAAATCCAATTTTACTTCATCTAATATCTTTATTAAAATTTAACAGTTTAAAATATTTATAACTTACAAAATCTTTTTAAATTAAAATCTTAACCTTAATAACAACCCCTTTCTCTCTCTCTCTCCTCTGCATATATATTTATATATATTTTATTTATTTATTTTTTCTTTCCTTATTTAATACACAGCATCTTCTTCTTCTTTCTTTTCTTGATCTTGTTTCTTGATTCCGGTGATCACCGCCGGAGCTGTGCTCGTCGCTGACGATACGAGTGATCCAGTGAACGTACCTTACCTGTGTGATCACCCTCTTACCTTGTCTGGACCCGTCCCGCGTGTCGCGTGTGCGTTGCGATGATTTACCGACGTCAGACGTGCCGTGCGTATCCTTCGCGTGATTCGATCGAGGCAAGTTTACAACTTGCTACATGCTATGCTTTATGTAATTTATTTATATGTTTCCGTATCATCATCATCATCATCATCATCATCATCATCATCATACAGCTATGTCTATATAATTTATACACCGTAGTTATTTAACGTTAATCAGTTTTATAATATAAAATGTATGAAAGTTTACAACTTGCGACATGCTATAATTATATCTATAAAATTTATATATACAGAGGAGAGAGAGAGAGAGAGAGAGAGAAAGGGGTTGTTATTAAGATTTAGATTTTAATTTAAAAAGATTTTGTAAGTTATAAATATTTTAAACTGTTAAATTTTAATAAAGATATTAGATGAAATAAAATTGGATTTTCTGGTAAATATAAATTAGTCCAAAATACGCCCGGGTCGGGTCTAAAATTCAGTTTCAAAAATATAAAAAATATACATGTCGACCAAAACTCAAATTGGATGTCCGGGTAACGAAAATGCATACCCCCAAGAACGGATGCACGTACGTGCGCGTAGCCATCCAAATAAGTCTGTTTCACTGAACGGGACGAGAACAAGATGCGCGGATGCTACGACAGGGTCAGAGGTATCATGCAGGCCATGCTAGATATTTTTTAAATATTTTACTTTACTTTAAATGTTATATTAAAAAAAATGCAGATGCTAGATAAAATGCCAGTATGCAGTAAAAAATGAAAATGCACGAATCCATGTAACAGGTCAGGATAAATCATAAATATGAATCAAGACAAGTTTCAAGCAAGCGGGTCGGGTAAAATGCAAATACAAATGTCAAAATACTATTCGCACCAAAACACAGTAAACCAAGAAACTACCATAAATAAGTAAATACTTGAACTGGAATTAGTATAAATGAACTAGGGTGTTACACTTTATAATTTTGATAAATACACTAATTTTGCTAACTAGGTTTTTAGAAATTGGTTAAATAATTGGGATTAAAATCTAATTAGGGTTTCATAACATTATTAACATTATAAATTGTAGTTTAATACTTTAGTTCATGTAAAACCAAGCTTAGTTGTTGAATTGTGAATTTTGCTTTAAAATGTGTTAAAATTTGATATTTTGCAAACTAGAATTTAGGATTTAATACAAATTGATGAGAATAAATTATAGAAATGGTTTATATAACCTAGTTATGATATTTAGTGAATATTATGACCATTAGTTTCATTTAAACATCAAGTTTTAAAATGAAATGGTTAATTGACGCTTTCTAGGTTTTGCGAAATAGAACGATTTGATTGATTTTAAGGTTTTAATGATTTAAACCATGTTTTATATTATAATTAATGAGTTTTGGAACTACGATTTGTATGTTTGTGTTTTATCTCGATCAATCGGCGTTTGTACGCCGATATCGAGGGTTATTTGGTCATTTTGCATGAGCGGGTCATAGGTTTTAACCTATGCGCGTTCGTGCACCGTTTTGGTTTTATCCGTAATTTCGGTTTACGATATTATATATGTTTGCGTATAGCTACCGCTCACGTGGATTTCGGACGATGAAGAAGAGGATGGCGGTATCGACTTCAGCAGACAAGGACCAGGTGAGTAGATGTATATCTACGAGGGAAGTCGGGTGGATGGCGTATAGCACCCCCGCAAACGTAGAATAAGGATATTACGTACTGTTATTAGGAAGTCGGACGTGACCTTAGATTCTTGGCGAGTAGGGTCCTATTGAAGACTTTAGATTGGACTAGACTGATTTAGAAAGACTTAACAAGAGAATGATTGCCTTGGAGGGAATTCGTAGGTTTCTTGTAGACGCACACACACGCACATAAACTTGACTTGGTGTATATGTGTGTATATATATATGTATATAGGAATGTGTGTAGGTATATATATATATATATATATATATACACACACACACACACAACATATACATATGATATGAGGGTGTTATATGATACTTGGGGATGAGGCGATAAGATCGGGTATGATGCCGTGGGATATTGGATATATGACCAAGATATGATATGAAATGTGTTACGATATTAGCGGATCGTTGGGTAATGATATATATATAAACGATGATATGTGTAGATGACATTGAAACGAATGAGACTCTAGAATAGAAGCCGGATGGTAATATGTGACTTAATCACGATACGATATATATGACATGACATTTTAGTGGATTATTTGACGATATATATTTACACAGACGATGATATATGTTTGATGATATTGGGATGTATGCGATTATAGTACAGTACCCTTGATCATGATATTATTTGATGATGATACTATACGAACGATGATGTATATATCTGATAGTTGACCCGTACCCCGAATTTGGGAAGCCGTACGATGGATTTTACCGTACGAGGCATAGATGTGATGATTGATCCGCACTCTTGACTCGAGAAAGTCGTACTACGTACGTGACGCTATTGAGGCTGGATCGCCGACTACTAGAGATATCGACTCAGACTTTAGATGGATTCTTACTCTCTATCGACTAGTTTCTTTAGTTTAGTTCTTTAGCGGGTTAGATAGATATTAGTTTAGGCTCGAGTCATATAGTTTGTAGTTAGATATGTATATTCTAAATGTGCGATTAATACACATTCACCCTTATATTCAGATTGTAATCATCGCATTGCATGTTCATATATAAGTTTTTTTAGTTAATATGAAACTCTTCCTGTTAGGACACCAGCACCATTACCGATTATGCGCATGATCCACGTACACTTATTTGCCGGTTCACACACATCATCATCGGTAATTGCCATGTCACGTACACTTTAGAACACATTATCTTTTTATTGATATATCAGCTAAATGCTAGTCCAATATAATATTGTATGATTACTCACATGTGCTAGTTTAGACATTACATTTATTATTTAGACACTTCATGCATTCACATATTCATATCATCATGCAGTATTGTGGGGCTTATGCCTATACTCATTATTTACTTATTCATGATTTTGGGATTTTGGATTTCTATGAGATTTCTGGATTTTGGGGAAAACCACAAGAATATATATAAAAACTGCTCTCTCTCTCTCCTTCTCATTTTAAAATACAAGTTGCGGTTTTCTCATGATGTATGGGTCGTCCACCATGAGATTTCTTGTTTTCTGTTGGATTTCGAGACCCGATTCGAGGAGTGGATGAACAGTCTCGGGTACATGGTGGGCCCGGTATGGTACCCCGGGGCAAGAAGCTCAAGTTGTAGACGATGAGCCTGGCAGGGGAAGACTACCTACCGGTGATGTCTGGCGCGGCGGATATCCGGAGGATACCGACCGTTGTCGTGAGATTTGATGATATGGGCCGATCCGGACTGACATAGCCCGAGATATTGAGACTATGAGATATTGAGACTTTGAGATTTATATGTTTTGTGTCGATACTTGACACGGATTTCCATGGATTTCATTGATGATGTTGTTGGGGTAAAAATTTACACCCCTGTTGACCGAGTCAAAGTCAAGATCAACCCCCAAGCTAGGTGGGCCCAAGCCCAGGTCAAGCGGGCACATGCCCAAGTCGAGCCCGCGGCCAGCCTCCCCATGCCAACAACAAAATCATGTAATAAATAATTTTTATGTAATTTTTTATGCATGAATGTAAACAAAATGGGCATAAAGCCAAATTTTTGTAAGCCCATGGCTTATGTGCAAAATGAAATGGCACATGAGCCATGAGATAGGCAAAATGCCATTTTGTGAAGCCTAAGAGGCTATATGCAAATATGTAAGCCTATAAAAGGCAACATGATGATGAATAAAGGATAGACCTTTCATTACCCTCAAAAAACAAGGGTTTGTTCCTCCACTCTCTCTTTTTCAAGTTCTTTCTCTTCTTTTTCATTTTCCAAATAAATCAAGAGCTTAGCTCTCTTTTTTTTTTAACTAAATAAAGTTTTAGTATAAATCCACCTTCCAAGACTCCATCAAGAGAGGAAAAAGGGTCTCTTTTTTTATCATCCAAGATCTAGATCTTGGAGTTTCAAGAGAACCCATTTTGGGTTTCTTCTCAAAGAAGAAAGGATAAAATCTTTTGGAGTTCAACTCCATAAATAAAATTCTTTTGGAGTTCAACTCCACCACCAGGAAAATTATTTTGGAGTTTAACTCCACTACAAAAATTCTTTTGGAGTTTAACTCCACAGTAAAAATCTTTTAGAGTTCAACTCCACAAATAAAATTCCTTTGGAGTTCAACTCCACAAATAAAATTCTTTTGGAGTTTAACTCCACTACAGAAATTCTTTTGGAGTTTAACATAAACTCCACAAAAAAATACTTTTTTGGGGGCGTCTAACTCCACATTACATTTTTTTAGCCATATAAAATTCTTTTGGAGTTGAACTAAAAAAAAAGTGACGGGTCACATGCAAAGCACGTGACGGGTCACATGCTAAAGCAGCCCCATCACATGTTTAACATGTGACGTGGGTCACATGCAAAGCATGTGACGGGTGTGCATGTGACGGCCCCCTCACATGCTAAGCATGTGACGGGTCACATGCTAAGCATGTGACGGGTCACATGCTAAGCATGTGATGGCCTTCTCACATGCTGAGCATGTGACGGGTCACATGCTCTCCCTTAGCAAGTGCATGTGACCCCATTTTTTTTACAAAATACAAAATTCTCTTTTTTTTCTTTTCTTCTTTCTTCCTCCTTTTTTTAATTTAAAATAAAAATAAATAAATATTAAATAAATTATAAATAATATTTAAAAATAAAAATAAAAACATAATTATTTTCTTTATTTAATCCCTTTTTTTATAAAAAAAATATATAATAAATATTAAATAAATTATAAATAATATTTTAAAATTAAAAATAATAATAATAAAAAAAATTTAAAAAAATCTCCAAATATTTATTTACTTATTTATTTTTGTTTTTATATATAGAAAATATATATATATGTATATATCTCTTTTTACAAGTGGAACAAAACAAAAAAATACACACGCACCAACGCACTGCATATTGAGTTCGCATGACCAGTTTAACCCGTCAATCGGAGGTTCTTTCGCTCCAAATGCGAGGGGTAATTAACGGCAGCTTAGTCCGCGGCTGTCGGAGATTCGGATCCCTACAATCAATAAACCCCAGCCTACCCTAGGCAGGGGGAATCTGTAATGCGCCTGACAAGCACGCGCGTATTCCCATCTCAATGGGGTGACGAAAAACACCTTACAAATTCTGGCACGCCCGGTGTAACCTATCTCTCCTCCCATATTTCGGGTTAAGCGTTCATGCGAACTCAATCATTATACATACCTGTATTTATACTAAAATAATGCTCTTTCATGCAGGATCTTCAAGCAATCACCTTTCAACAATGTCTCCAAAGATGAACTCAGCTCTCAGCACGACTCCCGTCTCCTACACGATGAAGATAGACTCCAGGACGGTTCTTCCGGCCAGTCTCGGGCGACAATGGGAGGAGCCGCTGCTACCATTCGGCTCTATTGTGTTCATACCAGTTGGCGCCATCCTAGCTCCTCGAGCCCCAGTGGCAGACAAACCGGCCTCGAAAGGCAAGAGGCCAAATGTGGTGGTCTCGAGGGCGCCCCAACCCAAACACAAATCGGTGTCTGGACGGCTTTCCATGGCCCCAACTGGGGGCAAAGCCATCGGAACAAAAGAAGTTGCCAGACGTCGTGGGCAAGCACAGGCGATACCTTCGACGGACACGCGGGCAGATGTATTCTCAAGCATCCCGATCACTCGGCCTATGGCGGCTTCCCGAAGAGCAGAAGCCTGCCAACCGCTTAAGGCAGAGAAGCTGAGGCAGAAGCGGCTCAGATATAGAGCCAACAAAAGGGCTAGGGCTCTGGCCATGTTAAAATTTATGAATTTCCAAAGCCCGGACCGCCCCGCGAAACCAGCTGCCAGTGGTGAAAGAATGGCTGAATGTGTTATCCACACTGTCTACGTGGCCGGACATGAAGAAACGAACCCTCTTCTTCTTCACAGCCATGGTGATGATACGGTTGACGCTACCCAGTATCGACTCGATCTAAATGATGAAGAGCCCGCTCAGGCCGATAAGCCAGAAGAGCCCGTGGTTCCTACGGAATGGAGCTCAGGCAATAAAGATTACCCGGTTGTCATAACCGGAACTACAGAACAAGCATTATTCCAATGGCTTCAAAGGCAATTTCAGGACAGGGATGAAAAGATGGCCGAGGTCTATTCTAAAGTCGACGAGCTGGCAAACGTCGTGGCAGATCTCGCGACCCAAGTCGCCCGATTGCAATTACAGCAGAATCAAATTTTGGCTCATGAGCCAGGGATTGGTACCCGGGAGCAGCCAACTGATATCCCTTTAAACCTAAAAGCGGAGCGCCTTCGCGAAAAACGGCCACAATCAGCCTCCATTCCCTCCGATACATACGCCGGGGGGGAATCGCCTCTGAAAGAGAAGCTGGAAAAGGTCTATTCCTTCAAGAGGGAAAAGGTCTACAAGATATTCAGGGACGCCCTAAGAAACGGTCTGCAACTGCCAGAATCAAAGAGACCGCAAGAAGAGAATATGACCGACGACCCAAAATATTGCCCCTATCACAGGGTGATAGGTCATTCCATTGAGGACTTCTTCGTCTTCAAAGATTGGGTCAAAAGGCAATACGGGAGAGATAGAACTGTCTAAAGACGTGTTAGCAAACAGTCAAGCTACGACCGCCGATTTCATGCAAATGGAGACCGAAACCTTTCGGGAACCTAACCCTCCCAGACATGTGCAGGGCGAACCGAAGATTGATCGGCCTCAGGGACCGGCGTCAGTGAGGGCACCTACTCTGATGGAGAGAAGGAAGAAGGTGTACTCCTTTAGGAGGGATGAGGTCCGCGATATATTCGAGGAAGCCCTGAACAATGGCCTGCAACTGCCTATTCCGAAGAGGCCACATGAAATGAATATGACTGGCAATCCCATATACTGCCCATACCATAGAGTGCTGAGTCATACCATTGAAGACTGCTGTGTTTTCAAAGATTGGGCAGAGGACCAATATAAGCTTGGAAAAACCTCTCAATCCTCGGATGTATCGGCAAGCCACAGAGCTAGGTCATCAACACAGCTCCGCCAAGATCAATGTTCAAGGAGCTGGGATAAGCAAAGAGGACCACCACGTCGTTAAACTGGGAAACAATCGACCTTTAAGTCGTTAAACTGGGAATGTAAAAAAATGTAAATAAAAAAAAATGTGTAAATAAAAGAAAAATAAAGAAAAGCCGAAATGATGGGGCAACTCGCAATAAAAATCAGCGAGTAAAAATGAAAATGAAAATAAAGCCGAAATGATGGGGCAACCGCGAATAAATAGCCGAAATGATAAGGCAATCGCGACCTTCGCGATAAGAAAAGCTGAAATAATAGAGCAATCGCGGTAAAAAAAAACGGCGAATGATGAGTCGCTCCTGGTACCATATTCCAGTGCAGCGATGCAGACGCCGACCAAAATCCAATTTTCCAAAATTCTTCCGGCCCTACGGTTAGTCCCCAAATTGACTACCGTATACAATCCACGGGCTCAAATAATTCTCTTCATACCTATGCCCCACCGCAATCACCAGTTACGCGGCTGGTCTCCGCCTGTGGAATTATGCTCCATTGAGAAGGCCCACTCATGTGTCCTCACGATACATGAGGAGAACAAACGTTTGTGGGATCCTTACGACTCACGAAGGAAAAACACACTTAGGAGTCCTCACGACTCCTAAGGAGAAAATACACCTGCGGGATCCTTACGACTCGCAGGGAGAAAATGCTTTTATGGGACCCTCACGGCCCATAAAATTGAAAAGCCTTAGGTGATAGGGATCTAAACCTGTCTCCTAAGCCATCACTCCCATACCCCAACGGCGAATGATGAGTCGCTCCTGGTACTACATTCCAGTGCAGCGATGCAGACGCCAACCAAATTCGCTCCCCAATCCCCAAGCGGCGAATGATGAGTCGCTCCTGGTACCATATTCCAGTGTAGCGATACAGACGCCAACCAAATTCCAAATCCCGTACCCCAATGGCGAATGATGAGTCGCTCCTGGTACCATATTCCAGTGTAGCGATGCAGATGCCGACCAAAATCCAATTTTCCAAAATTCTTCCGGCCCTACGGTTAGTCCCCAAATTGACTACCGTATACAATCCACGGGCTCAAATAATTCTCTTCATACCCATGCCCCACCGCAATCACCAATTACGCGGCTGGTCTCCGCCTGTGGAATTATGCTCCATTGAGAAGGCCCACTCATATGTCCTCACGATACATGAGGAGAACAAACCATTATGAGATCCTTACGACTCACGAAGGAAAAACACACTTAGGAGTCCTCACGACTCCTAAGGAGAAAATACACCTGCGGGATCCTTACTACTCGCAGGGAGAAAATGCTTTTATGGGACCCTCACGGCCCATAAAATTGAAAAGCCTTAGGTGATAGGGATCTAAACCTGTCTCCTAAGCCATCACTCCCATACCCCAACGGCGAATGATGAGTCGCTCCTGGTACTACATTCCAGTGCAGTGATGCAGACGCCAACCAAATTCGCTCCCCAATCCCCAAGCGACGAATGATTAGTCGCTCCTGGTATCATATTCCAGTGTAGCGATGCAGACGCCAACCAAATTCCAAATCCCGTACCCCAATGGCGAATGATGAGTCGCTCCTGGTACCATATTCCAGTGCAGCGATGCAGACGCCAACAAAGTCCCGAAATTTTTCCGGCCCTACGGTCTGGATCATACATCCTGCAAAACCGTATACAATCCACGGGCGTAAAACGATCCCAATCTCTCCCAAATCCTACTGGTGAGACCGCATTCAAAGTCCAAAAAATAATAATAATAATAATAATAATAAAAATATAAATAAAATGGTATGTCCACAAGCAAAATGGGCACGGATGAAAACCCGAAAGGGCTCCGTGAGTAAAAACAGCAGGACTGCCGACGAGTTTGTGAAAATCCGAAAGGGCGCAAACTCGTAGAAAAGAGATGAAATGCACTCGCAAAGTCCTCTCGACTTTGTGAGGAGAAAATTCCCGCGTGAGATCTTTACGACTCACAAAGGAGCAATACACTTAGGAGTCCCCACGACTCCTAAGGAGAAAATACACCTACGAGATCCTTTCGACTCGTAGGGAGAAAATGCTTTTATGGGACCCTCACGGCCCATAAAATTGAAAAACCTTAGGTGACAGGGATATGAACATGTCTCCTAAGCCACCAATTCCCAAATCCTCCCGGGGCAAATGATGAGTTACTCCTGGCATTACTCCAGTGCAGCAATGCAGATGCCGACAAAAAACCAATCCCAAATCCTCTCAAAGACAGATGATGATTCGCTCCTGGTAGCATATTCTAGTATAGCGATGCTGATGTCAACTCAAATCAAACAAATCAAACCAACTAATTCCAACATCGACCTCTGCGTCAAATCAGCGACACTCCGTACCGGGGAAACGTCCAACGGCAGGCACTCCGTCTCGGGGATACGCCCTACCACAGGCACTCCTTCTAGGGGATACGCCCTACAACAGGCACTCCGTCTCGGGGATACGCCCTACAACAGACACTCCGCATCAGGGAAACGTCAACCAGCCGATACTCCGCCTCGGGGAAACGTCAAGCAGACACTCCGTGCCGGGGGCACATCGACAACAGACACTCCGCCTCGGGGAAACGTCGACCAGCGACACTCCGTGCCGGGGACACGTCTACCAGAGCGTCAACCGTCTATGTCGCAAAAAGGGCAGTGCAGGCTCCCGCAAATTGGGAACCCAAATCGCTTCGTAACAGAGCGTCGACCGTCTATGTCGCAAAAAGGGCAGTGCAGGCTCCCGCAAATTGGGAACCCAAATCGCTCCGGATCAGAGCGTCGACCGTCTATGTCGCAAAAAGGGCAGTGCAGGCTCCCGCAAATTGGGAACCCAAATCGCTCCGGATCAAATTGGGAACCCAAATCGCTTCGTAACTTGGGAACCCAAATCGCTTCGTAACAGAGCGTCGACCGTCTATGTCGCAAAAAGGGCAGTGCAGGCTCCCGCGAATTGGGAACCCAAATCGCTTCGTAACAGAGCGTCGACCGTCTATGTCGCAAAAAGGGCAGTGCAGGCTCCCGCGAATCGGGAACCCAAATCGCTTCGTAACAGAGCGTCGACCGTCTATGTCGCAAAAAGGGCAGTGCAAGCTCCCGCACAGGCTCCCGCAAATTGGGAACCCAAATCGCTCCGGATCAGAGCGTCGACCGTCTATGTAGCAAAAAGGGCAATGCAGGCTCCCGCAAATTGGGAACCCAAATCGCTTCGTAACAGAGCATCGACCGTCTATGTCGCAAAAAGGGCAGTGCAGGCCCCCGCAAATTGGGAACCCAAATCGCTCCGGATCAGAGCGTCGACCGTCTATGTCGCAAAAAGGGCAGTGCAGGCTCCCGCAAATTGGGAACCCTAAATCGCTCCGGATCAGGGCGTCGACCGTCTATGTCGCAAAAAGGGCAGTGCAGGCTCCCGCAAATTGGGAACCCAAATCGCTTCGTAACAGAGCGTCGACCGTCCATGTCGTAAAAAGAGCAGTGCATCCCAAAAAGTGGGAACCAAAAGCAAGTCGCCTCCACGTGAAAGAAGATCCATCAATTTCATGCACACGACCCACATATGCTGTGTGCATTTATTGATAGGGGGCAATTTGTTGGGGTAAAAATTTACACCCCTGTTGACCGAGTCAAAGTCAAGGTCAACCCCCAAGCGAGGTGGGCCCAAGCCCAGGTCAAGCGGGCCCATGCCCAAGTCAAGCCCGCGGCCAGCCTCCCCATGCCAACAACAAAATCATGTAATAAATAATTTTTATGTAATTTTTTATGTATGAATGTAAACAAAATGGACATAAAACCAAATTTTTGTAAGCCCATGGCTTATGTGCAAAATGAAATGGCACATGAGCCATGGGATAGGCAAAATGCCATTTTGTGAAGCCTAAGGGGCTATATGCAAATATGCAAGCCTATAAAAGGCAACATGATGATGAATAAAGGATAGACCTTTCATTTCCCTCAAAAAACTACGGTTTGTTCCACCACTCTCTCTTTTTCAAGTTCTTTCTCTTCCTTTTCATTTTCCAAATAAATCAAGAGCTTAGCTCTCTTTTTTTTTAACTAAATAAAGTTTTACTATAAATCCACCTCCCAAGACTCCATCAAGAGAGGAAAAATGGTCTCTTTTTTTATCATCCAAGATCTAGATCTTGGAGTTTCAAGAGAACCCATTTTGGGTTTCTTCTCAAAGGAGAAAGGAGAAAATCTTTTGGAGTTCAACTCCACAAATAAAATTCTTTTGGAGTTCAACTCCACCACCAGGAAAATTATTTTGGAGTTTAACTCCACTACAAAAATTCTTTTGGAGTTTAACTCCACAGTAAAAATCTTTTGGAGTTCAACTCCACAAATAAAATTCCTTTGGAGTTCAACTCCACAAATAAAATTCTTTTGGAGTTTAACTCCACTACAGAAATTCTTTTGGAGTTTAACTCCACAAAAAAATACTTTTTTAGGGGAGTCTAACTCCACATTACATTTTTTTAGCCATATAAAATTCTTTTGGAGTTGAACTCCACGTTCTAAGAAAAAAAAAAGTGGTGGTCACATGCTAAGCATGTGACGGGGTCACATGCTAAAGCAGCCCCATCACATGTTTAACATGTGACGTGGGTCACATGCAAAGCATGTGACGGCCCCCTTACATGTTAAGCATGTGACGGGTCACATGCTAAACATGTGATGGCCTTCTCACATGCTGAGCATGTGACTCCCCCTTAGCATGTGAGGGGTCACATGCTAGCATGTGACCCCCCCTCACATGAAGGGTCACATGCTAACATGTGACCCTCCATGTCACATGCTAGCATGTGACCCCCCTCATATGAGGGGTCACATGCTAACATGTGACCCCATTTTTTTTACAAAATACAAAATTCTCTTTTTTTCTTTTCTTCTTTCTTCCTCTTTTTTTTATTTAAAATAAAAATAAATAAATATTAAATAAATTATAAATAATATTTAAAAATTAAAATAAAAACACAATTATTTTCTTTTCTTCTTTTCTTTATTTAATCCCTTTTTCTATAAAAAAAATATATAATAAATATTAAATAAATTATAAATAATATTTTAAAATTAAAAAAAATAATAATAAATTTTTTTTAAAAAAAATCTCCAAATATTTATTTACTTATTTATTTTTGTTTTTATATATAAAAAATATATATATATATATGTATATATCTCTTTTTACAAGTGGAACAAAACAAAAAAAATACACACGCACCAACGCACTGCATATTGAGTTCGCATGACCAGTTTAACCCGTCAATCGGAGATTCCTTCGCTCCAAATGCGAGGGGTAATTAACGGCAGCTTAGTCCGCGGCTGTCGGAGATTCGGATCCCCACAATCAATAAACCCCAGCCTACCCTAGACAGGAGGAATCTGTAATGCGCCTGACAAGCGCGCGCGTATTCCGATCTCAATGGGGTGACGAAAAACACCCTACAGATGTTTCAGATTACTATACAAAATTTACTATGATAAAAATTAAAGATTTCTTATACAGATATATCCAGATTTCATGGTTGATTGTTTTACATTCATGGTGCATGCATACTCATACACATGATATGTTACTATTTGAGGCACTGACACGAGCACTGAGCATTACACTTACGCATAGATTATTACCCTGCCGCTACTAGATGGCTAGTGATATATTAAGTATATTATTATGACCTAGGAAAGCGTCGTGCATGCGATTTCTACTCATAAATATCTTCTACTCACGAGTTGGCAACTCACCCCGTTGTGCCAAATTTTCTTACAGGTTTCGATGTACAGGTTTCCTTGGCAGCTTGCTGGCACATCATTTCATAGGGTGATTTGCTTGGTAGGTTGGTTCACTTGCATCAGAACCGTCGTTGTACTTTTATTATTTCATTTGTATCTAGTAAGCTTCATCAACCAGACTTGTATTACTGATAAATTTAGAAGACCAGTTGTTTTATTTCGACCTTAGCGTCGCGCTTGTATTATTATGGTTTCTGAAGGATTTGATTTTCATGAATTTTGATGAATTTTTGAAAGGAAATGAAGTGGAGAAATGGGGGGCCGCCCCAAGGTGAGGCCGGCCAAAATAAGGAGAGGGAGAGAGTGTGAGGTGAGTAGTAGAAGTGTATAGAATACTTCTCCAATTATTACAACATTTTAAGTATTTTCATTGTTTAATTTATTTTATTTATTTTTTAACCTAAAAAACTCTTGAATTTTGGAAACAAATTAAGAAGAGAGAAGCATACTACACACTAAATTCTAAGATGCCATGGTTCACTTTTGTAAAATTAACCCACTCCAATTTGTAATTTACACTAATTAAATGTAAAATTAAAGCTTATGTTAATATTTGAATTTAATTAATTAAGGAAAAATATTTAAGTAAACAAATAATTTATATGTCACTAAATAATATCAATTACTAGCAATTATTTAGTTAAAATAGGCATATTTAATTGTATATTGAAAAATAATTATAGTTGAGTTTTATGGAAAATACGGTTTATTTTACCGATTATCCGAAAATTCACTTAAAGGATTTTATTTATTTATTTATTTATTTATTTTTAATACGTTACAAATATCCTAGCGTTACTGGAAGCCTTATATATGTGATGCATTGTACAAGGCTTGATATAGCTTTTGCAGTATGCAAATTGTCACGATACATCAGTAAACCCGGTACTAATCATTGGAAGGCCATCAGTAGAGTTCTTATGTATCTAAAAAGAACAAAAGAGTTTGATCTATTTTATTCTAATTATACTGCAGTACTAGAAGGTTATTCGGATGCAAATTGGATCACAAGCGCAAATGATAATAAATTCACAACAGGTTGGGTATTTACAGTCGGAGGCGGTGACATTAGTTGGGGCTCTAAGAAACAAATCTGCATCACACGTTCAACAATGAAATTTGAATTTGTCGCTTTGGTTGCTGTCGGTAAGGAAGCGAAATGGCTGAGAAATTAATTATTGGATATAGAGTTGTGTCCACAACTGATGTCATCTATTTCCTTGCATTGCGATAGTGAGGCGACTATGTTTAGAGCTTATAATAATGTTTATAATAGTAAATCTAGACACATTTGCTTAAGACATGAATATGTTTGAGAATTAATTACTAATGGAATAATTACCATATTTTGTGTGAGATCTGCAAAGAATTTAGCAGATCCTTTTACTATGGCATTATCGAGAGATTTGGTAAAGAATACGTCAATCGGAATGGGACTTAAATATTTACAATTTGGCACCAGTAATAGTAACCCAACTTTAATTAGTAAAAACTAATTTTAATGGTTCAATAAATAATAACAAGTTACTGTCATGTGCTTGTATTGCACCAGATGTCTCATTCTTATATAAAGAAGTATCTAGCGCTGTCTGTTACGATAAAGAGGATGAGCGAAAGTTTTCTATGGAGTTGTTTAATTTTTAAATATCCACAGTAATAAGGATATAATAAAGGAAACTCCACCTATATTAGTATAGAAATGGTGCCGCTTCAACAAGAGATACGAAGTATTCTCTTGTAAATACTTATTAAGACCAAGAGTAGCACATGGCCATAAAAGTGCTAAAGCGGTTATAAAGCTCTTAGAAAATAAGATGAATATTGTGTGTGTTGTATTTCATATGCTAATAATAAAAGTTTTGGTTTAATCTGCGGACACCAATAACTTTGTTAGACGATTGATATATATACACTAATGAAAAGTTTAAATCGAGAGATACCTTTCTTTATGCATAATATTTGTCACGAAAGAGATGTGGTTGCAGCCAATATATACAAACTAGTGGGGGATTGTTGATAATTTGAATCTATTGCTAGTATTTGTATGTGGGAAATAGTCCCACATTGGATGGAGAGACAAATGTGCAAGCCTTTATAATAATTCCCAATATTTAAGTAATATCTTGAATAAAATGGGTTATGAGCCAAGTGGGCCTGATTTGTAGCAGGCTTATAATATTTATGGGCATATTGGGTTGACTTAATAACAGAGTTTGTCTTTTTGAGTTTCAAATTCAAAGGTTGTCTGAAAAACTGCCCAGTGCAGTTTTGTTGTCTGAACTGTCACAACCGTCTAAACAGTTGTGTCTATTCAACTCTAGTCACAACCATTCAAACAGTTGTGTCTATTCAACTCTATAAATTAAGTCTTTTTCTTCACAGTTTTTTCATCTTCTTCTCATTATCTTCTTCTCTTTAACCAAACTAAAAACTCAACAGTAGGGGTCCATTGTTTATATGGGGTCAATAATGGATCCAACAGATATGAGGGCACAGAGCAGGATTCTTGCCAAAATTGACAAGCAGGAGATGCTTATCGCCATGGATGCATGCTTCACAAAACGATAACAATACAAACTAACTTATCATCGCTATTTTATTTTGATGCACACTACACGTGAACGTCATGAGAGGGATATATAGGGTGGTGGTGCCCCATGACTTGATGTGCCACCAACTGTCCTTTTATACATGTCTAATGTGGCTGCTTAATGCCAAGAAATGATTTCTTCGATCAAGTTGATACTTCACATTTGACATTAGACAAAACACGGAAAAAATATTTAGGAGACTGATGATATATACTCAAGTGGTGAGATCTTAAGTACGGACTATATAGTGGGGATGTACTTTAAAATGTATTTTAGCTTTGCTTATCATTAATTAACAAGAGTTGCTGTGCGGGGACACATGGCCCTGCTGGGCAACAGAAGTCTGCGGCACGCGGGGCCGGTGGGCTAGTCTCTACTTATAAGGATTGTTGTTGCCGAAGTCAGCCATTCACAACAGCTGATAAGGTCTCGTAGAAAATTTCACCATTGATAATTTTTTAAGAAATTGAATGGATTCAACATGCACGGGGAAGGTAACCAAAAAAGTTTTTTAATGGTCCCTGCTTTGTTGACCACGGTTTCTATTGGATAAAATGTAACGGCGATTAAAAACCAAATCAATAAAATACAGATAAACTTAAATCAAAAGGATAGAGGAACTTATCGAGACGTGTATGTATAATGTTGTTCTTAGAATAGATTTTTGCATCTCCAATGATGCACCCGGAAGATGACACTATCCTTGAGGTACAACGGACCATTCTTACGGTAAATCTTGGCGCCATGCAATCGGCAATTACACAAGACAAGTTGTCTTTGCCCGCATCCTCTATATTAAACAAACTTTTCGAATCAGAAGAGATTGACGAGTGAATAAAATTTGGGCATCTACAGTATGCTTAGGTCAAAAGTATTTTTTGGACTTGAGCGTTCGCTTTAGTAACATACATCTTGTTAATCGGAATAGATACAAAATGGACAACATTTTGAACTTTGGATCCATTACATACGAACTCAAAGTATTTACACAATTTATGGGCTTTTTAATCATATTCTTTAGGTTTGCATGTACCTTACAGCCATGTTTATATCTTGGTTTCTTTGAGTGCTTTAGAAAACAGCCTAATTCTCATTGAAAGCGGCCACAACTTTCTCACTCGAATAGGCTGGTCTCTATGGACTTATTAAGAGTTCAAACTCAAACACTTAACGCCAAGGATGTGCAGTACACCGTCATAGGAAATACACCGTCATAGGAAAGAGCTATTGAACAAGTTAGCAAAGTACTAACGGCGCAAAATGAACACGACGGTAAAGCAGAAAGCAGCAAAATGCCAATAGCGAAATACATTAGGTTATTAAAGTGCGGAAAAGATAAAACTATAAGCTATTAACATGCAAAAACGATGGAACATTGATGTATTGCTAAGCAATTTACCAATTATTATTTATATATACATATTTACTAATTTTCGGGGTCTATACTTTATGGAAACGGTTGACAAAGAAAAGGAAGGATTACATGCAGGATTGACTCCACAAGGAATGGTATAGACGTAACTATGCAGTGGTTTAGACCAAATATAGAATTTGCACGGACGAATTTTACATTAAACATGCATCCAGCCAAATTATTTTTGCCCATACTCAAACTGATGGAGCCCTTGATCTCCTTTAGATGCTGTCCATCGTCGATCTGTCGCGAGCGTTGCTGGACAGTTGAGATTGGATTCGGAGGTTACCTCCTTGAGTGTGTAGATCTCGATGGGTTAAGTTTGAGGTGGAAGCCGACCTACCAGCAAAGAAGTCCCAGAATGGGTGACCACCGTAGGACCCTCCGACGATCAAGTTAGCCAAGAAATTTGAGCTGAGTAGTGGCTTATTGGGTTCAAGTTGGCTTACCTGAGTCGTCTGAGAGAGGGGTTTTATAGTGGTCGCATGGAGCGAGCAGGCACGAGATCTTCGCCTTCGGTTACGCCCCCGACGTTACGCGTGTGTGAATGACGGGATCCCTTCATTAATGACGGGATACGCTCATTAATGGAGGAACGCGCCAGCGTAGGACGCGGGACGTGGGGTGGCGGTTATCTCGTTTTGGCGACATACGTGGAACCGTTGCGGAGACGCTAGGGCTCTGCAATCTCGGTTGATCGGGAGAGGCCAAGGAAGCTCGACACATCAGGGGCTCGGAGATGAGCGGGAGGCCGAGAAAGCTCGGCATGCTTGGAGCTCGGAGACGAGCGGGAGGCCGAGGAAGTTCGACACGAGAGATGGCTCGGAGGCGAGCGAGGAGACTGAGGAAGCTTGGAGACGAGCTGTTAGTGGTCTCCTAGATGAAGGTGGAATAATGTCTTCAGGGGGATCTCCCGAAAGGTCGGGTACGTCCACGAGAAGGGGCCTCGGGGAATGTCCCCGATTCGGCTCATTTATTACACTCCCGTAGAGTCTGGGACACGTTATCTGCCACGTGTCGTGGTATGAGAAGACACCACTTATGAGCATCATCACACACTCTATCGAATAAGTTCCAAATCGGATAGAATAAAACCAGCTCAAAACTCGCACCGACTTGCACCCTTTTGTTGGAACATGCTAACAACCCGATTTAATTTGAGTTGTTTGTGTTGACGTTGTCGGCATCCTTTGTTGAACAATTTTGCACACCTCATCCCCACCTACCCACGCTTTGTATTCTCCGTCTTAAACGAATCTCAACCGTCCATTCTCTTGGATGCAGATCGGACGGTCCAAACTACACAACGAGCTGCACGTGACTAACTAACAAACAGTGGTCTCTAGACTCTCTACACACAGCCCACTCTAGTTTTGTCTTATTCGTAGCTTAAGGATAAATCCACGTTGATTTATAGCGCCTTGTCGTCAATGGAGAGGTCTACGTGTCAGTATACCAACGAGGGCCCCACATAAGATGGCGCGCATGTGTGCAGCTGGTGCTCGCTCGTGGGGTCTATTTTGGCTAATATGGCCTTCTAAAATTTGCAAATTACACAAGCAGCTATAGTTTATGTAACGCTTTAATTTCTTGGAATTTTATTTTATTTTTCTTCTTAATTAATCAGATAGGACATGATATTGTGTCCTCTTTCCTTCCTTTTTTTACTCATTTTCCTGGATGGAATTTGAGGATTAAAAAATAATTATCAAATAATATCTGATTAAGCAGACAACCTTTTCTAATTCCATCTAAAATAAGATATAAGTGTTTCTTTAATTTAATCCCTAATCGTGATGATGTCGAACAATCAATGAAGTAAAAGGAAGGAGAGTTCATATACCATGTTGTCATTTAAGTGTCTTTGGCATTGACATGACAATGCTAATATATGTTAAAATTAAGATTTGGTTATGTTTTATTGATCTATTTCATTCAATTCCCTAATTCGGTAACCCCAACAAAAAAAAAACAAAAAACTATCAGCTTTAAGCCGTGGAGGAATATACCAGAGTAAGAGGAGAACACTTTTAAGAGGAAAGAAAATTTTAACATATTAAACATCTCATAGAACGTTATCTCAATCAATGAATTTTGAATAAGCGAATGAATGGCAAAATTCAAATTTATCTGGGAACTCATATGCTATTATAAAATTTACAGTATATAAGCCAGGTACTACCAAAAGAAACACCACATATCCATTGGAGTTGAAATCAAATTTAATTGTCCTCCATATCAAACCCATTTATGGGTGTATTCATTTGGTAATATGTCATAATTATAAGAAATTGCTTATAAAAGTGAGTCTTTTTTTGGATGCCTTACAAAAGGAAGTTGATAACTAAAATAAAATTAATTAATCTAGATAGATAGATGAATGTATCTTCATTAAGGATTTGGATAAGATTTTCCCAAATCAAGAATCTCATAGCAAATTAACATAATTAATAAAACTTGACCACATGAATGAAAGGTTGCTATGGATACTCTATATAAAAATGGATATGCCATCATAAATTTTGCTCTAGTTTTTCCAAATATAAGTATGTGGCATAACATCAGTGACCGATGAGGCTCGATATCGATGACCCTCCAGATGTTGACATATTGCAGATGATGTGTCCCAGGATCTATAACGGAGGATCAGTAATCCCGGTTGGGATCACACATCGGGCCTCCGGTCCGAGGAGTCTCCCGACCTTCGGTGGCCTTCCAGACCACGCGCTGACTCGCCTTCGAGCTATCGCAGAACCAAGATGCCTCGGCCTCCCGCTCGTGCCCGGGCCTCCCGCCGAGCTCATCTTCCTTGGTCTCACCGACCGACCCGCATCGCCGATCACAGGCGCCTTCGCCTCGGCTCCGTGAATCTGGCCATGCTCGAGATATCCGCCGCCCACGATCCCGCGTTCCACGCCACCACGATCCCCATTAACGAGCCTATCTCGCCATTAAAGCGGGATCCCGCCTATCACGCGGGCATGACGTCAGGGGCGTAACGGCCAGCGCGATTCTCGCGCTTGTCTGCCCATTGCTGTCGCTATATAAACCCTTCCCTCAGACGATCGAGGTACGCGATTCTTTCCTCTAAGCCGCTATTCTGCCCAACTTGCACCACTAACTTGATCGTCAGAGGGTCCTCGATGGTACAACCATCCCAGGACTTTCTTGCAGGTAGCTCGGATAAACCTCAAATCCAAGCCAATTGAGATCCACATGCTAAAGGAGACAACCTCCAGATTAAATCTCAGTCATCCGCCATTATGCGAAGAGATCAACGGAAGATAACATCTGAAGGAGATCCAGACCTCCATCAGTTAGCGCCGTCTGTGGGAACTCTAGTTCCACTCAACCAAAAGTTCATCTTCAGATCTCGACTACATGGCAAGCGGTCACCGTGACGATCCAAGCACCAGTCGTAGGCCTCCCCACGGTGGAGACGAGGGAGAATCCCCCCTCCACCAAACGTCATTCGCGCCCTATCTACTCGGATAAATTGACTCACATCAGTCGTAGATGCGCTCGTCCATATCCAAACGGCCGGGCAAGCTCCCCAGGTCGCCGCTCCCCCTCTGCGGGATCGGGACCCCTACATAGGAAGAGAAGAGTCTACCCGCGATGGCACAACTGATCATCGCCTAGCTATCTCTGGCGGCCGCAAATCCCCCAGGCCGACATATTCAATAACCCGGTGGGCGCCGCACAGTTTAACTCCGAGGTCTTACGCCAGAAGGCCTCGTCCCGAGTCCCCGTACCTCCCAAGGAGGTGTCCGTCAGCTCGCCTGCACCCAGGCATGATTGGCACCCCCTCCCTCGACGGGGTCACACGCACGGGACTCGCCACGGCAGCTCGAAAACGATCTCGCTAGGAGACCGGAGGAACATCATCGAACGGAATTGGCACCGAGGCCACGCAGAGGTCTCGGTAGCCGAGGCCAAAAATCGGAGTATGCCGACTCCTTAGGATACCACGGTCGACTCGACGCCCTCGAAAAGAAGATCGAGAGTATGCATCGGAAAGGTCGTCATTAGAGCGACGGGGCTAAGTACGCCACCGACTCGCTCACAAAACCCTTCACCGAAGAGCTGCTCGCCGTCCATATCTTCTCCCGGAACAAGCACCTAAAGGTCTCGCTCTTCAACGGGAAGTCGGACCCGAAGGGTTATTTGGACGCGTTCACAGCCGGGATGAGTTTCCAGGACTGTTCCGACGCCGTCTAATACCGAGCTTTCCCAGCCACTCTCATCCGCTTTGGACGAGACTGGTTCCGAGGACTCACGCCACGCTCGATCTCAACCTTCGACGAGTTGGCCACCCAATTTCTCGGCCACTTCGTCGGGAATAGACGGCAGAAGTGGACCGTCGACCATCTCTTCATGATAAAAAGTGGGGACAAGAAAACCTTCAAAGGGTACGTAACCTGCTTCTACAACGCCCTCCTCGAGGTCTCAGAACACCGGGACGAGGCGATCATTATGGCCCTCAGGCCAGGTCTTAGGCACAAGGAGTGGTTACGCTGCTTTGTATTAGCGCAACCTAAGACCATGGCCGAGGTAAAGGCCTGGACTGAGCGAGAGATCTAGCTCGAGTCCGAGGTGAACGCAAATCTTCCCCGGGCAGAGCAAACTGACCAGAAGAAAAGGGTGAGGGAAGAGAAAAAGCGGCTTGAGCGGCCAAATCCTTACTCCCCAAAGTTTCAGGAGTACACCCCAGTCAACGTCTCCCAGACGGTACCGCCAGAGGAGGTTACGGGTGAGAGGTTCTTCAAACTCCCCCCGGTCTCGCTGTAACGACCCCAATATTACCATACCATCGTGTTTTCTTTCTTTAGTAAAATATTGTATTTATTTATTCATAGTATTTTTTTTATATTTTGTTTTCTATTATATATATATTATTTTATTATTCCATATATTTTTCCCAAACCCATTTTTTTATACTAAATCTTAACCTATTCAAAACTACACGCAAGACCCGACCCAACCCATAACCCAAATTCAATCTCATTTTCATTTTCTTTTATAAAACTATGAGCCCAAAAGCCCACTTTCTTTTCAAGCAACAACATATATTTAATTCTAATTAAATATGTGCATGAACAACCCTGTAGCACATTGGTTAAGTCCTTGCATTGTTATTGCATAAGTCACATGTTCAAATCTCCATTCTTACAATTATTTTTTATCAATTTTTATTCTTCTCATAACCTGCAAATGAGACATTTCATTTCCAAAATAAATGGTGACCTTTCATTTCTCTTTTAATCCTCATATTGAATGCATATATTATTATACATAATTCACCATTACACCATCTTTATTTGTCCTCCTCTATCTTTTCCTTCCTCACATTTTTCTATCTCTCACTTCTCCCTCTTCACCTAGAGTCCAAGAAGAAGAACATGAAAAAGTTTTCAAGAAGGTCTCGCTAGTAACGCGAGCATATCGGCGGATAGACAAGCCCAGTGACAATACCGGCTTATGTATGTAAGTCTCTTCTCTCTCCCCCTCTCCATCTCTGTATTTTCCTTTTATCATATCTCGTAAACCCGCTATTCTTTTCATATCATAATCCATAAGAGAAGATAAACATAAATATATACATATATATAGGTCTAGATATATATGGTTCTATATGGTTTAATAATATCTTATTGCTTCTTGTTCAAATTAAAGTGTTTTCAATTCTTTGTTCATGACTATGAATGTTTATTATGAGTTGAGAACATAAATTTCATGCAAAAATATATATCTACGATATCTCATGAAATCGGTTTGCTTATTAAAAGAAAAGGAGAAGCTTGCATAAAAAAAATACTGGTTAATCTTTTTGCCGATTTTAGCATACATATCAATACCTATACCTTTATAATAAATTTTAGAAATTAATTTTTAGTTCTGGAAATTTCAGAAATTTTAAATATGATAGAATATATTTTTCTATACATGCTGTAAAAAATTTAGATCGAATCGCTTAACGGTTTAGAAATTATATCGTTTTTATTCACTGTTCGTAAAACAGAAAACTGCATTTATCGGTTAACTTCTAGAACACATAACTCAGTCTACCGATATCCAAATTGAGAAAAATCAGGTGTTTTGGTCATCTAAATCGAAATATATAGATTTTCTTAGTTGTAAGTTTTTACTGAAAACCGATATAAAATATAGAAAATTGCGTTACAATATTAAGTGACGAATCTGGACAGAATCTGTCCTGATTCGCACACTGTTTTTAAATTGGACATAACTCGAACACCCGATATTTTTTTGTGACAAAATTTAGATGTGTAGATGCACAATTGATAGAACTGTAATTTTCTGTATACTAGATTATTTATAAATGCATGAAACAATCCGATACAGTCTTTGCAATATAACATATAGTTGCTGTCCAGAAATCTGAATTTCTGTTTTAAACGCTGATATTAAAACGATTATAACTAGAGCTTCAGAAATCCAAATCATGTGAATCTTAGTGTTTTGAATATATACATCGAATGACCTATAATTTTCTAATAATCTTTGTAACCTAAAACCTGAAAGAAATTAACTCAAACTACGTTTTAAAAATATTTGACGGTGCCGAATAGATTCTGATCTGTTTTGCGCGACGATACGAAAACATATATACCTCCCAAACCGGTAGTCGTATTTAGGTGAAACTGGAACTCATGCATGAAAAACACTTAGATCCATATTTCTGTTTATATTCCGCATTCATTCGACTTGATTAATTAGTCGTACATAATATTTCTTTACAACATTGTTTATGGTAGTTACTCGAATAATATACTTGACTCATTTTATGCTATTCGAACATGTATACATATTAATCTTGATCATTAAATTGTTGTATGTACATAAAGATGATAATTAAATACTTGAGTTGTATTTTGAAAACTATACAAAATTATTATTACATAAAACCCCCTTAAGTTATATAAATTATTATTACATAAGGACCTTAGTAAATATAGGTTAAGCGGAACCAATCTCTTGAGCTTCAGGGAGCCAGAGAAGTGGGTGCTTGCCTATTTAAGATAGACAATTTAACAATGGTGTTATCAACACGGTAATCGTCTTTGAAAAAGACACAAATCCTGCCTCCCATGTGCAGCGGTTACCGATAATATCAAAACAATCAGGACTTCAATTTCTTTTATAATTGTTCTGACTTAGACTGAGTCTCATTATAATAATCTGACTTGAATATGATTCAAGTACAACCTACAATATTACAATTCAACATGAATTCATGAATCCATATATTCAATATATTCAATTTATATTGACCGAACCGAACCATGGATATACTTCCATTTACATGATTCTCCAGTTATATCCATGATTCTCCAGTTACATCCATTTACTAATATCATGGTTTCAGCAAGTCATCCAATTATATAATCTATATCATAAGACAACACAATACAAACAATACAAACAAGATATCGTGGGGTTTAAGGGGTAGATTGGTACGGAAGGTGTTAGAAGTGGCACGAGACAGTAAGATTTAACACACCTAATCTGAATCCAGTTGATGTTGTACCGTGGCATAAACGGTTCCTTGTACTACACTTGCCTCTAGTCTCCGGTATATAGAGACTCCTCTCGTATACACTGGCATACTTCTGTACCAAGCTACAAATAACAGCGTTAACACTAAATACAACATTATAACAATATAATACAACTTTAAAAGCTACTCTCTCTCTCTCTTACTCTCTATCTATTCTATTTCTCCCTTATCTTTGGGACTTACCGAGCGATTTGTTCGTTGACGACATTCTTTTTTTTTTTTCTTTGAATGTCGTCAGGTGATCTAGACACTCCGGAGATCAAGCCTACTAGTGAAGACTTGGACCACTTTATTGAAGACCCGGAGCTTTAGTTCATTGTACTCATTTCATTCCAGTACTTTTCTTTTCTGTTATACCACTGTTTAGGCATCGCTTTATTCCATGTATTTACTTTTCCATGTATTGTAAAAAGAATGTGAATAAATAAAGTTGCTATTTTATTATATCTTGTCTCTTGTGCATTTACATTTATATTGCTTAGATACGCTTAGCATATATACTTCTGAGTATATACGTAGCGGCCTCGTCGCGTCCTCTGCCCGTATACTGGGAAGCGGGGCGTGACAGACGTGTTCATCTGGGCTCCTGCTGACATGCCTAGGATCGACCTCAAAATCATATCTCATAAGCTCGGGATTGATCCTACGGCCCGACCCATCAGGCAGAAGAAGTGAAGCTTCGCCCCGATCAAGCAGAAGGCAATCGAGGACGAGGTAGACAGGCTCCTCGCCGCCAACTTCATTCGGAATGTGCCTTACTCCGAATGGTTGGCAAACATGGTCATGGTGAAAAAGTCAAGCGGGAAGTGGCGCATGTGCGTCGACTTCACCGACCTCAATAAGGCCTGCCTAAAAGACAACTATCCTCTCCCTCGGATAGATTAGCTCGTCGACAGCTCGGCAGGCCACGAGCTACTTAGCTTCATGGACGCCTTTTCCAGCTACAATCAGATCCGTATGAATCCGACAGACGAAGATCTCACCGAATTCACAACGGACCGGGGGGTATACTGCTACAAGGTAATGCCTTTCGGCCTCAAAAACGCCGGAGCCATGTACCAACGCTTGGTCAATCGCATGTTCAAACCGCAGATCGGCAAGAACATAGAAGTTTATGTCGACGACATGCTCGTCAAGTCCGTCTCATCGATCGACCACGCCAAGGATCTGGGCGAGGCCTTCGACATCCTCCACAAGTTCAAGATGAAACTGAACCCCGCCAAGTGCGCATTCGGGGTCACCGGGGGAAAGTTCCTCGATTTCATGGTCACTCACTGCGGGATCGAAGCTAATCCGGAGAAAATCAATGCCATCCTCAACATGGCCGTGCTCAAGACTAATGTCGAGATTATGCGGCTGACAGGGCGGGTAGCCGCTCTGTCACATTTCATGTCGAGGTCTGGGGAGAAGTGCCTCCCGTTCTTCAAGGCTCTGAGGAAAATTCCGAGGTTCCAGTGGTCGGAGGAGTGCCAGACCGCCTTTGATCAATTGAAGAAGCACTTTGCGACCCCACCGCTGCTCACCCGACCGGTTGAAGGGGACGAGCTATCGCTATATCTGGCGGTATCCGACCAAGCAGCGGGCTCAGTGCTCATCCGAGAGGCCGACGGGGTCCAGAAGCCGGTATACTATGTGAGACACGTCTTCAAAGATGCAGAAACGAGGTACCCAGCCATAGAGAAGATCGTCTTGGCACTCATCGTGGCCTCAAGGAAGCTGGGACACTATTTCCATACGCACACCATCCTCGTTCTTACCGAGCGCCCTTTGCGGGCTATCCTCGCCTCACCTGAGTCCTCTGGCCGCTTGGAAAAGTGGAAGTGGGAGTTGTCCCAGTTCAACATAAAATACCGCCTGAGGCAAGCCATCAAAGCTGTAACAACTCCAATTTTAGTGTATAAAAATTTGTTTAAAAATTAATGTATACTTGGGGTATTTGCATTTTCTGTGAGTACCATAAATATTTGTTTTGCTAATTAATTACAAGTAGGAGCTTATAGCTCATTGGTAATACCTCGCACTGTTGAACCAAGCCACCAGAGTTCAAATCCCACACCACACATTATTTTTAATATTATTTTATTTTGAATTTTTAGAATACTAAGGGTTTACACGTGCATAACTCACAAAAAACCCACTACACATGAAAACCTAATAGTACCAGAGGCTATATGAACCGACAAGGGACCTTCCGACCACCCGAATCGGCCGGCGACTCGGCCGACTCGGGCCACCGCCGCCAGCCGGACTCGGCCGGACCGCCGAGTCCCGAACATGAAAAAGTTGGCTTTTCACATTCCCTGCACATCTGTATACTTTATTTCTTCAGACCAGTAACAGAGACACTTTAAAACACCAATTACTCCATTTTATTACATTTTAATACATTATATAACATTTTTTTCATTTCAACTTTTCACCTAGTCTAACCCTAGCCTTACCCTATAAATACAACCCCTACACACACCCTCCTCACTCCAAAATTCTGAACAAAACTCTCAAGAAAATTCCTAGAAGCTTAGTGTACTTTTGGAGTAGCGAAGGGCGAAAGTTTCGGCAATTTTCCGACGACAACCCTAGGAGTTTCCGGCGACGAAACGACGCACCGGCGCCTCTTCCCGTCTCCTCTTCCTCATCCCTAATTTCTAAACCCGTAAGTCCCCCTCCCTCTTCTCTAATCTTGTTCTAAAAATACGAAATTTCAAAACCCGACGAAATCGAAGTTAAACCGATTTCCGATTCGGTTCTTTCTAAAAAATTCAATATTTTCTTAAATACATTCACACAAAACTTTTAAATGTTGACTATTAAATATTAATAAACACGTTGATCAAGTTTTACGACAATCTAATTCATTTTGTAACTTTTACCGTACTTTTTCACCAATATACCAAATAGTTTCATTTCGACATTTAAACATTACAAACTTGCTATACGTTTAAGTAGATCACGAGATAATGACCCACCTCCTCACAACACTCATATGCAACATAGTACAATACCGTTCGGGAACATAGAATACGGGAAAACGAAACATTTCAAATAAATACCATGAATTAATAAAACCATTTTCTAAAGGATTAAGTATTTATTTTATAAATCTTTGCAAAGTACCGCTACAACCCATTTTGGGGAACCCGACTGGGATGGTGCGGATTATCGCACATCCCTGGGCTTAGTAGTGCGAGATGTAAACCTCCGCAAGGAACATACGGTCTCGAGAGATTTAAAATACGAAATTCTTAAGAAAATGAGATTTCTAGAAATATAATATATAGTAAAATTATTTTTATATAAATATATATATGTATCATTAAAATATCTATTTTGTAATAATATAAATATTCCAATTTTTCTAAAAATCATAAGAATCGCTTTACATTAAAATACCATAAATTCCATACAAGTTCAATGTTACAATTAAATACCCTATATTATGAAATTAGGATATTTTCACTAGAAATATCACAAATATAAAATCTACATCTATGACAACTCTAAAGACGATAATTAAATACTTGGGGTGTATTTTGAAAATTATACAAAAGTATTTTTTCATAAAACCCTCTCAAGTTCTATAAATTACCCTAAGGACCCTAATAAACATAAGTTTAAACGGGACCAATCTCTTGAGCCTCAGGGAGCCGGAGAAGTGGGTGCTTGCCTATTTAAGGTAGACAATTTAACAACGGTGTTATCAACACGGTAATCGTTTTTGAAAAGACACAAATCCTGCCGCCCATGTGCAGCGGTTACCGATAATATCAAAACAACCAGGACTTCAATTTCTTTTCTAATTGTCTGACTCAGACTGAGTCTCATTAATAATCTGACTTGAATATAATTCAAGTACAATCTACAATTCAACATGAATCCATGAATCCGTATATTCAATATATTCAATCTGTATTGACTGAACTGAACCATTGATATACTTTCATTTATATGATTCTCCAGTTACATTCATTTACTGATATCATGGTTTCGGCAAGTCATCCATATATACAAGACAATACAATTTACAATACAAACACAAACAATACAATACAAGACATCGCGGGGTTTAAGGGGTAGATTGGTACGGAAGGTGTTAAAAGTGGCACGAGACTGCAAGATTAAGACACCTAACTTATATTCAGTTGCTGTTGTACCATGGCATAACGGTTCCTTGTACTTTCCGTTTGCCCTAGTCTCTAGCATATAGAGACTCCTCTCGTATACACCGGCATCCTTCTGTACCAAGCTACAAACAACAGCGTTAACACCAAATACTCATATAATACAACTTTAAAAGCTATCTTCTCTTTCTGTCTATTCTATTTCTCCCTTATCTTTGGGACTTACCGAGCGATTTGTTCGCTGACGACATTCTCTTTCTTTTTCTTTGAATGTCGTCAGGTGATTCGGATCTTTCAAAGATCGAGCCTACCAGCGAGGACTTGGACCAGCTTGCATACGATCCAGAGCTCTAACTACATTGTACACTTTTATTTCAGTACTTTTTATTTTCTGTTATGCCACTGTTTAGGCATTGCTTCTTTCAGATATATTTACTTTTCCATGCATTGTACAAAAAGAATGTGAATAAATAAAGTTATTGTTTTATTATATCTTGTCTCTTATGCATTTATATTTATATTATTTAGATACGCTTAGCGTATTTACTTCAGAGTAAATACGCAGCGGCCTCGTCGCGTCCTCTGCCCGTACACTGGGAAGCGGGACGTGACAAAAGCACAAGCCCTGGTCAATTTTGTCGTCGAGTGCACCATCCCCAGTAAGGAGCCAGAGTCAACGCCAGCCCCCGCAGCTTAACCCTCTCCCGACGGGAAGCCCGACTCAGTCCCTGATTGGATCCCTTACGTCGACGGTTCCTCGACCGAGGAAGGCTGCGATGTCGGCCTCATCATTCGGGGCCCGAACGAGGCAGAAATGGAGTATTCCCTGAAGCTCGGGTTCAAGACCTCAAATAACGTGGCGGAATACAAGGCCTTACTGGTCGGACTGCGCATAGCCTCAGGACTAGGGCTGAAAACGATTCGGATCCGTAGTGACTCCGCCCTAGTCGTCGGCCAAGTGACCGGCCGATTCGAGGCATGGGAGCCTCTGATGGTGAAGTATCTGGCCGCGGTAAGAAGACTGTGAAAGGAATTCAATGAAGTCCAGGTAGAGCAGATCCCCAGACAGCTCAACGCCCAAGCCGACGCCTTGAGTAAGCTGGCATCATCCTACTCAGCCAACAACAAGAGGAGCATCCTATTCGAGGTCTTGCCATGGCCCAGCGTGGAACACGGGGCAACAATACTTCAAGTGTATACAGCCCGGGAAGAATGCCGGGACTGGAGGAAGCCTCTCGTAGAATTCATGAGGAAAGGTACGCTCCCAGAAGATCGGGAAGAAGCTCGCCGTATCCGAGCCAAAGCTCGCCATTTCATCTGGAGCAAGGGGAACCTCTATAAGAAGTCCTTCACTCAGCCCTTGCTGCGATGCGTTAACCACCACGAAGCCGACTACGTCCTCCGTGAGATCTACGAAGGGGTTGGCGACGTGCACCAAGGGGCCCGCACCTTAATCCAGAAGGCATTACTCCAGGGGTACTACTGGCTGACCATTCATCAGGACGCCCAGAAGCTGGTCAGGAGATACAAATGCTGCCAACTCCACGGAAACATACCTTGCCTTCCCGCTACCGAGCTAACCGCCCTAACCTCCCAGTGGCCGTTCTCTCAGTGGGGAATGGATATGATAGGCCAGTTCCCAACCGGTACGGGCGGGCATAAGTACGTCCTTGTCGCGGTGGACTACTTCACGAAGTGGGTCGAGGCCGTTCCCATCAGGAAACCGGATGCCAGCACAACTATTAAGTTCTTGCAGAACAACGTGATACTCCGATTCGGCATCCTGAGGTGCATCATCACCGACCACGGGACAAATTTCGAAAACGAAAGAGTTAAGGAATTTTGCAGCTAATATCACATCCTCATGAAATTTTCCATGGTCGCACATCCCCAATGCAACGAGCAAGCCGAGGTCGCAAATCGGGACGTCCTCCGAGGTCTTCAGACATGCCTAGAAGGACGCTAAGGCAGTTGGGTCGAGGAATTACCCCGGGTCCTATGGGCCCTGTGCACGTCGAGGAAAACCCCCACCGGAGAGACCCCTTTCAGCCTCTGCTACGGAACCGAGGCAATGGTTCCGGCGGAGATCGGGCTCCCCAGCCACCGGGTCGAGCATTTTGACGACGAAGCAAACACCTCAGCCCTACGAACTAACCTGGACATCTTTTATAGAAATGAGATTGGTCTCAGATCAAAGCTGCCGCCTATCAACAGCAAACCGTCCGCTGCTACAATGCGCGAGTCAAGCGTCGCTTCTTCAAGACCGGAGATTTGGTCCTCAGGAGGAACGAGTTCGTCGGTCAAGGCAAGCTGCATAAATTTTCTCCAAAGTGGGACAGTCCATTCCTTGTCTCTGAGGCCCTGTCCGGCGGAGCCTACCGCTTGCAAAACATGGATGGGCGCAAGTTTCCACGGTCTTATAACGCCGAGAAGCTCAAACTGTACCAATAAAAAGAATATCTACGAGCGTGTACTCCTTCTTTCACTAGAGCAATGTAAACTTTTCTCAAGTTCTTTCTGTTCATATAATAAGAAGGGAACAATAAGACATTGCAAAAATAAGAGTTTTATTTATTCCAAAGGGTACTATGGGCTCCTCAGCCGTACATTGAAATAAAAGAAAAATTACAATAGCGGAGGAAGGGGGTGCAGGAAACATTGCTCGTGGTACTCCAAGCATATTTCCACCAGCCGAGCCCTCACCGCCTTGGACCTTTGCCTCTGATACCGCCTGCGAACGTCTGCGTAGTGCCTCAGTTGGTAGCACTCGAGGACGAGTGCCACTGAGCGATCCCGCCGACCAGCCAAGATCAGGCCGAAGCGGCACAAAGACCTCAGCTTACCGACTGCCTCGTCCTTCAGCTGCTCAGACAAGGGGTTGTGCAGCCCTGGCGACGCCCTCCAGATTGAGTACATCAATAGCTAGAGGAAGGGCGAGCGCCGGGGAAGCAACCGGCCAGATTGATCCTCGATGCGGCCTATAACTAGATGTACCGTATCCTCGGTGCAGTTCTGTTCGTACAGGTACACGTCCAGGAAAGTTATGATATCGAGGATGGTGAAAGGGAAAGTGTCCATTCTTACGTTTTAGAGATGAAGAAAGGAGTGCTCAACAAGCCCTTCGCTTTATAGTCCCACTGCGCCCTCAAGAGTCCAACAGTTGCTCGTGCCTTCCACAACTGTACCGCCATGCGGCGGGCATCCCGCCTTTCTCGGCGAAATCGGAAAGACGCGGATCTTACGCTCCGCCTCCCCCACGCGTTAATAACACATGTTGACCACGACAGTCACTCTTCCCGATGTTCGAACGTCGTGGAAGATCAAACAGAACCTCATGACTCAACATGGCAGCAACTCTGCTCGACCCGTCATTAGAAGGCCTCTTACGGCCTCTCCCGCGCTAAGGATCAAAGCCCTCGCCAAAAGGCACTGGGCAGCAACCCTGCTCGTCCCGTCCTTAAGGATCTAAGCCTTCGTTAAGAGGCAACCGGGCTCGCCCTTGCTCGGTTATCCCTGGCTGGTAGTTCCCTACCCCACGACGCCAGGGATCTAAGCCCTCGCCAAGAGGCAACCGGGCTCGCCCCTGCTCGAAAATCCCTGGCTGGTAGCTCCCTACCCCAAGATGCCAAAGATCTAAGCCCTTACCAAGAGGCGACCGGGCTCGCCCCTGCTCGGTTATCCCTGGCTGGTAGTTCCCTACCCAACGACGCAAGGGATCTACGCCTTCGCCAAGAGGCACAGGGCAGTAACCCTGCTCGGCGCGTCCTTAAGGATCCAAGCCCTCGCCAAGAGGCATCGGGTAGCAACCCTGCTCGGCCCGTTCTTAGTAGGCATCATACGTCCCCTCCCGTGCTAAGGATCAAAGCCCTTGCCAAGAGGCACCGGATAGCAACCCTGCTCGGCCCGTCTTTAAGGATCTAAGCTCTCGCCAAGAGGCAACCGGGCTCGCCTTTGCTTGGTTATCCCTGGCTGGTAGTTCCCTACCCCACGATGCCAGGGATCTAAGCCCTCACCAAGAGGCAACCGGGCTCGCCCCTGCTCGGTAATCCCTGGCTGGTAGCTCCCTACCCTAAGACGCCAGAGATCTAAGCCCTCGCCAAGAGGCGACCGGGCTCGCCCCTGCTCGGTTATCCCTGGCTGGTAGTTCCCTACCCTACGACACCAGGGATCTAAGCCCTCGCCAAGAGGCACCGGGAAGCAACCCTGCACGGCACGTCCTTAAGGATCCAATCCCTCGCCAAGAGGCACCGGGCAGCAACCCTGCCCGGCCCGTTCTTAGCCGGCTGATTAGTCGAAAATATTGCATATTTCAGCCGGCAATTTCTTCATCATTTGCACTCATTTAGAAGTGTACGGTATTCATATTTCACATATTAGCAAAACTGTCGCAAAATATCAAATTGCATGTGTTAGACTCTAAAACCGACACGATAAAGGAAATTGACTGCATTTCATGGCATCGCATCATCCCTATATTGTGCAACACTTGTTTTGAGATCTGTGCAGGAAAATCCATAAGAAAGGCCAAAAGTTATACGGTACCGATCAAACATTACGCCAACTCAAAGATTTGGAATCTGGTATTAATGTAAAGGGGATTCAGGAATTCAACATATCATATAAAGCCCCAAGTGTCAACCCAAGACCACTGCAAAGAGCCCAAGCCCCAAGGAGCCTACTTGGCCGCGGAACCGCGGCCTAAGCCGCCTTGTGCCACGGTTCCGCGGTAGTATTACCCCTTCATCATCTCAATTTTGGTGCACAATGCTTCACTCAGGGCCCACATTCAGCTCATATACTTCATTTTCCAGAAGACTCCATAGACTTCTGCCAGATCAGCAAGTTTTGGGACCAACACTAAACTAGCCTTGTATTCTAGAAACTTCTCCCTAAACCCTAGCTTAAACCCTAAGCTAAAGCCTAACAAACTCCTTCTAGAAGCCTCAACAAACTTTTGGAAGGAATTGTAAATTCAAACCTAGACCTAGGGTTTGGGAGATCTATAAATAAGACCCTAGGCTCACTTGTATCATAATCTCTAATCTTGGAAAAATCCCTCCATTAGTTCATCTTCAGCCATTCACTCTCTTCATCTTCTTCCACAAGTCTAGTGAGAGAACTTGTGTGAAACCCTAACCCTAATTCCAATCAAAAGCCAAGATCCCGAGTACCCATCAAGCAAGAAGCCTTGCAACCTTTTATGAGCCGAGCCGATCTTCAACAGAGCAAGTGGTCCGAGCCGATCCGCGACTCACGGAGCCGAGCGACGCCAATTCAACAATTTAGTTTTTCCTCTTGTAGTTCTTGAGCGACTGTAATCAAATTGTTGATATAAATAAAAGGTGATATTCTTTTATCTTGTTTTCTTTAAATTCTCGCATCATGATATCTTTTCAATTCTTGAATACTTTCTGTGTGATGATGTTTGAGTAATACTCCGCTCGTCGAGGAGTCGAGACGATCAATAGAATGATGATGTAATATATCTTAAATCGATTCTTGAGTCCTACGAGTTTTGTAAACCCTAGCAAGTTCAAGAATCGACGACCCAATTCGTTGCGATGCTTTCTTGATTGATATCGCTCGAGATTGGGGAGTTACGATCGTTTCTTGAAATTGTTAGAGGCTAGAATGCGAATGATATCAACGAAAGAACAAGGGCTAAACGATGAAACCCTAGTTTCATCAAGAAAGCCCTAACTCTCGTCGATCATCATCGATCTAGTATCAATCCTTCGAAGGACAAGAACACGAAACCTTGTGATTACATCACGTCTATGGATCCGATCGATTCATACGAGCCTCATTTAGATTCTTGACATTTTGGTTGGAAATATCATCGAAACACCGATTCTTGATTTGTTTATCAGTTTCTTGATTCTTGATTAAACATCGTGACACCTGAATCAATCGATAAATTCTTGAATCATGTTTTCTTTTCTTTTCGATTAACTTTTCGATTCAAACAAATTAAACATAGAAACGAATCGCACAATCCCTGTGGACGATCCGCACTCGCTTACGATCTACAATCGACACCGTAATTGATTGCGGTCAAATATAATTCTTTGATTGTGAATTTTATTCAATATTACCTACACATTGAAATTCATTCGCTTATTTCAATTTACGCAAACAAGAAATCATTACAATCAAATGAAACCGTTATCGGGAATCATTTGAGTATTTGATTTGATACACACAATCGAAATTTACCACAATCAAAATGGCGCCGTTGTCGGGGATCGCGCGCTAATTCGTTTCATATTATAGTTTGAATTGAAAGAATTATTCCATTGTTATTTTGAGATCAAAATTCGTGCAAACCCTAAACGATTTGTTGTGATTCATTGCAAGGAAATCTGGAGCTGTTTGGCAATTGAAGAAATTTTTTGGAAAATACCAGAGAGCTGAGGGAGTCAACAGAAGCTCCCTGAAAAATTTTGGTGCAGTGTTCCCATACTTTGACCGCGGAAGGGCGGCATTAGGAGCCTATTGCGGCGGAACCGCGGCAGGTCTGGGGGGGTCTCTGTGCAATTTTTGTCTCAGGTGATTTCTTACCTTCTTCTCTCTCATCTTTTTAGCTCCAACTAACAAATTTCTGCAGCCTTCTTTGCAAATAATCGCAGCGCCGCAAAAGCAAAATTAAATTTGTGCGTGATTTTGATTTCTTGGTTGTTTGCATTCTAATACGGATATTAAGGGGCACGGCCAAATCCAAATTAGGTGGGGATTTCATTACCCTTCCTAGGCCCCGAAAACCACAAAACTTGCATCCGCATTGACCCACATTAACTAAAAGAAATCTAGAGAAGACTCTAAGGACTGTCGCGCTCAATTAGGACAAGAGAAGGCCGTGGGTAATTCATTGCTTATCCGCGTTTTCTTGTGGTGCCTAAGGCGAGTGTGTCTAAGGCTAGTGGTTTTTAATTAGGCCCACTACTTACGTAGTGGAGTACCTTCCCACTTACCTGGCACTTATCCGGCCACAGGAGGACAAAGAGGCAGTGGAGGATTCTATCCTGCGACTTGTCTTTTGGCAGTTAGGAGCGGTCTAGAGCCGGACCTAGGTGACCACTAGATTCTAGGGTTTGTGTGCTGCATTTGTCTTGTCGCATCATTTTTTTTAAAAATCCGTCTCTTTTTCAAAAAGCAAGCACCGCATTCATTCATTACCCCTAATTATAAGTCAACGCTGCCACTTGTACTAACCCTTTTTAGTGCAAGATAGGCTGGACACGGGATTCTAGTGCCCGTTTAGTCCGCGTACCCTTTATCGACTCCGAAGTCGATATTTCTCCATTTACCTTTTCTTCACCCACACCGATGGATCCGAATCCATCAAACTTCTTTAACCCTAATCTACCGCCGTCCGTTGGTGCGCAGAATCCACCCCGCATCTCTCTCCAGGAGAGGTGCTACCCTATTCGAGGTCCTCTTTCGACCTGCTTATCCACACCACCAGCCAATGGGGATAACTTTGAGATTAAGCCCCAGTATATCAATCTTTTACCCAAATTTCACGAACTCGAGACTGAGGACGCTTACGTTTTCATTACCAAATTTGAAAACGTATGCGCAATGATGGGTACGTCACAACTTTTAGTGGATGCTATGCGTCTACGACTTCTTCCATTTACATTGTGCGATATAGCCGAGAAGTGGCTATATAACACTACCGCACATTCTATTACGAATTGGGAAGAATTCGTCGCTGCATTCCTTAAGAAATTTTACCCAATACAAAAGACAGCTCGAATCCGTAGCGAACTGAATCAATTTGCCCAGCTCCCTGCTGAACCATTTTCAAAATGCTTTGAACGTTTCAAGGATCTATTGGTTCAGTGTCCTCATCACGGCATCCCGAGATGGGAATTGTGCCGAATCATTTATGAGGGCATTAACCCAAACACTAAAGAGAGCCTTGAAAACATGTGTCAAGGTGCTTTTATGACCAAAGATGATGGGGAAGCGTGGAAGTACTTAGAAGAGTTCGCTGAAAAATCACTACAGTGGGAGAGTGGAACCCAACCATTGAATAGGGATGGCGTACACCAAATAGATGTGTCCATAGGTGTTCGAGCTGAGATGGCAGCAATGCAAAAGAAGCTCGACGCTATGGAACACAAATTTGCAGCAGCCTCCCTAAACCCAGTGTCACTCCCCAAAACTGTTTGTGGGTGCTGTTCTGATCCGTCTCATTTAACGGAAGAATGTCCATTAAACTCTGCGTTTCAAGGTCACGAGCATTCTAATGCCGCATTCCAAAGACCTCGAAACGATCCATACTCTTCCACGTACAATCAGGGTTGGAGGAATCACCCGAATTTCGCTTGGAACCAAAACCAATCTCAAAACACGGTTCCAAACACGAATCAATTTCAAAGGGCTCTTCCTCCACCACAACAGCAACCCCTTCAACTCACTCAGCACCCCTATCAGTCACAAAATTTCCAAAACCAGGGCAACACTCCTGCACAGTCTAATCCTATGCAGTCCTGTTCTGACGAGTTCTCTCAATTCACTCAAACCATGAAATCACTTTTATCAAATTTCATAGAGGTTTCGACTGAGGTTAGATCTTCCGTCAGTGAGATAAAGAAAAACTCAGCGTCCCAAGCTGAGAGTATCAGATCGATGTAAGCTGAAATCGCACGCCTAAAAGCCGAAATGAGTGCGAGAGAAAAAGGGAAACTTCCCTCTCAACCCCTACAGAATCCTGGGCATTACAATGTAAATGCCGTCACAACGTTGAGATCGGGAAGAGTGCTGAACAATCATGTCAGGGAAGGTATTGATGATACTGAAAATCATATCAACACCCCGACTGAGACCTTTCCACACACACATACTTCTCCTTCTGATCCTTCTTCTTCTACCACACCATCTTCTCGAGAGCCTATTCTCCATTTCCCACTAGGCTCGACACCTTCTCCCAACCCTTATAGTTCTCCACAGACGGTCCCCACACCTCTTTTGGGACCTCGTCTACCTCCTCTTCCTTCTCCTGTGATGGACCCTGCGCTTATTGTGAAAGCTCCTTACCCGAACCGTTTAAGGGCTAATAGAACGAGTCCTCATATGGAGAAAATTTTGGAAATGTTCAAATAGGTTAACATCAATATCCCTCTCCTAGATGCAATTCAACAAGTCCCCGCTTATGCGAAAATTCTTAAGGACTTGTGCACTAGGAAGAGGAAGACTCAAGTGCCGAAGAAGGTCTTTATGTCTAATAATATCCGCACTGCTTTTATTCCCCAGCTACCAAAGAAACGAAAGGACCCAGGATGTCCTACAATATCGATTTCGATTGGGGGTAAAAACATAAATCGTGCTCTTTTAGACCTTGGCGCAAGTGTTAACCTGCTCCCTTATTCTGTCTATGAGCAATTAGGGATTGGAGAGCTGAAATCTGCTCAATGCACTCTCCAGATGGCAGACCGATCTATCACCAAACCAAGGGGTGAATTAGAGGATGTGTTAATAAAGGTCGGGGAATTTGTTTTCCCTGTAGACTTCATTGTACTTGACACACAGCCTGTAGAAAACCCCCGGAGCCAAATTCCGGTGATTCTGGGTCGTCCTTTCCTTGCCACTTCCAACGCTGTTATAAACTGTAGAAATGATTCAATGAACTTATCATTTGGAAATATGACCATTGAACTAAACATCTACAAAGTTGGAAGTCAGCCATCAGAACCCTCTGCTCATATTTTAGATGTGTGCTCTGTCCACGAGATCGCTCCCGATAGTTGTGGAGCTGAGGATCTTTGCTTTCTAGATCTCGACGACATTAACACATCTCTGCTTGATCTTACACATGATCTTAGTGAGGACACTTTACCTACACTTGAGTCCTGCACTCCTGACTTTTCTCCACCCGAGTCTGTATCTTTCACAGGCTCTGAGCTTCTTTATAAATCCAAAAATCACTTAATGATCTCACCTTCTATCATTTCTCCGCCTGAGTTAGATCTCAAAATTTTACCTTCTCACCTTAAATATGCATATCTAGGTGAGAATGAGTCTTTACCGATTATCATATCCGCTTCTCTTGCATCAGAGCAAGAGAATGCACTTTTATCGGTATTGAGATCTAACAAAGAGGCGTTTGGTTGGAGTATGGCGGACATCAAAGGGATTAGTCCCTTGATAGTTGAACATCATATACATGTGATGGATGATGCCAGACCAACCCGAGAACCACAGAGACGGTTAAATCCCGTCATGAAGGAAGCAGTCATGAAAGAGATCGTCAAATGCCTAGATAATGGTATTATATACCCCATCTCCGATAGCCAATGGGTGAGTCCTATACATGTCGTTCCTAAGAAATCCGGCATCACTGTTATAACCAATGAGGCAAATGAGTTGATTCAGACACGCGCCCAAACTGGGTGGCGTGTATGTATTAATTATAGAAAACTCAATGCTGCCACGAGGAAAGACCACTTTCTTCTACCATTCATTGATCAAATGCTGGAACGCTTAGCGGGACGAGAGTATTATTGCTTTATGGACGGATACTCAGGCTATAATCAGGTCCCCATCGCCAAAAAGGATCAAGATAAAACCATTTTTACTTGTCCTTTTGGTACCTTTGCTTACAGTCGCATGCCCTTTGGGTTATGCAATGCTCCCGCTACCTTTCAGCGGTGTATGATGCGGATATTCTCTGATATGGTAGAGAATTTTCTGGAGATCTTTATGGACGATTTCTCGATTTTTGGAGACTCTTTTTCTGATTGTCTATCGAATCTTGACGCTGTTCTTACTCGTTGCAAAGAGAAGAACTTGACATTGAACTGGGAAAAATGCCACTTTATGGTCCAAGAAGGAATTGTACCTGGACATGTCATTTCACAGAAAGGCATTGAGGTTGACAGAGCTAAGATAGATGTCATTCAAAACCTCTCTCATCCCAAAAGCGTCAAAGATATTCGATCTTTCCTCAGCCATGCGGGCTTTTATAGGAGATTCATTAAGGACTTTAGCAAAATTGCTAGACCTTTAACTCTTCTCCTGGCCAAGGATACGACCTTCCATTTTGACTCGGACTGCGAGACAGCTTTCGACTCACTTAAACACTCACCCACTTCAGCCCCCGTGTTATCATCACCAAACTGGGACTACCCCTTTGAGCTGATGTGTGACGCATCTGATTTTGCAGTAGGTGCAGTCTTAGGACAGCACATTGATAAGATGCCATACGTGATATACTATGCAAGTAAGACCCTGAATGATGCGCAAATCAATTATACAACCACAGAAAAAGAACTCTTAGCGGTTGTATTTGCATTAGAAAAATTCAGGCCTTACTTAATTGGCTCGTCTATAGTTGTGTATACTGACCATTCCGCTTTAAAACATCTTCTGGCGAAGAAAGATGCAAAAGGTCGACTAATACGTTGGATCCTTCTGTTACAAGAATTCGATCTTGTTATCAAAGATAAGAAAGGATATGAAAACGTAGTAGCTGACCATCTTTCACGCATCATTTCTTCTCCTGTGACCCTGCCGATTAATGACTCGTTCCCTGATGAACAACTCTTGAGCATATCCGCTGAACCATGGTTCAGGGATATTGTGAACTATCATGCCACGGGACTTATACCTAGCGATTGGTCAAAACAGGACAAATATCGTTTTCTATCCCAAGTAAAACACTTTTACTGGGACGAGCCCTATTTGTTTAAATATTGTCCTGATCAGATCATTCACCGGTGTGTCCCGAATGAAGAGTTCAAGAGTGTTCTTTCATTTTGTCATGATCAGGCCTGTGGGGGTCACTTTGGTCCTAGAAAGACAGCGGAGAAGGTTTTGCAATGTGGATTTTATTGGCCGACCTTATTCAAGGACACATTTGAGTATTGCAAAACCTGTACACAATGTCAGTATACGGGTAGAATATCCCAGAGGAATGAAATGCCTCAGCAACCCATCTTGGTTGTTGAAATATTTGATGTTTGGGGCATTGATTTTATGGGTCCCTTTCCCAACTCCTTTGGGAATTTGTACATATTGCTGGCGGTTGACTATGTCTCAAAGTGGGTAGAAGCCATTCCATGTCGCACTAATGACAAGAAAGTTGTCATTAAGTTCTTGAAAGAGAATATCTTCTCGCGATTTGGACACCCACGCGCTATCATCAGCGACAATGGGACACATTTCTGCAACAGGTCTTTTGAGACTCTGATGCGAAAATACTCAATCAACCACCGACTTTCTACACCCTATCATCCCCAAACGAGCGGGCAGGCTGAAATCTCAAACAGACAAATCAAACTTATCCTGGAGAAAACTGTTGCTAAAAATAGAAAAGTCTGGTCGACCAAACTGACGGATGCTCTTTGGGCATTTCGAACTGCATATAAAACCGACCTAGAAATGTCTCCATATAGGATAGTGTTTGGAAAAGCATGTCATTTACCCGTCGAGATAGAGCATAAAGCATTGTGGGCTATAAAAGAAATAAATTTTGATCTAAACCTTGCTTGCAACTTTCGGAAGCTGCAACTTAATGAGCTAAGCGAACTCCGCGATGAAGCTTATGATAACGCTGTAATCACAAAGAATAGGACTAAGGTTTTTCACGATAAAAACATTTTGAGGAAAACATTTTCACCTGGTCAACGAGTCTTTCTTTATGATTCACGATTACACCTTCATGTGGGTAAGCTCCGATCTCAATGGAAGGGACCTTTTGTTGTGCGGTCTGTATACCCGCACGGGGCAGTAGAAGTAGAAAATGTTAAAAACGGCACCTTTTTAAAAGTAAATGGACATAGACTTAAGCCGTATTTTTCCACTGACCCCACGGAGGAGCTCTTGTTCTTACAAGAGCCAGTTTATTTGGATTAAAATTCCTCCGTCTCACCTTCATGTCCAGTATATCACTGCATCATCTTTTGAATGAAGGTGAGTAAAAAGAGTAAGTTTGGGGGAAGTTCTTCACTTATATATTTTGCCCCCACTAATAATTCCCCCCAGGCTTACAGTTTTTGTAGGTATAGCGATTGGCAACAGTGAGGACACTGTTGAAAACAAGTTTGGGGGAGGTTTGTGCTTATTTTTGCATCATTTGCATAATCACAAAACATTTCTTTAAAAATCTATAAAAATAAAAAAAAATTCAAAACCCATAAAAATTTAAAAATTTTCAAGTATAAAAATAATTTTAATATTTACATTTTTTGTACATAAATAAGATAATGAAAGTTTAGATAGTGAACAATTACATCCATGAAATTAGAAAAATTTAAGAAAACTAAGAAAATTAGAAGTTTTCTTATACGAACTAGTAATAAGTAGTTATGAGCCGTTGTCCCAAGGGTTAGTAAGATGAAGGACGTCACTAATCTGAGGATAAAAATAAGTCTGAAAAATAGTTTATATTCTAGAAGCCAAACATTTTGAACGTTGATACCTGCTATTCGCACTTACACACGTCTTAAAGCCTGGGATAGTAGAGGATACCTTGAAATGCTCTTGTCTTAAAGCCGATATATGAAGGAAATAAAAAAAAAAAATGAATGAAGAAAATATAAAGTGGTGAGAAAAATGGACACTGGTTTTGTTATCACCAAGGGCAATAAAAATATATAGCGAGGGTGCCTCTTCACCTAGTGCCCTAAGGCCAACTGGTCTGGGAGTCACTGCTATGCCTGAGGTGGTGCAAGACGAGAAAAATACACCAAGTAAGCAAGCACAGGAGTAATCGGTCGGTTAGTACCTCAAGAAGTATTAACGGTCGCATGAAAGTGTGTGAGCAATCTCATCAAAATATTCATTAATTAAAAAGTACTGAGGCTGATGGGCAAGAGTACGATAGCTTGAATTGAATTCTCCGGGTGTCGGGATGCCTTTACACACACGCAGGGTTATATGATCGATGTTTGGAAGAAACATAGGGATGAAGAATAAGACGATGTTTTATTAAGGGAGGACGTGATTTCTAACATCTTTTCATGACCATTAAGATAGGGCTCATGACAACCGAAAAACTAGCTTAGTTGGAAACCCTAATTTTCAAAGCTTTTCTTCTACGATTCTTTTCTTTAAATGTAATATTCATGATCTTTCTTTTATTATTGGATTTTGTGGGTGCAATCCGCTGAAAACCTTCAGGAGACAACACTCCTCCTACTAGGGACACCTAGAGGTTTAAAGGCTTGTTGCACATGCTCAGTGCAATCGTGTTGCCTACGAAAGTGTGCTAGTTAGTTTTTCTCTTTCTTTATTTTCTCCTTCTCTTTTTAATAAACAGTTCGCTCGAGACGATCGAAATTAAGTTTGGGGGAATTTGATTAGTCGAAAATATTGCATATTTCAGCCGGCAATTTCCTCATCATTTGCACTCATTTAGAAGTGTACGGTATTCATATTTCACATATTAGCAAAACTGTCGCAAAATATCAAATTGCATGTGTTAGACTCTAAAACCGACACGATAAAGGAAATTGACTGCATTTCATGGCATCGCATCATCCCTATATTGTGCAACACTTGTTTTGAGATCTGTGCAGGAAAATCCATAAGAAAGGCCAAAAGTTATACGGTACCGATCAAACATTACGCCAACTCAAAGATTTGGAATCTGGTATTAATGTAAATGGGATTCAGGAATTCAACATATCATATAAAGCCCCAAGTGTCAACCCAAGACCACTGCAAAGAGCCCAAGCCCCAAGGAGCCTACTTGGCCACGGAACCGCGGCCTAAGCCGCCTTGTGCCACGGTTCCGCGGTAGTATTGCCCCTTCATCATCTCAATTTTGGTGCACAATGCTTCACTCAGGGCCCACATTCAGCTCATATACTTCATTTTCAAGAAGACTCCAGAGACTTCTGCCAGATCAGCAAGTTTTGGGACCAACACTAAACTAGCCTTGTATTCTAGAAACTTCTCCCTAAACCCTATCTTAAACCCTAAGCTAAAGCCTAACAAACTCCTTCTAGAAGCCTCAACAAACTTTTGGAGGGAATTGTAAATTCAAACCTAGACCTAGGGTTTGGGAGATCTATAAATAAGACCCTAGGCTCACTTGTATCATAATCTCTAATCTTGGAAAAATCCCTCCATTAGTTCATCTTTAGCCATTCACTCTCTTCATCTTCTTCCACAAGTCTAGTGAGAGGACTTGTGTGAAACCCTAACCCTAATTCCAATCAAAAGCCAAGATCCCGAGTACCCATCAAGCAAGAAGCCTTGCAACCTTTTATGAGCCGAGCCGATCTTCAACAGAGCAAGTGGTCCGAGCCGATCCGCGACTCACGGAGCCGAGCGACGCCAATTCAACAATTTAGTTCTTCCTCTTGTAGTTCTTGAACGACTGTAATCAAATTGTTGATATAAATAAAAGGTGATATTCTTTTATCTTGTTTTCTTTAAATTCTCGCATCATGATATCTTTTCAATTCTTGAATACTTTCTGTGTGATGATGTTTGAGTAATACTCCGCTCGTCGAGGAGTCGAGACGATCAATAGAATGATGATGTAATATATTTTAAATCGATTCTTGAGTCCTACGAGTTTTGTAAACCCTAGCAAGTTCAAGAATCGACGACCCAATTCGTTGCGATACTTTCTTGATTGATATCGCTCGAGATTGGGGAGTTACGATCGTTTCTTGAAATTGTTTGAGGCTAGAATGCGAATGATATCAATGAAAGAACAAGGGTTAAACGATGAAACCCTAGTTTCATCAAGAAAGCCCTAACTCTCGTCGATCATCATCGATCTAGTATCAATCCTTCGAAGGACAAGAACACGAAACCTTGAGATTACATCACGTCTATGGATCCGATCGATTCCTACGAGCCTCATTTAGATTCTTGACATTTTGGTTGGAAATATTATCGAAACACCGATTCTTGATTTGTTTATCAGTTTCTTGATTCTTGATTAAACATCGAGACACCTGAATCAATCGATAAATTCTTGAATCATGTTTTCTTTTCTTTTCGATTAACTTTTCGATTCAAACAAATTAAACATAGAAACGAATCGCACAATCCCTGTGGACGATCCGCACTCGCTTACGATCTACAATCGACACCGTAATTGATTGCGGTCAAATATAATTCTTTGATTGTGAATTTTATTCAATATTACCTACACATTGAAATTCATTCGCTTATTTCGATTTACGCAAACAAGAAATCATTACAATCAAATGAAACCGTTATCTGGAATCATTTGAGTATTTGATTTGATACACACAATCGAAATTTACCACAATCACCGGTCTCTTACGGCCCCTCCCGCGCTAAGGATCAAAGCCCTTACCAAGGGGCACCGGGAAGCAACCCTGCTCGACCCGTCCTTAAGGATCTAAGCCCTCGCTAAGAGGCAACCGGGCTCGCCCTTGCTCGGTTATCCCGGGCTAGTAGTTCCTTACCCTGACGACGCCACGGATTTAAGCCCTCGCCAAGAGGCAACCGGGCTCGCCCTTGCTCGGTAATCCCTGGCTGGTAGCTCCCTATGTAACATTTCAGAAAAAAAAAATATTAATTTTGGGAATTTATATAATTTAATAATAAATATTATGAATATTTTTATGATGCGTGTTCCCGCCAAAATTTTGGCTCAAAACCCGTTCCAATAAAAAATAAATAAATAAATAAATAAATAATAATAATAAAGGAGAAAACCTCCCTTTCAGAGCAAAGCTCTGTTCAAATCCCAAGGCGGGAAATGAAGCAATGCTTCTGTTTCCCCCAATCAGAGCAAAGCTCTGTTTTAAAAGATAATAAAAATCAGATCTTAAAATAAAGAAGCAACGCTTCAGCTAACTTGCGTTCTGCGCTGCGCGACACGTGGCAGCGCAGTTGCGCTGGGCGACACTTGGCAGCGCAGTTGCGCTGGGCGACACTTGCCAGCGCAGTTGCGCTATACGTGGCAGCGCAGTTGCGCTGGGCGACACTTGCCAGCGCAGTTGCTCTGCGCGACACGTGTCAAGCATAGTGCGCTTACGCCAAACAAAAAAATTCTGGAAAGATGTTTCTCAATCTTGTTAAAAACAAGAAAATTGTCTTCTGTAAAACAGAAGCCCTTGGATCAAAGATCCAACGGCGGGGAAAAATCCCCAAATCACTCAGAGAAAGATCTCTTTAACTAATTTAACAAAACTAATGGCACTATAAAAAGGCCCCTAGATCCCAACTCACAAAAAAAAAACACAGAGAGAACTCCTCTAAAGAAAATTTTGAGAAGAACTCAAACAGAGAAAAAGGTAAACCCTTTGAATAAAAAAGAAGAATTTCTTCTGAAAAGATCATTGATCTAAAAACAAGATCAAGGATTTTCAATAAAAAATATAATAAACAACAAAGGCATTGCCTTTTGATGAACCACTGGTTCTTTGAAAACAAGAAAATTTGTTTTCTTTGATCTAAAATTGATCAAAATAATAAAACGGTGCCCTGCGCTTGTAAATCTGCACTGTTGCGCTCCTGGGTTGGCGCAAGCCACCAGGGAGCGCCACGTGTCAGGTCCAGAGTAATCTGCGCTATGCGCTGTTAAAATAGAGCACTGCTCTCATGAATTGGCGTAACCCACTAGAGCGCGCCATGTGTCAGAAGAGCAACAGCGCAGTGCGCTGCGCTTGCGCTCACCAGAGCGTGACACGTGTTACCTCCATATGGACTTGCGCCTTGCACTCCTCAATCAGCGCAAAGCGCCTGACAAGTCACGTGGCGCTCTGTCAGATTAATTAATGCAGCGCATTATTAAAAGACAGAGCCCATTTAAAAGGCCCAATGGACCAAAACAAATGCTCTGCATTATAAAAAAAAGGGACAGAGCCCAACTTAAAAGGCCTAACAGGCCAGAATAAAATACAGTCCAGGGCAGAGCCCTAATTAAGGTCTAATAGGCCTAATGCAAATAAAAATGTTGAATATCTTCAATTGGATTTAGCCCAATCATGGCCGTAAGTCATCAAATTAAACTGACTGGGCACGGCTGCTCTCTTAAATTAATTTACACCTGGTTCAAGGGTACATCTCTGAACTTCTCTGACACCTGTCGTTGTAATTCTTCAATGTCTTCAGAGAGGTGACGGGTCCCGACGGCCATACATTCAATGGACCACCACGTCCCTAAACTGGAACATGGACCACCACGTCCCTAAACTGGAACAATAGAGCCCCCAAACGCTCTCTTATCGGATCTAAACGATCCCGTTTAAGTTGATCTTAGCCTCAAATATGGCTAACGTATCCTTAAACATTCAAACAGACTTTAGTCCCAAATTGGACTATAAGACCCTCAATCAACTTTGGTTCAAGGGTACATCTCCGAACTCCTCTGACACCTGTCGTTGTAATCCTTCATCGTCGTCAGAGAGGTGACGGGTCCCGACGGCCATATATTAAATGGACCATTACGTCCCTAAACTGGAATAATAGAGCCTCTAAATGCTCTTCCGTTAAGTTGATCTTAGTCTCAAATAGGACTAACGTATCCTTAACGAACGTTTAAGTTGATCTTAGCCTCAATATGGCTAACGTATCCTTAAACTAAAACACCAAACCCAAATCTAAGTAAATACGGATTTGGACTAATCCACGTCCTACGAGTGACGGCATAACTTAGTCTCCGTATACAATCCACGGGCATCCACAAACAAACAAACACACACGACACGAAGTGAAATTTCTGGAGAAGGAGAAAGTTGTTACCGCGATGCGGTAGCGTAATTAACTGCAGGGGCTTGCGTCTGCAGGGAAGAGCGTCCCCACAATCAAAAACCCCTCAAACGAGGGGGAATCTGACGAAGTCTGCTACATCGGCCGCATCCGTCTAAACTTCCGATACACGGTGCCATAAATCAACTTGGTATCTTCGGAGAGCTAGACGGATAAAACCAATTAGCATCTGTCCCGAATTTCAGGCAAGACGTCCAGTCTTGCGCCGTCTTTCGAAGGGGAACAATGCGGTATAATTATATACCGATAAATTGGGAAATATTTGAAAATTATGTTAATTATTGAATTTGAAAGAGATTATGAGAATGGAGCACTCATAGATTTTTATATAATTAATTTTATGCTATATTAATGCTAAACGCGATTAAATTCCGCTAATCTTGCATTTAAGGTTGGTTATGCATTTTGACATGCACAATTTCATGTTACAAACCTTATTACATTTTTTCTATGTTACCATGGTTTCATTTGCAAGAAATGGGTTTTTGAATTTTGTTTTAAAGAAAAGAAAAGAAAAAGAAAAAGGATTTAAAATGTGGTATGGTGAGAGGTATGTGCAAGAGAGAGAAGGAGAGGGGTTTCCTTTGACCTTGGCCATTCTTTCTTCACTTCATCACCTTCATCATCTATCTCCCGTTCACCTCCATGGTTGCCTCCCTCCTCCATCACCTCTACCTTTTCATTACAACCCCAAAACTACATCAAAACCATTCACCCCCTTCAAAAAAAATATGCACAAGCTTACTACAAGCATGAGAGATCAAGAAAAATTGAATTTTGAAGACTTGGGGCAACTCAAGAAAATCGTTGAGTTGTCAAATGAGGTACTTTCTTCACCATTAGTGTAGTAATCCACTTCCTTTAGCATATATACATGTTTATAAGTGTTTTAGTGAGGTTTTGTGAGCTTTAAAAATTCCTAGATGAGGTTTGAGAGATTCTTGAGTTGTGTTGGTGCTATTGAGCTTTAGTGGTGACCTTAAACCCCCCCATAGTGTTAGAAACCCAGGCCAAACAGAAACAAACCAAACTTGGATTAGAAATTTCAAAATGTCGGTTTTGTGTGTAATTGGTGGCCTCCAGGGAATCTGGAGTGACCCGGGAGTTTTACTGAAAAAACAAACAACACCATTAACCTAGATTGAGCACTAGGAGGCCACCCTGCAAAGACGAACCAAAATGGAGCATATTTGGCCGAGGTGACCGGAATTCTAGGGATTGTGGCCGGCCACCTTGTAGAGATTTGGGTCTAGGTTTGGTATGTAGCTCATATGACCCTTATACATCACCCCAGTATTGTTTGTTTATCCCAATTTCACCTAAACTAAAATCTGGAGCAAGTTTTCATGAGTTGCTGTATTGTTTTATAACTTTCCTTAACTTGAAATTTTGGTAATTGTGTTTTGTATCGGTCACTTGACGTTTGTACGTCGATATCGAGTGTTATTTGGCTCTTTTGTATGAGTAGACCATATGTTTTAACCTATGTGCAATTCGTGTGATGTTTTGGTTTTCGTGCATGATTTCTGTTTACGATACTTTGTGTGTGTATATGTAGATACCTTCAAGTGAACTTTTAACGATGAGGAAGATAATGGCGACATCGACTTCGGCAAGTAAGGATCAAGGTGAGTAGATATATATCTACGGGGGAAGTCGGGTGGATGGCGTATAGCACCCTCGCAGTTCGTAGTGTAGCCTATGATATATCATGTATATATACATGAATATGTGTTATGTGAAACATTACTTATTAGCTAGAAAGGTTTTAGGAAATCATGGGTTAAATTTTAGTGTATTGGATGATAGCGTCGTTAGATAGTTTTTAGTCGCGAAATCCTAGAGTAAAGTTTTGCACAAGCGCAAACACACATGCATACATTTGTTTTCTTGAGCGTATATGGGGATACACACACACACACACACATACATATATACATACATACATACATACATATATGTATATGGGTATGCGTGTATGTGTGTGTGTGTGTGCGTGTGTGTGTATGGATGATGAGGATGGTATATGATACTTAGAGATGAGTCGATGTAATTTGGGCATGATATCACGAGATCGGTGATGTGACTTGGTTCGTATTATGAAATACGACATGATATTTTAGCCGGTCCTTAGGCGATGTGTTTTCATACACACGCATATATATATATATATATATATATATATATATATATATATATATATATATATATATATATAGAGAGAGAGAGAGAGAGAGAATAATGGAGAAAAGAGGCCATAGGAGGGAATTTCTTCCTATGGCGTCGAAAAAACACACCATCCATCATGTTTTCCGACGATCGGAATCCATCATCTTCATCGTTATCATCTAAGATGTGGGTACACCAAATTTCATATGATTCTACAACTTTTTCACCGTTGATTTAGCAATGTAAAAAGTTCTATTGTCGGTAAACCGTTAATTTTGAACCCACTAATTCAACGGTGAAAAAGTTATAGAATCAAATAAAATTTGGTGTATCCATATCTTAGATGATAACGATGAAGATGATGGATGCCGATCGTCGGAAAACACGATGGTGGTTGTATTTTTTCGACACCATAGGAGGAAATTCCCTCCTATGGCATCTTTCCTCCATTATTCTCATATATATATATATATATATATATATATATATATATATATATGTTGATGGTATCGGAATGTACTAGACTTTAGATCAATAGCCCTAATTTAGGATATGATGATAAGGATACCAGATGAATAATGAGATAAATATGATATTCGACCCGTACCCAGATTTGAGATGCCGTACGATGGATTTACCGTACGAGAGATAATTATGATGATAGATCCGCACTCTTGACTTGAGAATGTCATATTATATATTGTATCGTGCGTGATACTATTGAGGCGGGATTACCGACTACTAGATATAAATATCGACTCAGACTTAGATGGTTTTCCTTACCCTTTCGATTAGTCTGTTAGTTTAGTTCTGTAGTTTACTTAGTAGATGTTAAACTGGGCCCGAGTCATACTTATTTCCAAAACTAACGAATCGTGAGTATTTTAAAGACAGGCCAAGGGATACTACGGATATTTCAAAGGACGTACCTTTTCTTAAAAACACCGTAGCCCCTATTTTCTAAACGCCACGATTCGTGCTATTTAAATGCCAAATGGTATAACTTGTGTATATTAATGTAGATTCTTCATTGTTGCGTTTATTATTCATTTTCCGCATATTCTTGCTATTCGCATCGCATCGCATGTTTAAATATGCTTTTATTGTTATATTGAACCCATGTTATCAGGACACCAGCACCATTACCGATGATGCGTATGTCTACGAACACTTACTTGCTGGCTCACACACATCATCATCGGTAATTACCATATCACGTACAGTTTAGAGAATATTAATTCATTGATATCGCTTGCTAGCTGATAGTTCCGATAATCATTACTGTGCTAGATTAGATATTGCATTTATTACTGAGATACTTCATGCATTTATACATTCATTTGTCATGAAATATTATGGAGCTTTATACCAGTATTCACAGTCTATTGACATCGTGATTTTGAGATTTCGGATTTCCATAAGATTTATGGATTTGGAGAAACCGCAAGGATTTTATAAACTGATTATTATTTCTAAAGATAGAAAATTGCGGTTTTCTCATGATATGATTTGAGATATGTCCACCATGAGTTTTCTCGGCTCTTGACTGATATCATACACCCGATTCGGGAAGGAGGAGGAACCGTCTGTGGGTGCATGGTGGACCCGGTGCGGTACCCCGGGGCAAGATGGTCGCAGATGATGGCATTGAGCCGGCAGGGGAGCAGTACCGACCGATTATTGTGACGCGGCGGATATCCGGAGGATACTGACGTGGTCTTGACATTTGATGATATGGGCCAGTCCGGAATGCCGGAGCCCTAGATATTGAGATTTGATGTTACGGGCCAGTCCGGAATGCCGGAGCCTGAGATATTGAGATAGCGAGATATATATTTTGTGTCGATGCTAGACGCTGATTCTCTGTTGATTTCATTGATGATACTTCGATTTTATATAGAAATCTCACTAAGATTTGAAAACAGTTTTCTCATTCATATGTATTATGTTTTCATGCATTCATACATCATATTTATGATATGTTACTACCTGAGGCACTGACACGAGCACTCGGTATTACATTTATGTATAAATGTTTACCCTTGCCATTATTATATGCTTCAGGCTTTATTATTTTAAGCTATTACAATCGTATGACCTAGGATTGAGTCATACATGCGATTTCTGTTTGGTGATGTTTTCTACTCACGAGTTGGCAACTCATCCCGTTGTGCCACAGTTTTTGCAGGTTTTGCCGTACAGGTTTTCTTGACGGCTTTGCTGGCACACTACTTCATTCCGGGGGATTGCTTTGGTAGGTGGGTTCACTCGTATCGTGACCACCATTGTACTTTATTATTTCAGTTGTATCTAGTAATTTCATCAACCAGGCTTGTATTATTTATAGACTTAGAAGACTAGTGTATATTCTTTCGACCTTAGAGTCGCGCTTGTATTATTATGGTTTTCTTGATGATATTGGTTTTCCTTTTGAGTTTTGATCCTCGCCCTTCGGCGTTGTATGTTATATTGCTGCGTGGTTGTGACCGCCAATTGGCGAAGAGCTAGCTTCCGCTTGGGGACGCCTTTATATATATTTCATGTGTTGTACCCGTTTGGGGCCAGTATTTACAAAGGAGACTCTGCCGAAATTTTCGGGAAAATATGATGTTGCTTTTAAATGTTTAATACCATTTATTTAATTAAAACCACTTGCTTTAAACAAGTTTTCCGTCACTTCTTATTTAAAATGGTTTAGATTTCTGGGCTTTTGGCTTACTTGAATTAGTTGGGGTCCTATAGACTTTATATGATTCAAGTGCCAGTCGCGTGCCATTTCGGGTCGTGACACCCTACCCTGAGACGCCAGAGATCTAAGCCCTCGCCAAGAGGCGACCAGGCTCGCCCTTGCTCGGTTATCCCTGGCTGGTAGTTCCCTACCCCACGACGTCAGGGATCTAATCCCTCGCCAAGAGGCAACTAAGCAGCTTCATTGCTCAGTCCATCCTTAGCAGGCCTTTTACGGCCCCTCCCGCGCTAAGGATCAAAGCCCTCCCAAAGAGGCGACTGAGCAGCTACCCTGCTCGGCCATCCCTGACTGGTAGTTCCCTACCCCACGACGCCAGGGATCAAAGCCTCGCCAAGAGGCATCGGGCAGCGACCTTGCTCGGTCCATCCACGTCTAAGCGATCTCCACCTCGACTTCGGGGCCATGGAGATACCGTCCTTTCACCGGTCTTTGCACACTTGGAAAATTATTGAATTCAACTCGACGTGCAATCGCTAGACGAAATACCGACCTAAAGATGAAAGCAGTACTGTGCAAGTACAAATGATTACCACAAACAAAAGGAAAATGCGCACGTAAAGAAACTGCAAAATGGATTTTCTATTCACAAAAATCAAAAGTATTTACATAGGTATTATGGACTCCCCAGCCTTACAAAAACGCTCGGAGGCCTACAAAATTTTAGCGCAAACAAAATGAAGAGGCGGGGAAGTTCAGGCCTCAGAGATAGGGCGAACCCCAATGAGCTGCGCGTCCACTACGACCACCAGGGCGGCATAATCAGGGTCGGCACCCACGGCGGGAGCCTCCGCATGGGAGACGGGGCTACCGACTTGTCCTCCATGACCCACCGGGTGCCTTTTCCCCTGCGACGTTTCCAGGGACGTTCCCCCGCGCGTCTTCCTCACGAGGGTACTCCTCCCGAAGCTTGCCGTCAGGGAACTCCGGCATCTGGGCCTTAACGGCGTTGAGGGCATCGTGCCAAATAATGCCAGCGGTTGCAGCAAGGTCGGCGTAGAAGAGGTCCGACTCTTTGTAGCTCTCCACCGCCTTCGATGCCAGAAGCTCGGCCTTTGACGTCTGGAGCTCGGCATGCCTCGTCCCCTCCTTCGCCGCCTCGTTTTCTTTTCGGAGGGTGCTCGCCGTCTTCTTCAAAGTGGCAACGAGCACCTGAGAGTCTTACCATTTGGCCTCGGCAGCTCGGGCGGCCTCTCGGCACCGGGCGACCTCCTGACTCCCGGCCGCCACCCGGTCTTCAAGGGCAGCGATTCTCTCCATCGCCGCCCCCAGCTCCTGTCTTGAGCTCTCCTCGCGGCCTGCGACCTGCATCGCCGGGGCTATCTCCTCGTCCTTCATGTTGACGACGAGGGCGACGTGCTGGAGGACCTGAAGAAAAGGAAGAGGGTTAAAAAGGGAAGGGAGGCGCCCGATCACGCGAACAAAAATGCTGCATAAAGAATGAGGTGGAGTGCAAACACTAACCTGCATGGCCTTTTAAGTTATGGCCGCCATTTGGGCTCGGAAGGTCCCTCGAGGGATTCTACCCCCGGCCGATCTCTCCATCTCAGAGAGCAGGCTGTCAGCGACGGAAAGCCCCGAGGGCACCTCGAAGCGAAGCTCCCCATCGTCCACGAGGATTGGGGAAGCCACGGAGCGGGGCTCTGTCCCGTGAAACCTTTCGAGGAGCGACGCGGGAGAACCAATCTCGGCTCCCACCTCGGGAGCCCGGGGCTCCTGCTCCGGAGCACGCTTACGGACCGGCGCGCGGGTGGACTCGGGGGCCCAAGGAGCGTTTGGGCCCCTGGATGGAGCTGCCGCCGGCGGGGATGAAACCGGCGGGGCCGGAGCTGACGACGGGCGAGAAGGGCCAACGCCTCCGGCCTTCTTCCCTTTCTTCACATCAACCATTGCTGCCCGGAACTTGTTTAGGTCCATAGGTTCTGCATAAGACAAAATACAGAGGATTCAGCAATGCCAGGAAAGTAAAAGAATACACAAGTCCAAACAGGTCGCTTGAGAGCTCCTAACTTACCCGCGTGCTGGGCGGGGCTGAACCCGACCCAACTGAGGGCCCGCTCAGACAGCAGCACATCGACCCGAGGGAGGGGCTCCCACTCTGACACCGCCACTGCGTTGGCATCATTCGACCGACTCACTCGTGGACAGCTGGCCCCTTGCCACTGGGCGGGCACAAACCAATCCTCGCCCTCGGGCGGGGCCACAAACAAAAACTTCTTCTTCCATTCGTGAATTGAAGAAAGTACTATGACGACCCCCGACCCGGCGGCGTCCTCCCGTTGTCTCCTAAAAGAGATGTATACCCAACTCGGCTCGCCCTTGCGAGCGCCATGATGATTTTTGTAGCAAAGAGAAGATACGAGAAGGCTCAGGCTGAAGGGGATCAGACTCAGTTTCAACCGGATCAGGAACCCGAGGAGGATCCTCCAAGAGTTCGGCACTAGCTGGCCCGGGGCTAACCCGAAACAATTCAACGCCGCACACACCTTAGGGGAGAAGGGCAGACGCATCCCGGCCCAAAAGGCTTTCAGGTACAAGGCAATCTCATTGCCCCGTACCTGGTTTGCCCTCTCCCCCTCCTCGGCCAGACGAAGCGAATAGCCGGGAGGAATGAGGAAACGAGTCTTGATGTTGGCGAGCTCCTCTGCACGCCTCAATGAGGATCGCACGGCAAGAACACCCGCGACCTGTGCACTGGGGACCGCCCCCGTCGTATGACCCCGGGGAGCATTACTAACCCTAACTCCCCGGGGGGACTCCGACTCAGAGAAAGAAGAGGAAGAAGTAGAAGAGGAAGCTCCAGAAGACTCTCTAGATTCTACCCGGACCACATTTACAGACTCCTCAGAAGAAGACATCTAACATGATCAAAGTGGGATGTCCTCAGGAAATCAAACGCAAGGAATCCGACCTGTGGAGAAGAGAGCCGAGCTTACACGACTAGGGATGAGGAAATTATGAGGAGGTATGGGTCCTGATGGGGATCCCACCTCTATTTATAACTGCCGGCGTACGCATCCTACAGCTCCGATCGCTTCCCGCCAAAACAACGTTTCACAACCGACAGCCGGCAGTGTTCCACCTATTGCGCTCGCGTTGGGCTCGTCCCATCGGGCGTGGGAACTCCCGCGACACGTCTCTCCAGCCAACCAACGCCAGACACATGGGTTGTCGCTTCGACGAACGTGTACACAATCCGGCGCTTCCCTTTGATGCGAGATCTCTCCCCTGATCCGCTGACGCCATCAAGAAAATACTACTCTCTGCCCGGGAATGCACGCCGACGATATTTTCAAATGAGAGCTCACCACGAATGATCGGTCAGACCACTCTCGACTCGACCCAGGAACGGGTCAAGACGAGAGTGGGGGGCTAATGATGAGGCTCGATATCGGTGACTCTCCAGATGCTGATACGTTGCAGATGACGTGTCCCAGGACCTACAAAGGAGGATCAGTAATCTCGGTTGGGATCACACCTCGGGCCTCCGGTTCGAGGAGTCTCTCGACTTTTGGTGGCCTTCCAGACCACCCGTTGACTCGCCTCCGAGCTATCACAGAACCAAGATGCCTCGGCCTCCCGCTCGTGCCCGAGCCTCCCGCCGAGCTCATCTTCCTTGGTCTCACCGACCGACCCGCATCGCCGATCATAGGCGCCTTCGCCTCGGCTCCGCGAATCTCGCCATGCGCGAGATATCCGCCGTCCACAATCCCGCATTCCACGCCACCACGATCCCCCATTAACGAGCCTGTCTCGTCATTAATGCGGGATCCCGCCTATCACGCGGGCGTGACGCCGGGGACGTAACGGCCGGCGCGATTCTCGCGCCCGTCCGCTCATTATTGCCGCTATATAAACCCCTCCCTCAGACAATCGAGGTACGCGATTCTTTCCACTAAGCCGCTACTCTGCCCAACTTGCACCACTAACTTGATCGTCGGAGGGTCCTCGGTGGTACAACCACCCCGGGACTTCCTTGCAGGCAGCTCGGCTCAACCTCAAATCCAAACCCATTGAGATCCACACGCTAAAGGAGACAATCTCCAGGTTAAATCTCATCCGTCCGCCATTACGCGAAGAGATCAACGGAAGATAACATCTGAAGGAGATCCAAACCTGCATCAGTGACAGTTGAAATTTGGTATGTGCCCCAATTCATAGATATATTCCTTACCGGTATCTTTCAATATAAAGCTGACAAATCAAAAACAGTTGGCAGAATACAATAAGATTAATAAATCTAATTAGATGAGTGTAAATAGTTAACAATTTGGATTAGATTTGTCTTTATCAAGAACTTCACAGCATATCATCTCAGTCAGTCAAACTCGAATAGATGACGAATGATTATAAGTACATTCCATATTAGAATGGTAAAAATGCTAACACATCACATTCAATCAAAAATCTTATTATATTAAAATTATTTGCGATTTATTAAGAAAAAACAAAGTCTATTCACAAAAGCATCCAAAATCCGATTACGCTTAAAAGGGAGCTATAAGAGAAGCTAAACAAAATTAAAATTTATTAAAGAACCTTAAGTATCCTAACACATTGAACCGGCAAATGAGATCATCGATCTCATGATGAGATAACAAGAGTTGTATACCAGGTTCCGTCTTAAAAGAACAAAACTTTTATATATGATTTGTAATTTACTTAACTTAAAGTATCCATTTGCAAAACGAAAGAACTAGGGTATTTTGTGGAAAAAATCTAGAACCCCAAGGCCGTGCAACCTCCACGTCAACGAAAACCGTCTACTCCCGGTCGCATCGGGTCTGATCTGCGACCTCTAAAGAACGGACAGTGATAGGTAGCTCCTCGGTTCCCCCTCGCCCTCGCCCTCTCCCTCCTATAAATACCCTTCTTCCCTAATGTTGCACTTTTTTCCCTCTCGCCTCTTCTCGATCTCTCCGAGATCTGCGCCTTCTATCTTCAATTCATCAGCTCAAATCTCTAGGGTCGCTCTCTTCTCATTTCCCCCTTAATTTTCCTATCAATTCGTGAAAAAGATCCGCTTTTTAATTGATGAATGTTGATAGATCTGTTGCAATATTTATGGTTTGAATGCAGATCGAGGACCGATGGAGATCAATGGGGGTCCGGGAATGGTGAAGGTGGAGTCGAGCGCCTCCGTGAACGAAGTCATCGACGACCTCGAGCTCTCGCGGCTCCGCGTGAGGCCGAGGCTGAACATCGAGAGGCAGAGGTCGTTCGATGAGAGATCGTTGAGCGAGCTCACGATCGGGGTGAACCTCAGGGCTGTGGACAGCTACGAGAGCCTGTGCTCGCCGGGCGGCATGATGCGGTCGGCTCTGGACACGCCGGTGACGTCACGGGAGACGTCGGCGTTTGAGACGCATCCGATGGTCGCCGAAGCTTGGGAGGCCCTCAGGAGGTCCATTGTCCACTTCCGGGGGCAGCCGGTGGGGACCATCGCCGCCTACGATCACGCATCGGAAGAGGTCTTGAATTACGATCAGGTGACGGTCTTAAATTTTTAATGATAATAATTAGACGCATTGATAAATGATTACATGCACAATGTGTGATTGTCATTGCTTTTTCTTGTTGTTTAGTTTACTTGCAATTGTAGAATAGGTTTTATAATTAGATCAATTGATCACATGCAAATAGAGTGGGAATTGAAATGGAGCATATTTAGAAAGTGTGTAGGGATTCTATGATTATGACGTTTACCAATATCGGAAAGCTACATTTTTAGAATATATTTGTTTCTATATTTGGTTAGCTGATTGTTTGTTTCTTCTTTGATAAATTTGGTCTTGTTGTAAATTAAATGATTTTGTTCTTGCATGTTGATGAATCAATAGGATAACTGTGGAACTATCTTACGAGTATTCTATTAAAGAAATTAAGGGAAAGTTTATTGTTTGATGAATTATCAAGTAACATAACTTGGTTATTGCTTGTAGTTAAATCAACTATTGAAATATCTCGTAAGTATTGTATCACAAAAAATTATCTTAATCAGTATTTCTAAAAGTTAAATGAAACCTGTTCAGGACAAAGTTTCTTTTTGGGTAAATTTGGTTTCTTTGCGAGTCATAGTTTTTTTTTGGGTAAATGAAGCAATAGGATAGCTATGGAAATATATTGTGAGAACTGTGTTAAAAAAGTTCTCTTTATGTCTTATGAGTATATTTAAAAGTTACACGGAGTCTGTTTAAAGAGAAAACGACCTTGAAGTAGCGCAAGGTTTATAATTTTTTTTATCAGAAAATAGCTGTAGAGTGCAATATGTGAAAAACGGAAAGTAATATTATGTACAGTGCAAAAAATGAATTTTTATTCCTTCATAAATGATTTCTCTTCTTAATCCTTTTCTCATTTATTTGCGTTTAAAAAAAAATATTTTCCCTCCTGCATTGTTGTTCCAGGTCTTTGTGATAATAGCAAAATATAGCCTTTCTGAGTTTGGAAATTGCTTTGGGATCATATTCATTTTTTATTGTTATTTAGGGCTATAGGAGTATTCTAGACTGTTACTTCTGGGTTCTTTTACGGTTTTAGCATAAACAACAAGACTACCAAGATATTGCTCATGATACTATTTCTCGCTCACAGGTGTTTGTACGTGATTTTGTTCCAAGTGCATTGGCTTTTCTTATGAATGGGGAACATGATATAGTTAAACACTTCCTGTTGAAAACTGTGCGCCTTCAAGGATGGGAAAAGAAGGTAGATCGATTCAAGCTTGGGGAGGGAGTGATGCCAGCAAGCTTCAAGGTGATTCATGATCCTGTTCGGAAAACTGACATTCTAGTTGCAGATTTTGGGGAAAGCGCGATTGGGAGAGTGGCACCTGTGGACTCTGGTTTCTGGTGGATTTTTCTTCTCCGCGCCTACACAAAATCTACTGGGGATTTATCCCTGACCGAAACACCTGAATGTCAAAAGGGGATGAGACTTGTGCTATCTCTATGTCTAGCAGAGGGGTTTGACACCTTTCCTACCTTGCTTTGTGCTGATGGATGCAGTATGATAGATCGTAGAATGGTAAGATTGATGAATTCAGGAACATATCTTGAACCATTATATTTTAGTTCTGTTGCTTCCATCTCAGGTATCTATCTAGTACAACTGGTGTTTCATCTGAAAATTCTTGCTCTGAAACTGCCTTTTCTTGAAAAACATACTCTTGCTCCTACCCCGAAGTTTGTTAAGAAAAATTTAACATGTCATAATAATTTTATCATAATTTGATTTTCAAATTTTCATTGGAAATATTTGTGGAAGTATAAGTTTTTCTTATCTAACTCCTGATTTTTTTGCGGTTTATGTTCTTCTGGAACATTCACTTATTGGAGAATGCTTATGTTATCATATCATGCTTGAGCAGTAGCTTAGGTTGATAAACAACTATAGCGGATTTTTTAATAGTTATTAATTACATTATTTACCGATTTGTTAATGGTTAAAGAGTCTCTACTGAATAAAATATCTTTTATTTTGTATGTTTTCCAGCTCATTTTGCAATTCAAATTGCATATAGTATACTTGGATGGATAGAAATTGTAAACCTATGGGTCATTCCTGCTCTTTACATCAATTAAATTATTAACCGAGTCGCATGGAGCTTATCCTAGATAAGCGGCATGCTTATCTCAAACTTTAGTCTATAAACCATGCATTAGCGTTGTGCTTAGTAAATTATATCATACCTTACCCAGAAAGAGTTGATATGATGTTACCATATATATTATAAATGGCCCCGCTATTGTGGAGGCAGTGGAGCATTTTTAATCTAGAACTATGTCAAGAATCAACCTCATATAACTTTAGATAATGTTGTTTTTAGTTCAATGTTATTCGCAGCCTCCTTTATTATTGGAATGAACACTTGGATAGGAGTTGTCACCTCCATCTAATACACTCGACATGGATTCTAGAGTACTAGTATGTAGGACTTAACTTTTTTTTAGAGTGGAAAATTCCACTTTCTCTTTTCTTTGCATCGACCTCACCTCCGTAGATTATAATCATGATGGAAGAAGATACGTCCTTGCTCATATCTTGCTTGGGATGCCTTAACAATTTTATATAGATGGGATATTCCCTGTATTTTAGATTTACCTTTTCCTCTTTCAAATGTTCTTTCCTAAAGAGTGATTTTTCTTATTCTAGATTTATGGCATATCTTGTTAGAGGTTACACAGTTCCTAGTGTATTTGGTTGTATGCTTGGATCCATGCGAGTCTCATTTCGTCTTCTAGTGGTCCTCTCTCTTTTTGTTGCTTGCATGCCTTAAATTGCTCACCCACTTGTCATAATCCTCATGCCCTACAAATTTTCCCACCCTTATGGTTCCTAGTTTTTGGTTTGAGGTGTGCCAAAACTCAGTAACTTTCCTCTATTTATTGATGGCTGCTATTCCATTCTTTCCCTACTATATTAGGTGTCCTAAGTATGGTAGAATTGCTTCAAACTGTCATCAAATCTTTCCAAAATATCCCATGAAATTTGAGCTAAATCTTAGCTGAATGCATGAAACTATCTAGACTTCATCTGATAGTGTTTGTGTCGTATTCAATTTCCGTGTTTAGTATTTTAAGCAGTTCACAAGTATTGATAGCCTCGTGCCATTACTTGCTGGAATTTCGATTTGTGAGGTTTTCTTTTGATGCGTGAAAGCCCTTGACATGCAAATCGTGGGTTTTCCCAGTTGGGAAAGTTATCAATTGTGCACATTTGAATCTCAATTAGGTCACTACATATCTCAAGGAATCCACCTATCATCTATTTTTTTGATTTCTAATTCTTCTTTTCTCCCTATCCCTCACCCTCTTCCTCGCTCTCTTTTTTGGGTTTGCCTTTGTGGATGTTGGGTAGGAGTGTTCATGTGGCATATTTGTCGAGATGTATAGTGTTTTAGGGGTGGGAAATGGAGAAAAGCTCGGCCATATTGTTAACAGGACATACCTTAAACTTGTTGCATGACCGTGAGATACTTACCCTATGGTGCGGTAATCACTTTTCTAAGTATATTGATTCTTCTTTATGGCATCGCGTGTTCCTAAAAGGAAAATAGTCATGTTACACTCTATTAGTACAATGCGAAGTTGTGGTAGAAGCTAGAAGTTTTTCACCTCACTTGTTTTAAATTTTCTACTTTGCCTTTCTATTATTGTTAATCTATCGCTAAGATATGTATCTTTTAAAAACCATTTCCACTCAATATCGTGAGAAGCGTGAGTTAGAAAGAACTGTATATTTGATACACCTATTGTCGTCCAAGTATCCTAAGTGATCTGATTCCCCACTAATTCTCGTCCGTTCCAGTATTGGACAAGGCTTTAATCCCATGGTTAATAGAGTGCTTTATCCTTGATATCTTGCATGCAAAATAAACTACCATTCCCATGTTTTTTAGAGGACATTTTGGATATTGGCCCCCAATAATCTTTGGTATTGGGAAAAGTCTCCCTAAATCTTTCTAATTTAACAAAGCCCCCCTAAATCTTTTATTTGAAAAAAGCCTCTAAATCCTCTTCATTGGTTAGAAAACCCCCTCTGTCAAGATAACTCCGGTAAAATGTGAGTTAACTTAACCATGGGTCATTAATTTGTTGAATTACCCTCAAATTTTCCTCTTTCAATCAACGTGCGGAGGTTGTCAAAAGCATCGATGCAAGGAATTGACTAAGGTTGGATTTGAAGCGAGCTAAGGCTTGTGAGGCAGTATTGGAGATGGAGTCGACATCGATGGAGTGGTTGATGTCGTGATTGAAGGAGGGTTTGAGGTGGTGGAAGCGGCAGGAGAAAAAGGAAGTTTTGAGGGCAAAGAGGGAGCGAGTGGGGATTTGACGACGACGGCCATTGAAGAAGCAGGAGTGGGTTGAGGATGACAGGGATTGAGTTAAGCCGGATAAGAAAACACAAATTAGAGTTCGAGGATAAAAGAAATTTTAGACATGCTAATGACTATATGACTATCATTAGCTTGTCATTTAACTCTGGAGGCTATTTTAGTTGGGAGATTCGAGGGGCCTTTTTCATACTGAAAAGATTTGGGAGGTTTTTATTCCAAATATCGAAGATTTCGGGTCGTATTTCTAACCATGCTTTTTCAAATAAATGATTTTGAACTTAAAATGAAATTTATATTCCATAAACAATAAGGAAATTCTTTATTTTAAGAGAGATATGGTTACATTTTCTTGATCTATCTAGATCATGAAATTTGAATTTTTTTTTATAAATTGAAATTTTTGATCTCGCAAAACTTTTGATACTAGCTTTTACATGGAGATCATTATACTATCGTGATTTGCTATCAAACCTGAGACTTTAAATGCAATATTAGGAACGACAGAGTACTACTGTGGCATGCGTATTCAAGCATCAATTTGTATTATATGTTGGGTCCATTAGCAAATACCGATAAACTTATCCTTAAAAAATTTCCCATCAGTGACAAATGATCAATTGCCATAATTATCCACACTACCACTACTTCCCCCACCATTATCTAGTAATTTACGAAATTACATCATATGATTTGGTTATAGCAAGTCAAGGATCTTGAAGAAACAATATGACTATAAAAGATACTCCCCAGATTTTACCTAAGCAATGTTGTAAAATGTGTTAGGCGGTATTATGAGGTAGGGGTGCCACCTATTCCTAGATGGCTAGGCATCGACCAGGCAGTTTTACCTTTTTACGGTGCGTTTAGTAGGCGGTAATCTAGGTGGTAATCCTACATTCTAGATTTCAATGAAAAATTATCAAGTTTGTTTTGATGTAAAAAAATATTTTCGGAAATATAGTATTATCATGGTAATCAGATGCCACCAAATCATGAGAATCCTATTTCCATCCAGATTGGTGTCTATATAATATTATCGCCAAATAAAAACAAAAAGTCTCTCTTTCGTGATCTTGTCTCTCTCTCCCTTCGTCCTCCGTCCCCTTCTCTCTATGCTCTCGTCCCTTTTTCTCTCTTGGCTCTCGTGCACCCCTTCTCTTGCTCTCGTTCTACACCCTCATCCTCTTTTCTCTCTACTGGTATGTTCCATTTCTCTCTCTTGCGCGTGCTCCTCTCCTCTCATGTGCCCATTTCCCTATCCTTCTCTCCTCTCTTTACAATATGGTCGCCTTTTCTCTCACTCTTGATCTGATATTTCTAAGAATATGGAACGTACATCAAGCACGACAATGTATGATTCCTGGAACTGAGATGCCTTGGAACTACATTCCTTGAAATGTTGGAATTCCTAGAAATCATACATTCCATGTATCAAGCACACCCGTAAGTAAATATATATGCATATGCAAAGAAATGCATTAATATATCACAAATATGCTAATAAAAATAGAAAGAATATGAAAAATATTATAAAATAAAGTGAATATAAATATAACAATGCAAGAAGTGATTAAATATGTACACTCACTTTGAAGATAATTACCAATCATCAAATAAAAAATGTATAAAATGCTTAATTGTTGCTTAATTATCAACTTGATGGGTCGATTCTGTTTAAAATTTGGGCTAAGTGCTCTAACCACGTAATTCCCTTTGTGTTGCTTTGAAGCGGAGTGGTCTAAGGCCGTCTAAACGCCCGTTTAATACTATGCACCTGAGCTAATTGATAGAATTGCATATCCCTTTATGATGTCAATTATTGTTAACTATAGAGCATATATAATGCCAATGTTGTAAAAGTGAAAAGCAAAGCTAAGGCAACGAAGTCCAATATTATCCAGGGCAAGAGGCGTGGTTGGTTTGCGCAAAGTAAGGCGACAAATATTAACAAATGCTCTAATATTTAGTATAAATAGATAATAGCTAACAATACATATATAGAAAGAGAAAGCGGAATCTCAGATGCCATTGGAGGAAATTTCCTCCTATGGTATCGAGAAAAGTTAAACATCCATCAATTTTTTGAACGATCAGTATTCACCATATTCATCTTCATCGTACAAGATGTTGATACACCAAATTTGATGTGCATCCGACATCCTTTTACCGTTGTTTTTGCGGTATAAAAATACTAAAAATGTTATACTATCGGAAAACCGTTAATTTTGCATCCACTATATCAACAGTGAAAAGATGTTGGATGCACATCAAATTTGGTGAATCCACATCTTTGCACGATGGAGATGAATATGGTGGATACCGATTGTCGAAAAAATTAGCGGTGGTTGGATTTTTTTCGACGCCATAGGAGGAAATTCCCTCCTATGGCATCTGAGATTCCGTTTTCTCGTATAGAAACTAATTTTAAGAATTTATAAATGAATGTACAATATAAATGTATTTAATAAAGAAGGTGCGAAAAATCAAGTTATAATGCAAAACATTGAACATCAGTTTATCCAGCAAACCGTCATAAAAAATTAGGAAAACGTTATATTAATTGTAAGTCTGCATCAGTTTATCAAGCAAACCATCACAAAAAATTAAGTAAACGTTATATTTATTCTAAGTTTGGAGCTTTTCAAAATTCCTTTCCTAAGGTTTTTAAAAATAAGGCTGGTTCGGCTAATGGCTCTCGGCTTTCGAGTCCTTGACAGAAAGAAATCCAGGGGGATCCAAGCTCTTATCCCTTTCTTTCCCTAGCGAGTGAAGTAAGATAAAACATAAAACCATTTAGTTACCAGATAATTATGTTTAAAAATAAAAAGAATCCAGAAATTTTTAAATAATATAAATTAAAGCATGAAAAGTCAAAATTGTTAAGAAAATAACTTAGAAAGAATAATTCAACCAATATCAGTAGTCGTCGACAATAGTTGATGATTGATCATTAACGAATCGTCATGCTACCGGCCGGGATAAATGCCGTCTTTGGTCATGGAGGATAAACACCGAGAGGGATGTAACGAGGAAAGCACAACATAGTCGACAGAGAGCGAGTTGTTGATTGCAACTCATAATTGCCTTATATGGGGCTGGTTCTTCCGAACAAAACTTTATGTTTGCTTATTATATACTTATGGGATATAGAAAGGAGAAATAACAAGATATAAGAGGATTGAATAATATCCCCTCTAATATAACATAAGCCGAAATGTCTTGGTGCCTTGTCTTGGGTTCTTAAGGCGACATTGGCCTATTGCAAGAATGGTGATTTCCTAAGCTAAACTTATCTCCTGGCTATATAGCACAGCGATATAGCTAAAATTCGCTTGGTCTGAGCACCTAGCCAAGCTTCCTTTCAATCACCAGATAAAGTACAGTATTACATTTGATTAACAATTCACAAGCCACAAAAGGACCCTTCCCAGGGTTTTTGGATTTAGGCTGATAGGTAAAAGACAGGAAATCAAATGCCAAATCTATTCCAAGTATGATGATGAGTATAACCAAGGAGACAATTAGTAATTGACTAGGTAACTATTAAAGGCCGATTTAAAACTCACCACTGTCAATTTTACGAGCATAAAGAGTAGACAACAATTATATTGAATGGTCAGAAGACCGAGGTTGGCCAGTAATATAGTTTTAAGTTTGTTGCAAGCAAAGATTAATATACATAAAATCAACCTTGAGCTTAGTTAAGTATTCAAAGCAATCACACCTAGCCAGTGTTTATCTTTATAGCTATTTTTTTTAACGGCATGGAAATTATTGTACTTTAATGCTTGCATATCCAAGTTTTTGAAACTTGACGATGAAGTGCAATTCAAATATATGTTTGAACTTACTGGGAAGTAGGAACTTATTTGTGCATATTTTCCATATCTAAGTTTTTTATATTGCTTCTCCCATTCATTCCTACATTTCTATCGTCCTTTTTAATGCATCTTATTTATAATCCAGATGGCTTGTTTAGAACCAAATGTTTATAAATTAGCTACATGCTGTAAGTATTAATTACTTTCTATTAGTATATATCTTACCCATCATGATGTGTTTCTGGTTTTAATGGAAATTATACAGGGAGTTTATGGTTATCCCATCGAAATCCAAGCCCTTTTCTTCATGGCTTTGAGAAGCACTCTAGCAATGCTTAAACACGACACAGAAGGGAAGGAATTTATCGAAAGAATAGCAACGCGCTTACACGCCTTAAGCTATCACATGCGCAGCTACTTCTGGCTTGACTTCCAGCAGCTAAACGACATATACCGCTACAAAACAGAAGAATACTCTCACACAGCTGTCAACAAATTCAATGTGATCCCCGATTCGATCCCAGATTGGGTATTTGATTTCATGCCTATGCGTGGAGGTTACTTCATTGGGAATGTGAGTCCTGCAAAAATGGATTTTCGGTGGTTTGCTCTTGGAAATTGTATTGCGATATTGTCGTCTCTTGCGACACCAGAGCAGTCTTCAGCTATAATGGATCTTATTGAGTCACGTTGGGAAGAGCTTGTAGGGGAAATGCCCTTAAAAATAGCTTATCCAGCGATTGAGAGCCATGAATGGCGGATTGTAACCGGTTGCGACCCAAAAAATACAAGATGGAGTTATCATAATGCAGGTTCCTGGCCAGGTTAGTTCACTATATAACTAGTTATTGTCTTCAATTATTTTTTTTTTAGAATCTATATTTTGATTGCTCCTATAAAAATGATAGAACATGATTTCATTTGCTCATATAAGTACCCTGCAAAATGGGTTAAGAGAGATAATGGGATAGGAAAAGAAAAAGGTTAATCTGAATTGAAATTTTTAGGCTTGTGGGTGCCATACAACATAGTGGTAAAGCTTAGAAAGGGGCCTGCGGTTCAAGTCCCTCTTGCATCATGTTACAACCTACTATTTGAGAAAAAGAATTTGCCATATGGGTTTCATCAAAAACAAAAAAGAAAAAAAAAGAGAGAAAAAGACATTGTCTTAGGAGCTGTTTATTTGGCATGAATTTATTAAAATTATAGGAAATTCCGCCAACCAGTTATTATGCCACATCTTGTGGAATTGCCAATCTTGTCTTTATGTTGAAGGAATCCCAATTCTTTATACACCATCATGCATCACCGTACTGGAAGATATAATATTGCCCATTTTGTCAAGATTTTGACAGAATTCAAGTAATAGAACTGAGAATATATTATACCCCAAAGGCAAGTCAATTGTCTCTTGACCAGTGCTCCTTTCCAGTACAATTTCTACCATTTAAACAAACAATGGAATTTAAATTCCATTTCCTTCATATCCTTTTCCCTTTTTAGGACCAATCAGGAAGCTTATGCGTAAAATAAATAACCCCTTGGAGACGAGTTTTCTGGAATGGGTATGCTTGTAAGAAATTTATTGATTAGTATATTTTGCCCTATGCAGTATACAATTGTACTTATTTACTAAAACTACAAGATCATGACAATCTACTTAATATTCTCAGGCACTTCTACCTTTTTCTTCTCTAGTGGTTATATTAAGAGTTACTGTTTCTACTTTGAAATGAGATCTGATGATCATTGAATCACTTTGTGGATCATCTTTTATTTTTCTGCTTCTAAGTTGGCAGCGCATCTAGGAAATAACTATATAGCTCCAATTTGGCAAATATCACTCTAGGTTTGCGATATATAAACTAAATGATAAATTTGGTATATAAAACTATACAATTTATCTCAAATATATATATCCAATTAACCTATTAATAGTGCATTCCCCTCTCCTTTTCCTGCCATTTTCCACAGTTCTTTTGTGGCTGCTCACCGCAGCCTGCATCAAAACCGGCCGTCCTCAAATCGCTCGCCGAGCTATCAAGATCGCAGAGAGCCGTCTCTTAAAGGACGGCTGGCCCGAATACTACGACGGCAAGCTCGGGCGATTCGTGGGCAAACAAGCCAGGAAGTTCCAGACGTGGTCCATCGCAGGCTACTTGGTTGCAAAAATGATGCTCGAAGACCCGTCTCATTTGGGCATGGTATCGTTGGAGGATGATAAAGCGATGAAGCCCGTGATAAAGAGATCGGCATCATGGACATGTTGAGATTGGACACAATAACATTCTTTTTGAGGGTAAAGCTTAGGTCTAACCATTTGGTTGGTTTCTTGTTCTAATTTGGGAAAGGTTTGTTGTTATTCTTCTGTCGTTTTGTATGTACAATCTCATATAAATATATAATTTTATAATGTATGTAGTGGTATATGCTGGGTATAAATAAGTTTGATCTTTTAATTCCAGCTGATTTAGTGTCAGATTATTTTCTATATACTTAGTTGATGATGAAAGTAATTTTGCCCATCTAGTCCTTGGTATCTATCTTATTCTTTCACTTCTGCTGCATACCCTAATTCAGGATAAAAGGGGAGGGTTACAATATTAGATAGCAGTCAAATGATTTAAAGCTGTTTCTTTTTTCTTTTTCCTCCATTTTTTTAATGAAATGAATGCCCAGCTAAACAATAGAACATCGATATAATCAAAAGAAATGTTTTATTAAGCAATCGCAAGACATAATATCAAAATGTTGGTTTACTACAATACGTCCATTTTCAATGGCTAAACAAAATACAATGTTGAGATGGTTGAGCTGAAATAGAATAAATTATGGTATATTACGATTAAAAGGACATAATGAAGGATAAATATTACTGAACTTCATTGCTATTGTTTGGACATGGTGATGCAAAATAAGAATCACAAATCTATAAATGAGTAACAAAGGTAGGCTCTAAGGAATATTCGAAGTTATCAGAATCAAAAGGAAGGTTTTATTTGAGTTCAATGCAGTCAACTGTCAAAAAAAATTAAAAGAAAGATTATGTTTTAATATTTTGGTTTTAATGCATTTTTTTTGTTTGCCTATATTCTTAGAACAAACCAAAAAAGGAGAAAAAATTATGAAATAAATTAATTTATTATTGTTTGTATTTTCTTCCATAAAAGTGAGTAAAGAATGGTTTATCATTCTTATAGATATACGTATCAAGGCTATTGTATGTAAATAGACGATTGGTTTTATAATATGCCATATCCGAAATGAATTAAAAAGAAATATTAACTAATAAAATTTTATCATACTTTATCCCAAAAAACCTTTAATGTAAATTAATATCGAATGTTTAACATCCAAATGGAAGGAAACCCAAGCCAAGCAATATGGGCTAGGTTGACGGGTTTTCGGCTATTTATAGTTAGTTATCTTGTATTAACTTACAAGATTATATGATAGATTGAAAATTGATATTTAAACTAAAATTAAGGACGAGAGCATAACATTGAAAGAAATCTAATTTAATACTATAGATATAGATATCAATAAATCGGTATAGATATGGAGCAGCCATTAGCCATTATAACAAAAAAAGACTTTCAATTTTTCACAGAATTCCACTCCGGAGCTTCCCAGTCTTTTCTCATCTCCACAGACAGGTATAAAAAAAGCACGGGGGCAAGTCCACTTCCCACCACCAACCGCATCTCTTCCTCCCTTTCGTCAGGAAAAAAGAGGTCACATCTTTTTTACTTCATAAATTTTCGATTTTTGTTCTTATAGATAACGATGTCATCAGTTCGATTTCGCGCTCGATTCCGATCTATGTGATTCTATTGGGAGTCGTTTCTATTCTCCCGATTTGGGATTGATTTGGATCTGATTCTTGGAATTTTTCCTTATATTTTATGATTGGTTCTTGTTTTTAATCAGCTGAGAATTGATTCGATGATTAGATCTATTTTCGATATATGAACCCTTCGAAATAATTAATCCATCAGCTTTCATTAATTTGATCTGATTTGTGATATTGTTAGATAGTTGAATGCCCTATTTTAGTCTATGACCCTGGATTAGTGATATTGATCTAATAGAAATTGGAAACGATGTTTTTGTTGGGGGTTGATGTGTATTTATAGAGATTATGTAGAGTTAAGCAGATTGACATCTTTGTATCTCCAAAATTTAATCAAGTATTGATTTTGAGATCAAAGAGATCCGTATTGCTTGATATCTTATCATGAGTTGAATAGTAGGCCATAACTGTACATGTACCGAGGAAAGTTGCATCTGAGGACATTCATATTTGAATGCGTTGCATCGTTTTTAAGAAATTGAATATGAAAAACGCAAGAGAAGACACGTGTTATGTTGAAATCCGGGCCACACTTTTATGATACAAATACAAATACATTGTTGTTAGTAGTTGATCACAATGGATGAAAGAGATGCAGGCCTTTCAGTCGAAGGCAACTTTGATATTTTATTCTTTGGGTTTGTTGTGTGTTTGTCAGATTTATTATTCTTTTAAAAGCAATAAAATGCTTGTATCCTTTCATGTTCCAACTTTTATAGTGCTACATCAACATATGCATGCCTTTGGAACTTTCGATGGGACAATATTGAATGTTGTCTGTATACTCTTGTTAGGTAATATAAAGCATATTTAAGAAATTAGGAGTCAAAAGTAATAATTGCTTTAGAGAAAATACCTTTGTCAATGGAAGAAGTAATAACACCTTACCAAATGCCAACTAACTCTTTAATCAATGTTAGAAACTAAAACCTTGTTCTGGCTGTTTTTTCTTGAAGGGTATAATTTTAACATCGGGCAAATCTTGGTAAATCATAATACTATGTAACACCACTAAAAGCATCGAATTCACTATGTAGAATCTGTATAATGGTTGTTACCACCTTACCAGCAGAAATTCTTCACGATCAAAGAGCGATTTTTCCTTTTGAAACAGTAACCAATCTATAGGCTTCAAACTATTCTGAGGAATCTAATTAATTTCTTTCCTTCAGACAAGAGAAGCGTCATGCATAAAAACAGGAGTCGTAATTCTAGTTTATAAAAATTTCCCCCCCTTGGTCCTGAGTCAAGTGTCAAGACTCAGTTAATTATACATCCGTTCCTCAATTTGTAGGATAGCCAGTGGCGCCACTTGGCATGCATGTCACTGTCCTCTTTCACCAAATTTGAGCTCGTTTCTTTCCTTCCACCACTGCCACAGAATATGCAATCGTTGAGCGAAGAAACCTTAGTCCCTTATCAGTCGGCCATCTCCGCTGCATCCAAGCATGAATTTGACAAAATTATGAATGGTGACCTTTGTAGTTTTCCCCATACAGAAATTGATCTCCAGTACTCCTTAAACCCACGACAATCATGGAAAAGATGCATAACCGATTCCTGGCAATTATCCAAGCACATTACACAATGTGAATACATATTCATCCCTTTCGACATTAGTTTATAAACTTAAATTGATGGCACCCATCATGTCACTATAGGGTACACCGACAATTTCCACCCCCATCTTTTATATCTTGCAAGTGCGATAATTACAAGACGAGCAACAAAGGTTCCAATTGCCATACGTGTGGTTAATTTATCGTCTTTTGTTACACTGAGCTCATTACATGAGAAGAGAACCTTAGATATGCTGGCCATTAAATGTTGAAATAGTTCACTATTATAGGCATTGTAGCATGGAACATTTTTGAAAGAACTTTGAGCACTTTGGGAATATGGAACAATGTTAATGTTTATCAATTTTATTTACTGGTATGAAAAATGCAATGTGGCTCTAGAGAACAATGGCTTGACGAGGGCGCTAGTTATGAGGGGATAGGATTGTAGTTGAAGGAGAGGCTAAGATCAGGATAAACTTAACCGAACAGGAATGAGATAACTATAAAAAGAGATGAGAGGATGTGATTAGCAATAGAAATGAATGTACAAAATTCCCAAAGGTTTGCTATAAACACTTTATTGGCATCGATATAAATGTATGTGCCTTGAAATTGATATGAAAATTGAAACTAACTTGACAGCCATCAGTCCTTTGATTCTTAATGATTTAAATGTTCTTATCGTGTGGGTGTTCAAATTGAGCTAGCAAACATTCAAAACATAGTCTCGTTTTTGGTATTGTCTACAGGTTGATCAAGCAGTATGTTAAGCCAAACCTTTTTTTTTAAGTTGCATTTGCTAAAAGTAATAGTATTAACAAGTAAATTATGACAATCTATTTTTATCTATTTCTTGAGTAATATATGGACGTTATGTGGACTATCTACCCTCTTAGAGATATATAAGCTTCAATTGAAGTTTTTTTTTTATCTTTTCAAACGAATGATGAGGATAGTTTCTCTTGTTTACCTTATCGCTAGTTTATCCTGGCAAAATATTTTTTTCCATTTACTTTTTGTTAGGTACAAGTAGAAAATCTTTCAAAAGTTTACTTTTTGCCGACTTCTCGAAATTGTGTGATCATGTATTGTGCATCCAATTGTACTTCAGCCATCGTTTTTTTAATTAAATTTACTGAAGTGGTTGTAGAACAAGATGTTTCATAGTCAGAATCAAATTTCATTTAAGATTTGCATGTCTTAACACTCTATATTCTGTTCAAGAGTCAATGAAAGCATGACTCTCTTAATCGTTTTTTATTGTATATTTCATTTGTGATTTGTAATATCAAACCTCTTGGAGCTTAAGAAAGTAATTAATTATTGGGTAAAAGTATATCAAATTAATTTATCTCTTAGCTGGTTGAGTAAGCATCAATTACTACCTAAAGTTCTTGATTACATTTCAAGATGGAACTTTTTTTATATTAATGTTATGTACGTAGGTGCACCACCTGTCAAGTGATTCAGCTGTTAGAACTTTGGCTTGTATTGGTCCTCACCAATGAATAGAAACTCCTTATAATAGAGGTTATTGGATTCCCTTTCAATTCTGATACATTCTCTTGGAGGTTTTTAGATTCCATATCCGGAACATTATTCTGGTGGTTCTCTCTGAATTACTAACTATATAGCTATTAAAATATGAAGGTGCCAAATTGCTTGTTCCCCCCATCAAATTTCCATGTTACGAAATCGAACAAATTACATGTGGGATGCATTTTTTCTCATACCCTTCAGTCTGTTTTCGAATTGTTGATGCATCACACGGTAGCCATATTGGACAAAGCTGTTAATAGAGTACAAATAAGCCAATGCTATTATCATTCTTCTATAGTCTCATTTGCTTTTTGGGGAACTTTTTCTGATTTTCCGTGGTTCCATTTTGTTGTGTGAATTCAAAGGTATAGCAAACCACTTTCTCTTCAAGAGTACTGCTCTGCTATTGTCCCCCCCAAAAAAATCCTCTAAAGTTCCTAAAATATCCTTCCCTTACTCTGGCGTGCTGCTCTGTTGTTTCGATGTGAATAATGTATTTACAATTCATTAACGAAGTATTATTTGAACTTATGCAGTCAATTTCTGAATCATGAGCTTAGCGTGCATTGTTTGCCACAGCGTTGACAGCCCAACACATTCTTTCAGAAGCTATTCTGTTTCAAGCACGGAAAGTGAAGGGCGATGTGGCGCCATAGTGAGCTGCTTGACACGAAAAGCCCCTCCTGCAAATAGCACAACAAGATCTAAGGTTGCTCCGGTCTCGAACATTCCAGGGACGCCACGCCTTGTGAGAAGCCGTGCCGTGACACGAGACCTCGTCCGAGACTGGAATTTCGATGAAGTTCTTCGGATGGAATAGAAGCTACCATGAAAAAACGCTATAAAACCATGACGGAATTTTCTTTTAGATTTAGATAAAAGCGTTCTTGCAATGTGCATCTCACCCTTTATTTCTTTCACCATTTTCCCACGTGTTACATGTTTTTCTCTAGTCTTATTTCGACCTGCAAACAACTGCCAATGAATTAAAACAAAGATCAGGCAGTGTTGATACTTGATTAGAACCCTGTATATTATGACAGGGATATATAATCTGCATTTTCCCCCCTCAAGTAATTTTATCTCCTCATGGTTAATGTGAATGCTATTCTTGGAGTTGGGTCCATATTTAAAATTAATTTTGTGAACGATTGATTCTATTCGGTTGAAGAACTGAAAATTGAAACTTGTTCGTTACATTTTCTTGCCTTCGCCCTTTCCTTCCTTTTTATGTAGGGGTTGTCTTTGTTCTCCGTCAATTTTTCACAGACAGTACGCAGAACCTCTGTTTCCAAGCCTGTCTCTGTATCTTACAACTCGTGGAAAGGCTTGCTCAATGTGAGTCTTTAAAGTTTCTGCGTCCTTTTTCCCGTGGGTCTTTCAACCTAGCCTTGGGTGCAGCATGTACATTACATGGTCCGTCCACCGTGATAGCCTAGCTCGGATGGCAATGAAATAAGAGTGTGCTCGGGCTCTCGACCTTAGGGAAATGCTACTTGCCATGATAATACATGCTGAGCTCAGATTTACTTTCTAAATTTGCAATATTTTTGCATGCTTAACAATCAAATCTTCAATTCATTTATGCATTCATTTATGAGAGTAGCATATTTTGCACATGCGATACGTCCGTGCGCACATATATATAGAGAGTTGACCTTATGAGGTCCGGTCTCATTTCTTATTTTGAGGTCCACTTTTCAAACACACAATATGTCATGTTTTTCACCGATTCGCACCGATCATCATCATTGCTTGATGGATGTGTTAGCTCTCCAAATCTTGTAAAATTTGATACGTAACTTATCGAGCATATATAGATCACGGTGGCCGGTATGGATCGGTGAAAAATACGGAGGGTTGGGTGTTTGAAAAGCCGGCTTCAAAATAAGAAATAAAGCCGGACCTCATAGGATCGACTATCCACTATTAGCATTGCTATTTCAATCTTATGACCAATTTTATTTTCGGTAACAATAACAAATATCTAAATTATCGTGTTTTGCAAAATAATTAATGGATTACATATAATAAAATGATCAATGAAAATTAATATATTTAGAAAAGTTTTATTATTAATTGTGCAAATACCTACAACTTTTTATAATACTATTAAAATTAATTTATCATACATATGCAAGTTTTGTGAAAATAATTGTGGTGTTTAACTAACTTTGGTATGCTACTTCCATACAATATGTTAATTATTGGGATTCCTTTTAAAAAAAGAACGAACCACTTTATTATAAAACAAGAGGTGATTTTCCTCTCTTCAGTATTTAATGTTAAAAAGATAACCTTCTTTGGTTGTCCCGTATGTTCTAATTATAATTGTAGCGATAGAGTTCTTAATAGATACGTAGATATCAAATGAGATAAAGCTAGAAAATCAAAATAAAGACTTCTTGTCAAGCAAGTTTATCCAAAATTAGCAAAAACGAATTAAATTCTTGTTTCTTTCTTAACTTAGGCATGGATGGTTTCCATTGCATGCTGATTTTGTGGCCATAGATGTTTCGTGATCTTTGTGTTTGATTTTGTTGAGGAGTCGAGTATTTCAGAAGTTATTGTGCATTCAAGGACTGTATGCTCTCTATATAGTCTACGGACGTCTTTAATTAATTGGTAGCATATTAGCTAAATTTATCATGCAAGATTCCTTGATCCGTAGCAATTAGCAATAAAATAGCAATATATTTTATTTAATGCTGTCAATCATAATCTGGTGTGATTATTTTTCCCATTTATAATTACTCAAGCATTATGTATTTATCTTTTCCTTTTTTATTTACTTGCTAGGCAAGTATTATCATGTTTATATATATTGTAAAGTTGGATGAGAAGTTCATCAACTATTCCATACAAAATTTCACAAATTCTCTTATACAAAATTTCTACTTTATAAATTTTGTCATGGTATCACAGCACACAAATCTTGATAGTTTTTCTATGGCCACTAAAAATATTGCTTATCCTTTTCAACTACCATACCAATGCCACCGCCGTTTGTGTCATCAAATCCGCCTCATTCCTTCAATTCTATGCAACATCAACAACTTCTCAGTCCTTCGAAGCAGGCCCTAAGTCAACATTTAATCAAATTCAAAAGATCAACTCACTTGTTTCTTCTGATAATTTTCATTTAGGAGCAAGTTTTGCAGGTAACATCCATTGTTTTTCTTCAACAATCTTTTAATGCTTCTTGGATAATTGATTCCGGAGCATCCGACCATATGGTCTCAAAATCAAATTTTTTACTTTCTAAACATCCTAATTCTCTTCGATTCGATTGCCTAATGGCACTACAATACCTGATGGAGGTCCTTTTCGGGTCTCCTTCAGATGTTGTCTTCCGTCGATCTCCCGGTAGATTCTGGAGAGGATCCCCTGTTGTGTGTGGATCTCAATGAGTTTTGAGGAGATTGGTGATTTGAGAAGTTTAACGCCTAGTACCTGAAAAGATGTCCCGGGGTGGTTTGGTACCACCGAGGACCCTCCGACAATCAAGTTAGTACTAGATCCGAGCAGCGTAACGACTAAGTGGAGTAAAAAATGGCTTACTTGACCCCTCTGTGACGAGGGTTTATATAGCGGTGGCGGCACGCAGCAGTAGGCGCGAGAATCTCGCCGGCAGTTACGCTCCCGACGTCACGCCCGCATAAAGAGCGGATCGCCCATTAATGGGGATCGTGAAGGCGTGGAACGTGGGATGTTGCTGGCGGAGAATCCGCGCATGGCGAGATTCACGGAGCGGCGGTTACGCCTGCGAGCGGTGGAGCTGGTCGGAGGACCGAGGAAGACAGCCTCGGCCGGGGGGCTCGGGGACGAGCGAGAAGGCCGAAGAGCCTTGGTCTGGTAGCAGCTCAGGGCGAGCCGAGGGGCCGAGGAGGACAATCTGTAGGGAGCCCTGAGGAAGGCTAGCTTGTGCTTGCAGGTCGGGTATAGGGGTGACCTGGTCGACCTCTGTGGGCCCTTTCTTCTGAGTTCTGGGGCATGCCATCCGCCACGTGTCCCGATCTTGGGGGTCGCCAATATTGAGCATCATCATTAGCCCCCTACTCTTGTCCCGACCAGCTAGCGGGTCGGGTCAGGAGTGGACTGTCGGGCCGCCCGGGATGAGCTCCCTTCTAAGGTTTCGTCGGGACGCGTCCCCGGACCGTGAGTTGTCTTTTCTGCTAGCGAATCAGGACGAGATCTCTGCATTTAAGGAAGGTGCGTCGGTTCGTGCACCTTTCCTTTAAGGTGACGGCCCACGTGTCGAGCGTTGGTTGGCTGACGCGACGTGTGCAGACCTGCGACGCCTGAAAGGGTGCGGTCCAGCGTGGGAACGGCAGGTGGAGCGATCGGAGCCGTTGGACGCGAGGAGGCGTTTTGGTGGAAGATGAAGGACGCCGTTGGATGAGGTCGCTCGTGGTGATAAATAGGGGTGGGGCCCGTTCCAGGGCCCCTACTCCTTCATATTTTCCCGTTCTAAGTCCTGGTAGCTCGGCGCTCGTCTTCTTTCTTCCACTTTCGTTTCCCGATGATCTTTCTTCTCAAGGTTAGATGTCTTCTCTTGTTGAGTCAGTAGATGTTGTTGAAGTAGGTTCTAGGAACCCCTTAGGTGAGCCTGGGCCCTCCCGGGGAGCAGGGGTTGGGCCCTCTTCCCGGGATCGTACGGCGGGGGCAGCCCCAGGGAGGAGGCGGTAGATGCTGCCCCCGGCACCTCGTGTTGGGTAAGGCATGCGGACGAGCTTGCCAACGCTCGGGCTCGCTTCCACATCCCCTTACGCTATACGCTTCGTCTGGCCAAGGAGGGAGAGAGGGCAGACCAAGTACGGGGCAGGGAGATCGCCCTGTATTTGGAAGCTTTTTAGGGTGGAATGTGTTTGTCCTTCTCTCCTGAGGTTGTTGAAGCGTTGAACATTTTTGGGTTAGCCCTCGGTCAGTTAGTGCCGAACTCGTGGAGGATTCTTCTCGGGTTCCTGATCCGCCTGAAGTTACAGGCGATCCCCTTCAGCCTTTCCCTCCTTAATTCTTCCCTCGTCTTCAAAAATCACCATGGTGGTCGAGCGGGCGACTCGAGGTGGGTTTATCTCTCTTTCAGAAGGCGACCAGGGCGCGCCGCCGGGACGGGGGTTGTGGCCCTGCCTTCTTCCATTCATGACTAGAAGAAGAAGTTCTTCTTCGTTTCCCCTCCCGAGGGCGAGGACTAGCCCGTGTCTACAGAGTGGTTGAGGGAGAAGTACTTGCCGGGGAACCATTCCAGTGACCCCGTCGTGGTGAGAGTGCGTCGTGGGAGCCCATCCCCCGTTTCGACGTGCTGTTGTTTGAGAGGGTCCTGAGTTGGGCCGGGCTCAGCCCCGTTGAGTTCATCGGTAAGTTTAGGTTTGCTTTTTTGGCTTGCATATTTCCTGTGTCGTTGACTTCTTTACATTTGGTTTTGTGCAGGGCCCATGAACATGGACTCGCTCCGAGCTTCCATGCGCCAGCCGAGGAAGGTCGCAAAGGCTGAGGGTGCCGGCTCTTCCCGCTCAAAGTCAACCCAGGCTCCTTCTCCTCCGGCGGTCGCGTCTCGCGAGCGTTTGGAGGCGGATCTCGCCCCGGGGCCCAGCAGAGTGTCGGGCCGGAAGCGGGCTCGAACTCTGGAGGACCCGGCCTCGGAGGAAGAGATCGGCTCTCCCTCGGAGCCGCTCAAGAGGAGATCTTCCCGGGGCCCGTCCTCGCCGATCATGGTGGAAGAGGGGGGCCTCCAGTTTGCAGTGCCCTCGGGGCTATCCGTCGCGGATAGCCTGCTGCACGAGATAGAGACGTCGGCCGGGGGTAGAGTCCCCGGGAAGACCTTCAGGGCTCAGCTGGTGTCCATCGCCCAGGAGTCCGTGCAGGTAAGTGCTTGGTTTTTATTATTATAATTTTTTTGAGATTCGGTACCTCCCTCGTCTTCCTGATCTCTCTTCTGCCTTTCAGGTTCTCCAGCACGTTGCCCTCGCCTTACGCATGGAGTCCGAGATGATAGCCCCGGCGATGAAGGCTGCGTGCCAGCTCGCCTCGCTGGAAGAGAGCTCCAAGCGAGAGCTGGAGGCGGTGAGGGCGAGAGTCGTCGCCCTGGAGGGCAAGGTGGAGGCCGGGAAGTGGGAGGTCGCCCGGCACCGCGAGGCCGCCGCGGCTGCCGAGGCTAAGCTCGAGGACGCTCAGGTGCTCGCCGGCAACCTGAAGAAGACGGTGAAGACCCTCTGGAAGGAGCTGGGGGCGGCGGCCGAGTCGGCGAAGTTGGCCGACTTGAGGGCGGTGAACTTGGCTGACCTCTCAGCGGCGAAGGCGGTGGAGGGTTACAAGAAGTCGAAAGGCTACTATGATGACCTGACCGTCGCCACGACCCTCATTTGGCACGAGGCCCTCGACGCTGTCAAGGCCCGGATGCCGGGGTTCGCCGACGGAGAGCTCCGGGCAGGTGCAGGAGATTCCTGGCGAGGAAGTCGTCGAGGACCTAGCTCGCCTCGCCGTGGATGTCGAGGGCCCCGAGGCCGCTCCTGGACCCGAGGCCTAAAGCCCCCGTCTTCCCCCTCCTTTTATTTTGTTGCTTCTGGAATTTTGTAAGCCTCCGGGCATTTTGTGACGCCGGGGAGCCAAAAATACCCTTTTGTAAAGACCGCCTTTTAGTAATAAAACATTTTCTTTGGTTCCATCGGTTTGCACTTTGTCTTTTGCTCATGAAGAATACTCGTAAAATTTCTCTTCTTGCGCTGTTGGGCTTCCATGTCAGGTCGGCTATTTGTCCAGCGATCGTTCGTCGAGTTGATTTCGATTACTTGCCAAGCGTGCCAAGCACCGCTGGGAAGGAGGCGTCTCTATGGCCCCGAAGTCGAGGGGAGATCGCTCGAGACTTAGATAGACCTGATGCCCCTTGTTGGTGTCTCGGATCCTCTGCATGTGGTGGGCAGAGGGTTGTCCGTCTTATTTATGCCGAGGATAGATGGAAGCTGCTCTGTTGCCCTTTGGCGAGGGCTTCTGATTTCTGGCGTCGTGGGTAGGCAACTACCAGCCTGGGATGACCGAGCGGGGTAGCCGCTCGGATGCCTCTTGCGAGGGCTCCGATCCCTGGCGTCATGGGTAGGGGGCTACCGGCCGAAGATGACTGAGCAGGGTAGCTGCCCGGTTGCCTCTTACGAGGGCTTTGATCCCTGTTGGTTGTGGTAGGATGCTACCAGCCGGGGATAGTCGAGCAAGGACTCGACTGCCTCTGGGAGGACTTTCTGATCCCAGGCGTTGCGGTAGGGAAGCTACCTGCCGAGGATAACTGGGCAGGGATGACCGGGCAGTGAAGCTGCGCGATTGCCTCTTGGTGAGGGCTTTGATCTCTGGCGCCGTGGGTAGGCAACTACCAGCCCGGGATGACTGAGCGGGGTAGCTGCTCGGATGCCTCTTGCGAGGGCTTTGATCCCCGGCGTCATGGGTAGGGAGCTACCAGCTGAAGATGACCGAGCAGGGCAGCTGCCCGGTTGCCTCTTGCGAGGGCTTTGATCCTTCAGGACAGGGACCGAGCAGGGTTACTGCACAGTGCCTCTTGGTGAGGACTGTCACGCCCCGCTTCCCAAAATACGGAATACGAAGGGTAGACAAGGCCAGCCATGCTCCTACGGCCAAGGAAATGTCCTGCCGTAGTCACACTTCGGCTTCTAGTTTATCATGGTAAACAGTAAACGATGCGCAGGTAATGAGAAATGCAGTAACTGAAAGATGAAATGATATAAACTGACCTGAAGTGGAACAAACGAGAGTAACTCGGAATAGCAAGTCAAGAAGTCTGCGATGCACGTCTAGTTCCGATCCAGGGAAAATCTTCTTCTCACACTGAGCATGCATACTCAGGTCGTCAGAGCGACACAATAGCAATATAATGTATATAATCAAGTAACAGTTCTAACAGTGGTAAAGGATATGAACAACAGTAAATCAATGACAGCATGAAAATGAATGTGCAGTAATCAATGCAGCGGAAAAGTAAAGCAGTATAACAATATATCACGCATGCCAACACAGTACAAAAGGAATATAAATGCCAGTATCCCTATCAGTCTCTAAGTCTCACTGTATAGGTCAATAAGCCTATCGTCAGTCCAAGTGTGAGAGTCAACCACTCGCGAGTGTCCTCCACCCAAGGGTAGAACCCAAGGGCAAGGGACCACGGGCCCAACATGTAACGAATGTATCACGGTGTATATATCACGTACCCTGTAAATCTCCATATAACTCCCTAAATATATAAGCCGGCATGGGACTCCCGAGATTCTGTTGAACTCACACTTAAACTACCCCACACCCCGTGGTCTACATCAAACGCTAACCACAACCCTAAATACTAATCGATCCGTGACAAGTCTGCGCGAGAACTGGAGGTAGGACCTCCATCAAGCACGTCCCGACTAATACTCAAGATAAATGGCAGTGTCGGATGCCTTATCTGTGACACCCGTGCAAACGCTTCCATAAGTGTCCCATACCACTTATAGTCACGCGTACACGCATCCCACAGACGTCGACAATGCAATAGAATAATAGGTCACTGATTGTGTACAAGTACGTATCACTTTCACTTAATCACGAATACACGAATACTGACGCACTTGCCACAATCATCACTAAAATCTAACACTGGGTGAATGCACGATATCACTAGGTTATCACTACAATGATACAGGTATGACATGATGCATGAACAGTATAAGAAGCACAATTAAGGTGTCATAAAAAAAACATAGTCTATCACTTGCACGATTTATCAGGAAACGTACGTACATAATTTAGTGAAACAATAACCAGGTAGTAATTAGTATGTCCAGTTATCCATCCATAGAATTTTGTTTCAAGTCAATCGGGTTTCAGGATCATTAGTTATAACTGTTTCATTTTAAGCGCACGCGGCTGGAAATCCAGTTTCAGAATCAGGAATCCATTTCGCAACGCATTTTAACCCCAGTTGGGATCATAATTTAGCGACGCTACAGTTGGATAAATTCTAGGGTTTTCAGTAAAGTTTTCAACGCAACAAACAGATCTTCAATCGCGTCTGTACGTTAGGAGTTATAATCTGTTTAATATCAACATGTCAATTCTGATTCTGCTGGGACTGTTGTGTGTCCCGATCTTCTAAATTACAGATTAAATAGTAAATGATAACGAAACAGGATGAAACTAATTGTGTTGTCTAGCTAACAGAGTTACCTACCATAAGCAGCGGAGTTCCGCAACCTAAGGGTTAAGCAAATCTTGAGGTATCCAATACGGTACAGCAACCAACAATTTGGGTAGCTCTGGACTGCAGTCCAGAGTCGCACTCCGATACGATTACCATCACGATTTAAGTACAGAAATGTCTGGAAACTGGTATAGAGTTAAAGTTCATCGAGACGGCTTCGATTTGAGCCCTCGAACGCACCATTCTACCATGTATATGATTTATGGTGGATTTAACAGTTTTCAGATACAGTAGAATTTCAGTTTCACGGTTAAACTTGGGGGCAGTTATTTTAGTCGTTAACGATCAAATTATCCAACGAAAATCACACACTATGTTCACAGCCCTACGGGCCAACCTACACCATTGAGTTCCGTCAAATATGATGGGTATTTTCATTGGGAACACACACCGAACAGTTATGGCACATAATTGGTTAAATTTGCAACTTTAATAATCCATGTTTGTAACGATCGTAACTTAAGTAAAATAGCATGTAAGCAAGTAAAAACTTGCCTGGGAACGCCTCGGGTCACACGGTAGCAGCGGCGTCACGAACGCGCGTTGTACGCCGCAAACCAAGATAGCGCGAGCTTGGCTCGAGACTCGGATTTGACGTCGGAATTCGCCGGAGCCGTCAAATGCTTGCTGGAAGTGGAGGTGTGCTCCGTGGCTGGTCTGGGACTTACTGGGGTCGACGACATCGGCAATGGTCGCTCCGGTGACGCGCACAGTGGGTGTTTGTAAAGAAATGTGCTTTATATGGTTTTTTTTTTTTTTTTGAGAGGGAAATAGGGAAAGAGAGTGAGAGAGAGAGCCAGAGGGAAAATGGTGAGGGGCAGTGGGAAAGGGAGAGATTGGGATAGAGTGAGAGAGAGGTCGGATAGAGAGAGAGGGAAGTTAGAGAGAGAGACAGAGAGAGAGAGTGGGAGACAGAGTGAGAGAGAGAGAGAGAGAGAGAGAGAGAGCTCAGGGAGAGAGAGGGAATGAGATTTAGAGAGTGAGAGAGGGAAAGACAGAGAGAGTGAGAGTTAGCAGAGAGAGAGAGAGAAGAGAGAGAAACCGAGAGCGAGAAAGAGAGAGAGTGGTCGGGAACAGGGGAGGAGAGAGATTAGGCCGAGAGGGAGAGAGAGAGAGAGATGGAGAGTGAGAGAGACAGAGAGATAGAGAGCGAGAGAGAGGAACAGAGGAAGGAAGAGAGAGAGAGGGGCTGAGTGTTAGAGAGAGAGAGTGAACAGAGGTAGAGAGGGAGGTGAGAGAGATCGAGAACAGAGGGAGAGAGAGAGAGAGACAGAGTGAGGAAGAGAGAGAGTAAACAGAGAGGGGGAAGAGGCAAGTCGGGGTCGCGCTTGTGGAGCTCGCGATGCGCACGGTCGTGGCGACGGGCAAGGAGACGTGGCCGACGTGGGGAAAGTCGGGAACGCGGGTGAAGGAGAAAAGAGCGGGAGGAGTTGCGAGATGAGGGTTGAGGGAAAGGTGATGAGAGTGGGGGAGAGAGGAGGAGGAGGCAAGGCGAGCGTCACGGGTAACGTTCGCGAGAGCAGGCGTGGGCGACGGCGGAGGCGAGGAGCGCGGCGGGAGACGCGGTCGCGAGCGGGAGTTAGGGAAGTTACCGTTGGGGATTTAAGGGGAGGAGATGAACAGTGGAGCGGGGAGTTGGGCTTCTGAGCTGGGCTGGGGAGTAAAAATCAATTAATTTTTAAATGAAAACAGATTGGGCTGCGTGGGAACGTGGGCCAGAATTAAATAGGAAAAAGGAAAAGAAAGGCCGGGCCGAGGGGAATAAATAGAAAACATAGGGGAAAATTTTGGAGAAAAAGGGATGGGCTGGCGGGCCGGAGCTGGGGAAATGTTTTAAGAATTCAAAAAAAACAAAAGTGGGCTGAGAAGGATTTGTTTAGGGTTTTAATTTATAAAAGAAATAGGACTGGGTTTGCTGGGCTGACTAAGTTAAAAATGAAAGGGGGAAAAGTTTAGAAAAATTAGGGTTAGGTATTTTTAAAATAATATAAACAATATTCATGAAATAAATAAACTTTAAGAGTAACATAAATACCGATATTGGTATAAAAAGGGCTGGGTGTTACATCATACCACCCTTATAAAAATTTCGTCCTCGAAATTTAGAGTAAAAGATAAGTTATATAAACATATGTGAAAGTTATTATTTTGCAAACTAACACTTATTCGAAATCCGTGGACGAAGAAATTTGAAGGCTAACATACAAGAACAGCATACGGAAGATAATCCTAAATAGGCATAAGTTGGGAATAACTATAAGAGCAACCTACAAGAACACGAGAAGATAGGTATCAATAGCGAACAGTAATAATCAAAGTGTGTTTGATAAAAGTCGAAATCCATACATGTGTACGTATAAGTATATTAAAGATAGCACGACAGAAAACTAAGTATAAGGCATAATCATTTATAATAGGAATCATAGGCACACAACCCGAAAATAAGATAACAAGAATAAAGTAGTGGTAGGTTAAACCATTTTAGGAAAACGTATCGATCAAATAGTTTTCAAATAGCTTAGAAAACCCATATAGTGAAAATAAGAAACGTGGAACAAAATAGGCGCGGTGCAAGATTGCGCTATTGAAAATAAAGATAATAGTAGGTTGCTTTGAAATGCATAAAGCTAAGTAGTCAATAATACGCACTTTTCGACAAATACGAGATAATGAAAACCATTTTTTTTTTTTTTTTTTTGAATAATAAAGTTTTTAAATGTACATAGGGTAATGAGAAAACACACAAACATGTATAGGACTAGATAGGGTGAGGATCCAAGGTCGAGGTGTGTCGGCTTTAGGCTGAAAATCAAAGAGACTGGGATCGGGTCAGCACAGAAAGTAATGGTGAGCAACGAAAGGACTACAAGGAAAAATATGGGGGAAGACTAACGATCGGTAAATCCTATGAATCAAGAATTTGAAAGGTTAATGAACTCGGTAATTCATAAGAACGGTCCTCCTCCCAGAAGGGTCTCAAACAGGGTACAGGCGAAGGATGAATGGTGGCTCATTCCAAGGATTAGGGTGCGGTACTTTCTAATCGAAACGGGGTGAAAAGTATACAATGAGTAGGGGTGGACAGTCAGGGAACTCAACAGAAGAATAAATAGATATGGGTAATAAACAAGTATTAAGCGAACCAAATAATCAAAAGGTTTACAAACTCAGAAGATTTATTTCATTCAAGAAAATTTGAAACAAGGCATCCCCAAAGACGAAAAGTGGCCTTAAACTATACACAGTTTATTTGACCAGAAAGACAACATCAAGAGAAATTCCGTCAGTCGCGGTTGTGGAGATTCAGTAGGTTGCGGTAGGCTCGCGCGCTCAGGTAGGGGCGTCCATTACCATAGCGCCTCGCAGGTATCGCTAAAGGAAGTTCTTCCATGGTAGGGTCTTGATCCTCTGGTCCTTCGTCCTCGGATAGAACTTCTTCATCGAGGTCTGATTCCATGTGATTCTCTCCTTCTGGGTTTTCTTCCAAGGGGTCTTCCTCCACTGGATTTTCTTCTATTGGATCTCCCTCGGGATCTTCCTCTATTAGGTTCTCTTCAGGATCTACTTCTTCTTCGTCAGAATCAGCTATCATGCCAAACTCTGGGGCGGCTGCTCCTTCGTCCTCTGAATCATTGTTTTCGAAGTCGACCTGGGGACCGTTGACCTCATCATCAGAATTCATCAGCGTGCGGTCTTGGGAAACGCATGACTGTGCATCCTCGTCTAGATGCGGTGCTGCTCCGAGATGGGCCATGGCCTGAAAAGAGAAGTCATGATTAGACAGTGGGTTATAACAAGGAAAGCTCAGGGTACGAAATATAAGAAAACAGGCGGTTGCAGGAACTGAAAGATCAGAATGAAAATACTGTGATAATGAATAGAATTTGTCTTAGAAAAAGCTCGAGAATGATACTTATATTATGATTCAAATTTCATTTCATTCAACTAAAGTTCAACGGATACAAGATCGCAAACTGAAAGAATTATTCATAGAAGATAACAACATTATTATTGAAATTGGAAAATCATAAAATTCTTCTTCGATTGCCAACACGCTGCATCATCGTTACGCTAGTTGAATTTTGAGTTAGATCCGCCTTATGGTTGAAGTTAAAACTACGCGATAATCCTCACTTGGCTGAAGTGGGGAGTGTGGACGAGTTTCCTCCTTGTAGTTCTTTCCTTTCTGGGCAACCGTTGATGAGATGTTTGTCGGAACCGCATATCAGACATTTCCAGTGAGCACGGCGACAATCCCTCTGAAGGTGTCCTGGCCTCTTACAATATCCACAGCAGGGGTTCTTCTGGTACTTCTGTTGCGGGGAAACAAATTGGCGTTTCATCTTCTTCTCTTTTCCTCGTCTAATAGAGATCCCTGTATGATAGGAGACTCTCGCTGGGGTCTGACTCACCTGTCTTCTCAGCCCTTCAGTTAATAGGTCGTTTGTTCGCTCCTGGGCTTCCTTTAAACCTTGTAGTACACTAAGGATCTCAACAGTCTGATTCTGGGGAGCGGACAAAGATGAAGAGTCGTTGGAAGACATGATCCTGAAACAACAATTTGAGGATGATATAAGTCATAAGCTAAATGAATCAAAATATAATATGGATAGAACAAGGATTCAAGAATATCAGAGATGATGAATATCATTACAAGTGGGGAATCAACTGTATCACTTTAAGTCACTTGAATAGAGTACGGTAGTGCAATTGCCACCACGTACCCTTATCAAGTCATCCGAAACCATAGTGAATGGATAGCTGAACACACGATGTGAATATGGATCAAGAATGACAGTTTACAACCTAGACCGAAAGACGTCTTAGATTGCCAAAACTGTACACAGAAGACTGCAATCCCAATTGATGCAAAACCTGGCTCTGATACCAACTAAACCATGTCACGCCCCGCTTCCCAAAATACGGAATACGAAGGGTAGATAAGGCCAGCCATGCTCCTACGGCCAAGGAAATGTCCTGCCGTAGTCACACTTCGGCTTCTAGTTTATCATGGTAAACAGTAAACGATGCGCAGGTAATGAGAAATGCAGTAACTGAAAGATGAAATGATATAAACTGACCTGAAGTGGAACAAACGAGAGTAACTCGGAATAGCAAGTCAAGAAGTCTGCGATGCACGTCTAGTTCCGATCCAGGGAAAATCTTCTTCTCACACTGAGCATGCATACTCAGGTCGTCAGAGCGACACAATAGCAATATAATGTATATAATCAAGTAACAGTTCTAACAGTGGTAAAGGATATGAACAACAGTAAATCAATGACAGCATGAAAATGAATGTGCAGTAATCAATGCAGCGGAAAAGTAAAGCAGTATAACAATATATCACGCATGCCAACACAGTACAAAAGGAATATAAATGCCAGTATCCCTATCAGTCTCTAAGTCTCACTGTATAGGTCAATAAGCCTATCGTCAGTCCAAGTGTGAGAGTCAACCACTCGCGAGTGTCCTCCACCCAAGGGTAGAACCCAAGGGCAAGGGACCACGGGCCCAACATGTAACGAATGTATCACGGTGTATATATCACGTACCCTGTAAATCTCCATATAACTCCCTAAATATATAAGCCGGCATGGGACTCCCGAGATTCTGTTGAACTCACACTTAAACTACCCCACACCCCGTGGTCTACATCAAACGCTAACCACAACCCTAAATACTAATCGATCCGTGACAAGTCTGCACGAGAACTGGAGGTAGGACCTCCATCAAGCACGTCCCGACTAATACTCAAGATAAATGGCAGTGTCGGATGCCTTATCTGTGACACCCGTGCAAACGCTTCCATAAGTGTCCCATACCACTTATAGTCACGCGTACACGCATCCCACAGACGTCGACAATGCAATAGAATAATAGGTCACTGATTGTGTACAAGTACGTATCACTTTCACTTAATCACGAATACACGAATACTGACGTACTTGCCACAATCATCACTAAAATCTAACACTGGGTGAATGCACGATATCACTAGGTTATCACTACAATGATACAGGTATGACATGATGCATGAACAGTATAAGAAGCACAATTAAGGTGTCATAAAAAAAACATAGTCTATCACTTGCACGATTTATCAGGAAACGTACGTACATAATTTAGTGAAACAATAACCAGGTAGTAATTAGTATGTCCAGTTATCCATCCATAGAATTTTGTTTCAAGTCAATCGGGTTTCAGGATCATTAGTTATAACTGTTTCATTTTAAGCGCACGCGGCTGGAAATCCAGTTTCAGAATCAGGAATCCATTTCGCAACGCATTTTAACCCCAGTTGGGATCATAATTTAGCGACGCTACAGTTGGATAAATTCTAGGGTTTTCAGTAAAGTTTTCAACTCAACAAACGGATCTTCAATCGCGTCTGTACGTTAGGAGTTATAATCTGTTTAATATCAACATGTCAATTCTGATTCTGCTGGGACTGTTGTGTGTCCCGATCTTCTAAATTACAGATTAAATAGTAAATGATAACGAAACAGGATGAAACTAATTGTGTTGTCTAGCTAACAGAGTTACCTACCATAAGCAGCGGAGTTCCGCAACCTAAGGGTTAAGCAAATCTTGAGGTATCCAATACGGTACAGCAACCAACAATTTGGGTAGCTCTGGACTGCAGTCCAGAGTCGCACTCCGATACGATTACCATCACGATTTAAGTACAGAAATGTCTGGAAACTGGTATAGAGTTAAAGTTCATCGAGACGGCTTCGATTTGAGCCCTCGAACGCACCATTCTACCATGTATATGATTTATGGTGGATTTAACAGTTTTCAGATACAGTAGAATTTCAGTTTTACGGTTAAACTTGGGGGCAGTTATTTTAGTCGTTAACGATCAAATTATCCAACGAAAATCACACACTATGTTCACAGCCCTACGGGCCAACCTACACCATTGAGTTCCGTCAAATATGATGGGTATTTTCATTGGGAACACACACCGAACAGTTATGGCACATAATTGGTTAAATTTGCAACTTTAATAATCCATGTTTGTAACGATCGTAACTTAAGTAAAATAGCATGTAAGCAAGTAAAAACTTGCCTGGGAACGCCTCGGGTCACACGGTAGCAGCGGCGTCACGAACGCGCGTTGTACGCCGCAAACCAAGATAGCGCGAGCTTGGCTCGAGACTCGGATTTGACGTCGGAATTCGCCGGAGCCGTCAAATGCTTGCTGGAAGTGGAGGTGTGCTCCGTGGCTGGTCTGGGACTTACTGGGGTCGACGACATCGGCAATGGTCGCTCCGGTGACGCGCACAGTGGGTGTTTGTAAAGAAATGTGCTTTATATGGTTTGTTTTTTTTTTTTGAGAGGGAAATAGGGAAAGAGAGTGAGAGAGAGAGCCAGAGGGAAAATGGTGAGGGGCAGTGGGAAAGGGAGAGATTGGGATAGAGTGAGAGAGAGGTCGGATAGAGAGAGAGGGAAGTTAGAGAGAGAGACAGAGAGAGAGAGTGGGAGACAGAGTGAGAGAGAGAGAGAGAGAGAGAGAGAGCTCAGGGAGAGAGAGGGAATGAGATTTAGAGAGTGAGAGAGGGAAAGACAGAGAGAGTGAGAGTTAGCAGAGAGAGAGAGAGAAGAGAGAGAAACCGAGAGCGAGAAAGAGAGAGAGTGGTCGGGAACAGGGGAGGAGAGAGATTAGGCCGAGAGGGAGAGAGAGAGAGAGATGGAGAGTGAGAGAGACAGAGAGATAGAGAGCGAGAGAGAGGAACAGAGGAAGGAAGAGAGAGAGAGGGGCTGAGTGTTAGAGAGAGAGAGTGAACAGAGGTAGAGAGGGAGGTGAGAGAGATCGAGAACAGAGGGAGAGAGAGAGAGAGACAGAGTGAGGAAGAGAGAGAGTAAACAGAGAGGGGGAAGAGGCAAGTCGGGGTCGCGCTTGTGGAGCTCACGATGCGCGCGGTCGTGGCGACGGGCAAGGAGACGTGGCCGACGTGGGGAAAGTCGGGAACGCGGGTGAAGGAGAAAAGAGCGGGAGGAGTTGCGAGATGAGGGTTGAGGGAAAGGTGATGAGAGTGGGGGAGAGAGGAGGAGGAGGCAAGGCGAGCGTCACGGGTAACGTTCGCGAGAGCAGGCGTGGGCGACGGCGGAGGCGAGGAGCGCGGCGGGAGACGCGGTCGCGAGCGGGAGTTAGGGAAGTTACCGTTGGGGATTTAAGGGGAGGAGATGAACAGTGGAGCGGGGAGTTGGGCTTCTGAGCTGGGCTGGGGAGTAAAAATCAATTAATTTTTAAATGAAAACAGATTGAGCTGCGTGGGAACGTGGGCCAGAATTAAATAGGAAAAAGGAAAAGAAAGGCCGGGCCGAGGGGAATAAATAGAAAACATAGGGGAAAATTTTGGAGAAAAAGGGATGGGCTGGCGGGCCGGAGCTGGGGAAATGTTTTAAGAATTCAAAAAAAAACAAAAGTGGGCTGAGAAGGATTTGTTTAGGGTTTTAATTTATAAAAGAAATGGGACTGGGTTTGCTGGGCTGACTAAGTTAAAAATGAAAGGGGGAAAAGTTTAGAAAAATTAGGGTTAGGTATTTTTAAAATAATATAAACAATATTCATGAAATAAATAAACTTTAAGAGTAACATAAATACCGATATTGGTATAAAAAGGGCTGGGTGTTACAAGGACTTTGATCCTTGTCGGTTGTGGTAGGATGCTACCAGCAGGGGATAGCCGAGCAAGGACTCGACTGCCTCTGGGAGGACTTTGGTCCTTAGCGCGGGAGGGGATTTAGAAGCCTACCAAGGACCCTTGGCCGGGCAGGGTTACTGCCCGGTGCCTCTTGGTGAGGGCTTTTGTCCTGAAGGACAGCTGAGCGAGGGATCCTCGGGCTCGACTGCCTCTGGGAGGGCTTTCTGATCCCTGGCGTTGCGGTAGGGAAGCTACCCACCAGGGATAGCCGAGCGATGGTTGGGATCGACTGCCTCTGGGACGACTTTCTGATCCCCGGCGTTGCGGTAAGGAAGCTACCCGCCAGGGATAACCGATCAGGGCAGCTGCTGGGTTGCCTCTGGGAGGACTTTCTGATCCCTGGCGTTGCGGTAGGGAAGCTACCCGCCAGGGATAACCGAGCAGGGCAGCTGCTGGGTTGCCTCTTTATGAGGGCTTTGATGATGGTCGCCGGACGGGGTTCATTCGCGCCTCCGGTGAGGGGAAGGAGGCGGCTGGTACCCGAATCTTCAGAATGGTTGCTTGCCATGTGGACGGAGATCTGAAGGCCAACTTTGTTTTCATGGGTTCGTTTCCCACAGACGGCGCCAACTGATGGAGGTCCTTTTCGGGTCTCCTTCAGATGTTGTCTTCCGTCGATCTCCCGGTAGATTCTGGAGGGGATCCCCTGTTGTGTGTGGATCTCAATGGGTTTTGAGGAGATTGGTGATTTGAGAAGTTTAACGCCGAGTACTTGCAAAGAAGTCCCGGGGTGGTTTGGTACCACCGAGGACCCTCCGACGATCAAGTTAGTACTAGATCCGAGCAGCGTAACGGCTAAGTGGAGTAAAAAATGGCTTACTTGACCCTTCTGTGATGGGGGTTTATATAGCGGTGGCGGCACGCAGCAGCAGGTGCGAGAATCTCATCGGCAGTTACGCTCCCGACGTCACGCCCGCGTAGAGAGCGGATCGCCCATTAATGGGGATCGTGAAGGCTTGGAACATGGGATGTTGCTGGCGGAGAATCCGCGCATGGCGAGATTCGCGGAGCGGCGGTTACGCCTGCGAGCGGTGGAGCTGGTCGGAGGACCGAGGAAGACGGCCTCGGCCGGGGGGCTCGGGGACGAGTGAGAAGGCCGAGGAGCCTTGGTCTTATGGCAGCTTGGGGCGAGCCGAGGGGCCGAGGAGGCCAATCTGCAGGGAGCCCCGAGGAGGTCTAGCTTGTGCTTGCAGGTCGGGTACAGGGGTGGCCTGGTCGACCTCTGTGGGCCCTTTCTTCTGAGTTCTGGGACATGACATCCGCCACGTGTCCTGATCTTGGGGGTCACCAATATTGAGCATCATTAATACCTATTGCTAATATTGATACTGCTAAACCCAATTCTAATATATTTGCATGATGTTCTTCATGTGTCACACTTCAAGTTTAATTTGCTCTCTATTAGCAAACTCACAAAATCTCTAAATTGTTTCATAAATTTTCTTCCCGATTCTTGTGTTTTTCAGGACCTGAAAACGAAATGTGTAATTGGAAAAGATAAAGAGGACAATAGACTTTGTTTTCTTCTTCCACAATAATCGCTTTATGCTTCTAGCTTAGTTGCAAAATCCCCTTTTGACCAATCTCATTGGAGATTAGGTAATCATTCTTTATCAATATATTCAAAATTTCAAAATTTGGATTCTAAAATTCCATCTATTTCTAATCAATCAATTTATATCGTATGTCCTCTTACTAAAAAAACTCGTTTACCATTTCAATCTAGTAAAATTTCTCCTAAATCTTGTTTTGAGTTGGTACACTTTGATGTAAGGGGTCCATTTCGCACTCCATCATTATCCAGAGCATGATATTTTTTAACTATTGTAGATGATTATTCTCATTACACATGGATCTATTTTATGAGAAACAAATCTGAAGTTCATTTTCACATTCGATTTTTTTTAACATGATCCAAACATAATTTAATTCTATCATTTGCAAAATTCAAACCGATAATGATAGTGAGTTTCTTAATGGTGCACTACTAATTTTCTTCAATATCTTGGTGTTATTCATCAAACTAGCTGTGTACATATACCACAACAAAATGGAATTGTAGAACGCAAACATCGTCACCTTTTAAATATTGCCAGGGCTCTATAATTCCAAGGTAAATTACCTATTAAGTTTTGGGGCGATTGCATTTTGATAGCCACTTGTCTTATTAACCAACTTCTGACCGTCATTCTAAATGGAAAAACTCCATTTGAAATACTTTTTCACAAACCTCTATCTTATGATCATTTGCGTGTTTTTGGATGCTTATGTTATGGTCGTAACATATCAATCACACATAAATTTAACCATCATGCATCTCTGGAAATTTTTATTGGCTATCCTTTTGGTTAAAAATCATACAAAATCTTTGATGTCCATACTTGCAAAGCAATACATCTCATGACGTTTTTCATGAAAATATTTTTCCTTGTGATACTTTTCAAACTAAGCCCGAAAAACATGTTTTTTCATTACCGGTTTTCGATATAGATGACACTTCTCATCTACACATTTTTTCCCCCATGCCCATTAGTGAAACTCTACCACCATCATCTAATCCTTTATCATCATCCAACGAATCAAATTTGTCTTTAAATCTAACTCATTGAAACAAATTCGTCTCTAAATCCAACTCAAGAAACCTTAACATCACCATCTACCTTGTTGGGCGTGCGCAGCAGAAGGCAGCACCAACCCTAATGGATCTAAACTAAGATCCTTTTTAACGGATAACATCTAGAACAACGCAAAATCAAATAACATATAAGAGCTTCGGGGAAAAGAGAAGAACACTTTATTATACTTTAGAGAAAAACCCTTACAAGAGTTATAAACCCTTTCCTTATACATCTCCAACGAGATCTCCTTATTCTTCTTTCAAAATTCTCCTTAATGGCATCTTGATCCTGTTGGATTATACTGATGCCCTGGCCATCTACCGTGGCCGTTTGCGGAACAAAATTTTTATAGTTTCAAAAACTGGCGCTAGAATAACTCGTCACCGGATCTACCATAAACCTAAACTAGCAAACTATGAGAAGCTATCTACTACAATAGAGGAGTCTCACCAAAATATCCATGTCCTTCGGTCTTCTCCTCTCTTCTTTAGCTCCTAGCGGCCTCCATGATCGAGCTTGATCGTCTGTCTCCCTCCATCGAAGACGATCCAACCGATAGATGTAGTCCATGGCTTAACTCCATACTAAGTATTAAATATGGAAACTAGAGAACTTGGATTGCTAGTCTAAGAACTTTAGGATATAGTTTAGGGTTCTAAGTGTGTTTCTATCTCACCACCTCTCTCGATTCTCAACTCATGAGAAGGTAGAGAGGAGGTTGAACTTGAAGGTGGAGGAGCTCAAGAATAAAGGAGAGGGAGAGCAAAGGAGAGGGAGAGCTCAAGAATGAAGCATCCAAGTGAGAGAGAAAATCCTCACTTTTGTTTTGTAAAATGATTTTTTTCAATAAAAAGGTATCAACTATGCTTCAATAGTTGCCATAAATGAATTAAGAATTCATTTGTCAACTATTGAGGCATGGTTCTCACCATACTCCCCTTACCTTTATTTTACACCTCATTTCCATTTAAAGAATAAATGGAAAAATCCATGATGATGTGTCCACATTCTAGAATGTTTTCCGTAATGAAATACGAATTACAGTCTACTGTATATACATACCTGCATTCGCACAAAAACATGAATGCCCGACGAGATAGAATAACACAAAGAACATAATACTAGAATATACATATCTAAATATATATATGTAAATTATTAAATCAATACTTGATTTAATAATCCGGCTCAAAACCCTAGCCGGCTAGTATTATCAACTGTCCGGTCGAAAGTCCGGGTACATAGTACCATCAATCAATCGGAATCTTGCACGTATCGGTTATTACATCGTTTCGCTTGAACCAGGAAAACCCTCTGCGTGGGACTCTAAAGACTCGACAGTACGCCGGCAGTAAGTTACTGGATAAATCCATAACCATAAGTACGTCCGCGGCACTAGCTGTACTTAACGGCTACCCGTGTACTTGTCGAAAAGAAAGGCCGACGAGCAAACTCATCCGGATCCCCACTGAGCCTATCCATGACAATCTCCGTACAGTCCGGTCTCTTCGTCTGAGAGTATCGCATACCGGGTCTAGGGGGTGGTAAACGTCAGACCCTAATAACCCGATAATTCGTGCTGATTCGGCTCAGGACTAATCCAGGAAACTACGGATCAACCTATCAGTAAATCCCAACTGCCTTGGCCAAGGTCTTATGGTCCTGACCAATCGAAATGTGCGATATCGACTCCCTATACCGGGAAAGACGAATCCCCAACAATCACTCATTGCCTCCATGTGGCTCGGGACTGTACCCAACCAAAACCTGTTTGTACGACTCAGTAGAGCCGTGGTAGGATAGTGATCAAAGTACAGTGGGAACTCACATGAGACAAATGACGATCTCGAGTCAGAAGACTAAGCTGTACTCATGTCACCTGAGAATTGCTATATGATGATAGGTATAGTACCATTTAGAAATTCTCGGCGTGTCTGTCCAGTGTACTCACCTCCAGTGAGCACCTGTATACGATCTTAGGTGCAAAAGACCAATGGCTGCGGGACCAACCATTGTCCCTTATCGGGGTCTAGAAACGTATACACCAGTCTACTCCGGAATATTGATATTCAGTCTCGATACTCCCACGAGTAGGGACCTTTTAAGGATGTGCTTATCGACTACCCCACTCTCACAAGTATGATCGCCATCACAACGCAGGTAGTCAAGTAATGATCCTACGGGCTTTATCAACATATATAAATGATATGTAATAACAAGTAAGACATACGCACATGTTAAGATAAAGACAAACCAGATAGCATACTATCATATCGAGTAAGATTGTCCTGTACATATATATGTCCCAGCATACACATGTATACATATACAATAATGGCCTCTAGGACATACATATCCAACAGATCTCTTATGGAGCCGCCGTTTCACCTCCCTTAAACCTTATGATCGAGATTACACATAAACTTTAACTCTAGCATCCTATTTGTACCCCATATAAATATGATATATAATAGGAATACATTGTCACGCCCCGCTTCCCAAAATATGGAATACGAGGGGTGACAAGGCCAGCCATGCTCCTATGGTCGAGGAAATATCCTGCCGTAGTCACACTTAAGCTTCTAGCATTACGTGGTAATCAGTAATCAATGCACAGGTAATGAGAAATGCAGTCACTAATTCTATCAAAACAGAGAAAAGATATACCAATAGAGATCAAGGGAAAGATAGCGCTGGCGTCACCGATCAAGATGTTCGCACTATCCTCGAGGTAAGGCATGTCCTGATCCGAGCTCAGTCCACTTCTTACTCTGAGCATGCATACTCAGGTCGTCAGATCCACACAATAGCAATATATATATATATATATATATATATATATATATTCATATGTAAACACGTGCAATGAAGATGAACATGAAACAGTAAATATAGAAAGATGACGCGAGCATGAAATAATCGGTACAGGAAAACAGTAAAGTATGTATATCGAATCAGTAATCAATGCATATCTATGTCACTAAACCTATTAGTCTCTAAGTCCCACTGTCTAGGTCGCTAAACCTATCGTCAGTCCAAGTATGAGCGTCAACCACTGTAGGAGTATCCTCAACCCAAGGATAGGCCCCAGGGGCAAGGGAACACGGGCCCGAATCACGCTCGCTAATAATCAGTAATATCACCCATATGACTCCCGAAATCGCTGTATATGCCGGCAGTGGGACTCCCGAGATTCTGTTGATCGAACTCATACTCAAACTACCCCACACCCCGTGGTCTACATCAAACACCGACCATGAACCCAAATACTAGTCGCTCCATGACAAGTCTGCGCGAGAACTGGAGACAGGGTCTCCAACAAGCATGTCTCAACTGGTGACACTGGTACAGGTTAGTCTGTAGACAAGGTAGTCGGTAAGTACATCCTTCAAATGTTCCTAGTCATGGGAGTATCGAGACAGGACATCGATACTCCAGAGTAGACTGGTGTATACGCTTCTCGACCCATATGATGGGCGATGGATGATCCCACATCCATTGGTGTTTGACATCAGAGAAGGTATACGGGTGCTCAGTGGAGACTGGGTACACTGGACGAATCCGTCGAGAACTCCTAGATGGTATTATACTTATCGTCGAATAGCAGTTCTCTGATGACACTGGTACATGTTAGTCTGTAGACCCGAGATTGTCATAGAGTCTTGTGTGATTCCTACTGTGCTTTGATTTCCACCATACCACGGTCAAGAGATCGTGCAAAAATGTGGTTTTTGGGTACAGTCCCGCGTCACATGAAGGCAATGAGCGATAAGAGATGTTTCGTCTCTCCTGGTATTGGGAGTTGATGTTGCGCTATGCTCGATTGGCCATAACAGGAAATCCCTGACCAGGGTTGCTGAGATTTACTGGTAAGTGTTATCAGTAGTTTCTCGAACCGTTATGGACCTTGCATCGGCATGATTTATCAGGCTATTGGGGTCTGACGTTATACCACCCCCAGGCTATGATATGCAACATATCAGACGAAGAGACCGGACTGTATGGTAGTGTTACCGATTGGATTCGCAGGAGTATGAGCATGCTTGCTTGTTGATCTTCTGATCGCTCAATACCCGGGTGGCCGTTACATTTAGCAGACCGCTGTTCACACCATAATATTGCATTATCATATTCCCCATTCTTATTCTTTTTATAAATAAACAGGTGCTTTTGACTCATGTCTGCTACATATTACAGGTTACAGGTTCTTGGACAGAAAACAGTGAAAACGATGAAAAGACGAAGCAAAAGTGGAACTACAACCAACAAATAGAAGGATCTTGATCAAGCCTACATAAAAGATAAAATTCATAAAGTACAAGACAATACAAGGTCCAAGATTACAAAGCGAACGGTTAAAAGTCCACCGTAATTATTCACTGGAGATTTGGAAGAAACATAGAAGCTATTTTAATAAAAGAACCAAATAATAAAGAAGCCCAAAGACAGAAGAGCCCGCAAAGGAAATTTCAAGACCCGATACTTCCTTTTAAAGAGACAGAGACATAAAATTTTACCAAAGCTTGGAGTCTATTTTGACTAGGTCTTGCTAAGGATATTTTGGTAAATGTAGACGTGCGAATCAATTGTAACCTAGGGTTTCCTATCCTCTATAAATAGGAACTCTAAATCATTGTAAAGGCTATGCCTCCCTATGCCTCTTTTTATGAATAAAATTTAGAATTCTTTTGGAGAGCATCGATGCCTCTTTTCATATCATCTATTCAGATCTGACAACCCAGTGTAAATGTTTGGAGAGAGCCATCTGTAAAGTAAGTAGATTTATTTAATTACCCTAGTTTAGATTTCAATTCTTGCCCTAGGTAATTTTTCATTCTCTGCCCTAATTAGATCTTTAATTCCTTACCCTAGTTAAATTTAATTCTTTACCCTAGATAAATGATAGATTTAGTTTTTAGATTTAATAAGAAATCCGAACACCCATCGAAATTAACTCGTTAGCGCGATTAGGAAATTCACAACATCCCTGTGGATCGACCCGTACTCACCGGCTAGCTGCAAAGCGACGCCGTTCTTGATTGTGGTTAATAGATAGTTTTTGAGATCAATCAAATGGCACCGTTGCTGGGGATGACGTGTTATTTCCTTTTTGCAATTTCGGGTTAATCAAAATTTAAAAAAATCATAAAAATCTGAAAAATCAAAAAATATAAAAATTTATCATCTTTGTATTTTGTGAAGGGTATTTTTTGTTTGAATTTTGCAGGATCTACAATCGAGACGGATCTGGAAAAATCCAGAGTTCAAAACAGAAAAAGATACATCAGAATAGAAAGAGGTTGGAAAATCAGAACATCACAATTTTTTTGGAGACCTGAAGCCTCCGTACCGCCGCCATTCCGCCGCGCAAGAGCGCTCCCGCCGCTGAACCGCTGCGTCATGCTAACGTCATCGCGCGAAAATTTCACCGTTTGTTTCCTTTTTCCCCCCTCTGCAACCTAAAATATATCTTTTGAAAAATATCCTGCAGGATTCTTTGCGCTTAAAAATCTTCCCCCTTCTCAATAACAAATCTTGTGCAGGATTCTTTGTGCCGCGCATAAAATAAAATAAAAATCTTTGATTGCAAGTGATTTTTCTGTTTTTCATATCTTTAATCGGACTTTAAGGGGCTTTTGACCAATTCAGATTGGGTGGGGATTTCATCACCCTTCCCAGGACCCCAGAAATCACATAAGGCATATGCATTGACCATCTATTAATTAAAAAAATACTAGACTCAGCCCTGAGGATTTCGAGCTCAATAGGACAGAGGACTAGTTATAGGCATCAGCCGTTTATCCTAACCTGACTTTGCGGTGTCTAGGCAAGTGTGTCAAGGCAAGTGGTTACTTAATTAGGACCGCTACTTGTAGCGGGGAGCCTCCTACTTACCTGGCCGCAATTGGCGGTGAAGAGGCGGTTTGAGGTCCTATTTCTAGCCCTTTGGAACAGTTAGGAGCTGTCTAGCTGACCTAGGTGACCCTAGATCTAGGCCTGATTGTGCATTTCTGGTTGATTGCATTTGTGTCTAAGCCCTTTATCAAAAATTTTTGCAGAACAAATAAAAAAATAAGAGGAAAATTTTTATAAAAACTTGCAAAATTTTGTCGTTAAGAAATCCTTGCACCCCACTTACACCCACCTTCTTTCTCTTCTCCTTCTGACATCATGGGTACCCCACATCACAAATCTCTTGTCGAACTTTAGTATCCCGAACCTAACTTTGCTTCGTACGTCAATTGTTTCGGTCGATTTAAGGCAGATCCTTCCATGCCAAAAATTTCGTTGAAAGATCAAATAGAAACGTCTAGGAGAAACAGTTTGACTTTGCAACCGACTTTGTGTCAACCATGTCAACATTCACCACCTTCGTATGTTGATGCCACTTTTTCAAGTCCAGCTGTAACTCCTAAACCGATGTCCATTGCTGAGCATATTGCTCAATCTCGTAGCCGATCTTTCACCCCTCTCCACTCATCTAGTTCTAGAAATCAACAAGTCCATCCACCTTTTTATCTACATGTTGATCCTAATCCTGTCCAACCATCCACTTCCTACCAGTCCTACCCGACTTTCCCACCTTCACTAAACCCTGTTTCTACACAGCCATTAGGGAGTTTCATGTATCCAAACAGTTTCGAATCTTTTATCGAAACCCCTTCACCACCCATGTCTAGTTTGGAACAGTCGTTGGAAGCTTATATTTTAGCAACAAACAAAATGGTTAGGAATGTGGAAGCGTCCATTGCCGCCCTTATGCAGCCTAGTGAATCGGCAGCTAGTTTCCAACTAGCTTCAAATTTTACAATGTATGAGGAGGCGGTTGGACAGAGTGAGAATTTGAGAGGAGCGAGTGAGTTCTACACATTTCCAAATCAAACCTACCCATACCCAATTCCAGCCCACAACTCCGGTTTTCCATCGATTGTCCAAAATAGTTCACCAGTTGAAAATAAAAACGAGTTGTGTGAATTTGTAGTTCTTGATTTGCCAGATTGTGAAGAACCCCTTTCGAGTGAAACCACACTTAATCTTTTCGATCTTTACACCTCCACTCTAAAACCTGAATCGATAAATACCCATGCTTTTGATGAGGTGTCAGAAAAAATTGATTTTCACTTGATTGAGGATATAGACGCCGGGAATATTTCGGATGATGAACCCGTCGATTTAATTGAAATTTTATGTCCAATTCATCATCCCGAGTCATTAAAAGTTTCTCCCGAACTATATATGCGTCTTGATTTTGAGGATAATGGCATGGATAAGCAAATTTTTGAGGAAAATATTGAGGAGAATTATGAGGAAAATATTGAGGAGAATTATGAGGCTAGTATTGAGGATAATATTGAGGTTGAACCATTTTCGTTTGATGTGTCGAATTTTCCAATACACCCTCCTGAATCCTTAATTAATACCCTTCCTCACTCACTTCCTTCCGTCCTTCCTATCGTTCCGACTGTGCAAGAGACCGTTACGCTTTCATCTCCAATACCAAGTTCGACGTAATCATGTTTGTTCACGACTCTTGAGGGATTTAATCTCATTTTTTCGCGGGTTGATAGATTAGCACAATCACTTTTTACACATCGGTCATTACAAATTGTGCTAATTTATACGCTCCATCCCCACCCTCAAATTCGTATTCCCACTTTCTTTGGTTCTTCTAATCTTCCTTTAATGATATCGAGTGTTGATGAATCACAATCCGACATTTTGAGTTCGATAATTTTCAATTGGACCTTCGAGAAAAGTTTCGAAGATATTTTCGCCGACGAACTCGCATTCTTAAATGATACGAATTTTGTAATTAATCAACCTCCACTCGAAGAAGTAGAACCCCTACCATTTCTTCTTCCCCTCCGCCATTCTCCTTCACCGAGACCATATTATCCCTTTATCTCCACACAGTTTCGTGTGCTTCTTATTTCTTTTCTTTCCACTCCATTCTTTCACCAACTCGACCATTACCACGATAAGATTTTTGAATGGTTGGTGCTAACCTTTGGCTTGTGTAAGGCCAAGCTTAAGTTTGGGGGGAACCTTGTTGTATATATGTACATATAATTTTATTTTTATTTTTTTTTCTATAAAAAATATTTTAAAAAAATTCAAAACATTAAAAAAATATAAATTTTTTTATAAATAAATAAATAGGGGAGTGCCGAAAATTTTAACCCTCCTGGTGCAACATGACAGTGAGGACACTGTCAAGTTTAAGTTTGGGGGTATGCTCAATACGTCTTCTTCTTTCGCATTCATTTTTATATTTTTGCATTTGCATATTTATTTGAAAACCCATAAAAATTGAAAAATCTCAAAAATTATAAAAATTAATGTATTCAATTTTGGCCTTATTTGACTTAAGTTTGACAGATAGGTTAACTAGCTAGGATCAACTAGATCTTAGACTTAGTAAATTAAAAATCCTAAAAATAACCTTTCTTAAAGTTTAACAGTAGAAAGTATATGTCTTTGTAGTTTATTTAGAAATAGGCAAATTTTGAGTTCACTTCTTGGGCTAAGTTAAAACAAAGGAAAAGTATTGATGTTTCTATTAAAGTATAAGTTTGAAAAATAATTCCTAAGCTTAAGTCTAGATTCTGAAAATGTATACCCTACAATTTGCACAAATACGCACCTTGAAACTTGGAATAGTAGAAGAGACCTTGGAATGCTTTTGTCTAAAGTCCTTAGTATGATGAAAATAAAATGAAAAAAATACAAGTGTGAATAAAAAAAAATGAACATTGGTTTTTGTGATTACTTAAGGCTGTAAAAAATAGAAAAATATTTAGCGAGGGTGCTTCATCACCTAGTGCCTTAGACCAACTGGTTTGGGAGTCACTGCTAAAAAGCCTTGGGTGTTACAAGACTAGGAAGTACGCTTTAAAGTGCAAACGCATTTTGTAATCGGTCGTTGGTACCTCAAGAAGTATTAACGATCGCATGAAGGATGTGTAAGCAAAATTCATTTAAAAATTCACCAATTAATAAGTACTTTGGACAACGGACGAGAGTATGATTACTTGATTTGAATTTCCAAGTGTAGGGGTGATCTATACACACACGTAGAGATATGTGATTGGGGTTTAGATAAGAGATAGGAATGAAGAATATGACTTGTATCTTTAGTAGAGATGATAAAAATTCCTAAGTTGAGATGGAACCCTAGAAGGAAAACTTAAGAGATGCCAAAAGCTAAGTAAATTCACAAGGATATATGTAATCTTAAGTTAAATGATAAGGAAGCGTGAAGAATACGGGTGGATAATTTATGAGTCGAAGATAATAGAGTTTCTTATTAGAAGACCTAATTGGAGAATTAAAGTTAATGGGCCGAATTGATAGGATTTTGTGGGTAGTATCCGCGAAAAACCCTCAGGAGACAACACTCCTTATACTAGGGACACCTAGAGGTTTAACGGCTTGTTGCACGAGCTCAGTGCAATCGCGTTTTCCTGCGAAAGTGCGGTTAGGTTTTTTGTAGAGAATAAAAAATAAGTTTGCTCGAGGACGAGTAAAAGATAAGTTTGGGGGTATTTGTTCACACCATAATATTGCATTATCATATTCCCCATTCTTATTCTTTTTATAAATAAACAGGTGTTTTTGACGCATGTCTGCTACATATTACAGGTTACAGGTTCTTGGACAGAAAACAGTGAAAACGATGAAAAGACGAAGCAAAAGTGGAACTACAACCAACAAATAGAAGGATCTTGATCAAGCCTACATAAAAGATAAAATTCACAAAGTACAAGGCAATGCAATGTCCAAGATTACAAAGCGAATGGTTAAAAGTCCACCGTAATTATTCACTGGAGATTTGGAAGAAACATAGAAGCTATTTTAATAAAAGAGCTAAATAATAAGGAAGCCCAAAGACAGAAGAGCCCACAAAAGAAATTTTAAGGCCCAATACTTCCTTTTAAAGAGATAGAGACATAAAATTTTACCAAAGCTTGGAGTCTACTTTGACTAGGTCTTCCTAAGGATATTTTGGTAAATGTAGACGTGTGAATCAATTGTAACCTAGGGTTTCCTATCCTCTATAAATATGAACTCTAAATCATTGTAAAGGCTATGCCTCCCTATGCCTCTTTTTATGAATAAAATTTAGAATTCTTTTGGAGAGTATCGATGCCTCTTTTCATATCATCTATTCAGATCTGACAACCCTGTGTAAATGTTTGGAGAGAGCCATCTGTAACGTAAGTAGATTTATTTAATTACCCTAGTTTAGATTTGAATTCTTGCCCTAGGTAATTTTTCATTCTCTGCCCTAGTTAGATCTTTAATTCCTTGCCCTAGTTAAATTTAATTCTTTGCCCTAGATAAATGATAGATTTAGTTTTTAGATTTAATAAGAAATCCGAACACCCATCGGAATTAACTCGTTAGCGCGATTAGGAAATTCACAACATCCCTGTGGACCGACCCGTACTCACCGGCTAGCTGCAAAGCGACGTCGTTCTTGATTGCGGTTAATAGATAGTTTTTGAGATCAATCAACCGCTTGCGGCTTGTGAGTGTTTGATATGATCATCACCTACTGCCGGCGTATTGACGAGTCTTTAGAGTCCTACACAGAGATTTCCTGGTTCATGCGAAACGAAGTGGGAGCACATATGTGATATGTGCGGGACCGAGATTAATACGATATGTGATACCGTATTCTATTCCCGCGATATGTGATATCGGTCGGCTATATATGATATAGCTGGGTTATCGGATCAAGTGTTGATTCGATAAGTTGATTCATTTGATATTAGTCGGTTGTATGTAATATAGACGGATTATTAAACCAAGTGTTGATTTGATAATTTAATGTATAATTATATATTTGATATATTAACTTACATTAACTAATATTTGCTCACTAAGTATTCTTTTTCTCACTTGTGTGCATATAGTTTATATGTGATATATATTAATGTACATTTTATTGTGTCACGCTTGATGATACATGATACATGGGTGTATGAGACTTACACCATGCTTGATATAATGTAGGGTTTTATATTTATCTAAGTAATTCAAAATTGGATAGATATTTGGCATGGATACAAGCTTGTAGAAGCTTGTGGATTCATTGACCAAGCCCACTCTTTTGTTTCACTTGTAGATATTTGTTAACCCAACCATTATACCTTAGCCATGGTTAACTCTCTACATGAGTTAGTATATGACACTAACTCACCCATGGTTGCTATTCTCACCTCATGTGTTCATTCATCTCTTAATCACTTCTTTTTCCTCATGAGAAAAAGCTTGCTAGCTTTTTCTAAGTGATGAAATATAGTGAGAAAAAGAAATCTAAAGAGAGCCTAATTCCTACTTCATCATCCTCTACTATTAGCCATTTATTTTAGGGTGTTTGCTTCACTAAACTCTAATTCAGTGAAGAGATAGCATGAGCTTGAGTCTCTTCGATGTAGATCATTTTCTTGCTCGAAGAATTCGAGCAAGTTTGCATCTTTCACCTTGTGGATCCTTTCAAGAGTTCGGGAGATCATTACTCGAAACGAAGGGACATCTACACGGAGCATTTAAAGTGAAGGACCGGTCTACAAAGGTTGTATTCCGCATTCACTTAGTTGTAAAGTTGTTTACATATCGTTTCGTTTAAATCTATAGTTAAGATTCTAGGGTTAGGGTTGTTTAGAACGGCAAAAATTTAAAAACGGCATGGATGATACCTCCCGAAACCTTACTACCGCGCTCAGTAACCCTACACTTGCCCTACGAAGAAGTGGATCCAAAGCCCTCCTCACGAGGCAGCCGAGCAGATTCCTGCTCGGTCCATCCACAACGAGTAGCTTCCTGCCCAACAACGCTGTGGATCCAAAGCCTTCACCGTGAGGCCACCGAGCAGATTCCTGCTCGGCTCATCCACAAGGGGTAGATTCCTGCCGTACGAAGAAGTGGATCTAAAGCTCTCCTCACGAGGAAGCCAAGCAGATTCCTACTCGCTCCATCCACAGCGAGTAGCTTCCTGCCCAACAACGCTGTGGATCCAAATCCCTCATTTCAAGGCCACTGAGCAGATTCCTGCTCAGTCCATCCACAGCGGGTAGCTTTCTGCCCAACAGACACAGTGTATCCAAAGCCCTCATCGCGAGGCGACCGGGTATAATCGAGTGACGCCGACCTATTCAAACTTGGCTATCATTCAATTCATACTCGATGCGCGATCGGCACCTCGACTCCTGGAAAGGGAGGATACCGGCCTTCCTACACTTGGCTATCGTTCGATTCATACTTGATGCGCGATCGCCTCTCGACTCTGGGGAAAGGGAGGATGCCGACCTTCCTACACTTGACTATCGTTCGATTCAAGTTCGGTGCGCGATCACCCCTCGACTCCGGAGAAAGGGAAGGTACCGACCTTCCTATACTTAGGCTATCGTTCGACCCATACGACCGTCACCTAGAAAGGGGTGGACACCGACCTAACACTTGCAAGATGAAAAGACTTACGAGCTAAAGTGCTTGACCATGAAAAGACTTACGAGCTAAAAATACTTACAGGGTTATCAGATATTTGAGCAAAGGAAAATACATACTTTATTTATGATCAAAATTATGTACAAGGGTATTGTGAGCTCCCCAGCCTTACAAAAATGCCCGAAGGCTTACAAAATTCCAAAAAAATAAAAGAGAAAAAATCGTAGAGGGGGATAGCTCAGACCGCCCACTCGGTCGGGATCTCACCCTGCTCGACGCCACCATCGGGGGCCAAAACGGTGACCTCAGGGTCGGCGCTTCTGCCGACAGCCTCGCCTCCCACAGCCAGCTCGACGCCTTCCTTCTGCGGCGCTTCCTCGAAGAGGGGGAACTTAGCGCGAAGCTCGCCGTTGACGATCTCCGGTATAGATTCCTTGACGTCGTCGAGGGCTTTGTGCCACCCGACGGCCGCGGATTCGGCGAGATCAAGGTAAAATTGACCAGACGCCTTGTATTCCTCCACGGCCTTCGCCGTCCGGCTCTCAGCAAGCTTCGCCATGTCTAAGGCCGCCCAAGCATCCTTCTTGATGGCTCCCCTCGACCTTTTCATAGCATTGTAGAGGTCGTTCGTCTCATCCATCTTAGCTTGGATAGTCAGGCTGGACTCGTTTAGAAGCCGATGAGACTCCTTCAGCTTTGAGATCGTCAGCTCCTCGGCGACCAATCTCGAGTCAAGGAGAGCCGCTTTCTCATCCGCTTGTTGCAATTGAAGGCGAATCTCTTTCTCTCACGAGAAAGATTCGCCCACCTTCTTCATCGCCGAGGCTATTTCCTCGGACTCCATGGCGACGAGGAGAGCACAGCGCTGAAGGACCTGAGAAAACCAGCAAGCGTGTTAAAAAGCTAAAACAGAGGAAATAAAACATAAGAAGTTTTCGAAGAAAGCTAGATACTAATATGAACCGCCTCTTGCGCTATTGCGGCCATCTGGGCCTTCATGGTGCCTCGGGGAATCTTTGTCCCGGCTGACTTCTCAATGTCCGCCAGCAAGCTGTCAGCTACAGATAGCCCTGATGACAGCTCAATGCAGAAGTCGCCCTCATGCACTTGGATCCCGGTAGGGGGTGGCCGAGAGACCACCCGCTTCTGTCTCTTGAGGAGGATTTCCTCGGCGGAGGAGACTCCTCCTCCCTAGCCAGGGGCGCTGGGTCCCACACGTGCTTCTGACCTCCTAGCGGCGCTCCTCCGGGATTGGGGGTGCTGCGGAAGTCTTGGCCGGAGGAGTTTGCCTTAGGGCCGTGCTTGGACTGGGTCGGGACGAGCTTGCGCCACCGGTCTTTCTTCTTTAGGCCTTGGTAGCCATGGCAACCGTGATTTTTGATCGGTCCATGGGCTCTGCAAAAAAGAACACACAGGAGAAAAAGTCAACGACACTGAAAAGACAAAGAAAACTTAGCAAAGTCTAAGCGGTGTTGGGGTCGAAAATTACACCCCGGTTGCCAAGTCAAAGTCAAAGTCAACCTAAGCAAGCGGGCCCAAGCCTAGATCAAGTGGGCCCATGCTCAAGTCGAGCCTCGCGGCCGGCCTCCCCCATGCCAAAATGATATCATGTAATAAATAATTTTGATGTAATTTTTTAATGCATGAATGTAAGAAAAATGGGCATAAAGCCAAATTTTTGTAAAGCCCATGGCTCATGTGCAAAAGAAATGAGCACATGAGACATGGGATGGGCAAAATGCTATTTTGTAAAGCCCAAGGTGCTATATGTGAATTTGTAAGCTTATAAGAGGCAACATGATGATGAAATAAAAAAAAGAACTTTTCCCTTCTAAAAAAACTAGGGTTTGTGACTCCTTCTCCTTCTCAAGGTTCTAAACCCTTCCCCCCTTTTAAATTAAATCAAGAGTTTAACTCTTCCCTTTTTTAAAAAGAAATAGTTTTCACCACAAAACCCTTGAAGAGGAGCTCAGATCTTCAATCAGATCTCGAAAAGGAGAGACTTTTAAGTCTCACCCCCTTTTCTCCAAGATCCAGCCGATCAAGAGGAGGAAGAAAGAGACCCATCTCCAAAAATCCAACTTTGGACAGATCCAAGGCTCAAAAGAAGCTCCAGGGCTAAAGAGAGGAGAGAGGAGTCCCATTTGATCACCTCTGAAGATCTTTGGGGAGTTCAACTCCAAGACCCAAATCCTCAAAGGAGTTTAACTCTTATTTCAGATCATTTAGGAGTTTAACTCTAAATCTAAATCTTTTGGAGTTTAACTCTACTCAAAATCCTTTGGGAGTTTAACTCCTAACCCAGGGGCTAAGCCCCTTTTTCCGCTGGTGTTCCCAGTGGTCGTGTGCCGCGCACGTGACCCGCGGGCGCCCAGCGGTCGCGTGCCGCGCACGTGACCCGCGAGCGATAAAGTGTCCACGTGCACCTCACGCGACTCGAGGGCGCTCAGGGCCCAGCGGTCGCGTGCAGCGCACGTGGCCTGCGGGCGTGTGCAACGCATGTGGCCCACGGGCGCTAAGCGCCCACGTGTGCCTCATGTGTCCCGCGGGCACTCAGCGCCCAGCGGTCGCGTGCTCTCAGCGCCCAGCGGTCGTGTGCAGCGTACGTGACCCGCTGGCGCCCAGCGGTCGCGTGCTCTTAGTGCCTACGTGCCATGCATGCGCCTTTAAGACGCTCCCCCATTTTTATATGCACCCCACACTAAATATACTTCCCCCGTTAGAACTCTGCGGGGCCCCCGATATATCCAAAACCCCTTCAAAACGCACACTGCACACTCAGTTCGCATGACTAGGTGACCCGTCAATCGGAGATTCCCTTGCTCCAAAGGCGATGGGTAATTAACGGTAGCTTAGTCCGCGGCTGTCGGAGATTCGGATCCCACAATCAATAAACCCCAGCATACCCAAGGCAGGGGGAATCTATAGTACGCCCGATAAGCGCGCGTGTATTCCTATCTCAATGGGATGATGAAAAACACCCTACAGGTTCTGCCACGTCCGGTGGGACAAATCTCTCCTCCCATATTTCGGGTAAAACATCCATGCGAACTCAATCAACATATACATTGATTGTCTGTACTGAAATCATGCTTCTATTTGCAGGTTAACGATTTTCGACTGCAATTTTCGAACGCAACAAAATGTCTCCAAGGACAATCTCAGCTCTCGGCACAACTCCCCTCTCCTACACGATGAAGATGGACGCCAGGACGGTCTTCCCGGCCAGTCTCAGACGACAATGGGAGGAGCCGCTGCTACCATTCGGCTCTATTCTGTTCGTGCCAGCTAACGCCATCTCAACTTCTCAAGCTCCGGCAACAGACAAACCAGTCTCGAAAGGAAAGATGCCAAATGTGGTGGTCTCGAGGGCGCCCCAACCCAAATGCAAATCAGTGTCTGAATGGATTTCCATGGCCCCAGCTGGGGGCAAAGCCGTCAGAACAAAGAAGTCGCCGGACGTCACGGGCAAGCCCAGGCGATACCTTCGACGGACACGCGGACGGATGTTTCTCAAGCCTCCCCATCACTCGGCCTATGGCGGCTTCCCGAAGACCAGAAGCCTGCCAAGCTCTCAAAGCAGAGAAGTTGAGGCAGAAGCGGCTCAGATACAGAGCCAGCAAAGGGATAGGGCTCCAGCCATGTTGAAATTTATGAATTTCCAAAGCCCAAACCACTCTGCGAAACCAGCTGTCAGTGATGAAAGGATGGCTGAATGTGTTGTCCACACTGTCTACGTGGTGGGCACGCGCAGCAAGAGCAAGAACGATCGACCACTACGTCGTTAAACTGGGGGACAATCGACCACCACGTCGTTAAACTGGGAACAATCGACCTCTAAGTCGTTAAACCGAGTATGTAAAAATGTGTAAATAAAATAAAAATAAAAAAATAAAAAGCCGAAATGATGGGGCAACTCGCAATAAAATTCAGCGAGTAAAAATAAAGATGAAAATAAAGCCGAAATGATGGGGCAACCGTGAATAAATAGCTGAAATGATAGGGCAATCGTGACCTTCGCGATAAGAAAAGCTGAAATGATAGAGCAATCACGGTAATAAAAAAAAACTCCAAATGGAGAATGATGAGTCGCTCCTGGTACCATATTCCAGTGCAGCGATACAGACGCCAACCAAAACTCAAATCTCTGAATATCCCAATGGCGAATGATGAGTCACTCCTGGTACTATATTCCAGTGCAGCGATGCAGACGCCAACCAAACTCTGAATGTCCCAACGGCGAATGATAGAGTCGCTCCTGTTACATATCCCAGTGCAGCGATACAGACGCCAACAAAATCCCAAAATTCTTCCAGCCCTACGGTTGATCCCCAAGTTGACTACCGTATACAATCCACGGGCTCAAATAAATCTCATCATATTCATGCCCCACTACAATCACCCGTCCAGCGGCCGGTCTCCACCCTCGGAATTATGCTCCATTTAGAAAGACCCACTCATGTGTCCTCACGATGCATGAGGAGAACAAAACTTACGGGATCCTCACGACTCGTAAGAAAATACCTTCGTGGGATCCTTATGACTCACAAATGAAAAACACACTTGGGAGTCCCTGTTTCCCCCAATCAGAGCAAAGCTCTGTTGGAAATTCAAAATTCAAATTTTGAAGCAACGCTTCAAATCCCGGGCGCAACGCGCCACGTGTCAGGCGCAGACACATCAGCGCATCCAATCAGAGCAAAGCTCTATTTAAAGCAAAAAATTAAAGGAAGCAACGCTTCAGTCGCGCAAGCGCTGCGCTGCGCGACACGTGTCAGCGCAGATGCGCTAGCGCAGTTGCGCTGCGCGACGCGTGTCAGCGCAGATGCGCTAGCGCAGTTGCGCTGCGCTGTGCGCTGCGCGACATGTGTCACGCGCTGAGGTATTTACGCCAAACAGAATCAAGATTCTAAAGAAATCTTTCTGTTCTTGTTAAAACAAGAAGATTTTCTTCTGTAAAACAGAAGCCCTTGGATCAAAGATCCAACGGTGGGAAAAATTCCCCAGATCACTCAGAGAAAGATCTCTTTAACTAATTTATGGGCACTATAAAAAGGACTCTAGACCTCAATTCAAAGGCATCAACATTCTTGAGAAATCAAGAGCTTCAAACAGAGATAACTCTGAAGAAGTTTCAAGAAAAAGGTAAAAAAAACCTTCATAAAATAGAAGAAATTTCTTCTAATAGATCATTGATCTAAAAACAAGATCAATGATCTTCACATAATAAACAATACTTTGCACTTCTTATGAACCACTGGTTCTTTAAAACAAGAAAAACAAAATAAAGAACAGTGCTTTGCACTTTTTTATGAACCTTTGGTTTTTGAAATAAGAAAAAACTTCTTTTTCTTTGATCTAAATTAGATCAAGAAAACAAATAGTGCTTTGCACTTCTTTTATGAACCATTGGTTCTTGAATCTAAAAGATTCTCAAATCATAGTGCCTTGCACTTGCAAACTGCGCTGTTGCGCTCCTGGATTGGCGTAAGCCACCAGAGCGTGCCACGTGTCAGCAACGCAGGCGCAGCGCATTAGCGCAGCGCACTGCGCTTGCGTGACACGTGTCAACACTACAAGCGCTTGCGCTCTCTGATTGGCGCAAAGCGCCTGATAAATGCAATGCATTTCCTAAAGGGCCAGGCCCAAATAAAAAAGACCAAGCAGGCCTAATTAAATTATAACGCAATAAAAAGGGCAGAGCCCAAACAGAATTGATGCTCTGCATCATTTATAAATGGGCAGAGCCCAAACGAAATAATAAAAAATGCTATGCATTTTAAAAAAGGGCAGAGCCCAAACAAAGTAAATGCTTTGCATCATTTATAAATGGGCAGAGCCCAAAACAAATTGATGCTCTGCATCCTTTATGGGTAGAGCCCAAATAAAAATAAAAAGAAATGCAATGCAAAAGCAAATAAAATGTTGAACATTTTCAACCGGACTTAGCCCAATTTTGGCCGTAAGTCCTCAAATTAAATTGACTGAGCAAGATTTCTCTCTTAAATCAATTTACCTCCGGTTCGAGGGTATATCTCCGAACTCCTCTGACACCTGTCGTTGTAATCCTTCAACGACGTCAGAGAGGTGACGGGTCCCGACGACCACATACGAATACGGACTGCGGGGTCCTTAAACTCGTGGACCGAAATGTCCTTAAACTAATGCTGGACCGAAACGTTCTTAAACTAATGCTGGACCGAAACGTCCTTAAACTAATGCTGGACCACTACGTCCTTAAACTAATGATGGACCACCACGTCCCTAAACTGGCGATGGACCACCACGTCCCTAAACTGGAACATGGACCACCATGTCCCTAAACTGGAACATGGACCACTACGTCCCTAAAGTGGCGATGGACCACCACGTCCCCAAACTGGAACATGGACCCCCACGTCCCTAAACTGGAATATGGACCACTATGTCCCTAAACTGGAATATGGACCACTATGTCTCTAAACTGGAATAATAGAGCTCCCAAATGCTCTTTTGTCGGATCCAAACGATCCTGTTAAGTTGATCTTAGTCTCAAATCAGACTAACGTATCCTTAAGAAACGTTTAAGTCGATCTTAGCCTAAATACGGCTAACGTATCCTTAAACCAAAACACCAAACCTAAATCTAAGTAAATACGGATTTGGACTAATCCACGTCCTACGGGCGACGATATCGCTTAGTCTCCGTATACAATCCACGGGCAACCACAAACAAAACAAACATACACGACACGAAATGAAATTCTGGAGAAGGAGAAAGTTGTTATCGCGATGCGGTAGCGTAATTAACTGCAGGGGCTTGCGCCTGCAGGGAAGAGCGTCCCCACAATCAAAAACCCCTCAAACGAGGGGGAATCTGATGAAGTCTGCTACGTCGGCCGCATTCGTCTAAACCTCCGATACACGATACCATAAATCAACTTGGCATCTTCAGAGAGGTAGACGGATAAAACCAAATAGCATCTGCCCCGAATCTCAGGCAAGACGTCCTAACATCGTCGCCCGCCGTTCAGAGGGGAACAGATTCTGGCACGCCCGGTGGGACCTTTTCCTCTTTCCATTCCACACTTCGTGTGTCGTCCTCGCGAACCAATCGCGGTTTGTTAAATGGTTGCCTTTGGATTTCAAGTTACTAAGATTTGGTCTTTTGCCTGGCACAGAACTCATGCATCAATGACCTCTAACTGCACCAACTGCTCGAAGTGCCACTGCAACGGACGCTCCACCTCCCCCGGAGGTGTAGCATATGGGCCCCAAGCGGCTTCCTTCCTCGCTCTGCCGGTAGAACAGGTGACCCAGGCCACCACCGGCCTGTTTTTTGGGACCATAATCCCATCTACAAGCTTCTCTATGCCAATACCTGCATTGGAAGTGAACAAGAAGTCGGTCTTCGACCGGCTCACCGCTACGACGGCCCCTGTCAACGGGTCGCCCACTACCAAACCAACAGCCTCTGTTTTCGCCAGGCTGGATCAGAACTCTAAATTGGCTGTCCCAAGGAAGGCAATAACTGCTGCTCCAGAAGTCGTCAAGGCAGCTTCCCCTGTCAAAGAGTCAGTCTTTTCAAGACTGACGATTCCTGCTCCTGCCCCTGCTCGAGAATCTGTCTTCGACAGGTTGAATATCATCCCTTAAAGGACAACTTCAGTCTTTAAGAGGTTAACACCAGCGGCGCCTCATTCAGACAGGGGGCAAAAGAAGCTGTCTCAATCTCCGAGCCAGTCCCAACGGCTCGTCATGCTCGACGTCGCCATTGGCGACGAGTGAGGAAGGCAGGGGGCAACTCCCCCTCAGGGCTAACTCCACCGGCTCCAGTGGTAGAAGTCAACGCTGCTGTTCCAACTGGGAATAGCTTTGAACTGCTAAGGAGGGTACGTAAGAATTCTCCAACCGCTACATTGAAAAGATCTTCTCCGCCCGCGGAGAGAGTTCCGGAAACAAAGCAAGAACAGCCCCCTCAACGGCTGTCCTAAAAAATATACAAGGTTTGGCGAAGGGTTCAAGACTCCGTGATCGACCCAGATCACTCTCGGCAACAAAAGAAGACGAAGGTGCAAAAAGAAAAAGACCATCCTGTTAAACAGCAGAGGACAACAATCGCTAGGGTGCCCACTGCAACGGCCCCTTCAACTTCAGGGCCCACAAAAGAAGAAGGCCGGAGAAAACCCCCGCGCTGGCGACAAATATCAGAGGTAGTGAACCCAAACGCCCTAAGTCAGGGGGCATTGTAGTTCATACCGTCTACGTGGTGTCTGGTAAAGAGGACAGTCGCATATCTACGGGTCATCGACCGCTTACGCGATCAGTGACCAAAGCCCAGGAGCAGGAGCAGAAGCTCCAAGAGATGATGAACGCTATGGCCGCACTTACTGGGCCAAAAGAAAACCCTGAAACGTCCTCGGATGAACGCCAAGAGGAAGAAACCGACGCCGAATTCCTTCATCGAATATTGGAGAAGAAGGACAAAGAGGCTGCTGAACAAGTAGCCAACATAAAGCGTATGGGCCTCCTGTTCCAAGACATGGTGGGGATGATGATCCAACAAGATCCTCCGGCCGAAGATCCCCTGATCATCCTTGAAGACGATAGGGGAGAGACGTCAAATCCTCCGCCAGCTCCATCAACAGCTAAGGAGGATACAATCTCCAAAGCTGATTTGGACGAGTACATAGCCCAGCAAATACGGGTTCATCATGTGACTGAAGCAGCCGGCCAGGTCGTAAAAACGGGGCGGCCATATCCAAGTTGGTACGACCAAATCAAGTACCCGCCCAGTTACACAATTCCCAAGTTCCATGTCTACAAGGGGACGGGCAATCCTCACCAGCATGTTGCCCAGTTCAGGGCACTCTGTGGCAACACCGGCGGTGATGACAAGCTTTTGCTTTGCCATTTTGTTGGAAGTTTATCAGATACGGCGTTCGAATGGTACTCTGAACTCCCGAATGACTCTATCAAGACCTTCGCGGAGATGGAGCTGTTGTTTACTCAGCGTTTTGCAAGCGCCAGTGAATGCACCCCGATGACGGCACTGATTAACGCCAGGGTAAAGCCAGGCGAGACATGGATTCAATATGCTATACGATGGCGGAACTTATGGTCGAAGTGCGAGCAGCGCATTGAAGAAGCTCCCACGGTGGGTATGTTTGTGGGAACCCTTGATCCGCAAGCAACCATCTCACAATTTATGATGTTTTTCAAGCCGACTACCTTCCAAGCATTGATTGACAAGCTAGCGCAAATGGATCAGATGGGCCATAAACCCCCTCTTCCAATGCCGGACTCCCGAAATGACAAAGGAAAGGGAAAAGCGATCGTTGTCGCTAATGCTCAACAACTACCGAGCGACTCGAAGCCGGTTGTTCATCAAAATAATATGCGTCTGTACGTAGCCCTTGAGGAGAGGCTAGGACGTTCTTACTCTTTTCCCCGCGATAAAACGAGAAGGTTATTCGAGCTGGCGTTGCACAACCGACTCATAAATCTGCCGGATCCAAAACGTCCGTTGCAACCAAGTGATGTCAATGAGCCCAACTACTGTCTTTATCATCGAGTACTGGGCCATCCGATCGAAGATTGCTACATTTTCAAAAATTGGCTTGAAAACCAGTACCGACAGGGTAAATTCGCGTTATCTGACAAATGGAAGGTGAATCCCCCGCAGCCCCACACTTCTAAGGGGACGAATACGCCGGGGGAAACATGCTCCGTCGTTGAAGAAGCTCCTTGAGAGGTTGTATTATCGGCCAAGAAAAAGAGGATGCTAAACGATCTTCAGACATGTCCAGCGATTAGGTGGAAGAACCCGTTGGAACCGCAGATCATCGAGGGGATGTTGAAGCCACGTACAACTCCAAAGACCGATGGTGGTGGCCCAAGCACTCGCAACCAGCCGTCAAAATCTTCGAAAAAGAAGAAGAAGAAATCTAAGAAGTCCGTGAAACCTGGCGATAAGTGCACGGACTTGCAAAAACAAATTGACGCGCTGGAGGAATACAACCAGAAGGCATGGACTTCCATTACATTCCAAGAGTTCCTCAATCATGTCTTTCAAAAGGAAGATGAGGGAGAGAGTTCATCTGATGAATCTGAAGAATATGTGGCGAGCTGTCATGTGATTTCCCATTCGTTCATGGACGATGAGGAGACTCCTTGCACTGAAACGCTGGGGGCAGACCCTGAATCAAAATTTCTGGGGCCATCAGATGAGATAATTGACGCATTCCTTAATGAAGCTCGGTTGAAAAGTAAAGCTGATCGAGAACGTGAGGCGGTCATATTTGAAAGGGCCAAGCGCCAGCGACTTGATGAAAGAGCTGAGACGATCCCGCTGGAGCAAAATACCTCCACTACCGACAGAAGCCAATTCAAGATGAGGAAAAGGTTTGCTAAGGCTATATCAATGGGCAGGAAGCTACCATCCTCCGAAGGAAAAATTACTGGTGAAATAGAAATGCACCCCTCCTATTGCTTATATCATCAAAAGGTTTTGCACCCCACTTGGAAGTGCAAAGCTTTCGATAAATGGTGGCAAGGATACGTTGCTCATCGACAACGCTTTAAGCGGGAAAAGCGCAAAACTCGTCGGGAGAAAAGAAATATGACCGAAGGGCTTAGAAGAACTACCGGCGATTGCCGCATGGTTAGCACCGGCGGGTCACAAGTGCCTATATTCGGGAGCGATTCTGATGAGGAGCTGGAGTTTGGCCCTCTCTTTAAAGAGTCCACCTCGGGAAAAGAAGAAGAGCCGAAGGTCTGCGAAAATATCTGGCTACGTAATCGTACGCTCCCCGAAAAGAATCTCGGGCCCTCAAATAGAAAAGATAAAGGGAAAGAAAAGGTCTCTGAAGATATCGTCTTAGATGACCAAGTGGTGGAAGAGCTAAGTGCCAAGGACCCGCCGAAGAGGAATAAGGTGGATTACAACGTCTTAGCGCATCTGAGGAAACTACCCTCACAGCTCAGCATTCTTGACGCCCTTTTGCTATCAAAGGAGGTGAGAGATTCGTTAGTCAAAGTATTACAAGATCCGGAACAATTCTAAGCTTTCCTGGATGAAGAAAAGATGAAAGATGAATTGGAGAAAGTGCACACGGCCGATGTCGCTTATGGTGATGAAGACCTTCTCCTCGGGACGTGCGAACACAATCGCCCCCTTTATGTCTCAGGATACTGTCACGATATAAAGATCGGCAAAATCCTGATCGACAATGGATCCTCCGTTAACCTCCTCAATGTGCGGGTGTTAAAAGAAATCTGCATGAGTGTCCAGCACCTTGCTCGGGACAAGATCACCATCTCCGGGTTCGACTCCCAATTATCAAGAACTCTCGGGTCTGTGATACTGACGCTACGCTTTGGGCTACTCGTCACGGACATTAAGTTCCACGTCATAGATGCCAAGACATGCTACAATGCTCTGCTCGGCCGACCATGGTTGCACGAGTACAACGTCATCCCTTCTACACAATATCAGTGTATGAAATACGCTAAGGATGGTCTCAAGTATACCGTGGCGGGAGAACTGAATCCGTTTTCCATGAACGAAGTCCGCAAATATGAAGATGCCAAATACTTCTTACCGGATTTCGAAGACACGGAAAGGTGTCACAAGCTGGACAACAAAGCTAACGCCACCATCCCTGTTTTCGGGAGTGATACCGAGGAGGAAGAGGAGATAGTGTATTCGGGTCCACCCCAACACAACAAGCCAGGACCGTCCACTCCTACGTTGATCTTTGGTAGCTACTCGGAAGATGAGATCCATGCTGTATTCTCTGCTCGACCTTCAGTACGAACGTCCGCCGACGAAGAACAAAGTCTACAAGTCGCCATGGTGCCGCTTAAACACCGTAAGGAACTGGATGCGCTTGATATCTACAATGTAGAAGAGCTGCGAACGTTCTATATCCCTCCCAGGCGAGAAAGCGAAAAAACAATTCTGTTCTACCGCTCTGAAGAAACCAAAGTGGAGAAAGAAATCTGGCACGGCGCGGATCCTACGCTCGACAGGCTTCAGCCTATCCGTCTTCCCAGATATTATACGGAAGGTTTGAAAAAGCTGCTGAAACGCCAGGGGATATCCTTCAAGCAGACCGTTCGAAAAGCCAAGTTCTATGATAAAGTCTGGAACGTTCCCGGGACTCAACGCAAACTGCCTAATGGAAAAATGGAGACAAAAGGAGTTGGATACATCCGGTCAAAGAAACGAGAGCTACTAAACAGCTGCTATGTCATGTATGACTTCGATGAAGAAGCGGATGCTCAATGGGAGGACGCTAATCCTGAGCCAGTGAAAGTTCCAGATGCAAAAGTGTCCAGTCCGTCGTTCGAAGAACAAATGGACAAGCTTATAAAGAAAGCGGGTCAAAAAGTCCGGGACGATCATAACCGCGAAATAGTCATCTATGAGAAAGCCAAAACGCAACGCCTTCTCCAACAAGCCGTGAAAGATGAAAATGCCGCTCCTTGTCAACCTGTTATAAAGAAGGCCCGACGCAGAGGCAGAAACAAGTCGAAACGCAAAAAAGGCGTTCAACAGCAACGAAGTGGGGCTAAAAGGCCACGCAGGCGGGAACCAAGCGGTTCCGATCTATCCCTCATGAGAAAAATGGGTCGAGCATACTCTTTTCCTCGGGACAAGACGAAGAAAATACTTGACCTCGCTTTAAAACATCAAATGCTTACACTGCCGGAGTCTAAACACCCCGAACAAGCAGGCGAAGTCTCTCACCCGGATTATTGCCCTTATCACCGAGTGATAGGACACCCTCTCGAAGACTGCTTCACCTTCAAGAATTGGGTCGAAGATCAGTATCAGCTTGGCAAGTTCGGTCTGTCCGACAACTGGAGGGTAACGCCGCCACAGAAGCACGAGCCCAAGGCCACGGAAAAATAACCAGTTCCATATTGGGATTGGAAGCGAATTCGTACTTGTCACATGATAACAATGTCAAAAGAAGAGCCCGAGAACATGGATGACCTTCCCTGGTGCTTTGAAAACAACAACGATGAGGTAATCTCAGAATTCCCACCAGCACCAAAAGAGCTGGAAGATGGAATCCATACCACTGCAGATAACCTTAAGAAAATTGAGTTGGGGACGGCGAATGACCCGCGACCGACATTCATCAGCGAGCTACTGTCTTAAGAAAGGGTGGCTGCGTTAAAGGACGTGCTTTTACAGCATAGAGATTGCTTCACATGGAACTATTCCGAAATGCCGGGACTAGATCCAGAAATTGCTGTGCACAGATTGGTGATATCCCCGGACATCAAGCCAGTCAAACAGGCGTCGAGGAGAATGTGGCTCGAGCTTGAGATGAGCATCAATGCCGAGGTCAAGAAGCTGATCGACTCTGGCTTCATCCAGGAAGTTCAATACCCTGAATGGATCGCCAACATCGTCCCGGTGATGAAGAAAAATGGGACAGTGCGCATATGCGTAGACTTCCGGGATCTTAATAAAGCTTTCCCGAAGGACGATTTCCCAGTACCAGTCACCGAACTGATGATAGACAATACGTTCACTCATGAGGTTTTCTCCTTTATGGACGGCTCGTTAGGGTATAATCAGATAAAGATGCATCCCGAAGACCAGAAGCACACTGCCTTCAGGACTCCTTTGGGTATATTCTGCTACAAGGTGATGCCCTTCGGTTTAAAGAATGCCGGTGCCACCTATCAAAGGGCCATGACGAGGATCTTTGATGACCTTATACACGAAATCCTCGAATGCTATATCGACGATCTCGTGGTTAAAAGCAAATCATACGAGGAACATCTCGAGCTTCTGAAGACCGTATTTCAACGCCTTCGGCAATACAACTTGAAGATGAACCCTCTTAAGTGTGCGTTCGGGGTTTCCTCAGGCAAATTCTTGGGATTCATCGTCCGACACCGGGGTATCGAGATAGATCCTTCAAAGATCAAGACGATCATGGAAATGCCTCCTCCAAGGACTCTCAAACAGCTGCGGTCTCTCCAAGGGAAGCTCACGTATATACGGCGATTTATAGCCAATCTTTCAGGCAAGTGTCGTCCTTACAGCCACCTGATGAAGAAAGGAACTCCATTCGTCTGGGATCAAAAATGCCAAAGCGCGCTAGACGAGATCAAACAATACCTGCAGAACCCGCCGGTGTTGGCTGCTCCGGTCAAGGGAAATCCCCTCATTCTTTATACAACCGCTCTCGAAGGCTCCTTGGGCGCATTATGGGCACAAGAGAACGATCAAGGGAAGGAAAGAGCACTCTACTACTTAAGTCGAGTTCTGCTGGGGGCAGAAAGCAACTACTCCCCCATTGAAAAACACTGCCTGGCGTTGATCTTCGTGATAACAAAGCTCAGGCACTATGCGTTGGCGCATGAGGTCCGTCTCATTTCAAAGGTGGACCCCCTTAAATATTTGATGTCGAAGGCCATATTGACAGGACGACTCGCTAAATGGGCCCTGCTCTTGATGGAGTTCTCGATAACGTATCAACCTCTCAAGGCAGTGAAAGGCCAGGCCATCACCGACTTCCTTGCTGAGCACCCGATACCTGCCGATTCTCCTCTGAATTGTGATCTTCCAGACGAACATGCGTTTGATGCGATCGACGGTAATAATACCCGATGGGAGCTTTATTTCGATGGAGCATCTTCCATGAAGAAGCGCAAACAAAGTATCCCTATAATCAAATCAAAGGTAGGCCTTATCTTCGTGACTCCACAAGGAGGGATAATGTGCTTTGCTTTCTCCTTGACAGAGCCGAGGACGAATAATGAAGCCGAATATGAAGCCTTGATAGCATGTCTCGAGATCGCCGTCGACATGGGAATTGAAAACCTCCTCGTATATGGAGATTCTCAGCTGGTTATTAGTCAAGTAAACGACGACTACCAAACGTGTAAGCCAGAATTGGTGAAGTACGGTGAAAAAGTGCAACAATTGTTGACCCAAATTCCATCCTACACTTTGGAAAGCATACCGCACGCGGAAAACAGCAAAGCAGATGCGTTGGCCAAGCTTGCTAAAGAATTGGCTGATGAGAACCTCGATGACGTCAGAATCATAGTACAGAGCCGTCGCGTGCTTGCCCCAGCAGAAATATCTCTGGAATCATCCGAAGAAAAAGGAGCGAGTGAGCAGACAACCCTGCAAATAAAAGATTGGGAAAATACCGAGGATTGGAGAGAATTCTTTATAGACTACTTCAAATACCGTCGAACGCCCGAAGATGCGTCCTCAAGACATCAGCTCGTGAAACGAGCTCTGTCTTTCACCTTCGTCAATGATACTTTGTACAAGAGGTCACTTGATTCTCTGTGGCTGAGATGTCTCGGACCTGACGAAGCGAAAAGAGTCGTTCAGGAAGTTCACGACGGACTCTGCGGTTCTCACCAAGCGGAATCGAAGATGAAGTTGAAGATTAAATGGATGGGCTACTACTGGCCCACGATGATCCAAGACTGTCTTGAGTATGCGAAGCAGTACCACTCATGCCAAATTCATGGGGACTTCATCCACCAGCATCCAAATCCACTACATCCAACGGTGGCTAGCTGGCCATTCGAAATGTGGGGAACTGATATAGTCGGCCCTATCGAACCAGCATCGTCTAGAGGACATCGTTTCATCCTGGCGACGACTGACTACTTATCCAAATGGGCAGAGGCAGTACCACTGAGGGAAGTTAAGACGGAAAATATCCTCCACTTTTTCAAAACTCATGTCATTTATCGGTTTGGAACTCCGCGACGGATCATCTCCGATAACGGGCCAGCTTATAGAAGCCACAAAATCAGTCGCTTCACGTAACAATACAATATAGATTGGAGATATTTCTCGGTTTATAATCCGTGAGCTAATGGTCTAGCTGAGGCCTTCAACAAGACCTTGACAAAGATCATGAAGAAAACGGTGTCACGAAATAAGAAAGACTGGCACGAGAGACTGCAAGAAGCTCTCTGGGCGTATCGAATTACGTTCAAGACGGCCACAAACACAACGCCGTACGCGTTGGTATTTGATACGGAAGCAATACTCCCCCTCGAGATAGAGTTACTCTCTCTACGAGTGGCAGTCCACTACGAGCTGACAGACGAAGAAAATGCTCACCTTCGGCTTGAGGAGCTTGACGCCCTCGATGAAACCTGGCTCATAGCGCAACAAAATCTGGAAGTTTATAAAGCAAAGATGACGCGCTCATATGAAAGATTAACCCGACCAAGGACATTCCGCCAAGGCGAACTCGTGCTAATGGTCAAAAGGCCTATGATCCCCAATCGCGCCAAGCGGGGAAAATTCGAGCCAAACTATGAAGGCCCGTACATCATAGATAAGGTCTACCAAGGTGGGGCCTATCTGCTCATAGATATGCACGGTGAAAAGCCTTTCAGGCCAATAAACGGTCGCTTCCTAAAGAAATACTACGCTTAATGAGCCACAGCCTAGGTCAATGGTAGATGACGACGACTATGTCCGCTCGCTATCTTCCTAAGCTCAAGCTTTATAAGCAATACCCGACCTTCTCCATGACGGACCGAAACGTCCTTAAACTAATAGCGGACCAAAACGTCCTTAAACTAATACCGCAGCATCCATAGGCTGACAAAATAAAAATAAAATATATAAAAAAATATAAATAAATAAAAACGGTATGTCCATAAGCAAAAAAGGGCACGGATGAAAACCCGAAAGGGCGCCGTGAGTAAAAACAACAGGGCTACCGGCGAGTGTTCGTGAAAACCCGAAAGGGCGCGACCTCGTAAAAAAAAGAGAAGAAGAAAATAAATAAAAAATAAAATAAAAACGGTATGTCCATAAGCAAAATGGGTACAGATTGAAAACCCGAAAGGGCTCCGTGAGTAAAAACAGCAGGACTACCGGCGAGTGTTTGTGAAAACCCGAAAGGGCGCAACCTCGTTAAAAGATACTTATAAGGTCCCCTCGACCTTGTAAGGAGAAACCACCCGCGTGAGATCCTTACGACTCACATGGGAGCAGCACACTTAGGGATCCCCACGATTCCTAAGGAGAAAATACACTTGCGAGATCCTCACGACTCGTAAGGAGAACTCTCTTACGGGACTCTCACGGCTCATAAGAGTTGAAAGTCTTAAGTTACAGAGACCTGAACCTGTGCTTAAGCAACCCCCACAACTTCCAATATTGCCCTACAAGTGGTTCAATACTGACTCTTGTATACAATCCACGGGCGCGAATAAACATTTCCCTAACCAAGTTTCATCCGTGATTGGGGATATGTTCGTATGGTGAACGACCCTTGTAAATCCTCTCGATTTACAAGGAGAAAACCCTCATGTAGGATCCTTACGACTTACAGAGGAACATGCACTTAGGAATCCTCACGATTCCTAAGGAGAAAATACACCTACAAGATCCTCACGACTTGTAGGGAGAAATACCTTTGTGAGACCCTTACGGCTCATGAAGTTAAAAGCCTTAGTCGACAGTGCCTTAACCCTGTTCGCTAAGCCACCTTTGTTCGACATCGACGGAGGCAAATGATGATTCGCTCCTGGCAATAACCCAGTTGTAGCGGTGCTGATGACGAAATCGGTGTCTAATTCCAGGTTTACGGCGGAAAGTCGGTAGGCCGCATATGCATACGGAATAGCCGAAATGATAGGGCAACTTGCAATAAAAAGCAGCAAGTAAAAATGTATGCATGCAAAATAGCTGAAATGATTGGGCAACTCGCAATAAACAGCAGCGAGTGAAAACAAAATAAACAGCCGAAATGATTGGGCACCGCGAAAAATAGCCGAAATGATTGGGCAATCGCGACCTTCGCAATATAAAAGCTGAAATGATAGAGCATCGCGGAAATAAAAAAAAGATGATAAAACTTTGGCCCTACAGCTGAGATCATATCGATCCCTATATACAATCCAAGGGCATAAACAAAGAGAGAACCATGCTCTCCCAGAGAGAACCATGCTCTCCCAACAGGCTCCGCCAGAAAACGAAGCCAAATCTCGACGGTTCACCCCAACTCCGAAGAAACCAGTGTCTTCGGCAAATACCTCAACTCAGGGAAACAAACAATCCTTGACGAGAGCCTCCTGATTCGCGTCGACTCGCAGAGCAACCAGTGCCTCCGTGGGAAATTCTCGACTCGTTTCAACACCAGGGAAACAAATAATCCTTGGCAAATACCTCAACTCAGGGAAACAAACAATCCTTGATGAGAGCCTCCTGATTCGCGTTGACTCGCAGAGCAACCAGTGCCTCCGTGGGAAATTCTCGACTCGTTTCAACACCAGGGAAACAAATAATCCTTGGCAAATACCTCAACTCAAGGAAACAAACAATCCTTGACGAGAGCCTCCTGATTCGCATTGACTCGCAGAGCAACCAGTGCCTCCGTGGGAAATTCTCGATTCGTCTCAACACCAGGAAAATAAATAATCCCTGGCAAATACCTCAACTCAGGGAAACAAACAATCCTTGACGAGAGCCTCCTGATTCGCATCAACTCGCAGAGCAACCAGTGCCTCCGTAGGAAATTCTCGATTCGTTTCAACACCAGGGAAACAAATAATCCCTGGCAAATACCTCAGCTCAAGGAAACAAACAATCCTTGACGAGAGCCTCCTGATTCGCATCGACTCACAGAGCAACCGGTGCCTCCGTGGGAAATTCTCGATCCGTTTCACACCAAGGAAACAAATAATCTTTGGCGCTAAGGAAACAAATAATCCTTAGCAAATACCTCAACTCAGGGAAACAAACAATCCTTGACGAGAGCCTCCTGATTCGCGTCGGCTCGCAGAGAAACCAGTGTCTCCGCGGGAAAATTCCCGATTCGTCTCAACTTGCAAGATGAAGACTCAGGCAGCAAGGACTAAAAAACTTGCTTCCTGAACAATGGGACCCTGCAAGTCGATCTAAAACGATCTCTTGCATACTATTCACGGGTCTCACTCTCCGAAGTCGAGTTTCGACAAGGAGGGAAACAACCGCCTACGAGTCCTCTCGACTCGTAAGAGGGAAAAGTTCTCTTACAGGATCCTTACGACCTATAAGAGAAAACACACTTAGGAATCCTCACGACTCCTAAGGAGAAAAACCCACCTACGAGATCCTCTCGATCCGTAGGGAGAAAAATCTCTATGAGACCCTCACAGCTCATAGAGTTGAAAAGTCTTAGGTAGCAGATCTGAACCTGCGGCCTAAGCCATCGCTATTTCTTGAGGTAATCAAGATACTTGCTCTAATCATCCGTCAACCATGTTTACTAAGGTGGCATGCTGATAATAAAAGAAAAAAAAGACGGAGAAAATGACACAAGACATTACAAAAAAAAATGTGTATCTTTTATTCATAAACTTGATTGGGTACAGGATACATTATGTTAAAGAATAAAAAAAAATATATAAACATTTTTTTATCTACAAGTACAAACGATACAAAGAGGGATAGCTACTGAGGAGGAAATGTCTTTAGCAAATCCGCAAGCTGCTCTCGCACTTCCTTCAGCGCCTCCTCCTGAGTGGCTGTCGCGGCCACCTCCGCTTCCACCTGGGCCCGCTGCTGTAAAAAAGATGAAAGTTGCTCCTCGGCCGCCTTCTGGGCTGCTTCTTGGCTGGGTGCATCCCGCTCGACAACGTCAAGCTGTTGCCTCAATGATAACCCTTCGGAAAGACATTGCAGAAGGCCCTCAAAGACAACCTTCAGCCTTGCAGCATTGGCCTCCACCCGAGCATGCAGTTGGTCAGCCTTGCAGCATTGGCCTCCACCCGAGGATGCAGTTGGGCAGACTTGCTCGAAGTCTCACCGCGCTCCTTACGCCTTGAAATGAATTCTTGTTCGAGATGGCAGAAGTAAGAAGCGCTCTGCTCAATCCATGCTGCTCTTTGATTACTGGCGGCTAAGGTCTCGGGAGCAGGACGCAGCGACTCCAACTGATGCAGGTGGGCCTCAATCTCCCTGCAATGATTAACCCAAGATGCGATGATACCCTCGTCATGAAAGTTCACGAGTATCACCATCATCGGGTTAATCGCCGTAGCGAAGTCTGCGGCAGATGTAGGAGTTTCAACGTCGAGTTCCTCGACGTAGTCACTCAACATGCGCAGACTATTCGCGGTGCCTTTCGAAGATGGACATCTCAGATAAGGACCCACCGACATTGTAATGCGAGGCTCGAAGGGCGCCGAGACCGGAACGACAGCTGAAAAGAAACAAGATGTGATCAGATAACAGTACAGAAAATAAAAAGGAGGGAGTTATCAATGTGATAGTCGTCGTACCAGCTGAGACAGGTGGCAAGGCCGGAAGGGCCGGTGGCGCAGCCGATTTTTTATCCCCTCCTTCAATCTGTAGCACTGCAGTCGAGAAGAGAAAAAAGGGTTAGAAGTAATTCCATCAATGAAAAAGAAAGATATCAATGGAAATCATTCTCACCAGCGCCACTAAAGGAAGAAGCGAGTTCGGATAGAAAGGAGAAGTGTGGGAGCAATACCTGATAAAGATGGTCAAAAAGCACTCCTGAAAGACACAACAGTATGACTTTAGTATACAAATTATACGTCTGAAAAGTGAGATTAATAAGTTGCAAACTCATACCTTCCAACATCTTTGACGGTATGAGAGAGGGCTGAGAGGTGACCACCGCCAAGGCAGTAGTTGAAGGCGCTCCCTCGAGCAATGGGGCATCGGCACCGGCTGCACCTGCGTTACGAACAAATGTGAACTTATCAGAAAGGATTGTAAAATAAAGAGGACAGTAACTTGGGATTTACCTGGTGAGCTGCCGGCCGAAATGGAGGCGACTCCCTCCTCCATCGACATGAGGCCACCGCCCGTGGCCTCATCACCCGACTCAATGGGAACCGTTGTCATGCTCGCGAGACCTGAAGACGGCGGAGGACCATAGACGGGGAGGGCTATGACTGGAGCATTGCCAGATTCCTGAGAAGGAGCGGTCGGCTCGTCCTCAGGAATCATAGCCACCTCACCCGCTACTCCCTCGGGGTCAGCAGTAACGGTTATCTCATCCACCGTCACCGCAAGATCATCAGCCTCAGGCACTCCGCCCGCTGCTACCTCGGGCTCAACAACAACTGCTTGCTCAGGCATAGCGGACATGACCAGTTTGTCAGCCACTACCTCGGGCCCAGCAATCCCAGCTGTGTCATCTGCCACCGACTCGGGCTCGACCAATGTCTCTCCCCTCAGCCCTTCAGGTTCGACAGTCTCCACCTCCCCCTCGGTTGGGCTTGGCCCTGCAGGGTAGAACATATAAGAACCGACAGCTTTATAAGTCTTATAACAAAATTCTGAAAGAAATATTACCTAAAGTAGACTTGTCGTTAGCCTCTCTATTGGCGCGGATCGCCTGTCTATGAGCGGTAGACAGGGCGACCGGGGGCTCTTCTGACGGGGTGTCAGCACGAGGGATGGTGCTTGGACCCGCTCCAATCGCCAAGGTAGCCCTGCGTGCCTTTGCTTCGCGCCTCGACCGCTTCTGTTCCTCCCGGGCTGTCATGATGGACCTCTTTGACGCTTCCTTCATCGAAGCGTGGTCGTCCTCATTTAAAGATGCCTCCAGAGCCTTTAAGGCGTCTCTCATCGGCTCTTCAAGACGAACCTCCTGCAGTAGCCCAGAAGAAGCAGGAACATCGGCAGCTGGCAAAACATTTGCGTCACTTGGCGGGAACGGCATTAAGGTTTCTGCAATAAAAAAGGGAGAGATTAGATTGACCATAACACAAGGAGAATAAAAACTTGATGAATCGAAAATTACTGAGGCCTAAAGACGCTCTAAGGCGTTCCTCCTCTTGGAAGGTCTTGAGTGAAGCGGTAATGGCTTCTTCAGTGGTGATGCCTGTTGGAAGAAAAGAAGGAAAAATATTAGTCAAAAGCAATAATAAAGATATGATGCAATAAAAAATGCGACTAGTGATTACCTGAATCCGCAAGCTTAGCCAGCCATGCGTCACGCCTTGCCAACCACGCTGAAGTTTCGAGAGCGGCCTCCAAGTCCGTATCATCCGGTGGCGGCATGACTAATCCCTCGTTAGTCCCGTATTCACTCAGGCCCTCGGCATAGGGAGCGTGGGGTTCCTGACCGAACGCGACATCTGTAGCGAAGAGCGACTTCTTTTTCTTCTGCCCTCCGACCCTAGGTGCACGTGGGATCGACTTTCGTTTAGCAGCCACCTTGGGATGACGGGTCCCGATGTCTGCACCCACTCCAGACTCCGGCGAAACTACAACCACTGTCTCCACTGGAGCACAGGGCGCTGGGGCTGCATCTGTAATATCGGGAAGCGGCAATCCGTGCGGAGGACTTTGCGCACGCGATGGCCCGGTTCTAACCTTTTTTAGAGGGGCAACTACTGGAGTCCTAGGGACCAAAGGAGCGTTGCGGTCACTACCTGGAGGAGCACCCTTACGGTCGACCAGCAGTCGCCTTTCCTCCTTTATAACGGCTCCTGTTGCATGATTGTACCAGTATTTGTACACGTTGAGGAGTCGTGGAGCGCAAGTCGGCGCACTGATAAAAAAATAAGAACCCGTATTCAGGCTCATGAAATGATGCAGCGCGTTCTCCATCCCTTCTTCGGTGGCAGCGGGTTCCAGCAGGAAAGCTTCCAAGGGGACCCCTTGATCGTAGCCCAGTTGTTGGGCAAAACGATGCGGGTTATATCTCATGAAAATCGCCGCACCATTCTGCCTGAAGACTAGGAAGCCCTGTCTAATAGAGTATAAGTGAAGGGTCTCCCGGGCCGTTAAAACTGATGCTCCATGCTTAAAGGAGTCTTGTAATGGTCGCACCGCGGTGGTGGACGCTTTTCCAATAGTCAGCACCTTGTCAATAAAGGACATCCCGGCTCCAACGGTGTGAGAGCGAAGGAGTAAACCCCTGGCGTTCCGTCGTGATGGGGTCACAATTGATGCGCCAATTAGCTGTATAATGCGAGGGAAACCGCACTTGTCGAAGAACGAGGGCCTTTTGTGCATGCCGAAGACACCCGTCGTGTGTAGCTCGAGCCACGATATAAAGTAGTGTATCGGGAAGACCACATGCAGTACCCCGAGCTCATTAGCATCCGCAGCTCGATTGAGGCCATGATATAGGTGTGCCAAGCTAGCGATCCCAACGGCCACCTTTACCCCGATGGCCATCCGGTGGGCTGGGTAAAAGACAGAAGGCCGCATACGGTGAGAGTGCATTGGGATCGCAAACCAACTCAACCACAAGCCGAGAAATCCTAAGAAAAAGGCCTCCTCGTCCATCCCGGGGGCCGCAATTTCTGCAAAAGAAATAGTCGGGAAGTCCGGAAGGAAAAAACCCTTTTGGTCTATCTCCTTCTCCGGCAGGTTGTCCACACCTAGACCGAAAGGGTCATCCAGGGTAGCGAACTTGGCAGCTTCTGATGAGAGGACGCTTGGGAGAAGGAATCGAGCGATGAAATCCTCAAAGTTAACTCCCCGACTCCCATGTTCGATAAAAAGGGACTCATAGATGTTCAACACTTTAATCAAGCTTGGGAATTGGTGTTGAACAGCATTCTCCAGCGTGAGCCCCCTTACCACCGGCCTAGCACCAAAGACGTACTCGTCTGTCGGGAACAACTCCTCATAGTGTTCCCTTATAACCGGTAAACCGGATACCTCCGTAAACTCTTCCAGAGAGATTGACACTTCCCGATCCATGGCGAGGAAAGTGTGGGTAGGAATGTTCCACTGCTCCAGGAAGGCCTTGAACCACCAGGTGGGGAGCGTGGGATATTGGAACAGAGAGACGTACACCGCGGTATACAATCCTAACTTTATCAACTGCGACTTCTTCGTCGACAGGATGTACTGGGCCCACGGCAGATAACTAATCGGGTGACGGGGGATCAGACCAATGTTATATGATTGCCCCCAAGGTCGCGCCTTGCCCTGACAAATACGGCGTCCTAGGATATCCAAAACCATAGGACGCTGGACCGGAATCGCATCCATAGCAGGATGAAGAAAGCCCTTTGAGGTCCAATCAACCATCTCCACGGCATACTGCACCGAGGATGGGGTAGCATAGTGAATCGCCGTGATGGGTTCTGACGGTACGGCACACGTGAAGCTCCGTCGATCCATGATAATCTGGTTATACTACGACCCCCAAAGATGGAGACTCTTATATTCCGGGTCGTAGTCCCTAATCATAGCCAAGACGTCACGGTCCAAGGGCGCTTCAGGAAACCCTTCCTCCGAGCGGATGAACGGGAACGAGGTATCGAGAGACATGGTCACTGCAAAGGAACAAGAAATAGTCGTTAGTGCTGCAATTCCAACGCTTGGCGTTTAAAAATTTCCAATTAACTGAATTTAAAAATTAATTAAATTAAAATTAATTACACCACACTGCAGTGCAGTAGGTGGGAGACCAAATGGGGACCCACAAAATCTGGATGAAAATGCCTCATTTAATAAGACAGCCTCATCATTGGATGAGACTGTCAGTTAAAGAAAAAAAATCCCCAAGAGAATATTCTCATCAATGGGGAATTCCTAAATACAAGGAGAAAATCTCCTCTTTCAGAGCACAGAATGACGCTTGTCAAATTCTGGTCTCAAAGGAATAAAATTCCTTAAAAGAGCATGGCTCTGTGGTAATAGTGGAAAGATCCATCAAAAAAAAATTTTACACTCAAAAGAATTAAATTTTTTTGGAATTTTGAAAATCCATGAAAAACTTATGAAAAATTCTTCATTTTTCAGATCTAAAAGATCTACAGTTGATTCAAGAGCAAAGCTCTGTTCATGGGTTAGAACCCATGAACAAGATCTCTGCAGATCTATAAGTTTTTGAGAGCAAAGCTCTGTGTATGAAACCCCAATGGGGATCTCTTTAGATCAAAAGATCTGTAAGAGCAAAGCTCTTTGGTTAAGATTAATTTAAATTAATTTGATTTAAATTAAGTTTTACCTAAAGTTTCTAACTTTGGAAATGAGCAAAGCTCTGAAGTTCTTAAGCAAGAGCAAAGCTCTGTTGAAATCAAGAATCTTAAAAGATGGTGAAGATTTTTTAAGGGCCATAGGTCCTATTTATAAGGCGCTTGTGCCTCTTCAGCTCACCCCTTGATCCAACGGTCAGGAGCTTGCCATCGCTGCACTCACGTGCACGCCACGTGGGCGCAATGGTGGGGGGGGGCATTTGTTTCCTCCAATCAGAGCAAAGCTCTGTTGGAAATTCAAAATTCAAATTTTGAAGCAACGCTTCAAATCCCGGGCGCAACGCGCCACGTGTCAGGCGCAGACACATCAGCGCAGTGCCCAAAGCAGCGCACCTAATCAGAGCAAAACTCTATTTAAAGCAAAAAATTAAAGGAAGCAACGCTTTAGTCGCGCAAGCGCTGCGCTGCGCGACGCGTGTCAGCGCAGATGCGCTAGCGCAGTTGCGCTGTGCGCTGCTTGACACGTGTCACGCGCTGAGGCATTTGCGCCAAACAGAATCAAGATTCTAAAGAAATCTTTCTGTTCTTATTAAAACAAGAAGATTTTCTTCTGTAAAACAGAAGCCCTTGGATCAAAGATCCAGCGGTGGGAAAAATTCCCCAAATCACTCAGAGAAAGATCTCTTTAACTAATTTATGGGCACTAGAAAAAGGACCCTAGACCTCAATTCAAAGGCATCAACATTCTAGAGAAATCAAGAGCTTCAAACAGAGAGAACTCTGAAGAAGTTTCAAGAAAAAGGTAAAAAACCTTCATAAAATAGAAGAAATTTCTTTTAATAGATTATTGATCTAAGAACAAGATCAACGATCTTCATATAATAAACAGTGCTTTGCACTTCTTATGAACCACTGGTTCTTTAAAACAAGAAAAACAAAATAAAGAACAGTGCTTTGCACTTTTTTATGAACCTTTAGTTTCTGAAATAAGAAAAAACTTGTTTTTCTTTGATCTAAATTAGATCAAGAAAACGAATAGTGCTTTGCACTTCTTTTATGAACCATTAGTTCTTGAATCTAAATGATTCTCAAATCATAGTGCCTTGCACTTGCAAACTGCGCTGTTGCGCTCCTGGATTGGCGCAAGCCACCAGAGCGCGCCACGTGTCAGCAGCGCACTGCGCTTGCGTGACACGTGTCAACACTACAAGCGCTTGCGCTCTCTGATTGGCGCAAAGCGCCTGATAAATGCAATGCATTTCCTAAAGGGCCAGGCCCAAATCAAAAAGACTAAGCAGGCCTAATTAAATTGTAACGCAATAAAAAGGGCAGAGCCCAAACAGAATTGATGCTCTGCATCATTTATAAATGGGCAGAGCCCAAACGAAATAATAAAAAATGCTATGCATTTTAAAAAAGGGCAGGGCCCAGACAAAGTAAATGCTTTGCATCATTTATAAATGGGCAGAGCCCAAAACAAATTGATGCTCTGCATCCTTTCTGGGTAGAGCCCAAATAAAAATAAAAAGAAATGCAATGCAAAAGCAAATAAAATGTTGAACATTTTCAACCGTACTTAGCCCAATTTTGGCCGTAAGTCCTCAAATTAAATTGACTGAGCAAGATTTCTCTCTTAAATCAATTTACCTCCGGTTTGAGGGTACATCTCCGAACTCCTCTGACACCTGTCGTTGTAATCCTTCAACGACGTCAGAGAGGTGACGGGTCCCGACGACCACATATGAATACGGACTGTGGGGTCCTTAAACTCATGGACCGAAATGTCCTTAAACTAATGCTGGACCGAAACGTCCTTAAACTAATGATGGACCACTACGTCCCTAAACTGGCGATGGACCACCACGTCCCTAAACTGGAACATGGAACACCACGTCCCTAAACTGGCGATGGACCACCACGTCCCTAAACTGGAACATGGACCACCACGTCCCTAAACTGGAACAATAGAGCTCCCAAATGCTCTTTTGTCGGATCCAAACGATCCTGTTAAGTTGATCTTAGTCTCAAATCAGACTAACGTATCCTTAACAAACGTTTAAGTCGATCTTAGCCTAAATACGGCTAACGTATCATTAAACCAAAACACCAAACCCAAATCTAAGTAAATACGGATTTGGACTGATCCACGTCCTACGGGCGACGATATCGCTTAGTCTCCGTATACAATCCACGGGCAACCACAAACAAAACAAACATACACGACACGAAGTGAAATTCTGGAGAAGGAGAAAGTTGTTACCGCGATGCGGTAGCGTAATTAACTGCAGGGGCTTGCGCCTGCAGGGAAGAGCGTCCCCACAATCAAAACCCCCTCAAGCGAGGGGGAATCTGAAGAATTCTGCTACATCGGCCGCATCCGTCTAAACCTCCGATACACGGTGCCATAAATCAACTTGGTATCTTCAGAGAGGTAGACGGATAAAACCAAATAGCATCTGCCCCGAATCTCAGGCAAGACGTCCTAACGTCGTCGCCCGCCGTTCGGAGGGGAACAGTCCCCAGGACTCCTAAGGAGAAAGTACACCTACGAGATCCTTTCGACTCGTAGGGAGAATACTTTTATGGGACCCTTACGACTCATAAAATTGAAAAACCTTAGGTGATGGGGATCTAAATCTGTCTCCTAAGCCATCGCTCCCCAATAGGCAAAGGCAAATGATGAATTGCTCCTGGCATATGTGCTTCAGTGTTAGCAACGTTGATGCCTATCCTAACCCCAAAATTCCAAACTCCAATCCAATAGACCCCTAAGTCTGTAAACTAGGAATAGATGACCTCTAAGTCGTTAAACTGGGAGCAGATGACCCCTAAGTCGTTAAACTGGGAATGGGGGAAATTCCCTCACGACAAATGATGATTCGCTCCTGGTACCATATTCCAGAGTAGCGGTGCTGATATCAAACCAAAACCAAAATCCCCAAATCCTCTCATGGCAAATGATGATTCGCTCCTGGTACTATATTTCAGCGTAGTGATGTTGATGTCAACCCAATTCACTTCAAATCAGCAAGTCAAATCCACCACCGACTGTCCAAGTCGCTAAAATGGCAGCACCGATCGTTCACGTCGCAAAAAGGGCAGAACCGACCGTCCAAGTCGCAAAAAGGGCAGCACCGACCGTCCAAGTCGCAAAAAAGGCAGCACCGACTGTCCAAGTCGCTAAAATGGAAGCACCGACCGTCCACGTCGCAAAAGGGGCATAACCGACCGTCCAAGTCGCTAAAATGGCAGCATCGACAGTCCAAGTCGCAAAAAGGGCAGTACCGACCGTCCAAGTCGCAAAAAGGCAGCACCGACCGTCCAAGTCGCTAAAATGGTAGCACCGACCGTCCACGTCGCAAAAAGGGCAGAACGGACCGTCCGAGTCACTAAATTGGCAGCACCGACCGTCCACGTCGCAAAAAGGGCAAAACCGACCGTCCACGTTGCTAAAATGGCAGCACCGACCGTCCACGTCGCAAAAAGGGCAAAACCGACCGTCCACGTCGCTAAAATGGCAGCACCGATCGTCCACGTCGCAAAAAGGGCAGAACCGACCGTCCACGTCGCTAAAATGGCAGCACCGACCGTCCACGTCGCAAAAAGGGCAGAATCGACCGTCCATGTCGTAAAAAGGGCAGTGCTAGCTTCCCATAAAGCGGGAACAAAATCACTCAATGCCGGGGAAAACGTCTACCACGAACACTTCGTCTCGGAGACGCGTCAAGCGTCGACCGTCCATGTCGTAATAAGGGTAGTGCCAGCTTCCCACAAAGCGGGAACCAAATCACTCCGTGCCGGGGAAAATGTCTACCACGGACACTCCGTCTCGGAGACGCGTCAAGCGTCGACCGTCAATGTTGTAAAAAGGGTAGTGCCAGCTTCCCACAAAGCGGGAACCAAATCACTCCGTGCCGGGGAAAAAGTTTATTACGGACACTCCGTCTTGGAGACGCGTCAAGCGTCGACCGTCCATGTCATAAAAAGGGCAGTGCCAGCTTTCCACAAAGAGGGAACCAAATCACTCCGTGACGGGGAAACATCTACCACGGACACTCCGTCTCGGAGACGCGTCAAGCGTCGACCGTCCATGTCATAAAAAGGGCAGTGCCGGCTTCCCACAAAACGGGAACCAAATCACTCCATGCAGGCAACAAGTCAACCAGTGACACTCCGTACCGGGGATAAGTCTACCAGCGACACTCCGTGCTGGGAAAACGTCAAACAGACACTCCGCGTCAGGGATACGTCATACACCGACACTCCGTCTCGGAGACACGTCAAGCATCGACCGTCCATGTCGTAAAAAGAGCAGTACCAGCTTCCCAAAAAGCGGGAATTAAATCAAGTCGCCTCCATGCGAAAGAAAATCCATCAATTTCATGCACACGACTCATATGTGTGGTGTGCATTTATTAATGGGGGGCACTTTGTTGGGGTCAAAAATTACACCTCGGTTAACAAGGTCAAAGTAAAAGTCAACCCCAAGCAAGCGGGCCCAAGCCCAGATCAAGTGGGCCCATACCCAAGTCGAGCCCCGCGGCCGGCCTCCCCCATGACAAAATGAAATCATGTAATAAATAATTTTGATGTAATTTTTTTTATGCATGAATGTAAGAAAAATGGGCATAAAGCCAAATTTTTGTAAAGCCCATGGCTCATGTGCAAAAGAAATGAGCATATGAGGCATGAGATTGGCAAAATACCATTTTGTAAAGCCCAAGAGGCTATATGTAAATTTGTAAGCCTATAAAAGATAACATGGTGATGAAATAAAAAAAAGAACTTTTCTTTTGTAAAAATAACTAGGGTTTGTGCCTCCCTCTTTATTCTCAAGGTTCTAAAACCTTCCCCTTTTTAAATTAAATTAAGAGTTTAACTCTTCCCTTTTCCAAAAATAAATAGTTTTTCACCACAAAACCCTTGAAAGGGAGCTCGGATCTTCAATCAGATCTCGAAAAAGGGAGACTTTTAAGTCTCATCCTATTTTCTCCAAGATCCAACCGACCAAGAGGAGAAAGAAAGAGACTCATCTCCAAAAATCCAACTTTGGACAGATCCAAGGCTCAAAAGAAGCTCCAGGGCTAAAGAGAGGAGAGAGGGGTCCCCTTTGATCACCTCTGAAGATCTTTGGGGAGTTCAACTCCAAGACCCAAATCCTCAAAGGAGTTTAACTCCTATTCCAGATCATTTAGGAGTTTAACTACAAATCTAAATCTTTTGGAGTTTAACTCCACTCAAAATCCCTTGGGAGTTTAACTCCTAATCCAGAGGCTAAACCCCTTTTTCCGCTGGTGTTCCGAGCGGCCGCGTGCCGCGCACGTGACCTGCGAGCGCCCAGCGGTAGCATGCAAGACACGTGACCCGCGAGCGATAAAGTGCCAACGTGCGCCTCACACGACTTGAGGGCGCTCAGCGCCCAGCGGTCGTGTTCAACGCACGTGACCTGCGGGCGCATGCAAGGCACGTGACCCGCGGGCACATGCAAGGCACGTGGCCCGCGGGCGCTAATCGCCCACGTGCGCCTCACGCGACCTGCAGGCGCTCAGTGCCCAGCGGTCGCGTGCAGCGCACGTGACCCGTTGGCGTCCAGCAGTCGCGTGCTGCACATGTGACCTGTTGGCGCCCAGCGCCCATGTGCCAGGCACGCGATCCGTAGGCGCCAAGCACGCACGCGCCAGGCACGCGATCCGTAGGCGCCAAGCGCGCAAGCACCAGGCACATGCACACAATTAATTATGATTTTAACAAGTTTCAGACGCGGGAAATATTCAGTTTTAACGGGTGTAATTGGGGGTGATCGTTTAAGCCGGTAACAATCATATTTTTCAGTCAAATTTCACCACAATGTTCATTATCACACGGGCCAGCATATATTATCAAGTTCCGTCAATTTAGTGGAAGGTTTTCGTTCAGATTCTACGTCGAACACATATACTATTTTAAGTCGCACTAAGTGTTTATGTAGAATGTGACGGTATTTCAAGTTTTAGTAAAACAAATAGCATGAAGCAAGTAGGTAACTTGCCTGGAGACGCTTTGGCGACGCACGGTAGCAGCAACGGCACAAACACGCGACGAACGACACGGTTTGGATTCACGGCCTCGGTTCGCGTTTCGGGTTCGTCGTCGGAGTTGCCCGGGGATGGTTCGCGATCGCTGGAGGCGGAGTGTGGTGCTGGGAAGTTCCTGTGAGTGCGCTGGGGTCGATGGTGGTCGGCGGTGGTCGCTCCGGCGATGGCACAACGGGGGGTTTGGATGATGGCAGTGGGTTTGGAGAGAGGGGGTGAAGTAGTGGGGGCTCGGGTTTGGTGGTACTGGTGATGCAGAGGGTGCAGAGGTGTCGACGACGTGGTTCAGGGCAGTGGGGAGCTCGCCGGCATGAGGATGCAGGTGGTGATCGAGATGGGTGTGGAGGGGAGTTCGAGCTCGAGTGGGGAGTGCTCGGTTGAGGGGGTGAGGCAGTGTAGGGTTCAGAGTTTTGGAGAGAGGAGCGAGGGAGGAAAGACGAGGAGAGTCGTCGTCGTCGGGGGTGTAAGGGTTGAGAGCTCGGTGATTTGGAGAGAGCAGAGAAGAAGTTGGAGAGATCGAGAGTGTGTGAGAGAGAGGAGAAGTTTGAGAGCGAGAGCGAGGTTGAGGAGCTCGTGGGGCGCGCGGTCGTGGCGACGAGCGCGAAGACGAGGAGCGGCGAGGCGACGTGGGCGCGCGATGTGGGAGTGACGGAAAAAAACGAGCGGGAAATTTTTAGAAAAGAGGAAGAAGACTGTGGCGGGTCGGGTCGGGTGCGGGCGCTAGGGTGTTGGGTTAGGGATTGGGCCGGTTAAGGGAGTTTGGGCCGGGGGATTTAATTTATATGAATATATAGTTTTGTTTTATCTGTTGGGCTAAGTTTTAATCATTTTATTAATTTATTTTATACGTTTTCTTGGCTACTGAGGAGTATAAATATATATTTTGTTTTGGTTTTAATTTAGGTTTGGTCTTTGATTGGTTTGATTGGTTTAAAGGTTTTGGAAAAATTAAATATTGAAACTTAAGCAACTAATCTTCACACAAAGTAATGCGAGAAAAAGGATAACACTAGGGGAACTAGGAAATTATAGGAAGATTTTATTGATGGGAACGGGGATTTACATGGCCCGTACCCCAACTGACGATCGAGTGAAACGACGCCCCCTCTTTAAAGCGCAATCATTTCATCGATCCGCTGACGTTATCAGGGATACGTGCGAAAATTTAGACGCGCGGTGATACGCCACGTGGACTCAAAAGATCGAAACGACGCAATAGCCAAACGCCATGCCGTTCCTGGGAAATCCATTATGAAGGATTCTCGGCACCAAGTTGAGCAGAGAAAACATAAGCAGGCCACTCTCGACCCGACCCATAAATAGATTGGAACGAGAGTAGGGGCTAATGATGATGCTGACAGGTAGGAATTCCTTAGATTACGATACGTGGCGGATGATGTGTCCCGGAGGCTACGGAGGTGGAATAAATAAGATGCATTAGGGACGTTCTTCGGGATTTCGTCTCCGAGAATGCATCCGACCTTTCGGAGACTTCCCACCTTCCATATTCACTTAGCAAACAACCAACAGCTCACCTTCGAGCAATGCTACAGCCGAGCTTCCACGGCCTCCCCGCTCGTCTCCGAGCCATCTGACAGGCCGAGCTTCCTCGGCCTTCCGACTCGTCTCCGAGCCATCTGACAGGCCGAGATTCCTCGGCCTCCCTGCTCGTCTCCGAGCCTCGTTACAGGCCGAGCTTCATCGGCTTCTCCGATCAACCGAGAACGCGGAGCCCAAGCACCCCCGCAACGGCTCCGGGTATCTCGCCAGGGCGAGATATCCGCCGCCCCACGTTCCGCGTCCCACGCTGCCGTGTCCCCTCATTAATGAGCGTATCCCGCCATTAATGCGGGAATAACGCAGGGACGTAACTGACGGCGATGATCTTGCGCCGGCTCGCTCCACGCGACCACTATATAAACCCCTTTTTCAGACGACTCAGGTAACTCGAACTCATTCCAATAGACCACTACGCTGCTCTAATTCTCCGGTACTAACTTGATCGTCGGAGGGTGCTACGGTGGTTTCCCACTCCGGGACTTCCCTTGCAGGTAGCTCGGCCTCAACAACTTCCAACAATCCATTGAGATCCACACGCTCAACAACTCCCAAATCAAATGTCAGCCGCTAAAAACCGTTCGCTATCAGAACGACGGAGGACAACATTTGAGGGAGATCACAGCCTCCACCATATACCTAATTTTTTTTTTGTTCTTGCATCGTCTTAGAACTGCCATATTGTCTCTTGCCACGAAGAAACTTGTGGAAATCACATAAAATTAAGAAACTTTGATTTCTTAAAAAGTATAGAAAAGTAGCTTTGTATCTTCTACAGTTGTTAAAAATCCGACTCTGGTGTGTATGGACTGCCATATGAAATGTGTAGCGCTTTGGTATATATGGAAACTTGGGCTCGTAGAAGTCAACGTTATATGTTGTGATATTTGTCATACAAGGATTAAGGGCTTAGCATTTTGCAGGAGTATTGCGGTTTTCAAGTTACTCCCTTCCCAAGGAGAGGAACATGAAACAAGAGTCGGTGTCTACATGTGTAAAATAGCTGGTTTTCCACATAAAAAACACATCCTTCTAGTAACCGAAGTCAATTAATCAACTCAACAAGCCAAAACTCCAATTACGTTACTTATTTTGTATGGGGGTTTATTGGATGCTGGGAGTTCACAAGGAATTTTTTCACGAGCATTACAGCCTTATAATAGCTTCTTAAAATGATGCAGCCTTGGTTGGTCTAAGACTATTTAGGATTTGATCAAGATTGATTTGGTAGAACAATTCCTCCAAATCCTTTTCTATTTCGTTTAAACAAGTTTAATAAAAACTTTTTCTGTCACAAAACTTTTGATAATTTTGATGGGGACAATTTTTTAATTTAAACCAATTTTAAAAAATATTATTAAATTTAGGCCACTTTAAAAAATAATTACAAATTTAGGCCACTTTCTGCCACGTCATCATCAGCTCAATTTTTAAAAAAAAGATTTTTTCCTAAGGGACACACTTGCCAAGTGCGTCCTTGCAAATCTTTGAAAATATATGGGACGCACTTGGTAAGTGGGCCCATACAAAAAAAATTTGGGAGAAAATATGTTTTTTTTATACAAGATAATCATATAAAATCCTTAACTTTTTAATGCACCAAACTTTATAATCAAATTTTATTTTTAATCAACTTTAATCAATCAAAGATTTTGTTCTATAAAATCAAATCAAATTTTATTATACCAAGTACTTTTTAAAACAAAATTTAAATCTTATCTAGATAAATAAGTCATATGATTAATGGTTAAATAAAACCTTCTGATTTGTTGGATTCTTTTTTATTTTAATAGTATAGGTTAAATAAAACCTTTTGATTTGTTGGATTCTTTTTGATTTTAACCGCGGTTCTGATTTGTTGGATTTTTTTTATTTTAACCGCTACGGTTAAAATAAAAAAGAATCCAACAAAAGGTTTCCTCTTTTATACAACATGATCTGCTAATTTAAGTAGTGGTTTAACCTCTCTTTTAAGTAGCGGTTAAATCTAAATCTTTTATTTTAACCGTTACTTTAAGTAGCAGTTAAAAATAAACGGTTCAGATTTTTTGGATAACAAATTTGATTTTCTAGACCAAAATCTTTGATAGATTAACTTGAATTAAAAATAAAATTTGATTACAAAGTTTTTTGCATTAAAAAATTAAGGATTCAATATGATTCTCCCATATAAAAAGAGAACAGATTTTCTCAAAAAAAAAAATTGAATGCCAAGTGCGTCCCATATATTTTCAAAGATTTGCAAGGGACGCACTTGGCAAGTACCTCCCTTAAGATTATTTTTTTAAAACTGAGCTGGCGTGTTGCTGGCAATGGTGTGATAGAAATGACCTAGATTTGTAATTATTTTTGAAAGTGACCTAAATTTAATAATATTTTTTAAAATTGATCTAAATTAAAAAATCGTCGTTTTGATCATTGTGAAGGATCGGCATATAACATGTTTTTGAGGATAGACTTAAATTCATATTATTGAGAAAGCGGTATAGGATAATAACAACCCCCCGCGGTTAGCAGGACACTTAAATGATGTGAGGATGTCTTGGCTAGGTTTGACATTTCAATTCTGCAGTATTTGTAAAGCTATCTTGTCCTAATTAGTGCTATACACATTAGAGGAAGTTTTAGCTCTCTTGACCTAAAAATCCAAATAATTTTTTTTTCATCAACGATATTATTGTATGGTCATTGTTTAGTCGGGAACATTTTTTAAAGCTAAAGGTTTGATCAATAGAATATGTTGGCTTATATATGGTGAATACTTTTCCTCTTAAGTGGACAGAACCCCTGTTGACTTTGTTTAGATAAAACGACACAGTGCTATTAATAAGTTTTGTTTGTTTTGATTAGATTAGAACCATGAGCTTGTGTTGTGGCACAACATGGGTCCTCTGGGTTTTTTTTGTTACTCTGAAAGCCTAATGTTTTTAGCATTTAGCAATGACAATTATGTTTGGACTATGTGTCGAGGTAAGAGAAAGTGATATCTAAAGCCATTATAACCTTTTCTTCATGATGATAATGTACCTTCTTTGAGACGGCATTGCAGAAATGTTTGGGGGTGTACATTTCTTGTTCTTTTCTTAGGTAAAAGACCTTCAAATATATTTGAAGTGAGCGGTGTACATGGTCATGCATAGTCAATAGTAAGAACTCCAAATGTTCCTCGGAAAATGCCACTTTCATACTTGATGCTCCATCAATATAGCAATCAAATAGCTAAATTTACTATCTCCCTTAAGTCCAAGAATATGTATATTTCCTTCTAATTTCTAATAGCAAGAAAAGCTTAAAGAAAATCACATGAGAAGCACATGGAAATCTACTAGAGAATATACACATTTCTGGAATAACTAGTATAGTGCCGATGCGGAAAACTTTAGGTATTAAAATGCCAAATTTTAAACTTTAGGTATTTAATTATAATTTTGATGAAACATTGGATATCAAAATGCCATTTAGCCAATGTTACACCTTTTATTATGTTAATTGTCACAAGCAGACTCTGCTTTCAACGGACAATTTTTGGAAATTGACAATTTTTGACCTTTTAAGCAAAATGGTGCGTGGTTTTCCCCAAAACCCAATTCTAAATGCTAAGTTGGATGGTGAGTGTGTTAAAACCGCAGCCTTGAAACCGCACTCTGCAAGTGCGGAGTGCGGCCTCAATTCTTGCACCCGATAACGAGGAGCCAATGGGATTGGGGGATCGGGAGAAGGAGAAAGAGGCGAGCTTGTCGGAGAGGAGCCATTTGGCAGTGGGGGAGCCGCCGCCGCCGATGTGGAGGTAGAGGTTGACAGCATTGGGTTAGGGTTAGGGGATGATCTGAGGTTGGGGGATTTGAGCTTGGAACCGCTGGAGTTGATTGAGGCTGTTGCTGTTGGGGTTTGAATTTCATGTTGTTATTCTTGTTCGTTGCCTTCGGATTGTTGTTGCTGTTCATCTTCGTCTTCTTCGTCATCGAATTTGGAGGAGTCGGAGAGTTTGCCTTCACGGCTGCGAGAACCGCCCATGGCCGATTTTGAGATTTGTGGAAGATTTATGAAGTGAGAAGATGACGAAAGAATTGTGAAGTTTTTGAAACCGCACTTCCAAAGTGCTGTTTTAAACTATGTGGTAGTTTTGGAAAGACGATTGAAAACCATATTTTAAAAATGCGGTTTTAATTAAAGGACAATTTGACACGCTAGTCAGCCCACTAATACACTAATACCATATTGCTAAATATTTTTTGTCCAATTGCTAATTTTTTTTGGTCGATTCCCAAAAATTGACCGTTTCAATTGAAATCAATGCTTGAGATTGAATGCATAGATTTCTGGCCAATTCTTTAGGCAGAAAATACACTTTAGCAGAAACAAGCACTTTAGAGGGGATACATTTGATACATTTGAAATGATAATGACCACGTAGGATTGAAAGAATTATTAAGGCTTTTAGGATCAAGGATTTGTTTCGGTCCATAACTTGTGTAATCACGATAATCCATAAACATTCCACATTATCATCACCAGGATTCATGGAAGATCTTCTTTCTGAAGGTTATCAGACACCAAATCAACAATTTCTGTGAAATTCCTTAAAACCATTCCAAAATTTTGTCGAGTAAACTAATTCTGATACCATTGGACTGTAAGATTGGTCAATACTTTTAGATGATGAAGCAGATACCAATTGAACAAACCTTGATGGAAACAGCAGGTGATCTTGAGGTTGGAAGATGAATATATAAGTTTACTTGATTAATCTCTGAGGGCTTTAATTGATGTAAATTTAGAGCAGTGAAATGCAGTTTTTGTTTTGTTAAGGTTTGGATTACATCCAATTTAGTTTCTTCTTGATCATGTGCGCAGAAATTGGTAAAGAAGGCTCTAAAAGCACAATTTTCTTGTTGCTATAATATTATTTATAAAATGTGTATAGGGTTATATATTGGAGAAACTAATGACAAGATATTTTCAGATATGTTCCTTAATTTATGGAAGAACCTTGTGATTTCAAGGCAGGTTTGCCGTTTTATCATATTAATACTGGAATATCTTTAGGTCGATATATAATAGCATTTTTTTTATGTTTGCATCGTATGTTTTTGCGATACTTTTTTCTTTATATACAAGTTTTCCTTCTTGTGGGTTTCTAACTAGTGAACTGGTGGCTGTTTAGGATCTCTATCATGCACTATTGCTCTAAAACTTTGATGTGAATGTTGGAGTTGGCACACCTATCTAGCATGTCTTCCCAAATATAAAACGTCAATCTTCTTTTAATAAGCAGCCTGATCAAAATTTGGGGATCGATAAGTACCATACCTTAATTTACAATATTAACTGGGTGCTTTTGTACTCTCCATTGTTATACGACGACAAATGGATTTTGCATCATATATCTGTCCTTTTCTGCTTGGTCAGTCTTGAAAAATATACACCCTCAGATACTTATTCTATTTTTTCTATCGTGCCTGTTTGCATAATTTGCAGGTTTAACTGGAACTTAAATTATGCGGATTTTGAGCATTTCGAACTTAACGAAGGACGGAATAGTGTTGCAATGCAAACAGACGGAAAGTTGAAAACATTCGCGCGGTTTATCCAATTACTTGCTTTGAGCCGTCTTCTTTTGTTGGGTTCAATGATTTTCTTCTTCTTTTTCCATTTATTTTATTTCTCCATACTTGTGTTTAAATCTAGTTGATGCATGTTTCACATTGGAGAGACATTGGATTGTTTTAGAGGGGATTTTTAACTGTTAAGTTATTGAGGATAGCAAAGACAATTACAATCAAAGTTACTTATTACTACAATTTGGGACGGGCGCTTTTACAGGGCCCAACCTTTTCATTAGAAAAATGGGTAAATTTTATACAAGACATCCAACTTTCAAGTCCTGTTGGGATATAACCATGTTTATTTTAAAGTGGAGGCAGGAGGCATGCAAACTATGGTCTGCAGGTCCTAAACTTCAAAATTGGAGTTTAGTAAACTTTGATCAGATTAGAGTTGAGATAACTGCAGTTTAAAATTGAAAAATTGCAGTTATTCTAACTCCAAAATGGTTGACAAAACAAGCCAACGTTAGCATTTTGGAGTTAACTTTTGCTAACTTTATAAAACCATAGTTTACAAAACTTAACTCTATTCCAAACAGGACCTCAAGGTTTTTATGACAACACCATCGAACAAAAATACCATAAGCCCTCGCTTAAAGGGTATTTTTGTAAGTGTCATTGGAGGTTATTTATTCTGCTCATGCTTTAAAAGAGTGAAAGAAACTAACGTTTTCATACAATATTAAACAATATTTCTAGTTCAAAACAGGTTCATGACCATTGGCAAAGTTCAATGTTGCTATATCAAAAGACTTTAATGGGGTTGGGGTCGATGATAGCCCTATGGCTTTGGGGGTGGGACTGGGCGTCATTCTGGGGTGTGTGTCCGTAGCCATGAGGCTGCGGATCACCTCAGCCCAAGTTTGCTCATCTCAAAAATCTTGAAAGTTGGACAATTCTTTATAAAATTTACCCAAAAAAGGAAAAAAAGAAAAGAAAAAAGAAAAGAAAAGAAACGAAACTTGTTACTACATGTTTACACAGCATCTTTTGAAATCTTATTCATGACACATTGTCATCTGCATCAGATATAAACCTAAAATTATTTTATAAATGAGCAAAATTTGAGCTTTACATAATTACATTGGCATAAGATTATGGGCACCATTTCTCGAAAAATGAAAGGAAAGATGAAACTCTAAAAAAATGAACAGGAAAATATGGGCCACACCAGTTTGGGTTTATTGAACCAACCCGGCCCATTGTTCAAATATTAATCTTGAGAGACTATCCGTTAGCGATAACGGTCACATATTTCAAAATCGAATTTTGAAACCACAAACAAATTTCCATCCAAAACGCATTCCCCCCATTTCATAAATAAATAAATCCCACAAATATTCACCACATCTCTCTCTCTCTCTCTCACATGTTCATCTCTCTCATAAAATCTCTCTTTCAAAAGCAAAGAAACATCAGCAATGGCAGCAGATGAAGAAAGAGTCATGATCAAGATCCCAGTTTTCTCAGTTCTAAAGAATGGCATCATCCTCAAGAACATCTTTCTCAACAACCCCAATTGGGAAAACACCGATTCAATCCAAGGGAAAGAAGAAGAGGAGCGAGACGACGATCCTATTCTCATCGGAAGGCACCCAGATTGCCACATCGTGCTCGATCACCCGAGCATCAGCCGCTTCCATCTCGAGATCCGTGCGAGACCCATGTCCCAGAGCCTCTCCGTGACCGATCTCGATTCGGGTATTTCTTGTTTCTTGGAAGTGGTTCATAGTTTTTTTTTATAATGAATTTAAAACTTTGTTTTGCAGTTCATGGGACCTGGGTTTCAGGGGAAAAGATTGGGGCTAAGATTGCTGTTGATTTAGTGGAGGGCGATACGGTGGAACTAGGGGCGTCAACGAGGATTTACGAGCTGCATTGGGTGCCTTTGAGCAGTGCTTTTGAGATGGAGAATTCGTTGCCGGCGGTGCTCGAAGAGAATGAGGAGGCCAATCAGGCAAGATCTTTTCAAAATGACTTAAAATTTTGTTAGTTCTTATTTAAATTTTATAGGATTTAGTTAAAGTTTTAGTCAGTTTGATTTATTACACCATAATTTAGAGTATTCATTAGTTTTATACCAATACATGATATTGAGTAGTGATGGATTGATTGATAATGAAAAAGTTATGCATATGTTGGGCGAATTATCCATTGAATAATTTTGTTTTCTTTCTGATTGAGATGAGACTAAATAGATTTAGATCTAAGCTGAATGATTGATTAAAATTGGAACCACAGTAATTATGTACTTGAATTTATGAAGAAGCCATAGGTTTCATTAGTGAAACTGTGAAAACGCAAAGAAATATATCACTCTACTTCAGAGTTTTGGCGCAATGGGAATTTTAGACGATTGATTTTTAAAAAATCTTTTTTGAGATAAGGGGTTAATTACTTCTCTAGATTTGTTATGGAGTAGCCTTTAACTACATTTCTGCTCCTAAACACCCTGAAGGCTACCGTTTACATTTGAAAAGAAGCTAAAACTGACGGCAGCTTGATCAACCAATCATTTAGGATTTGAAATACACTACCCTTAAATAAATTAGAGTGATCTCTGTGAATAATATTAAAGACTGATATCACAATTCTGGAGACGAAAATTGCACTAATCCGAAAACCCTACTCCCGTCAAAGGAATTGCTTCTGCATTTTACAAAGGCCACTTTTACCATTTTCGCATCTTGTAAAATGATTAGTATGCAAGGATGGCCAAGTGTAGTGCATTAGGAGAGTAATGCTTCCCCATAATAATAGCAACCTACCATTTCTGGACCATCTTCTCAATTTGTTCATTCATAAGCATCCAGTCTATTCTCGTTTCTATACAGGTAAACCCAATTATATGTGACAGAGAAGTTTTCATGTTAACAACGGAGCTTTGCGATATCATTCCCAAGCTCATAAAACAATAACATTGACAAGTTTCTATCCCAAACTTGTAGACACGGCTATATGATCCTTTTCTTCTTTTAGGATTCATTCATAGAGATCTGACTATGTTTGAGTTTGGAGGTTGTCTATGTAAATGCAACCCTTGTACACTCGTCCTTTACCCTGGCATGAGACTGGTGGTGAAAGAATAGAATGTTTATGCACAACACTGGCCGAGTTATTCCCAACCTCATTCTATATTCGATTATTAATCACAGCAGAGCTTTGTAAAAATAGATCCTGATCCAGGACCATTTTTCAAACAAGTATCAAACCTACTTCATAAACAAAATTTATTCAATTCTAAGTGCCTCAAATAGTAAAATGCCATCTGGATAGTTCTAATTTAGCATGAGATTCCTAGCACCATTTGTCTCCGGCACCGTTGCCACACCACCCCTTTTAGCTATCTCAGTTGTACTTCTGAAAGCATCAGTTTTAACCCTTAGTTACATTTCATTTATTTGCTGGTTTACAATCGCTTAGAATGGTAGAATTTGCAGATGGCACACATTCTAATCCATTTAATTCATAATTCTCAAAAAATTGAATTGTCATAACTTCTAGAAGACACCTTTTTAACCAACCCTATAATAAGTTCTGTCGAAATTGAATTGTCAAGGTACTTTGCTATCTATTTTTACATTGAATTATGAGTTTGTAGTTTTCAGACTTCAAATTTAACTGTATATCAAATTATACATACCTTGTAAACTTACCTACTCTTTTTATCTGATAGTATAGAAACTATTTATCCGAGTCCATTAAGAATCCATAGGCTGCTCAAGATCCTTATCCCTTCATTAACAGAAGAATCAACTTGAATGGTTGAATTCATGGGTGTCCATTATATACGTCGGATCCTTTTCTAATCTTTTTGCTTTTGGTCATACTTTTGTTTGGAAAAAATCAAGTGTTCATTCTTATTTCTTACAGATGCAGAAGCTAAATGAAATCTCAGCTGAAGAGCCCCTGTTCCCTTCAGTGCCTCCATTACCAGACTCATTTTCTCCAGAAATGGAGGAATTCACAGAAAGAAGCCCGAGCTTTCCTTCAATTATCCCAATGACAGAATCCATAGGCTCCTTGATGCCTCCTATAGAGTTGGAGAACAATACCACCCCAGGAAATAACAGCAATGCTAATGAGCTGCATGCTGAATCAGGGAAAGCATCGAACCTCTTGTCAAGAAGGAGCAAATCTAAGTCAGTCAGCTTTCTTCGTGTCCAAACTGAGAGAAAAAGCGAAAACATTGGCCACGCAAGCAATGAGGTGAGTGCTGAAGAATTTAAGAGAGAGGAAACAGTCTGCAGGGTTCTATTTGATAGTAAGCAGGAGGAAGAAGAAACATTCGTTTCATATAAGGAAAATGTGACCCCTTTGAATTCATCGGCTCGGAAAAGTCACATGAAAATGAAGGCAGTCTTAACTCTGCAAGAAGAGTTGTTTCAGTTAGCTAAAGAGAATCGGACACCTAAATCTCCAAATATCCCAAAACGGTCTACACCTTTAATGCCGTATTCTGAGAAAAAGGCAAATTTGGCACCAGCATTAGCTTCTCCTCTCGGGTTAAAGAACTGGCATGAAGAAGTGTTTTATTCGGATAAAGAGAATTTGACTCCTGAAGTTCATAGAGAAGCGATATCAAAGAAACTAATCGGCGGAGATTGCCTTCAAATCAACGAGGAAGAAGAAAAAGAAGTATTTACATCAGATAAGGAGAATCTGACACCCCAAGTTTCGAAATCTAGGAAAGTGAAGAAACCTCTTGCGAGCGAGTTTTTGAAAGTAGATGAAGAACAAGCTATTGCTTTTTTTTCGAATAAGGATAAATTGACACCTGAAGCTTCGATATCATCTGTAAAACCAAAGAATTTTCGGAAAGTAGATGAAGAAGATGCTTTCGATTTCGATTTCACTTCAGATAAGGAGAATCTAACGCCTGTAGCGTCAGGAGTTAAGAAATCAAAGAAAAAGCTTACTGATAGCCAAGAGCGAATCGAGAAAGCGATAATGGAGAGAAGAAACGAGAGAGTCCCCTTTCAGTCTTTATTGGAGAACTCGCCTTCAAAGATTTATGGCAGTCCTCTAAATCTTGCACAGAGAACAGTTGAGAAAGAAAGGAACCCCTTACAGTCGCTGTTAAAGAAATCACCTGCAAAGAACAGTCCTCTAAAAGATGCACACAGAATAGTAGATAAAGTGAGGGCCCCGTTCCAATCTCTGTTAGATTATTCCTCGCCTTCAAAGAAAAGAGTTGTAGACATAGAGAGAGTCCCTTTTCAATCGTTACAGAAATCTCCTTTGAGCAACAAGTATTCTGCTTGCATCCATACTGAGAGAACAGTAGACGAGTTTAGTAATTTTTCTGTAAGTGCCGAGAAACCAATTATACTTTAAATTTTTGATCTTATTATATTTAACTAATTTATATTAGTTGCAGAGCCAATCAGTGGACCAAATGCCTCCCAAAGTAGGAGAAAGTCAGAAGAAATGGATTATGGTAGTGGATACGGGTTGTTTCCTTAACGAAGAATCAAGAAAATCGCTGCAGCTACTTGAAGGCCTTAGAGGAACTCAACTTATCATCCCTAGGATTGGTAATTTTGAATTTCACTTAACGCTAAATTTTACAAAAATACAAATAAAGTAACGGGATTTTGAGATAAATACAATGAAGTTTATAAATTGCAATAAACACCAAAAATTTAATATTTGCAAATAAATTACACTCAACAATTTACAGTTTAATAGCATTATGGACAATTTGGACTGCGAAACCGCATACCTAAATCAAACAAACCTGAAAGTTCATGTATGTGTTTGTATCTGCAAGTTTAAAGTTAAGGTTTTATATGAAAGTTCATGATATTCTTTTGAAATTTATCCTTTATATAAGTACTAAATTCTCAAATCATCACTCATTTAATCTTTTCTATGTTGCATCTCTTGCAGTGATTAGAGAACTCGACTGCTTAAAGAGACGTGAGAGCCTGTTCAGAAAGAAAACAAGAGCAGCTTCTTCAATTTTGCAATGGATAGAGGAGTGCATGGTGAAATCGAGTTGGTGGGTTCATGTTCAAAGCTCATTGGAAACTATGCCGATTGCATCAACACCACCCGCGACTCCTCGAACACAATTCGATGAGGCAAATCTAATAGAGATTGTATCTCCAACCGCAGAAGACCACATACTCGATTGTGCTTTAATGTTAAAAAGAATTAAAGATGATGACGGGAATTTTGTCATACTTACAAACAGTGTAACTCTTAAAATCAAAGCCATGGCTGAGGTAAAATCATTGTTTCTCATTAAACTACCTTAAAATACACTTACATGTTGCATTTTAAATGTAAATTACAACATATTGAGGCTAAATTACACTAAACTATCCTTTAAGCTAGTTTAAATGTAAATTACAATATATTGAGGCCAGATTACTCTTATCTACACTAAACTTTAAGCTAGTTTTTATTTCTTGCAATAACTCCCTTAAACTTTGGTTTTAGTGGATTTTTCCACTAAAGTACTTTTAAACACAGCACTTTAAGGGAGCTTGTTGTAATACAATAAACTTAAGCTAGTTTAGTGTGATTTAGCCATTTTTTTATAACCAGTTTCCGTGAGTTGTAAAGATTTGAATTGCGATTAATTGTTACAGGGATTGGTATGTGAGATGCCGGTTGAGTTTCGTGAGAGTCTGGTGAACCCGTATTCGAAGAGATTTTTGTGGAGCGGTAGCAGCCCGAGAGGATCGACTTGGTCTTGCTTAGACGAGGTGGCCTTGATCGAGAATTATTATAGGCAATTTCCAGGTATAATGAAAAAGACAGGAAAGGCGACAGAGAGTAGTATTAGGGGATTGAAGCTAATATTACTACATAATTCTCATTATGGGAAGGCCAGCTCGGTCATTTAAAAAATTGTCATTGTTATGATACATACTTTTTTGAGGGCAAATTATGCTACAATTTACGGATGAATATTTCATGTTCTTGCTTGTAAACTAATGGAAGCAGAATTGTAGATGAATATTTCTTGTTCTTGCTTGTAAACTAAAAATTAGAAACCTGCACTTTTGCCTTCATTGCTGCATTCATATTTTTCCTTGATTAATAGAAATAAGATCACCGACGGCTCCTTCCTCAAGAAGGTTGTTCACTTGAGCACAACTTCTTATTTCGACCATGATGCTTCTCAATATGTTGTAATTTATCTCTGGAACCTTTAGTTTGATTTGTTATATCTATCATGTTGCTAACATATCAACTAAGTATTAATTTTGTAAACACCATGTCTGCAACTATTCTTTCGAAAAAAATATGTTTGCAACTATATGTAGACCAAAACTACTGTAGTAGCTGTAGCATTGTTCTTTTGTTTGACAGGTGGTTTACATGTTTTGCAAGGTTTGGATGTAGTTCCAACACAATAATCAACAATAACTATATGCCTCTTTATTTTTGGTGTTTCAACTAAGAAACGTATACAGTTGCAATTACATGGTCCCTAAATTAAATAATTGTTCCAATTATACGTTGAGACAACAATTACTTGAAACCAAACACTTGTTTTATAAAGTTTTTCAGCACAGTTGAAACTGTTTGAGGCTCTAACTGTTACGGACGATCGAGATAACAGTGGAAACAAAGATCAAATAAATCGCAGAAAACAGAAAAAATCAACTCAAGGAGACAGATTTTACATGGAAACCCAAACGGGAAAAACCAAGGGCAGCAGCAGAGAATGTTTCACTATTTGTGGAGAATTACAGAATTTCTCTTCTCTCACAATTTTCTCTCTCTAACCCTAAATAATTGGTTTCATATTTATAGCCCACAATTAATCCTTAAAGATAAGTATAAGATTTAGATTTGGATCTAATAAAAAATACAATTTAAATCAAATATCTAATTTAAATCTTATTTCCGATTTAAATCTTTTCTAAATAACTAATTTGGATTTATTTTAATAAACAAATTCTAAAGCAAATAGGATTAGAATTATAGAATCAATTCTTACAATCTCCATCTTGATTTTAAAATCCGTCAGCTGTGAACCGTCCTGCTAGAAGTCTGCTACCGCCGATCGTCCATTTGGACTATCTCTATCTATCAACGCTGAGCAAGTCCAAACAATGTCTGAACTTATGAGTAGGTACCGATTTAGTACACATATCTGCTAGGTTGTCTTCTGTACCAACCTTCTGTATCTTGATCATTTTCTTAGTCTGGATGAAGTGATATCTCACGTCGATGTGCTTAGTCATGTCATGATGCACCTGATCCTTTGCTAAACATATAGCACACAAAACAACACGCTTGATCTTGATGTAAGCTGAGATCACCGGCTAAACCTTTTAATCAGATGTCTTCCTTCGCTGCTTCCGGCAACGCCATATACTCTGCCTCTGTAGTAGATAAGGTGACTGAAGGCTGTAATGTAGCCTTCCAACTAACGACAAAATCAGCTAATGTGAAAACGTAGCCAGTCACTGATCTTCTCTCATCAAGATCGGCTGCATAATCCGAATCAAAATAACCTGCTACTTCATAACACGTTTCAACTCCTCCGTAAATCAGACCAACATCCGCCGTCCTTATGAGATATCAGAATATCCGCTTTACTGCTTGTCAATACTCCTTTCCAGGCTGAGCCATGTACCTTCTAACAACGCTAACTGCGTGTGCAATATCTGATCTAGTGCACATCATAGCGTACATCAAACTTCCCACAACACTAGCATATGGGACTCTAGACATATTGTAATATCCTGTATTTAGAAATCCCAATAAAATAAGTGTTTGAACGTATTTCTTTGATTCTATGTCCATTTAATGTGTCAATTAACATTTCTGATATCAGCTTAGATATCATCTTGAGCCGGCTCAACCATGCCAGAGACGGTTCAGAAGTCTTTCCCAATGTTTAATTCTTCTCTGGCTGCATGAGACGGCTCATGACCATCTTAAGCCGGCTCATGAGTCCAGAGAATTGTCTTTTCTTCTCTGGTTGTGTGAGCCGGCTTGTGATCATTATGAGTCGGCTCTGACTGTTCTTGAGACGGTTCATGCCTCGGTTGAGACGGCTTATCATATGCCGGGGAAAACCTTGTTTCTTCTCTGTCTCTGTGAGACGGCTCATCAATAGCTTGAGCTGGCTCAAATCAAATCTAATCGCAATCCTGAAATCTCGCGCGAATCTTTTCTCTTGTAGCCGGTCCAATCCCTAATAAACCCATGACTAAACTCGATTATAACCCCAATCCTAACCCTATCCGCCTATTCTCTCCTCATTTCTCTCTCTCTCTCGTGCGCGTCACCATCTTCATCTTCTTCCTCACGAGCCCCCATCAACCAAGGACCCATCTCCATCGTCGCCGATTGCCGCCATCGTCATCTCTCTCTTCTCGCGGCTACCCCTGATCGAGATCCAAGTCGAGAACGGCGTGGTCGTTCACCAAGACCCTAGTCGAGATCATCCATCATCGTTTCAAGATCCTACGATTTCCCGTCGTCCTCAATTCAAGATCCAACGAAAACTCACCAAAAGGCAAGTACTTTTGCTCATATTTTATTAGCCGATGTAACATCGGCTAATCCATTGTTAAATTAAAATTGTTTTGAAAAGAAAAGAACAAATTTTAATATCATGAATTCTTTATAACATGTGAACCCACGCTCTTTATGTACCCTTAACGGAAACCCTAGGATGTAGCGCACCCATGAATCAAAACCTTTAAAAGATCGTGTTTAATTTTATATTGGTTTGAATACACTTGCTAATTTGCACTATTTATATGATTCATGTATAATACTTGTTTATAGTTATCATTGAGACCATGTTATTACCTGTTATCATTGATATGCACAAGAACTCTTTGACATTCTATACTTGTACAAATGACCTGTAACCTACACTTAGACATGATACTTCTTGATTATTGACACTTCACTGTAACATGTGAGATGCATAACATATATTTAGGTGCCGGTATGGGACGGGACCAGAGTGTACGTTAGCTGGTATAACATTGAAATGTAGTCACTTACTAGAATGCTGAATTACATGTCCTGGAATATTCATCGTGATTCGTGTCTAGAACCTGTCCAGTTAGAATCCATGTTTAGTGATTGGGTTTTCGTGTTGTAATTAAACTTAGAAATGCGGGGTGTTGGGGTAGTTGGAGCGTGAGTCCGATTAACGGAATTTCAGGAGTCCCATTACCAATCTATTACACTTTGCCGGGGAGACCGGATGAGAATGGTACCAATCCATTACACTTTGCTGGGGAGACCAGGCGGGGATGATACCAATTCCATTACTTTCAGTTGGGCCCGTATTTCCTTACCCCTGGAGCACTATCCTTAGGCTGGGAATACTCCTGCGGTGGTTGATGCTCATGCTCAAACTTACGATATGTTAGCTTACATTGTAGTGACATCTAGGACCTGACCTAACCTGTTTATATGCTTGTTTTGATTGTGGAGATAACCCTATTCATATTTGCACGCAGGCACTTCACGACACTTACATCATCATGTTATCGCACACTGTTACGTTTGAGTACTTGTTGGGTGTTCTGACATCTCTGCGACTTGCCATCTTAAGTTTAGAGACATACCCATCAGCAGCGCAGGATCATGCTTACTTTCAGGAGCTTGACGAAGGAAAATAGTTTAGCGTAGAGTGTTTTTCTTTTATTTTGATTCAGTTCGTATTTATCATGTGAGCCCTTCGTGGGATGTTAGGAATTATGTATTTCCATTTCGGATTTTATAGCCCTTTTTATTTGACTCTATTGTTATTCTCTGAAAATTTATTTGAATCTAAGTTTATTTTATGGACCTATTTGGTATTCTTTGTTATTTCATGTAGCATGACTATTAGTATTATCTCTTGTGTACATTGGTGTATATATTGGACATCATCGTTATAGGTTTAGCTTAGAAGTCGTAGCGTGACTACAGAAGGACCTTTCCTCACTGTAGGAGCGTGGTTGGCCTTCGTTACACTCTGTATTTTCGTATTTTGGGAAGTGGGGCGTGACAAGGTTTTGTTGGTATCATAGCCAGGCTGACGTTAAAATTAGACTTGGTTTTGACCTACCGTTTAGATTAGAATCGCATGTCTAGAATTCCCTTAGTATGTCGTGCTGCATATTTCACTGATTCTGATTGTAGGATTCAGACGACTTAGATAGAATTATGTGATTGTACCATGTACCACAGTATGGTTACAATGCGGTATTTTGTTTAAGTAACTTAGAGTTCTACACTTGATTCATTTTCATTGATTTGATTTCGTTGTACTACCTTTTCCCCCCTTTTCGTTCAATTACTTTCAAATCTATGTTCTATCTTGAACTTTGAATCTAACGCCGTCCGAAAATCTCATTTCAGATCCATGGCTTGACGAGACGCTACCCCAACACTCCGTGTTTCTAAGTTTAATTACAACACTAAAAGCCAATCACTAAACACGAATGCGGACTATATAGGTTCTAGACATGAATCACGAATGAATATTCCAAGACATGTAATTCAACATTCCAGTCGGTGACTATGTTTCAATGTCATATCAGCCAACGTACACTCCGGCCTCGTCCCATACCAGCATCTGAATATACGTTATGCATATCACAAGTTACCGTGAAGTGTTAATAATTAAGAAGTGTCATGTCTAAGTGTAGGTTACATGTCATTTGTACAAGTATAGAATGTCAAAGGGTTCTTGTGCATGTCAATGATAACAGATAATAACACGGTCTTAATGATACTATAAACAAGTATTATACATGAATCATATAAATAGTGCAAATCGGCACGTGTATTTATATTCAAACCGATATTGTTCCCCTCCGAACGGCGGCCGAGACATGGATGTCTTGCCTGAGATTCGGGGCAGATGCTAATTGGTGCTATCCGTCCACCTCTCCGAAGATGCCAAGTTGATTTATGGCACCGTATATCGGAGGTTTAGACGGATGCGTCCGATGTAGCAGACTTCGTCAGATTCCCCCTCGCTTGAGGGGTTTTTGATTGTGGGGACGCTCTTCCCTGCAGGCGCAAGCCCCTGCAGTTAATTACGCTATCGCATCGCGGTAACAACTTTCTCCTTCTCCAGCTGGTCACTTCGTGTCGTGGGTGTTTGTTTTGTTTGTGGTTGCCCGTGGATTGTATACAGAGACTAATTTATGTCGTCGCCCGTAGGACGTGGATTAGTCCAAATCCGTATTTTCTTAGATTTGGGTTTGGGGTTTTGGTTTGAGGATACGTTAGCCATATTTGAGGCTAAGATCAACTCAAACATTTGTTAAGGATACGTTAGTCTAATTTGAGACTAAGATCAACTTAACGGGATCGTTTAGATCCGACAAAAGAGCATTTGGACTCTATTGTTCCAGTTTAGGGACATAGTGGTCCATTAAATGTATGGCCGTCGGGACCCATCACCTCTCTGACGACGTTGAAGGATTACAACGACAGATGTCAGAGGAGTTCAGAGATGTACCCTTGAGCCAGAGTTGATTAGGGGGATTCCTAGTCCAGTCTGTTTGAAGGTTTAAGGATACGTTAGCCATTTTTGAGGCTAAGATCAACTTAAACGGTTGTTAAGGATACGTTAGTCCAGTTTGGGACTAAGATCGACTTAACGGGATCGTTTAGATCCGACAAAAGAGTATTTGGGGGCTCTATTGTTCCAGTTTAGGGACATGGTGGTCCATTGCCAGTTTAGGGACATGGTGGTCCAATACCAGTTTAGGGACATGGTGGTCCAACTCCAGTTTAGGGACATGGTGGTCCAATACCAGTTTAGGGACATGGTGGTCCAACTCCAGTTTAGGGACATGGTGGTCCATTGGTAGTTTAAGGACGCATAAGTCCATGGGTTTAAGGACCCCACAGTCCATATGGGTGTGTTTGAGGACGCATTAGTCCGTTAGTTTAAGGACGCATAAGTCCGCGGGTTTAAGGACCCCACAGTCCGTATCTTGGTTTAAGGACGCATAAGTCCATGAGTTTAAGGACCCCACAGTCCATGTTGATGTGTGGTTGTCGGGACCCGTCACCTCTCTGAAGACGTTGAAGGATTACAACGACAAATATCAGAGGAGTTCAGAGATGTACCCTTGAACCAATGAGTTGGTTGAAAGAGCAGATGTGCTCAGTTCAAGATGATTTGAGGACTTATGGCCAGTTTGGGCTAAGTCCAATTATGTTTGAAATATTGGCCCTCTGTTGGTCCATTGAAGGAGAGGCTTTGCCTCTAGAAACTTAGCCAATTGGGCTAAAGCTAGTGTTAAACACTAAAGACCAACAGTGTTGAACACTGGGAATAAGATTAGCAAGTTAGTGTTAAACACTAAAAGATAACTAGTGTTAAAAACTAGCAACAGGGCTTTCAAATTAGTGTTAAACATTAACGCAAATCAGTGTTAAACACTGGTAATCAGAGATTTCAAATTAGTGTTAAACACTAAAGCAAATCAGTGTTAAACACTGGGAACAAAGTCTTCAGATTAGTGTTAAACACTAAGGAGAGAGGGGTCACGTGTGGACACGTGAGAGCGCCCTGATTTCCCTTATTTTATTCTGCAGATCAGTGTTTAACTCTTTTAATTCTGACGGCTATCACGTGTGAGCACGTGATGGAGGCCCCCGCTCTGGTCTGTTAGAATGCTCATTAGGGGTCACGTGGTGACAAGTGAGGGCGCCCTAAATGTGGAGCCAGATCTCTTTTTGGTTTATCCTCAAATCTGCGAAACACTTTTGTTTTTATTTTAGAGCATCACGTGTTGGCACGTGATGGAGGCCTATGCATCGATAATTACAGCACTTGCCGAGGGGTCACGTGGGGACACGTGAGAGCGCCCAAAGCTTCTTTTCTTTTGTTTTGCCATTAAGTGTTAAACACTTTCATTTTTATTTTAGAGCATCACGTGTTGGCACGTGATGGGGATCTGTGCGCTAATTGTTAAAGCATTTGCTGAGGGGTCACGTGATAACACGTGAGAGCGCCCAAAGCTTTCATTTCCTTTGCTTTTTCTTTCTGCGTTTTGGGAGTCACGTGGGAGCACGTGAGGTGATGCTTCAAAGTTCTTTACAGGGGATCTTTTCAAGGGTCACGTGGGGGCACGTGACCCTAGTTCTTTTCATGAACAGAGATCTTTTAAGAATTGAATTCTTGGTAGGGTTAAACCCTAATTTCTTTTCAAAGGAATTAAATTCCCAGATATGTAAAAGAATTAAATTCTTGATTAGGGTTAAACCCTAGTTTTGTTTTAGGAGAATTAATTCTCAAAACTCAATTCCCCTTCTAAGTTTAGGATCTGCATGGCAGGATCTCGACCCGATGAGAATTAAATTCTCAAGTTATGGGAAGATGTGCTCTGTGCAGATCTTCAACCAGAAGAAGAACTAAGTTCTTTTTGTATAAGAGTTAAACTCTTGGATTTTGAGAATTAAATTCTCTGTTTGAAGTTTATCTTTTTCCCTTTTCTTACCTAGGGTTTTCTTTGTTGAGAATTAAATTCTCCTTTCTTTTCTTCCCTCTTGAGAATTAAATTCTCCTCTCTCTGTTTTTCTCTCAAAAAAGTAGATCCCTCCTCTTCTTTTCTTGGCTCCTATTTATAGGAGAAGGAAAAGAGTTAATTTGTTTAGCAAATCTCTCATTGAAAGATTTGATTTGATTGTTGAGAGATTTGATTTATATTTATCATTAATTCTGGGCCTTTAGATCATTCAGTGAATTTTATTAACCGTGGATTTTAAATCCAAAAGATATTCTATTTGTTATCTCGGTTAGATTTAGGGGGAAACTTTCCTTATTTAAGATTTTTCCATAAATTGGTGATTTTTAATCACCCTTGGATCTTTAATCCAACGGTTCCCCATGACCCTTTTCCATTTGGAAAGATTCAGAACTTTTAGAATTTAATTCTATTAAATTATAAGGCTTTTAAAGCCAGTCACGTGCTGGCACGTGACCTTTGGTCATGTGTGAGCACGTGACTCCCAATTGGGTTCCTATCTCCGCCGCTTATTTATGTTTCAGTTTTAACCATCACGTGTCAACACGTGACCATTGGTCACGTGTAAACACGTGATACCTCGTTGAGGTAATTTCTGACTTTTAGAATTAAATTCGATTCATTATTTTAGAGGCTTTAAAAGCCCATCACGTGTCTGCACGTGACCCATGGTCACGTGTGAGCACGTGATGCCCCATTGGGGTCTTTTCCAAGCTTTTATTATATCTTTTAGCTCCTCCAGCGGGTTCTTAAAAGTCCATCACGTGTGGACACGTAATTCCTCATAACTTTTAATCCCGGATGAATTACGAGGCCCATAATATATCAAATCGAAGGGTTTTTCGAGCCGCTTTCGATACCATCAGAATTTATCTGTTTCTCCTTCGGGAGTTTGTCACAAAACAGCCCGGAAGATACTGGTTCCCATTTCTTTAAGCGTATCGCTGCCATTTGATACCTTGGACTCCTTTGCGCAGAAATTTTTGGCGGGAACAAATGCCCCCCACTACTTTGCCCACGTAAGTATGTACGTGGGTGAAGTAGTGCAGAGTTATACATAGCGTATGACCAGTTTAGGGTTGGTATATTACTTTCAGAATCTTGATCTGAGAAGATAACGAGCGGACACAAGCGTCGTCATTTATCATTGACTCAGATCTCGACTCTTAAGAGATATAGTTCCAAACCCTTAACTCCATGAGCCGCACCCCTCTATCTCTTCATATCTTACTCTGGCGTGAAGTAATTTATATGCTCATGAGTAGCTTTTCCGTTTCAGTGGCATGTAGCTTTGGCGAGTCTGGCTCATAGATGGTCCATCTTGACCTCTTTGCAGGGCGGTGATGGCTTAGGAGACAGGGTTAGGATCTGCCACCTAAGACTTTTCAACTTTATGAGCCGTGAGGGTCTCATAAAGACTTTTCTCCCTACGGATCGAGAGGATCTCGTAGGTGTATTTTCTCCTTAGGGGTCGTGAGGACTCCTAAGTGTGTTTTCTCTCATAAGTCGTAAGGATCCTATAAGAGAATTTTCCCTCTTACGAGTCGAGAGGACCCGTAAGCGGTTGTTTCCCTCCTTGTCGAGATTCGACTTTGGAGAGTGAGACCCGTGAATGGTATGCAAGTGACCGTTTTGGGCCGACTTGCAGGGTCCCAGTGCTTAGGAAACAGGTTTTTTAATCCCTACTGCCTAAGGCTTTATCTCACGAGTCGAGACGAATCGAGAAGTTCTCGCAAAGACATCAATTTCCTCACGAGTCGAAACGGATCGAGCAGATCTCGCAAGAATATCCTAACGTCACAGTTAACCTCTGCTCTTTATGACAGAAGTCCGTTAGGGTCTGTGGTACTTAGGGATTTGGCCGTCGTACCGTCGCATGAGCTGATATATTCCTCGATAGGCAATCATGCTGTTCGAGTAGCCCTGCGACTGCCGTGTCTCTGATCCCTTCGGGGGATGGACAAGACGTCTTCAAGCAATCCTCCTTGGCAGTTTGACCGTCGGAAGAGCAAGCGTTAGGAATTTGCCATGCCGCTTTTTACTTGAGGTTAGGCTCATTTTGGAGAGCCCCGATGAGTCATAACCACTCCGCGCTGGTGTGGGATGATCTCCGATAGTCTTTAAGGCTTTATATGACTTGCCGTTAAGACCCTGAAGCTAGGAATTTGGCCTTTGCTTCATTTGCTGGCATTGTGTCCTCTGTATCGAGACGAATGTCGTGGTTATCTCTAGGTTGTTGGTGAACCGTCGAGGTTTGGAACTAGGGATTTTGCCGTTGCTCCTTTTGGTGATGTTGCGTCTGCTGTATCGAGACGAACGTCGAGGTGGTGACCACTCCATGTGGGATGATCTCCGGTGGTCTTTCAGGCTTTATATGACTTGCCGTTAAGACCCTGAAGCTAGGAATCTGGCCTTCGCTTCGTTTGCTGACATTGCGTCCTCTGTATCGAGACGAATGTCGTGGTTGTCTCTAGGTTGCTGGTGAACCGTCGAGGTTTGGAACTGGGGATTTTGCCGTTGCTCCTTTTGGTGATGTTGCGTCTGCTGTATCGAGACGAACGTCGAGGTGGTGACCACTCCACGTGGGATGATCTCCGGTGGTCTTTCAAGCTTTATATGACTTGCCGTTAAGACCTTGAAGCTAGGAATTTGGCCTTCGCTTCGTTTGCTGGCATTGCGTCCTCTGTATCGAGACGAATGTCGCGGTTGTCTCTAGGTTGCTGGTGAACCGTCGAGGTTTGGAACCAGGGATTTTGCCGTGACTCCTTTCGGTGATGTTGCGTCTGCTGTGTCGAGACGAATGTCGAGGTGGTGATCACTCCATGTTGGTATGAGATGATCTCTGAATGTCTTTCCGGTTTTACATGACTTACCGTCAAGACGTTGAAGCTAGGAATTTGGCCTTCGCTTCGTTTGCTTTGTCGCGTCCGAATCCTGCTGGGGGAAGAACGCTGGGGTGACATTTCATCTGCTGTATCGAAACGAACGTCAAGGTGGTGACCACTCCGCGCTGGTGGGATGATCTCCGATTGTCTTTCAGGCTTTATATGACTTGCCGTCAAGACCCTGAAGCTAGGAATTTGGCCTTCGCTTCGTTTGCTGGCATTGCGTCCTCTGTATCTAGACGAATGTCGTGGTTGTCTCTAGGTTGCTGGTGAACCGTCGAGGTTTGGAACTAGGGATTTTGCCGTTGCTCCTTTTGGTGATGTTGCGTCTGCTGTATCGAGACGAACGTCGAGGTGGTGACCACTCCACGTGGGATGATCTCCGGTGGTCTTTCAGGCTTTATATGACTTGCCGTTAAGACCTTGAAGCTAGGAATTTGGCCTTCGCATCGTTTGCTGGCATTGCGTCCTCTGTATCGAGACGAATGTCGCGGTTGTCTCTAGATTGCTGGTGAACCGTCGAGGTTTGGAACCAGGGATTTTGCCGTAACTCCTTTCGGTGATGTTGCGTCTGCTGTGTCGAGACGAACGTCGAGGTGGTGATCACTCCATGTTGGTATGAGATGATCTCTGAATGTCTTTCCGGTTTTATATGACTTACCGTCAAGACGTTGAAGCTAGGAATTTGGCCTTCGCTTCGTTTGCTTTGTCGCGTCCGAATCCTGCTGGGGGAAGAACGCTGGGGTGACATTTCATCTGCTGTATCGAAACGAATGTCAAGGTGGTGACCACTCCGCGCTGGTGTGGGATGATCTCCGATTGTCTTTCAGGCTTTATATGACTTGCCGTCAAGACCCTGAAGCTAGGAATTTGGCCTTCGCTTCGTTTGCTGGTATCGCGTCTGCTGTATCGAGACGAATGTCACGGTGGTGATCACTCCATGTTGGTGTGAGGACCAGGATCCGCTCTGGATGTTTCCCACGGGATCGAAGAGTGACGTTGTCCGCATTCCACGTGACCAGGAATTTTGCTCTAGATGCTTCACACGGGTTCACTGCCGTGTTAGGCGAGGACTAGGCTCCGCTCTGGATGCTTCGCACTTGTTCACTGCCGTGCTCTGCGAGGACCAGGATCTGCTCTGGACGTTTTTCATGGGGTCAAAGAGTGACGTTATCCGCGTTCCACGTGACCAGGAATTTTGCTCTAGATGCTTCACACGGGTTCACTACCGTGTTAGGCGAGGACTAGGCTCCGCTCTGGATGCTTCGCACGGGTTCACTGCCGTGCTCTGCGAGGACCAGGATCCGCTCTGGATGTTTTCCACGGGGTCAAAGAGTGACGTTATCCGCGTTCCACGTGACCAGGAATTTTGCACTAGATGCTTCACACGGTTTCACTGCCGCGTTAGGCGAGGACTAGGCTCCGCTCTGGATGCTTCACACGGGTTCACTGCCGTGCTTTGCGAGGACCAGGATCCGCTCTGGACATTTTCCACGGGGTCAAAGAGAGACGTTATCCGCGTTCCACGTGACACGGTTTTACTGCCGCGTTAGGCGAGGACTAGGGTCCGCTCTGGATGCTTCACACGGGTTCACTGCCGTGCTCTGCGAGGACCAGGATCCGCTCTGGATGTTTTCCACGGGGTCAAAGAGTGACGTTATCCGCGTTCCACATGACCAGGAATTTTGCACTAGATGCTTCACACGGGTTCACTGCCGCGTTAGACGAGGACTAGGCTCCGCTCTGGATGCTTCGCACGGGTTCACTGCCGTGTTCTGCGAGGACCAGGATCCGCTCTGGACGTTTTCCACGGGGTCAAAGAGTGACGTTATCCGCGTTCCACGTGACCAAGAATTTTGCACTAGATGCTTCACATGGGTTCACTGCCGCGTTAGGCGAGGACTAGGCTCCGCTCTGGATGCTTCGTACGGGTTCACTGCCGTGTTCTGCGAGGACCAGGATCCGCTCTGGACGTTTTCCACGGGGTCAAAGAGTGACGTTATCCGCGTTCCACGTGACCAGGAATTTTGCACTAGATGCTTCACACGGGTTCACTGCCGCGTTAGGCGAGGACTAGGCTCCGCTCTGGATGCTTCGCACGGGTTCACTGCCATGTTCTGCGAGGACCAGGATCCGCTCTGGACGTTTTCCACAGGGTCAAAGAGTGACGTTATCCGTGTTCCACGTGACCAGGAATTTTGTTGATTATATCCGCATTTCACAGAGTTGGGATTTGACTCTCTGTGGGAGTACATCGCCGAGTCATGGAACTGGGAGTTGCCGCTGTTCCACTTTGCTTGATGATGTGTCCGCTGTGACGAGACGAGTGCTGAGGTGGAGCTGGGATTTTGCCATCACTCCGCTTTGCTGACCATGGGGTCTTTTATTAGCTTTGCATGTACATCCTGCTGGACTGCGAAGGAACGCCGTTGTTAACATTGCGTCTGCTGTAATGAGACGAATGCTAAGGCGGAGTTGGGATTTTGCCATCGCTCCGCTTGATGGTGTAACATCTGTGTCCTGCTGGAATGAGGAGGCACGCCGTTGTTGGTCTCCAGGCTGTAGATGTGGCCATTGAGATTTGGAACTAAGGACTTTGCCATGGTTCCGTTTCGTTGCGACTCTGAGGTTGATTGTTGACGTCACGTCTGCATCTGGCTGGAGTGAGGAGAAACGCCGTTGGTGATCTCTAAGTTGTCGATGTTGACGTCGAGACCCTGAAGCTCGGGATCTTCTTTTTGCTTCGTTTGTTGACATTATGTCTGCAATATTGCGATAAATGTCGAGATTGTCTCTAGGTTGTCTATTAACCGTCGAGATTTGGCTCCGCTTTCTGATGGAGCCTGTTGGGAAGGTATGGTTCCCTTTTTATCTGTGCCCCTGGATTGTATACAGGGATCGATGTGATTTCACCTGTAGAGCAAAACGTTTCATTCTTTCATTTTTTTATTCTTTCCGCGATGCTCTATCATTTCAGCTTTTTATATCGCGAAAATCGCGATTGCCCAATCATTTCGGCTATTTTTCGCGGTGCCCCATCATTTCGGCTATTTTTCTTTTTACCCGCTGCTTTTTATTGCGAGTTGCCCAATCATTTCGGCTATTTTGCATGCATACATTTTTACTTGCTGATTTTGTTTGCAAGTTGCCCCATCATTTCGGCTATTTCGTATGCATTTTTTTTTGGCTCGCTGATTTTTTTTTTTTTTTCCGAGTAGGGGATTTGGGATATGATACCAATCTTGGCATCAGCATCGCTGCGACTGGAATATTGCCAGGAGCGAATCATCATTTGCCATGAAAGGACTTGGAATTTGATACCGGTTTAGGCATCAGCATCGCTGCAACTGGGATATTGCCAGGAGCGAATCATCATTTGCCTCTGTCGATGTCGAGCAAAGGTGGCTTAGCAAACAGGGTTAGGATCCTGTCGACTAAGGCTTTTGACTTCATGAGCCGTAAGGGTCTCACAAAGGTATTTCTCCCTACGAGTCGTGAGGATCTCGTAGGTGCGTTTTCTCCTTAGGAATCGTGAGGATTCCTAAGTGTATGTTCCCCTGTAAGTCGTAAGGATCTTACAAAAGGGTTTTCTCCTTATAAGTCGAGAGGACTTACAAGGGTTGTTCACCGTATGGACATATCCCCAGTCACGGATGGGACTTTGTTAGGGAAATATTTATTCGTGCCCGTGGATTGTATACAAGGGTCAATATGAGCCGCTTGTAGGGCAATATCGGAGGTTGGGGGGGTTGCTTAAGAACAGGTTAAGGTTTCTGTAACTTAAGACTTTCAAATCTTATGAGCCGTGAGGGTCCCATAAGAGAGTTCTCCTTACGAGTCGTGAGGATCTCGCAAGTGTATTTTCTTCTTAGGAATCGTGAGGATCCCTAAGTGTGTTGCTCCCTTGTGAGTCGTAAGGATCTCACGCAGGTGGTTTCTCCTTACAAGGTCGAGAGGATCCTGTAAGTGTCTTTTAACGAGGTTGCGCCCTTTCGGGTTTTCACAAACACTCGCCGGTAGCCTTGCTGTTTTTACTCACGGAGCCCTTTCGGGTTTTCATCCGTGCCCATTTTGCTTGTAGGCATACCATTTTTTTTATTCCTCCTTTTTTTTTTATTTTTAAATGAGGTCGCGCCCTTTCGGGTTTTCACGAACACTCGCCGGTAGCCTTGCTGTTTTTACTCACGGAGCCCTTTCGGGTTTTCATCCGTGCCCATTTTGCTTGTGGACGTACCCCTTTTTTTTTTTTGGCACGTCAGCCTGAAGATGCTGCGGGTTGGGAGTAGTTTAATGACGTTTCGGTCATTTGCAAGTTTTAGGACATTGCAGTCCGCCGTTAGTTTAAGGACGTTTCGGTCCGCCGTCGCCGTATTTGAGACGCATCTCTAGTTTACTGACTTTTCGGTCTATGGGGCTTTCTCTATGACTGAGCATGATGCCTCCGGCATATCCATCTTTCTCGGAGCATGTGGTTGTGGCGGGTTTACTTTCCACTTTTCGGGAAGCGCGAACTTGCCCCGTTGGTACTGGTCTTCAACCCAGTTTTTGAAGACATAGCAATTTTCGAGTGGGTGACCCATTACTCTGTGGTAGGGACAATAATTAGGATTGTTAACGTCACCTGGTTGCAATGGACGTTTTGGATCTGGTAGAGTGATGAGCCCGCTGCGCACTGCTAGCTCGAACAGTCTCCTCGTTTTATCCTGAGGAAACGAGTAAGGACGTTTCAACTTCTCATTGAGGTATCGCGGCTTGTTGTTTTGACGACAAAACGGTTCAGGTTACTCGGCTGTTGTTGAGTGTTGGCAACAAAGGCCGTTTTTTCCTTTTCCTTTCTCATTCCGTTTATTCCGTCGTTTGCGGGTCCGAGATTCTTTCCGGGTTGCGTGAGATTGTACGGCTGAACGTTCTCGCAACTCTCCAATTCTTTTGTTTTAGAAATGAATTCCTTGAAGAAAGGGTTGAGGGCGGCTTCTTCGTCAGAATCGCTTCTAAAGGTGAGAACTCGTGATCCCCCGGGCTCGTCCCTATGACAATTGCCGGCAACTCTTTTATGCTCATTTGTCGTATTTTTTCGCTGTCTACGAGCTTCACGCTTTGTCCTGTTGAAGTGTTGCCTGTGAGCGACATATCCTTGCCACCAACACTTAAAGGAGTTGCAGTCTTCAGTAGGATGTGTGATCCTCTGATGATATAAGCAGAAGTTGGGGTGTACGTCCGTTTCATCAAAATGTATACCACCAGGAGAATTTTCTCTGAAAGAGGGCGGCCTCATCCCCATTGATATGGCTTTGGCGAATCGTTTCCTTGTCTTGATCCTGCTTTCATTTGCGGCGGATATACTTTGATATGGTGGGAGTGTTTCAACCTTTTGGTCCAGTCGCCGGCGTTTGGCCTTTTCAGATATGGCCATCTCGCGCTCCCGATCGGCTTTGCTTTTAAGACGGGCTTCGTTCAGGAAGGCATCGATCATCTCGTCTGACGGCCACAGAAGTTCTGGTTCAGGATCTGCCCCCAGCTTCTCTGTGTAAGGAGCTTCTTCGTCATTTATTGACGAGTGAGAGATCACATGGCAGCTTGCCACATAATCTTCAGATTCATCCGACGAGTCTTCTCCATTGTCATCATCTCCGTCCTCAAAGACGTGGCTGAGAAATTCTTGGAGTGTGACTGGGGTCCGCGCCTTCTGATTATATTCTTCCAACGCGTCAATCTGTTTCTGCAAATCCGTGCGCTTGTCGCCAGGCTTCACGGGCTTCTTGGATTTCTTCTTGTTTTTCTTTGAAGATTTTGACGGCTGGGTGTGAGTGCTTGGGCCATCACTACCGATCTTTGGAGTTGGGCGCGGCTTCAGCATCCCTTCAGTGATTTGGGGTTCCAGCGGGTTCTTCCACCTGATCACCGGGCATGTCTGAAGCTCATTCAGCATTCTTTTGGTCTTTGCTGAAAGTACGATTTCCCACGGAGCTTCTTCAATGAAAGAACAAGTTGCCCCCGGTGTGTCCGTCTTCTTAGGAGTGTGCGGCTGTGGTGGGTTTACTTCCCACTTTTCGGACAGCGCAAACTTGCCTTGTAGGTACTGATCCTCGATCCATCCCTTAAAGACGAAGCAATCCTCGATCGGGTGGCTTACCGTCTGGTGGTAAGGGCAATAATTGAGATCGTTGACATCGCCTGGCTGCAACGGACGTTTTGGATTCGGCAGATTAATGAGTCTGTTGCGCACTGCCAGCTCGAACAGTCTTCTCGTTTTGTCCTGAGGAAACGAGTAAGGACGTCCCAGTCTCTCCTCGAGGGATGGGCGTGGACGCGCGCTATTTTGGCGAACGACCGGCTTTGAGTTGCTCGGCTGTTGTTGAGCATTGGCGACGACGGTTGCTTTCCCTTTGTCCTTTTCATTCCAAGGCTCTGTCTTTGAAGGAGATGGTCTATGACCCATCTGGTCCATTTGGGCTAGCTTGTCAATCAAGGCCTGAAAAGTGGTCGGCTTGAAGAACATCATGAATTGGGATATGGTCGCTTGAGGGTCGAGAGTACCTACGAACATGCCCACCGCGGGCGCTTCCTCAATGCGTTGCTCGCATTTCGACCACAAATTCCGCCAGCGTATAGCATACTGGACCCAAGTTTCGCCTGGTTTTACCCTGGCGTTAATCAATGCCGTTATTGGAGTGCGTTCGCTGGCGCTTGCGAATCGTTGTGTAAACAGTAGCTCCATCTCCGCAAATGTTTTGACAGAGTCGTTAGGTAGCTCCGAATACCATTCAAAGGCTGTTTCTGCTAAGCTGCCGACGAATTGGCGAAGTAGCAGTTTGTCATCGCCTCCAGTGTTGCCGCATAAGGCCCTGAATTGAGCGACATGCTGGTGGGGATTGCCTATCCCCTTGTATACATGGAATTTGGGGATCGTATATCCCGGCGGGTAACTTATTTGGTCATACCAGCCCGGATATGTTCGCCCAGTTTTAACAACTTGGCCGGCCGTTTCGTTCGCTCGGTGAGCTCGTATTTTCTGAGCAATATAATCATCAAGCGTAGCTTTTGAGATGGTCTCCTCTTTGGCTGCTGAACAAACCGGAAGGGGATTTGACGTCTCCGCTCGGTCATCTTCAATAATGATCGGAGGGTCTTCAGCTGGAGGATTCGGCTGTAATATCATCCCGACCATGTCTTGGAAGAGAATCGCCATTCGTTTTATGTTGGCAGCTTGTTCTGCTGCTTCTCTGTCCTTCTTTTCGAGGACTCTGCGTAGGAAGTCAGCGTCAGTTTCCTGTTCGTGACGCTGTTCTGATGATATTTCCGGGCTTTCTTTTGGCCCGGTGAGTGCGGCCATCGCAGTCATTATCTCTTGAAACTTCTGCTGTTCCTCCTGGGCTTTTGTCAGGGATCGGGTGAGCTGTCGGTGACCCGTCGAAGCACGGCTTTCCTCCTTTCCGGCAGCCATGTAGACGGTATGCACCACCATGCCTCCAGACTTAGGGCGTTTAGATTCAGCGCTTTTACGGTTCGCCATGTTCACAGGGGCTTTTTGCGGCCTACTTTTCTTTTGAGTGATTGACGTTGAGGGAGCCGTTGCAGTGGGCACCCATCCAGCTGTTGCTTTTTCCGTCTTGACAGAGTAATTCTTCTCCTGCCGAACCTTCATCTTTTTCTGTCGGCGGAGATAGTCTTGATCTATTACGGAGTCTTAGACTTGACGCCAGTCCTTGTAAATTTTAGAGGACAGCCGTTGAGGGGGCTGCTCTAGCTTCTTTTCCGTATCATTCTCCACGGGTGGAGGAGATCTCTTCAGCACTGCAGTAGGAGAGTTTCTGCGCACCCTTTTCAGCAGCTCGAAGCTATTCCCGGTTGGAACAGCAACATCGATCCCCACCGTTGGAGCTGGTGGAGTAAATCCAGAGGGGGAGTTGCCCCCAGCCTTCCTTACTCGGCGCCAGTGGCGACGTCGAGCGTGTCGTGCGGATGGAGTTGTTTCGGCCGTAGGGGCGACTTCGTCATGCCCATTGCTTTGAGGAGAGACCGTTATTGGTGCTAGCCTGTCGAAGACTGACACCCGTTGAGAAGCAATGTCTAATCTGTCAAAGACAGACCTCTGGGCAGGGGAAGCAGCTTTGAGGACCTCGCCTGGAGCAGCAACCGGAATGGCCAGCCTAGTAAAAATTGACTTCTTGGAAGGAGGAGCCTTTCCAATAATTTTGTTCGCTTGAGCCGGGATGGCTATCCGCTTTGGGATGGCAGCTTCGGGTACACGGGCTTATAGACGTTCTGACCCAGTCTGTTGAAAACTGAGGTATTGAAGTTGGGCAACCCGTTGAGAGGGGCCGCGGCAGTAGCAAGCCAATCGAAAACCGACTTCTTTGGAGCTTCTTGCGATGTCATTGGGGCATTGAAGCTCATTGGTGGGAGCAGAGTCCCGAAGAATAGTCCAGCGGTGGCTTGAGTTACCTGCTCCACTGGCATTTTGAAAAGGGAGGCCGCTTGGGGCCCATAAGTCACTCCTCCAGCAAGGACGGAGCGAGAGTTGCAGTTGCAGGTAGTGCAGTTTGAAGCCATTGATCTTCTGTTTTCTGCACGGTGCAAGACACCAAATCTTAGTACCTCGAATCCACAAGCAACCACATCAAACCGCGATTCGTTCGCGAACACGACACACGAAGTGTGGAGTGGAAAGAGGAAAAGGACCCACCGGGCGTGCCAGAATCTGTTCCCCTCCGAACGGCGGCCGAGACATAGATGTCTTGCCTGAGATTCGGGGCAGATGCTAATTGGTGCTATCCGTCCACCTCTCCGAAGATGCCAAGTTGATTTATGGCACCGTATATCGGAGGTTTAGACGGATGCGTCCGATGTAGCAGACTTCGTCAGATTCCCCCTCGCTTGAGGGGTTTTTGATTGTGGGGACGCTCTTCCCTGCAGGCGCAAGCCCCTGCAGTTAATTACGCTATCGCATCGCGGTAACAACTTTCTCCTTCTCCAGCTGGTCACTTCGTGTCGTGGGTGTTTGTTTTGTTTGTGGTTGCCCGTGGATTGTATACGGAGACTAATTTATGTCGTCGCCCGTAGGACGTGGATTAGTCCAAATCCGTATTTTCTTAGATTTGGGTTTGGGGTTTTGGTTTGAGGATACGTTAGCCATATTTGAGGCTAAGATCAACTCAAACGTTTGTTAAGGATACGTTAGTCTAATTTGAGACTAAGATCAACTTAACGGGATCGTTTAGATCCGACAAAAGAGTATTTGGACTCTATTGTTCCAGTTTAGGGACATAGTGGTCCATTAAATGTATGGCCGTCGGGACCCATCACCTCTCTGACGACGTTGAAGGATTACAACGACAGATGTCAGAGGAGTTCAGAGATGTACCCTTGAGCCAGAGTTGATTAGGGGGATTCATAGTCCAGTCTGTTTGAAGGTTTAAGGATACGTTAGCCATTTTTGAGGCTAAGATCAACTTAAACGGTTGTTAAGGATACGTTTGTCCAGTTTGGGACTAAGATCGACTTAACGGGATCGTTTAGATCCGACAAAAGAGTATTTGGGGCTCTATTGTTCCAGTTTAGGGACATGGTGGTCCATTGCCAGTTTAGGGACATGGTGGTCCAATACCAGTTTAGGGACATAGTGGTCCAATGCCAGTTTAGGGACATGGTGGTCCAACTCCAGTTTAGGGGCATGGTGGTCCATTGGTAGTTTAAGGACGCATAAGTCCATGGGTTTAAGGACCCCACAGTCCATATGGGTGTGTTTGAGGACGCATTAGTCCGTTAGTTTAAGGACGCATAAGTCCGCGGGTTTAAGGACCCCACAGTCCGTATCTTGGTTTAAGGACGCATAAGTCCATGAGTTTAAGGACCCCACAGTCCGTGTTGATGTGTGGTTGTCGGGACCCGTCACCTCTCTGAAGACGTTGAAGGATTACAACGACAAATATCAGAGGAGTTCAGAGATGTACCCTTGAACCAATGAGTTGGTTGAAAGAGCAGATGTGCTCAGTTCAAGATGATTTGAGGACTTATGGCCAGTTTGGGCTAAGTCCAATTATGTTTGAAATATTGGCCCTCTGTTGGTCCATTGAAGGAGAGGCTTTGCCTCTAGAAACTTAGCTAATTGGGCTAAAGCTAGTGTTAAACACTAAAGACCAACAGTGTTGAACACTGGGAATAAGATTAGCAAGTTAGTGTTAAACACTAAAAGATAACTAGTGTTAAAAACTAGCAACAGGGCTTTCAAATTAGTGTTAAACATTAACGCAAATCAGTGTTAAACACTGGTAATCAGAGATTTCAAATTAGTGTTAAACACTAAAGCAAATCAGTGTTAAACACTGGGAACAAAGTCTTCAGATTAGTGTTAAACACTAAGGAGAGAGGGGTCACGTGTGGACACGTGAGAGCGCCCTGATTTCCCTTATTTTATTCTGCAGATCAGTGTTTAACTCTTTTAATTCTGACGGCTATCACGTGTGAGCACGTGATGGAGGCCCCCGCTCTGGTCTGTTAGAATGCTCATTAGGGGTCACGTGGTGACACGTGAGGGCGCCCTAAATGTGGAGCCAGATCTCTTTTTGGTTTATCCTCAAATCTGCGAAACACTTTTGTTTTTATTTTAGAGCATCACGTGTTGGCACGTGATGGAGGCCTATGCATCGATAATTACAGCACTTGCCGAGGGGTCACGTGGGGACACGTGAGAGCGCCCAAAGCTTCTTTTCTTTTGTTTTGCCATTAAGTGTTAAACACTTTCATTTTTATTTTAGAGCATCACGTGTTGGCACGTGATGGGGATCTGTGCGCTAATTGTTAAAGCATTTGCTGAGGGGTCACGTGATAACACGTGAGAGCGCCCAAAGCTTTCATTTCCTTTGCTTTTTCTTTCTGCGTTTTGGGAGTCACGTGGGAGCACGTGAGGTGATGCTTCAAAGTTCTTTACAGGGGATCTTTTCAAGGGTCACGTGGGGGCACGTGACCCTAGTTCTTTTCATGAACAGAGATCTTTTAAGAATTGAATTCTTGGTAGGGTTAAACCCTAATTTCTTTTCAAAGGAATTAAATTCCCAGATATGTAAAAGAATTAAATTCTTGATTAGGGTTAAACCCTAGTTTTGTTTTAGGAGAATTAATTCTCAAAACTCAATTCCCCTTCTAAGTTTAGGATCTGCATGGCAGGATCTCGACCCGATGAGAATTAAATTCTCAAGTTATGGGGAGATGTGCTCTGTGCAGATCTTCAACCAGAAGAAGAACTAAGTTCTTTTTGTATAAGAGTTAAACTCTTGGATTTTGAGAATTAAATTCTCTGTTTGAAGTTTATCTTTTTCCCTTTTCTTACCTAGGGTTTTCTTTGTTGAGAATTAAATTCTCCTTTCTTTTCTTCCCTCTTGAGAATTAAATTCTCCTCTCTCTGTTTTTCTCTCAAAAAAGTAGATCCCTCCTCTTCTTTTCTTGGCTCCTATTTATAGGAGAAGGAAAAGAGTTAATTTGTTTAGCAAATCTCTCATTGAAAGATTTGATTTGATTGTTGAGAGATTTGATTTATATTTATCATTAATTCTGTGCCTTTAGATCATTCAGTGAATTTTATTAACCGTGGATTTTAAATCCAAAAGATATTCTATTTGTTATCTCGGTTAGATTTAGGGGGAATCTTTCCTTATTTAAGATTTTTCCATAAATTGGTGATTTTTAATCACCCTTGGATCTTTAATCCAACGGTTCCCCATGACCCTTTTCCATTTGGAAAGATTCAGAACTTTTAGAATTTAATTCTATTAAATTATAAGGCTTTTAAAGCCAGTCACGTGCTGGCACGTGACCTTTGGTCATGTGTGAGCACGTGACCCCCAATTGGGTTCCTATCTCCGCCGCTTATTTATGTTTCAGTTTTAACCATCACGTGTCAACACGTGACCATTGGTCACGTGTAAACACGTGATACCTCGTTGAGGTAATTTCTGACTTTTAGAATTAAATTCGATTCATTATTTTAGAGGCTTTAAAAGCCCATCACGTGTCTGCACGTGACCCATGGTCACGTGTGAGCACGTGATGCCCCATTGGGGTCTTTTCCAAGCTTTTATTATATCTTTTAGCTCCTCCAGCGGGTTCTTAAAAGTCCATCACGTGTGGACACGTAATTCCTCATAACTTTTAATCCCGGATGAATTACGAGGCCCATAATATATCAAATCGAAGGGTTTTTCGAGCCGCTTTCGATACCATCAGAATTTATCTGTTTCTCCTTCGGGAGTTTGTCAAAAAACAGCCCGGAAGATACTGGTTCCCATTTCTTTAAGCGTATCGCTGCCATTTGATACCTTGGACTCCTTTGCGCAGAAATTTTTGGCGGGAACAGATATAAAATTAAACAAGATCTTTTAAAGGTTTTGATTAATGGGTGAGTTAGATCCTAGAGTTTCCGTTAAGGGTAGATAAAGAGCGTAGGTTCACATGTTATCAAGAATTCATGATATTAGTTCTTTTCTTTTCAAAACAATTTTAATTTAACAATGAATTAGCCGATATTACATTGGCTAATAAAATATGAGCAAAAGTACTTGCCTTTTGGTGAGTTTTCATTAGATTTCGAATTGAGGACGATGGGAAATCGTAGATGTTGGGGGTCAAAATTTATACCCCGTTGACTAAGTCAAAGTCAAAGTCAACGCCCAAGTAAGTGGGCCTAAACCCAAGCCAAGTAGGCCAACTTTGTAAAAGGCAAAAAATTATGTAAATGCAATTTTAGGAAATGAATGTAAAATAAATGGGTAAGAAGTCAACTTTGTAAAAGCCCATGACTTATATGCAAAAAGAAAAGAGCATAAGGTATGGGAAAGGCACAAATACCATTTTGTAAAGTCCAATGGGCTATATGTAAAAGTGTAAGCATATAAAAGGCATCATGATTAAATGATAAATAATTTCGTTCTCTTCCATATCTTTCTAGGATTTTGAGCCTCCTCTTTCTCACTTCAAGGTTCTTCTTCTTCTTTTTTTTCCAAGAGATTTAATCTTTTTTTTCGAAACTAAGTAGATTTTGACCATAAGAGCCACTGAATAAAGAGAGGATCTACCCTCTAATCCAAGAAAGAAGATATTTTTAATCTCATCTCCTCCTTCCTTCAAGAACCCAAAATAGAAGAGGAGGAAGAAGGAGAAATCACTTTTAAAAAACCCCATTTTTGGGGAAGTCCAAAACTTGAAGAAGAAGAAAAAAGATCTATTTTCATCATCTAAGATCCAGATATTTTGGGAGTTTAACTCCAAAATAAATATTTTGGAAGCTTAACTCCAAATCTAAATTTTCTTGGAGTTTAACCCCAAATCCAGATTTTTAGGAGTTTAACTCCGAATCCAGATTTTTTAGGAGTTTAACTCCGAATCCAAATCTTTTCGGAGTTTAACTCCAAATCCAGATTCGTTGGGAATTTAACTACATATCCAATTTCTATTCAGGAGTTCAACTTGAAGCCCAGGGGTTTAGCCCATCTTTCGCAGGTGCTCCATAGGCGTCTAGCGGGCATGTAGCGTCCGCGTAACCCGCTGGCGCCCCAGCGGCCACGTGCCGCCCGCGTAACCTGCTGGCACCAGCGGCCACGTATCGCTTGCATGACCCGCTGGCACCAGCGGCCACGTGTTGCACATGACCCACGGGCGCCACTCACTCCTCATCTCTTTTTTTTTAAGAAAGGAAAATATATAATAAACAAATGTGCGCAAATGAAATCTTTTTTTTGAATAAATAAATTCTTTTTGTCACAACTTTATTTTGAACAAATAAAAATGAAATGAACACGCCTTTTCGCTTTTGTTTTCAAAAACATACGCGTTCTACACTCAAAACACTTCCCCCGTAAACTCTGCGAGGCCCCCGATACGCCCAAAACAACCTCAAAACACACACGCACATACTGCACATTTATTTTGCATGATCCGTTTGACCTGTTAATCAGAGGTTTCCTCGCTCCCAAGAACGAGGGGTAATTAACTGCAATTTAGTCCGTGGTTGCCGGAGATTCGGATCCCCACAATCAATAAACCCTAGCCTGCCGCAGGCAGGGGGAATCTGTATATGTTTGACAAGCGCACATATTTCTATCTCAATAGGGTGACGAAAAACATTTTACATGTTCTAGCACGCCCGGTGGGACTTTATCTCTCCTCCCATATTTCGGGTCAAGCATTCATGAGAACTCAATTAATATATATTGATTGTCTGTATTGAAATCATGTTTCTTTGTGCAGGTTAACAGCTTCCAACCGTAATCTCGAATTCAACAATCATGTCTCCTAAGACGAACTTTGTCTCTGAAGCAACTTCAGAGACCTACGTAGTCAAAACGAATGCACACGTGATTCTCCCGGCGAATCTTATGGGGCAGTGGGAGGAGCCGCCATGCCAGTTCGGCTCTGTCGTCATTTACCCAGCCAGCAGCGCTCCTATTATGGAGCCCTTACCAGAGAAAGTGGCTGAACTAACCTCAAAAGGCAAGAGGCTAAATGTGGTGATCACAAAGGCACCATAACTCAAGCGCAAGTCGGTGTTTAAACGGCTCTCCATTGCTCCAGCTGGGGGCAAGGCCGTTGAAACGAAAGAAATCACCAGACGTCGCGGGCAAACTCAGGCGATGCCTTCGATGAGTGCGCAATCAGATGTCTTTTTAAGGCTCTCTATCAACCGACCTACAGTGGCTTCCCGAAGAGCAGAAGCCCGCCAGGTGCTCAAAACAGAAAAGCTAAGGCAGAAGCGGCTCAGGTATAAAGCCAACAAAAGAGCGCGGGCTCGGGCCAGGTTGAATTTTGTAAACTTCCAAGAACTGGGTTATCCCGCGACGACGACTGTCTCGGCAGTGAAAATCCACAACTCATTCGAACCCTTAAAGTGGGTTCAGAAGAATGCGATGACTGCTAAGATCAGGAAGACCGCAATTCGAATTATGCTATGAAGGGATATGTCTAAGCCCCAACACAAAATGCAGTATACCCTCTCGTCAGGAGTCTACCAAGCACTTCATGCTGCTCGAAAGCAGCGGGGAAAATCTAGAAATGGCGCCACTTAAGAACCCAGCCAGACCAACCTTCTTTAGTCGATTGTCCTTTCCCGAAGCGAAAGAGCCATGACAATGGTCCATGAAATCAGCTATTAGTGATAAAAAATGGCCGGATGTGTGATCCACACGGTCTATATGGCAGGCATACGTCCCAGTGACAACCTTCGCAGCAAGAGTAAGGATGGAGCCGTCACATACCAAGCCCAATCTGGTGAATGTGGCTGCCACTTCCTAAGATCAGCCTCTTCCGTACGATAATGAAAACCCTCTCGATGAGGTCAATAAGCAGAATAACCCCTTAGTCCACATGGAATCAAGCTCGGACAGCAAAGAAAAGCCGACTTTCCCCCTCATACCGTAGACAGGATCTCCTTCAAGAGCTTTGAAAACAACTTCGAAGTAAAGACAGGGAGATGGCCAAGCTTTACTCCAAAATTGACTACTTGACGAATGTCATGATGTAGCTCATGGCTCAAGTTGCTCGGGCGCCTCCCAATCAAGCACAAGGCTTTACTCATGAGCCGTGTGATAATGACCCGAAGCAGCCAATGCCTGTCTCTTTAGGTCCAAATATGGGTGAGCTACACGAAAGTCGACCACATTCCACTTCCGGGGAAGCCTTAGCACCTAATGGCACTGTTCCGCTAACACAAGATCGGATCATGGATTTAATCACTAGAAAAGTTAAAATATTGGTAGCCAAAGTCGATGCATAGTAAGATGTTGGCAGCAGTGGGAGGCCGTACCCCGCACAGTATGATCATATCGAGTTTTCTAGCGGCTACGTTATTCCTAAATTCGGAAGATCCGATAGGACGGGAAATGCGAATCAGCACGTTACCCACTTTAAAGCATCATGCGGAAACATAGGGGGCAATAATGCACTTCTTCTCTGTCAGTTTGTCAACATCCTAACCGGTGTGGCTTTCGACTGGTATGCGAGCATACCAGACTGTTCCATCGCTACTTTTGCCCAAATGGAGTCTCTGTTTCGGTAAAAATTCATGAGTGTCAATGACAAAATCTCCATTGTTGAGCTTGTGAGGACCAAGCTAGGAAAAGGCGAAAGCAACACAGACTTTATTACCCGATATTGCAATCTCACTGTCAAGTGCGAATCGCCGTTAAAGCATGACCAATCCGTCAACCTCCTCATTGGGAACCTCAGCAATTGGATAGTCCCATTCCTATGTACCGCGGGCCTCAAAACGTTTCAGGAGCTTACTAAGAGAGTTAAAATGTTGGAATGCTTGAAGCAAGAGTCTATTTCGGACTCTCAAAATGACAAGCCCTGGAAGAGCTGAAAGGATGACAACCGTAAAAGTAGGAGCTCCAACAATACCAACGCCTTCAATTCATTTGAAAATGAAAACAAGTGAAAGGCGAGCGGATCAAAACCCGACCGGTCTCGAAAGCCAATACTGGGAGGAGAATGACCGACTCTAGAAGAGAAAATGAATAAGGTCTACTCTTTCAGAAGGGACAAAGTCCGTAAAATATTCAAGGATGCTCTGAACAATGGTCTACAATTGCCGGAGTCTAAGAGACCTCACGAAGAAAAAATGACCGATAATCCTCTGTATTACCCATACCACAGAGTAGTGAGCCATGCGATCAAGAATTGCTATATTTTCAAGGACTGGGTCGAGAAACAATACAAGACCGGAGAGATCGAACTGTCCAAAAGCGTGATGGTGAACAATCAAGCTGCGACCACCAACCTTATACAGACAGAAAGTGAAGCCTTCTGGGAGCAGACAGCTAAATTGATTGCCCCGAGAAATGAATACGACCCGCCGCAGTCTCCATGGAGCCTACACATATCTAAGAAGTTGAAGAAGATGTTAAAACTGCTTCAGAAAGAGCCCAGAATTGAATGAGAGGGGCAGGAGGAGCCCACCATTCCAACTACCAATTCGGCTCGATCGAGCTCAAGGTTCAAAAAGCTTAAGAAGAAGAAAAAGAAAAGCGCGGCTCGGCGCAAAAAGGAGTCTGTGAGGAGATCGACCATTCAAAAGTATATCGATTCCCTCGAAGACTATGAAAAAAGGAAAGAACCCTTATCCAGTTGAAAGAGTTCTTCCCCATAGAAGCGGCTGAGATTCTGGAAGAGCTAGAAGAAGAATATGATAATGAGGTCCCTATTATGACTTGCTATGCCATCCATCTTGAATGCGACTCCAAGGAGGAGCTCTGTTTTCCCGAAGAAGATGAGGAGCTCGCCACAAAGGCCAATCAAATCCAGCTCAGAAGCGGCAAGGCTTTACTACCAAAACAAAGCAACACCCCAAAAGAGAAGGAAAAAAGTTGCTAATAAAAAGGACGACGGAGAGCAGGCTCATGAAGACTCGAGTCCTTCTCCAGTAGACTACAATGTTTTGGCTCATATCTGGAAATTTCCGTCTCTCCTAAGCATCTATGATGCTCTGGTTCTATTTAAGGAGCTTAGAGATGTCCTCATTCATGCTCTACAAAACCCTGAGTGGTACCAGGCTCGCTACACGGAAATCAATATAAAAGAATCCCAGTACACTTTGCATACAGCTGCGGTCACATTTAAGGATGAAGACCTGCTACCGGGAACAGCTGAGCATAGCTGGCCGCTTTACGTGACAGGGTACATCGACGGAGACCGAATTAATCGTATATTGATTGATCCGGAGTCCTTAGTGAACATCATGAATTTGCGGACTCTAAAGAGTTTATCAATGGACGTTTGCCACCTGTCAAGGGAAAGGATTGTCATCCAAGGTTCAATCAAAACTGCCAGCAATTTCTGGGATCAATAGCTCTGCCAATCAGATTTGGAGACCTACAAACTGAAGCTAAGATATACGTGATCGATACCAACACGTCCTATAAGATTCTCCTGGGACGCCCGTGGCTTCACGATTATGGCATCGTTCCATCAACGCTCCATCAATGCATGAAATATACCAAAAATGATGAAGAAAGATGCATTGATAGAGACATACAGCTGTTTGGTGTACATGAAGTTCGATATGAAGATTCTCGGTACTTTATGAACCCCTAAAATGCTGAGCCATAGCTGACTAAAGACAAGAGTGCCCAAAGTCCCAGAAGAAAATCTGAGCCGGCCGTCACCTTCAAAAGTAAAAACCCCTAAGTGCGTTCGCGTTTCGGCAGTGACACTGATGAGTCTGACGCTGGAAGTCCGTCCTTCCGTAAAACTCGCCCTCATTTCGGTAGCGATACGGATGAGTCTGATATTGAAGGCCTATCCGGCAGCGAACTTCGCTCTCGTTTCGGCAGCGATACTGAAGAACCAGAGGAAGAGGAGCCATTTTGCAACAGCTGTGCAGATTGGGCTCTCATGCAAAAAACAAAGCTGAGAGAAACCTTCGAAGTTACAGAAGGATCGCTAGCCATCATGAGGGCGCCAGAGCAAATGTGCAAAGAGCTTGACGTATTATTAGTCTCTATCGTGGACCAGCTGAAAACCTTCTATGTTCCCGGAAGAAAGAGCGGACAGAAGAGCATTATGTTTTATGGGTCAAACCCTATCGTGCACCAAGACGATTTGTCCGTAACATGCCTTCCCTATGAAAGAGGCATAAGAGCCATCCCAAACCTCAGATATTATGTGCCCGAGATGCGAGAATATTTTAAAAAGTGCGGATGTCGGCTATAACAAACGGACTCCGAAGCGAAGTTTTATGAGGGGCTATGGCATCGCCTCAGGTCCGATCACTCATCAATAGGCCGGTCCCAGATAGATGGGGTATAGGTTTCATTCAACCTGATGTCAAGGCATGTTACATGATCCATGTTGGTGAAGCTAGTGAAAAGTTAAATGACGACGCCGAGCCAGCCGAGCCAGAAGAAGCCCTTAAGAGCTCGAAGATGGCGGGCAAGCCACTTTCGACGAGCTAACCGAGATTGATTTGGAAACACCCGATAATCCTAGGCCGACCTACATCATCTCACTCATGCCAGGAGAAATGAAAGAGTAGATAACCGCCATGCTGCATGAGTTCGTCGACTGCTTCGTGTGGACGTACAAAGAAATGCCTGGCCTCTTCTCTGAAGTGTCCGTGTATAAGCTGGCTATTTCTTTTGATGCCAAGTCCATCAAACAAGCTCTTCGAAGAATGAGAAAGGAGTTGGAAGAAAAGGTCATCGAGAAAACCAAGAAACTCATCGATGTTGGCTTCATCAGAGAAGCGAAATATGCGGACTAGATCACATGTATTATCCCAGTGAAGAAGAAGAATGGGCAGATCCGAGTTTGTGTCGATTTCAAGGATCTTAACAAGGCGTGCTCTAAAGAAGATTTCTCATTTCCGGTCATTGAAATGATGGTCGATAATACCTCAAATTACAAGCTGTTCACCTTCATGGATGGTTCGTTTCGATACAATTAGATAAAAATGTCGCCTGAGGATGAGAAGCACACAACATTTCGAACCCTGATCAGCATATACTGTTACAAGGTGATGCCGTTTGGACAAAAAAACACGGGTGCCACATATCAAAGGGCAATGACCAAGATCTTTGACGAATTAATCTATAAGGTCGTCGAATGTTATGTTGATAATTTGGTCATCAAAACTAAAGCCAAGACCAATCACATCTAAGATCTCAGGACCGTTTTCACCAGACTGAGAGAATAAGATATGAAAATGAATCCTCTAAAGTGTGGTTTTGGCGTGTCATCGGAAAAATTCTTGGGCTTCATAATTCGACATCGGAGGATCGAAGTTGACCCATCAAAGATAAAGGCCATCATGGAGATACCCCCCTCCAAAGAATCTGACGCAGCTAAGATCCTTTCAAGGAAAGTTCGCTTACATATGAAAGTTCATCTCGAACTTATCGGGAAGACATAGGTCCTTATCAAAGCTCATGAAGAAAGGAGTTCCTTTTGTCTGGGATGTCGAATATCAAGAAGCATTCGAAAGTATCAAACGGTACTTATTGCACCCTCCAGTGCTTGCTGCTCCTATTTTAAATAAATCGCTGATTCTCTACACCGCCGTGCTAGATGAATCACAAGATGCACTCCGTGCCCAGAATAATGAGGAGGGAAAAGAAAATTCCCTCTACTACCTCAGTCGAACACTAGTCGGGGCGGAACATAACTATTCCCCGATCGAAAAGCAATTCTTGGTCGTGATATTCACCGTAAAGAAGCCGAGGCACTATCTGCTCCCTCATCGGGTTATGCCGATCTCCAAGGTCGACCCGGTCAAATATTTAATGACCAAGGCAAATCTAGCCGGTAGAATGGAAAGATAGACTGTCATGCTGCTTAAATTTGACATAGTCTATACTCCTCAGAAAGCAGTAAAAGGGTAAGCCCTCACCGACTTCCTCGTTGATCATCCTATACCAGAAGGGTCACCGCTAAATTGCAAGTTACCTGATGAACAGGTGCCGCACCTCGAATATAACGAGCCATGCTCGGAGCTCTACTTCGATGGAGCCTCATCAATAAGGACCTCCGGCAAATCAAGCACCCTGCAGATAAAAGCAGGGATAGGATTGGTATTCATCATGCCATTGGAAGGAATCCTACGATGTTTTTTTGCTCGTACCAAGCCTTTCACAAACAACGAGGCTGAGTAGGAAGCTCTGATAGCTGGTCTGGAGCTCGCCATAGAAATGGAGGTCCCTTAGCCGCGTGTCTACGGCGATTCCCAGTTGATCGTCAACCAAGTAAGCGGCGGCTACAAGATATATAAGCCTGAGTTACCTCGATACAGAGGCTGGGTGGTGGAGCTCATGAAGCGTTCACCCACATTGAACAGATGAGAGTTCACAGGGCGTTGAATAGAAAATCCGACGTACTCGCTCGCCTAGCCAAAGAGCCGGCTGATTCTGATATGGATGAAATTTTGATTATAGTCAGAAACCGGCAAATTATATCTCTAGTCTATTTACGGGAAGAAGAAAGCGTAGAACTAGAGAACAATCCTGCCGAATAAGCCCTGTTCATCCAAAACGAGCCTGATTGGAGAGAACCCTTCATAGAGTACCTCTGATATGACAAGCTGCCCGAAGAAAAATCTGTGAGGGTTCAGCTGAAGAAGAGAGCTCTCTGATATGTATTCATAAATGACATGTTATATCGCAGATTGTATGACCAGATTTGGCTCAGGTGTCTGTCCTGGGCCGAAGCCCAAAAAGTCATGAAAGAAGTTTATTTGAGCGTCTGTGGAGCTCACCAATCCGTTCCCAAAATGTGGCTTCAAATCAAAAGGCTTGGATATTACTGGTTTACCATAATAAGAGATTGCGAAGAGCATGCGGAGAACCGTCATTTCTTCCAAATTCACGGTGACTTCATTCACAAGCATCTCAATCCGTTGCATCCTACTGTGGTGTCATGGCTCTTCGAAATTTGTGGCACCGATATAGTTGGCCCAATTGATCCTCTATCATCTAAAGACCACCAATTCATATTTGCCGCAACTGACTATTTCTCCAGATGGGCTGAAACTGTCCTGCTAAAAGAAGTCAAGACAGTAGATATTCTGATATTTTTCTGGCATAATATTTTATACCGTTTCGGTACACCAAGAAGAATCATATCTGACAACGGACCTTCTTTCAAGAGCTTCAAAACCTCAAGGTTTGCTACACAACATAAGATAGACTGGAGATATTTCTCTATCTATAATCCAAGAGCCAATGGGTTAGCTGAAACCTTCAATAAAACTCTACACAAGCTCCTGAGGAAAAATGCTTCAGCCGACAAAAGACACTGGAATTTCAAACTCCACGAGGCATTGTGGGCATATCATACTATGCACCACATTCCAACTCAGTCCACTCCATACTCACTGCTCTTCAGAGTGGAGGCAATCCTCCCCCTCGAAGTTGAAGTTCCAAGCTTAAGGATAGCCGTCCAGCACAATCTGACGGTAGAGGAAAATGCTCTCCTTCGGCTTAAAGAGCTCGATGCGCTCGAAAAAAAGAAACTCGCAGTACAACAAAATTTGGAGCTGTACTGAGCCCAAATGTCACGAGCCTATGATAAGATAACTCTTCTTCCTACTTTCAAGAAAGGAGAATTGGTGTTGGTCCTCAGAAGGCCGATCATCCCCAATTGACATGCTAAGGGAAAATTCGAGCCAAATTGGGAGAGGCCGTACGTCATCAAGAAAATGTTTGATGGAGGATCCTACCAACTGACATCTCAAGAGATATTATACATGAATGCTCCAAGTTACAGACGAATTGAGCCCACTTACCTTATGGTTGGTCTCCAAATTGACTACCGCATACAATCCACAGGCACAAATAATCTCTATCCTAACCAAGTTCCACTATACTGCCTTACGGGTTTGACGCTTTGCACACGCTGTGTCGGGACTCGGTTCTTGCTCATGGAATAAAGTGCCACATGGAACAAAATGCCGCGCCAAAGGGCAGGGCCACCTCTTGAATCCGTGGGGGCCACCTCTTGAGTCCGTGGGATCCACTGTAGAACAATGGGGACTCTTCGGAATACATTTCGAAAGAGGGCAGATCTGTACTATAAATGGAATGATACCACTCTTCAATACAGAGGCTCTTTTTAAGTGAACCGGCACTACAGGAGCTTGAGAACTCCGTAGTTAAGCGTGTTCGAGCCAGGGAAATTCTGGGATGGGTGACCTCCTGGGAAGTGGCCCCTGGTCGGATCCGGTTCGCCCCGTAGGACAAAACCGTGCGGCTTCGGTCAGAGCGGACAATACTCTCTGTATTGGGGGTAGGGCATGACAGAACGGTATTCGAGACGGTCCCTCAATAGTAGGTCTATGGTTTGAGGATGAACCATTGTTCAAAGGTGGGGAGGATGTCGGGACCCAGTTCTTGCTTACGGAATAAAGTGCCACACGGAACAAAGTGCACGCTAAGGGATGGGGGCCACCTCTTGAATCCATGGGGGCCACCTCTTGAGTCCGTGGGACCCACTGTAGAACAATGAGGACTCTTTGGAATATATTCTGAAAGAGAGCAGATCTGTACTATAAATGGAATGGTACCACTCTTCAATACAGAGGCGCCTTTTAAGTGAACCGACACTACAGGAGCTTAAGAACTTCGTAGTTAAGCGTGCTTGAGCCAGGGAAATTCTGGGATGGGTGATCTCTTGGGAAGTGGCTCCTGGTCGGGTCCGGTTTGTCCCGAAGGATAAAACCGTGCGGTTTCGGTCAGAGCAGACAATACTCTCTGTATTGGGGGTGGGACGTGATACGCTGTATACAATCCAGGGCATAAACAAGTTAGATCACTTCTAAGTCCCATCGCGATCAACAGCCCTACGGGCGCATCTTCAAATAAAAACACCCACTTATGTGTCCTCACGATCCTACGGAGAAAATACACCTATAAGATCCTCTCGACTCGTAAGGAGAAAAAACTTTTATGAGACCCTTATGAATCATAAAATTGAAAAGCCTTAAGTGACATGGACCTAAACCTGTCTTCTAAACCATCGCTTTCCGGGCAACGGCAGATGATGAGTCGCTCTTGGTACTATGATTCAGTGTTAGTGGTGCTGATGTCGACGCAAAACCCAAATCCAAAGTTTTCCCAAGGCAAATGATGAGTCACACCTGGCGCTACGTGATTAGTGCAATTTATTGTATATTTTTATATCACATTTATCATTTTAGTTTCATATTTTATATTGTTTCGGGTGTTTTTATGAATCAATATAGGTGACATGGGCTTAAGTGCAAAAATAGAAGAAAATAGTCTAATGTATGTGTTGTACGTTGAAAAATAAGTTCATATGGTGTAGAAGTACAAAATATATCAAATTATATAAAATATATTTAAATGGAGTCAAAATATTATAAAAGATCCAAGCCCAATTCAGCAAAAAGGCCCGATAGAAGAGCAAAGTTAATATGATCATACCTCAAAGACCGTAACTCTGATTTCAAAGTTCTTGGATGTTTTGGAAAGATCTCGACGAGAAGAATGTACAAAAAAAATTTAAGGCCCAAACTCGACAAATTTTCGGCTGATTTGAGTTAATATGATTATTCGGCCGTGTTTCCTGATTAAAAATCAGGAATTACCTCAATAAGGTATCACGTGCTCACACGTGACCGATGGTCACGTGTTGACACGTGATGGTTAAATTCTCATCAATCAGAAATAAAAACAAACGGCTGAAGTAATCACCTCAATGAGGTATCACGTGCTCGCATGTGACCAATGGTCACGTGTTAACACGTGAGGGTTAAAACAGAAGCATAAATAAGCGGCTGAGAAAAGGACTCAATTGGGGGTCACGTGCTCACACGTGACCAAGGGTCACGTGCCAGCACGTGACAAGCTTTGAAAGCCTTACAGTTTAAAAGAATTAAAATTCTAAATTTCTCTAAAATCTTTCCAAATGGAAAAGGTTTATGGGGAGCCGTTGGATTAAAAATCCGGAGGTGATTAAATATCACCAATTTATGGAAAAATCTTAGACAAGGAAAGATTTCCCTAAATCTCACCGAAAACAACAAACAGAATATTTTTGGATTGAAAATCCAACGGTGAATAAAATTCACTGAATGATCTAAAGGCTCATATTAATTATGAAAACAAACAAAATCTTTCAATGAAAGATTCTTTAAACAAATTGATTCTTTTCCTTCTCCTATAAATAGGAGCCAAGAATAAAAGAGAAATAATTTTTTTTTGAGATAGAGAATTTTGGAATCTTGAAATTTTAGAGAGAAAAGAAAGGAGAATTTAATTCTCAACAAAGAAAACCCTAGGTGAGAAAAGAAAGGGAATCAGAACTTCAAACAGAGAATTTAATTCTCAAAATCTAAGAGTTTAACTCTTCTGCAAAAGAACTTAGTTTTTCCTCTAGTTGAAGATCTGCAGAAGCACATCTCCCCATAGGTTGAGAATTTAATTCTCATCGGGTTGAGATCCTGCCATGCAGATCCAAAAACTTAGAGGGGAATTGAGTTTAGAGAATTTAATTCTCTCAAAACAAAACTAGGGTTTAACTCTATATGGGAATTCAATTCTCCTAATATTACAGAAATTTAATTCCTTCAAGATGGACAGAACTAGGGTTTAATCCTAATTGAGAATTTAATTCTCTCAAATTTACAGGAACTTGATTCCTCCTAAAATAAAATTAGGGTTTCACCCTATATAAGAATTTAATTCTTTTACATATATGGGAATTTAATTCCTCTAAAAAAGAAATTAGGGTTTAACCCTACATAAGAATTTAATTATTTCAAAATAGGAATTTAATTCCTCCAAAATCATAATTAGGGTTTAACCCTACAGAGAATTTAATTCTCAAAATAAAATAAAGAGACTTGAAAGATCTCCATGCACGTAAAGAACTAAGGTCACGTGTCCCCATGTGACTCCTGAAGGGATCCCCAAAAATGAGAAGCAGGAAGCTTTGAGGCAACGCTTCACGTACTCCCACGTGACTTACAAAACACAGAAAGAAAAGGCGAAGGAAAGCAAAGCTTTAGGCGCTCTCACGTGTCCTCACGTGGCCCCTTAGTAAATGCTTTAATGATCTATGCATAAATCCCCATCACGTGCCAACACGTGATGCTAAAAATAAAATATAAAAAAAGTGTTAAACACTTATTTACAAAGCAAAGTAAAAAGGACCTGGTCCTACCTCTGGGCGCTCTCACGTGTCCTCATGTGACCCCTAATAAAAGCCTTAACAAATCAGTGCATGAGTGCCTATCACGTGTCCACACGTGATGGCCAAAAAGATCAAAAGTGTTTAACACTTATTTTCAGAACAAAGCAAAGGAGATCTGGCCCCACCTTTGGGTGCCCTCACGTGTCCCCACGTGACCCATTCTTATCTAGTGTTTAAACGCTAATTTGAGAGCTTTATTTCTAGTATTTAACATTACTGTTCTCTAGTGTTTAACACTACTTTTAGCCAAATTGGCTAATTTTCCAGAGGCAAAAGACTCCACTTCAACTGAATCTCAAAATTGAGTAAAATTCAGAGCTATAATGTTCCATGCTCTGTCAAAGATAAAAATGTTATCAAAGCCCTTAAACTCTTGTTCAGCATTGCTAAATAATGTGGGCTGAAACCAGACAAATGTCTAATGGTCCAATAGAGGGCCAACACTTAAAATCTAATTGTACTTAGCCCAAGTAGGCCATAAGTCCTTAATTCAGACTCAACTGAGCCAATGTGCTCATAATATAGTTAATTGATCTTAGTTCCAAATTGGGCTACAGATCACTTAATCCACTCTGGTTCAAGGGTACATCTCTTCACTCCTTTGATATTTGTCGTTGTAATTCCTCAACGTCTTCAAAGAGGTGGCGGGTCCCGACAACCACACATTTCACGGACTGTGGGGTCCTTAAACTCATGGACTATGATGTCCTTAATCTCGACCGTGACGTCTTAAAACTAATATCGGACTGTGAGGTCCTTAAACTCGCGGACTATGATGTCCTTAACCTCGACCGTGACGTCTTAAAACTAATATCGGACTGTGAGGTCCTTAAACCCATGGACTATGATGTCCTTAACCTCGACCGTGACGTCTTAAAACTAACATTGGACTGTGAGGTCCTTAAACTCACGGACTATGATGTCCTTAACCTCGACCGTGATGTCTTACAACTAACATTGGACCGTAATGTCCTTAAACTAATTATAGACCGCAATGTCACTAAACTAAACAATAGAGCCCAATTGCTCTCTTGTTGGATCTAAACGATCCCGTTAAGTTGATCTTAGTCTAAAATTAGACTAACGTATCCTTAACAAACGTTTAAGTTGATCTTAGTCTCAAATGAGGCTAACGTATCCTTAAACCCAAACCCCCCAAACCCAAATCTAAGAAAGATACGAATTTGGACTAGTCCACGCCCTACGGGCGACAACATAACTTAGTCTCCGTATACAATCCACGGGCAACCAAATACAAAACAAACACCTACGACATGAAGTGACCATCTGGAGAAGGAGAAAGTTGTTACCGCGATGCAGTAGCGTAATTAACTGCAGGGGCTTGCGCCTGCAGGGAAGAGCGTCCCCACAATCAAAAACCTCTCAAGCGAGGGGGAATCTGACGAAGTTTGCTACATCGGCCGCATCCGTTTAAACCTTCGATGCAAGGTGCCATAAATCAATTTGGCATCTTCGGAGAGGTGGACGGATAGCACCAATTAGCATCTGCCCCGAAATTCAGGCAAGACGTCCGCCGCGTCTCCGCCGCGTCTTTAGGAGGGGAACAGGCCGGTTTTATTATCAGAACAACTCCAGATTTTGAGCGCTATTTTATATTCTCTATTTATCTTTAGAAGTTTATTCCAGTTCTCTCGAAGTCCTATAAAAGGCTCTGTATAGATTAGGGTATAGATATCTCTCTCATTACTTTCGAACTAGGGTTTTCTAGGGAGGGATCGACAATTGTAAGTTTTTTTTATTTCATTAATAAAGTTTAGTTATTTTTATTTTCAATATGAGTAACTAATCTTTTTCTAGGTGTTTTTATTTGCTATCTTTTATGGTGTGATATTCTTATAGCTTTTATTTTTGCTTTAATAAGAATGTCTCTTAATCTATATATATTTATCTCTCTTTGTTCTTAATCTAAAAAATCTAATTTTTATGAAAAGTTGAAGCCTTTAAGTAAAAATTAGGGATATATAAGAAACTTAGAAACTAATTAGGTTCATGATAGTTGATATCTAGAAATCTAATTAGGGATGGTAGAGATAACTATAAATCATAGATATTCAAACTGGTTATTAATTTGATTTGGAAGAAAACCTAAAATATGCTAGTTGTAGTTTCCAGACCAACAAATACACATAGACGGTTAAACCTAGGTTAAATCTAATAAACTAGAATTAGGGTTTTAATTAAATCTAAATGATATAATATAATTAATGAGATACGATTAAATCAAATAATTTATTCTATGCCTTTATCTTATTAATATATCGTTAATTAAACCTAGGTAAAAGAATAGAAGTTTTATCATATAAACCACCACATTAGAAAAGCAATTCAAAAACCCTAGATCTTCTTTTTATTATAAAAAACAACCTTTTTAACTTAGTTTAAAAGTAGTTAACACACCTCTCCGTGGGAACGATTCTCAAGTACGACCGCGATAAACTGTATACTTACGGTTAAATTTGGAGAGTAATAAAATTTCCAATCAAGTTTTTGGCGTCATTGCCGAGAAGGTGTAGTTTAATTACATTTAAATTTAAGTTTTAGATTTTAGTTGTAGATTAAATTAGATTTCTTTCAGTGCATTTGATTCTACAAAATTTCTGTTTAAAATTTAGAAATCGAGACGAACTTACTGGGAGAGAATATCAATACGAACAGGAGGAAAATCTAGGTAAGATCCCGTTCTTCCCAAAATCTCGATTTGATTCCAACCAACAGATTTTTGTAGTATTCTTTGCGCCATATAAAAAAAATTAGTTTTGAATTTAGATCTTTGATTGTTTTAGATTGTATTGCATATTTAAAAAAATTATAAAGAGCAACAACCCAAATCCAGATTAGGTGGGGATTTCATCACCCTTCCCAGACCCCACAAATCACAACTGAGCACCCGCATTGACCTACAGTGATTTAAAAAAATATCTAGACATCAGCCCTAAGGACATATCGCGCTCAACAGTACAAGAGGAGGTTGTAGCTAATCTAACGGTTATCCGATTCAATCTTGAGGTGTCTATTGACGTGTGACTAGTTGTGGTTATTTAATTAAGGCCCGTTATTTCGGTGATTAGTATAGCGGAACTCTCCCACATAACTGGAACTGATCGGGCTTCAATCTTGTTAAAGAGCTGTTAGAGGATCTATCCCGCAATTTGTCCCTTGGCAGTTAGGAGCGGGTCCAGTAACTTGACCTAGGAAATCCTAGATCTAGGTTGTTTGCGCATCTTTGATTGTGATTTGTTAGAATCTTTAGTTTAGTTTCTGCATCTTAGTTTTTGCATAAAAAAACTTATGGTGTATGCACGTGTGGAATCGAGACGAAATAAACCGTTTGACTCATCTTGATTTTATAGATACTATGGCTGAGCTTGTTCCCGCTACACCAACCTTACATAATCTTACCGCTAGCCACCGGTGATTATAAGATTAAACCTGCTTTTGTTAATTCACTTCCCAAATTTCACGGTTTAGAATCAGAAGACGCTTATGTCTTTATTAGAGACTTTGAGGATATATGCCAATTATTTAAATTAAAGCAGTTAAATGCTGATGTGGTTAAACTTAGACCCATTCCTTTCACTTTAACTGATAAAGCTAAACATTGGTTTTACAGCATACCGGCCAATATTATCAAAACATGGGAGGAATTTACTAAAACTTTCCTTAAAAAATTCCATCCTCATTTTAAAATTGCTAAATTTTGAAATGAAATTAGAACCTTTTCACAAAAACTGGGGGAATCTCTTTGGAAATATTTTGAACGTTTTAAAGACCTCCTAATTAAATGCCCACATCATGGTGTTGCAAAGTGGGAGTTGTGCCAAATAGTGTACGATGAGCTAGAGTCTAAGTTTATGATAGAATCGATGTGTCAGGGCGACTTCATGATGAAGCAGGAAGATGATGCATATAATTTCTTAGAAGAATTATTCGACAAGACCATGCAGTGGGAGAGCGCTAATGAGAGAGGGATAACTAATTCTAGGGATGGGATACATGCATTGGAAGCAACAATTGGAATGCAAGCCCAGTTGACTGCCATTCATAAATCAATAGAAAAGCTAACAACTACACCTTCCCCTGTTCAACAAGTCAGTCAACTCTCTCCATGTTTAAATTGTCACGAATCCTTTCATCTTTTTGAGAAATGTCCCTTTAGGTGCAGCCCTCAAGGTCAAGTCTCCATTAATTTAGAAAAGCAATTGGCCACCTTTATGTAAGATATAACCGCAAATCAACAGGCAATTGCGAGACTAGAAAAGAAGATTGACCAAATAGCAGATAACCATATTCACCAAGTGAACGTTATTACTGCTTTGCCTAGTGATGAGATCGCAACGTACTCAAATCTTGTCGAGTCTAACCCTCAGATCTTATTAAATAAAATCGATAAGTCTGATGAATTTCCTAAACCAAACTCGTCTTCATCGCAAGTTGAACAGTCTACTGAGCCTAAAGTTATTTTCCCAAAACAATTAAAGGAGAAGAAACAAGCTGCTAAGATAAGAAGGTTATGGAAGATTTCAAACAAGTCAAAACTAACATTCCACTTCTTGATGCAAACCAACAAGTACCCAATCATGCTCAATTTTTAACAACTATGCTTACCGAGAAGAGGCACAAAAGAGTACCTAAGAAAGTTTTCCTAGCAGGACCTATATGTGATGTTTTGCGTAATAATAAGCTCATGAAATATAAGAATCCCGGTTGTCCTACTATTTCTTGCACTATAGGAGACAAAGTCATAGATAGAGCCTTACTTGACTTAGGTGCTAGTGTGAACCTTATCCCTTTTTCAGTCTATGAGCAGTCACGGATAGGTGAGCTTAAACCTACTAAAATAACTTTACAGATGTCTGATCGTTCTATTAGAAAACCTATAGGGTAGATTGAGAATGTGTTAATTAAAATAGGAAATTTCATATTTCCAGTTGATTTCATTGTCTTAGAAACACTATCTGTCTCCAATCCAATCTCAATTATTTTAGGACAGCCATTCCTGGCAAGCTCAAATGCGTTGATAAAATTGTCGAACCGGTTCATGACATTATCTTTTAGAAATATGGCAATTAATCTTAATATCTTTAAACCAGGAAGCCCACCAAGTGAACTGTATGAGCAATCTCTTGAAGTTAATACAATTGATGAAGTTTCTATGGATGAAGAATTTGACTTGGAAGGCAGTGATTTTGAAGGAATTTATAAAAAGGACTTTCTAGTAATTTCTAAGGAGGAGGTATTTAATTGTAATGATGGCTGTTTTGAAAATGGTAGTTTTGAAGAAATTTTTGAAGATGAACTCACTATGGTGGGAGGAGATGAATGTACAGTGGATACCATGAATTTCTATGATCTAACTTTTGAGGAATTATTTGAGAATAAACTTTTAATTTTAGATGAATCTGGCGCACCATATTCTAATACTTTGCATGTAAAAGAGGAATATCTTATTGAATATCAATTAAACCACTCAAAGTTTGATGCCATGTGTTGTCACATGGATACTATACAAAAATCTGCTGCTGTTAGAATTAAATTGCAATTTTTTAAAACTCTAAATTTCAAACAGCAATTTAATTCTTGTAATTTTAAACATGATAAAATTTTAAATTTTAATTTTGAGCTTCATTCTCCTATCGTGTTTTACCAAGCCCATGGGTACATTGATAAATTCTTTGAGTGGCTAATTCTGATTTTTGGACTTTCTACTGCCGCGTTTATAAATTTGTTAATAATAAATACTGAAAATCACGAGGAGAAGCTCATGGTTTTTCATGAGTCAGAATATTTTATATAAAATCTCAACTCTTTTTTGGTATATTACGGTACTAACTGCTGAAGGACTTTTGTGCAAAAGTACCTAACCCCTTTTATGTAGCCAAACTGGGGCTCATGTCCCAAAAACAAAGAGAAGTTATGCAACACTAGAGAAGAAAGGAGATGCCCTTGAATTTTGTAGGCAAACAAATTCCCCCTAGATTTCTGGGGAAGGTAAATGTTCCTTTCTCCTTTCTCATTCCAATATTTATTTTGGGTAAACTTTTCGGTGTTCATGGATATGCTTAAATTAGTTATTAAACGTAATTTCGTGAATACATGGTAAAGGACAGTGCGGGCACTGTCTTAAATAAGGGCAGGGGGATGGTTTTGTTTTGTACAAAGTTTCTTTTATTTTTAGGTTTTCTTGAAAAAAATAAAAAAAATAAAATTGTATTAGAAAATTTTGAAAATGAAAATTAGAAAGTGAAAATGTATATAAAAAAGAGAAAGAGATTTCAAGAAAAATAAGAAAAAGAGGTGTGTTGAATAGATCTAGTAATAAGCAGTCATGAGTACGTTCCTAAAAGTTGAGTGATATGAAGGAGTTACTGGGTTTGAGAAAAGAAATGAAAGTGAAACCTATTCTTGAGTTCAACCTAGTGAATATACACCCTACAAACTGCACATATACACATCTTCAAGCTCGGGATAGTAGAGAATACCATGACATATTATTGTTTGGAAGGCTCAGTGTGAAAGAAAAAATGGTATTTGAAGCTAACCACGAAAAAAAATATCACTGAAAAAAGAGAGGAAAAAATTATATATAAGTTTGGATTATAATTTCCTTAAGGCTATGAAAAAAATATACAACGAGGGTGCTTTATCACCTAGTGCCTTAGACCAACTGATTTGAGAGTCATTGCTGAGCCCGAGATTGTTACAAGACTAGACTTATATGTATGAAACTATTTACGCTTTAAACTCACACATTCAGTAATCGGTTGACTAATACCTAAGTAAGAATTAGTAGTTGCATGAAGGGTGTGTGAGCAAATCCATCCATCCTTAATAAACAGAAGTAGCACTGAGATAATTAGGGTAATGGTACGATTGCTTGAATTGAATTCTTGGAGTGTAAGAATGACATTTTTACACACATGTGGGGGTATAGGATCGATGTGGGGAGGAGGGATAGGTAGAAAAGATTGAAATGAATATGGAGGAAGCAACTTTCGGATTTGATTAAGGCTAGGAAGATGTGGTTCATGAACACTGAAAAGCTAGTGAAGTTTAAAACTTTTCATTTTCATATTTTTCTTGATATGTTGCTATCTTTGTATGTAGTTTTCATGCTTTTATTTTTGTTTCCCTTATTTTCTTTTCATTTCATTTTTGGAATTTTGTGGGAAGTATTTATTGAAAACCCTCAAGAGACACAATTCCTCCTACTAGGGACACCTAGACGTTTAAAACCTTTTTACATGCGCTCAATGCAATCGCACGTCCGCGAAAGGTGCATAGGAGTAGAAGTTTAGTTAGATTTTAGTTGACAGAATTGGATATTATTTTTAGTTGAGAGATGAGAGTTGAAAACCATAGATTTGCTCGAGAACTAGCAAAAATAAGTATGGGAGTATTTGATTAGTACAATTTATTGCATATTTTTATATCACATTTATCATTTTACTTTTATATTTTATGTTGTTCCGGGTGTTTTTATGAATAAATACTGGTGACAGGGGCTTAAGTGCAAAAAGAGAAGAAAAGAGTCTAATACGTGCGTTGTACGCTGCAAAACAAGTTCATATGGCGTATAAGCACAAAATATATCAAATTATATAAAATATATTTGAATGGAGTCAAAATATTATAAAAGATCCAAACCCAATTAAGCATAATGACCCGATAAAAGAGCAAACTTAAAATGATCATATCTCGAAAACCATAACTCCGATTTCAAAGTTCTTGGATGTTTTGGAAAGATCTCTATGATACGAATCTACAAAAAAAATTTGAGGCCCAAATTCCACAAATTTTCGGCTGATTTGGGTTAATATGATTATTCGGCCGGTTTTATTATCAGAATAACTCCAAATTTTGAGCGATATTTTATATTCTCTATTTATCTTTAGAAGTTTATTCCAGTTCTCTCGAAATCCTATAAAAATCTCTGTATAAACCAGGGTTTAGATATCTCTATCATTAATTTCGAACTAGGGTATTCTAGAGAGGGATCGGTAATTGTAAGTTTTTTTATGCCATTAATAAAGTTTAGTTATTTTTATTTTCAATACAAGTAACTAATCTTTTTCTAGGTATTTTTATTTGCTATCTTTTGTGGTGTGATGTTCTTATAACATTTATTTTTTCTTTAATAAGAATGTCTCTTAATCTATATATGTTTATCTCTCTTTGTTTTTAATCTAAAAATTCTAATTTTTATGAAAAGTTGACGCCTTTAAGTAAAAATTAGGGATAGATAAGAAATCTAAAAACTAATTAGGTTCATGATAGATAACATATAGAAATCTAATTAGGAACGGTAGTGATAACTATAAATCATAAATATTCAAACTGGTTATTAATTTGATCCAGGAGAAAACCTAAAATACGGTAGTTGTAGTTTCTAGACCTACAAAAACATATAGACGGTTAAACCTAAGTTAAATCTAGTAATTAGGGTTTTAATTAAATCTAAATGATATAATATAATTGATGGGATAAGATTAAATCAAATAATTTATTTTATGCTTTTATGTTATTAATAGATCGTTAATTAAACCTAGGTAAAAGAATAGAAGTTTTATTATATAAACCACCACATTAGAAAAGCAATTCAAAAATCCTAGATCTTCTTTTTATTATAAGAAAAACAACCTTTTTAACTTAGTTTAAAAGTAGTTAACACACCTCTCTGTGGGAACAATTTTCAAGTACGACTATGATAAGCTGTATACTTACGGTTAAATTTGAAGGCTAATAAAATCTCTCATCACAATGCTCCAGTACTAGCGATACTGATGCCGTACTGAAACCCAAATCCTAAGTCCTAACAAGCGGCAAATGATGAGTCGCTCATGGCGCTAATCCAGTGCGGCGGTGCTGATGCCGAACCAAAATCAAGATTCCAAATCCCCCAGGGCAAATGATAAGTTGCTCCTGGTGTTATTCCATTGTAGCGATGTCGATGCCAAATAAAAGCTTAAAATTTCAAGTCCCACTTGATCAGTCATATTTATTGCATATTTTTACTATCATTTCTCTTATTTTTATTCATTAATAAATGGTGTTATTTATAATTTAAGAACATATGTGGGTTTATGTGTAAAATGTTGTCATATATTTCTTAACTTATGAGTAATATAATTGGGAGTATTATGTTGCATATCTTATTCAAATAAATATCCATTTGATTCTTAATTTTTAAGTAAAATAATTGCACCCATATATATATATATTTTTAAATAATTATTTATATATTTCTTAAACATTAAGTAAATTAATTATGAGAAAAATTGGTTGAAATATTTTCCCAAATGAAATAAATGCTACCAATAATTTGATTTGAGATATTGTGCAGGATTTAAGAGATCAAATCAAATCAAATTCAACAAATCAAGCTGTCAAGTTTAGGAGTAAACTGGAGATACATGCAACTGCAGAGATACGAGAATATTTGCAAGAAATTATCATCTAAGAAATTTCCAAAATTCAAGACAAGAAAGCAGAAAAAAATTGGAAAATCATTTTCAAAAGATTTAATGGAAATCTATTAGAATTAGGATTGAAGATTGATTGGAAAGAACCACATTCTCTTGTATCTTTTATTACTTGATTTTCAAACTTCCTATTCCTATATAAAGAGATGTAATTCTACGGGTGGAGGTATCTCTCTCATTTCAATTTAAAGGAAGGTCATCTAGGGTTTAATGTTTAATTTTCTTTTAGTTATTTAAATTTTGTAATTCAAGTTCAATAAAAGGTAGAGTTCTTTTAATTTCATGTCTTTACTTTCCGCATTATTTTTCGCACGTTAATTCTGCAATTACTTTTTCGCAATTACTTTTAATTAGTTAGATGATAATTTTCTTTTGGTTTTCTTCCTCCTTCTTTCTTCAATGAATTTTAAGGCAATGATGCTCGAAGTTGTTCTTTGTTTTTTGTGAAGACTCTAGTAGTTAGCCTTTAAAAACAAAATCTTTCTCTTACCTTTCTCTTTTTACCATTCTTATTTAATCATGTTTTTTCCAATGAGCGAGTAATTTCCTCGCTTGTTAGGGTTTGGAGGAGTGGGTAGTTTATTCGATGGAAATTTAACTTCAATCCACTTTATTATTTTTAATTGTTTATAAACATTAATCAAAGAGAATCTTAACCTTCTTATTTAGACGCACTCTCAATTCATGAAAGTTGCGATATCGATTTGAGTTTAGTTAAGCTAACTTTGATTGAAGGCTTCAGCATAATAATGATTAATGGAGGGACAAGGGTATGTAGAGAGAATCTCTAATATCCCTCTTAGCACCCTAATCCACATTCATCATTATTCCTTTAGCATTAATTAATTAAAAAGATAAAAAAAATATTTTTATAAAAAACCCATCTTTTAAACTACCTAATCCAAAAAAACCCTACAAGCCATTCTCTTATAAAGTTTTCAAATCTCTTTAGTATAAAACGAAAAAAGCCAACCTTTCTTCTATTCACTTGTCTAAAACAAGATAAGTAACTTCATGTGGAAGACCCGTACTCATTATCGGCTAGCTATTTGAGACATAATTATTGATCGCAGTATACTCAATTTTTCACAACAATCAAATGGCGCCGTTGCCGGGGAGACGGTAGTATTATTTTTCTTGTTATTTGGATTGATTTCTTTTTATTTGTTTTACAGAAAAAAATTTCAAAAAAAACTGCATCTTATTTCTTTTGACAACTTTTTGAGTGTGCAGAATTCTTGAGCAGCTGGAGTGAGCCAACAGAGAACTTGAACACTGGAAATAGAAGGAAAGAGTAGATGGAGAACAATGCCAAAGTTGTGGAAAGATCGGTCCATCCTTGACTGCGAATCCGAGGCCATCCATCTTATTCGACCGTGATTCCGCGGCTTTACAGTGAGACCACGCGCTAAATTTTTTTGGTAAGGTTCTTCTTTTCATAACACCCCCTCTGTAGCTCCAATAAATTGTATTTCTTTGCAGGATTCTTTGCAAACAGCGCCGCCAGGAAAATTCTTTTTGTGTGTTTAGATTTTTGGATCGTTTTTGTTTTATATCAAATAATACGGACTTAAGGGGCAAGAAACCCAAATCAAGATTAGGTAGGGAGTTCATTACCCTTCCTAAGCCCAAAAAATCACAAACAAGTATAAACATCATCCTACATTAATTAAAAAGGATCTAGTCAAAGCCTTAAGGACATTTGCACTCGATTAGGACAAAGGAGGGTCATGGGTAATCTATTGCTTATCCACATTTTTCTTGTGGTGTCTAAGGCAATTGTGACTAAGGAAAGTGGTTTACTTAATTAGGTCCGCTATTTCGGTGATTCGTATAGTAGATACCTCCCACTTACCCGGCTTGATAAAGAGGTGATAGAGGATTTATCCTACATCTTGTCCTTTGGAAGTGTAAGAGCGGTTTAGTGATTTGACTTAGGTGAACCTAATTCTAGGTATTGTTTGTGCACGTTTATGATTGGTTGGGTCGAGTCTCTCTTTCCAAGCAAAACAATTTCAAAAATAAAAAAAACTTTAAAAAAACTTACCATTTTTCCCTCTTTACTTTTCATCTCAAATTCTATTCTCTTCTCTTATGATGGGTAATCCAAATCGACCAACTCTTGGCGAGTTTTGCTACACACAACCAGATATTTTTTTATATCGTTATTGCTTTGGTAGAACTTTCGACCCCACCATTTCTTTGAGGGATGGGACAGAGGACTCTAGAAATAACAGTTGGACACCACACTCAAATTCTTATCAACTGTGTCAAAATTCAACACCTTCTTATGTTAATATTCCTTTTAAAGCTAGTGAGGCAACTTTTAAACCTATGCCTATTGATGAGAAAATTGCAGAAGCCAGTCGCCAACAATTCAACCAATCTCAATTTTCTTCATATTAAAATGTTGATCCTAATCCTATTTATAAAATTGGATACAACCATCTAACTCTTATCAACAATACCAAACTTTCACACCCTCTCATGTTGATACTTCTCTTGAGACTAATGTGGCAATTCATAAACCTATTTCTATTGCGGAACACATTGAACTCTCCCGTAGCCAACAATTAAACCCATTCCAACCATACCCGCCTTATCTAGACAGTGCTTCTGAATATCAATTAGGAAGTTCTACAGTTCAAAGAGAATTCTTCATTGAAACTTCTTCAAAAATCATGTCTAGTCTTGAAGTAGAGTTGTAATTGAGTAGTGGGAAAGAACCAAGGATCTCTCCTAGTCAAACCAAAACCAATTCTTTTGATCTCAATACCTTCCATCCTAAAATCCAACTGAATGTATTTGATGATCAACTGCTTAATAATCTAATTGATGAGGTGCTCGAGTATAACATGTTTGACTTGCCCAATCATGAGTGTGAAAGAGAGCCTTACACCATTCCAAATCAAACTTATCCTTATCTGACCAATCTTGACATTTCCAGTCTTTCAATCCCATCAAGTGAACTTAGTGATCCATCGATTGAAAATAATATAATTGATGAATTTTTAAAGAACTATTCGTTTAATTTAACGGACAGTGCTAGTGAGATCAGTGTTGAGAATATTTTTGAGGATGAACTCGCTATGTTGGATGAGTTGGATTCCCCGACTCATCATGTCCCTTCTATTCAATGTGCACATCTTCCTATACCATTAACCGATCCTATTCTTACCACCAACCTATCCGATATGCAAAATGATATTCAGCCTTCATCTTCCATATCTGGATAAACTATGCTCGTCACACAAGTTTGCTAACAAATTTCTTTGCACACTTTCTTTTATTCTTCTTCTCCTCTTCTTTCACTTCCACTGAGATTTGATGAACCACACTTCGATATCTAGTTCTATGATTCTTGATGTACAGCAGTCTGAGTTAGATTCTTTTAAGGACAAGGTAGACGAGATTTTCGAGTCTCCTACCTTCACAATTACCGACGACTTGAGTGCTTTGCATCCTGGTGCGCAACATATTGATCTTGAAACTTTCAACCTTTCTAGTGAATCTGACTATTCCACTGATATGAATATCATTTCCTTTCTTTCTGATTAGATCATCATTAGGGACATAGATGACAGTTTCCAAGATATTTTCACCGAAGAACCCGCGTTTCTTGAATAATTGGATGCTGTGCTAAATCAAGACCCACCAAAAATTCATGCGCCTCCGTTTAAGGCCGAAGAAGTTGAACCACCACCCTTTCTTCTTATCACATACGAGAATGCGACCATTCCACCCACTCCTTATCTTTCACATTCTCGTTTCCATTCACACACACTTTTTAGTCTCCACCGGCCGAGACGTAAAATCTCTCGTTTACACCTCTTATCTTCCCTCTACATCATCTCCTATCAGTACTCTCATTTCCGTTCCTTCCACTCGAGATATGATACCACTTCCATTCATATACAGTCTCGAGTATTCTTCACTTATTGTGACGACCCAAAATTAAGCACATGACCGGCACATATACTACGTAACGTCAACAGGCGTAACGCAATTTAAGTAAGCCGAAAACCCAGCAATCTAAACCATTACAAGAAGGAAAAGATAGAACACTTTTTAAAATCTCGATGCAATACTTTAAACTTAAGTTTGTTTTCATAAAAATTTCGGCAGCACCTCCTTTGTAAACGCTATCCCCGAAACGGGTACAAACATAAGATAAAAGTAAAGCATCCCCAAATGGGAGAAAATCTCATCCAACGGCGGAAACAACCACCACAATAGATATACGAAGCCGTAGTGAAGAAATGAGATAATCCACATATCTAAAAGGCCGGCTCACACGAGCACGACAACCAGAGTCATAAGAATATACAACATCGATCCTCACAACTCGTCTCAAAGTTAATGCATGAAGGTGGTAGATGGAGAGTACTAGATACAAAAAATATACAATGTACATCATCGGATAACCGCAACCCACCTATAGCAAACGGCTTCACAGCCAACCGTGGCGGTATCCGCAAAAGTATAGATAATAAGGCGCCCTGCCACGACTACTTTGAGGATCAGACCTGCAAAACACTGCGACATAACGGGGTGAGTTGCCAACTCGTGAATAGTAAATAACATCATACTGTAATCGCAAGTATGCACTAACAACGATAATCTATCACATATAATCTGATAGCATAAGTAAGGCAATATGAATATGCAACTATCATGATCAAGGTACACCACCAGGGTACTATATCTACATGAATCAAATGCATATCAAGTAAATGCGGAGTATGGGATAAAACATGTCATTCTCACGGAATCCTCATCGTGGCAGGACCAGTGTCCATCAAGACAATCGAAATCCCAATTCCCTCAAATCGGCCCTCAGATCGGCCCTCATAACCTGTAAGTCTCATGGAACCTGAGTGTCAAACATCGATACCCGAAAACATCATGAAAACTAGTGTCCAGCATCGACACATAAATACTCATATCCATACGTTCCTCGAAACCTAAGTGTCCAACCTCGACACTCGTGTTCACATATCGGTTTTCTAATATCCATACGTTCCTCGAAACCTAAGTGTCCGACCTCGACACTCGTGTTCCATGTACCGGATTCCAAATATCCATATATCTCTCGGAACATAAGTGCCCAATATCGACACTTGAAATCCTCAAATCGCATGAAAAACATATCTCAATGCGTAAGTCCATATAATATGACATATGCAACATAGAACAACAATATGAGCATATCAAGGGAAAATCCGCTATTTAAATGCATCAAGTTATTAAATATATCACGCGGTTCCCAATTATCCAAATCCAATATCATATATATATACATATATAACAGCGTCCCATACCACTGATATATATATCATATAAAGCTGAACATATAGCTATAACAAGGTATATGTGTAAGCATATAGGTATACAGGTAAGCTATATTTCATATGCGCCATCGCACAAGAATCAATGCCTCAATGTCGCTAACTAATAGCAAGGTATATCATATGAATATTTATGTTGTGCGTATCATGGCAATTACCGACAGTGTGTGTATAGCATACAATTGGTGCTCGTGCAACATGGACTGTCAATAATTGTGCAGTGTACAATGGGTACAAGTTCAGGCACAATAAGTAACTATATGCAATGAAGTTCATGCACCATCTCTATATGTGCATATAAACATGCGGCTAATATCATATCATATCTAGCCCTGATGCTTACCGCCATACGGGCGATTTCCCCGTAGATGTTAAATCTACTCACCGACAATCGTGGGCTAGGTAAATCCAATCACCTGCTTCCCTTTCTTTGCAGCGTCCGAAGTCCCCGCCTGCGATCCTATTAACACAAAATATAACAAGTGCAAATCTCAGAAATTGATCAATATCACGTACACACTACGTTTGACCAATGCACCAACTCCAATCCAACTCATAAGTGTTTGTCTAATGGCTAACGTGTGTGGCGACACCCCAAAACCAACCCCGGTGCAACAGCTACACCAGATCACGAACCGTGTCGGATAACATAATGCGCGTATTTAAAACGCAAGATTATAGCAAAGTGATCCCAGATTTTGTATACTGTCAGAACTCAAAAATCAAACAGTACCAAACACCCCTAAACCACAGCAGACAGCTACCCTACAAAACCCAAGCCCCAACACCCCCTAACGGCCGAGGTCGCCGGATTTTCCCTTAATGTCGCCGGCCAAAACCGATGGGATGGGGTTCGTACTCCAGGTTAAATCTTAGGGTCACTAGTACAACACTCCTATATTGTTTGATTTTACAGTAAAAATTCCATATCACAGCAGATCACAGAGACTCTAATATGACACCAAAAATATGATATTTGCACGAAACGATACTTTAAGTGTTCTATACAACAACCAACAAGCTACACAACATTTTAACACCTATTTAATAGTTTAAAGATTATACCTATCCACACTTGCTTACAAGATCCTAGCTTTCCAAGCTCCAAGTGATCTTTGAGGCAAAAACAAGACTTGGGATGTGATTTGGTGAGGTTTAATGAAGTTTTAGCAAGATTTAGTGAAGGGATAGTGAGAGTTCAGTTGAGAGTTTGAGAGGATGAGTAATAATTAAGAGTGAGAGAGAATGAGAGAGTGAGGGAAGGATAATGAAGAGAGGTGAGTGTAGGGTGAATCTTTTCCTTACACTCACCCTCCCCCCTCACCTCATTAATGCACCATTAAAGCTCCATGGCTCACCTAGTCACCTCTCTCTCTTCCTCAATCTAAAGCAAATAGATATTTTCTCACTTAAAATATCTAAGGCAAGGTTAATTAGGACATGGATTAGCTTAAGGTGTCATGGTCACTACACAAGATTAACACAACTACCCCTCACATTAACATGCACATGTGTGTGCAAGCCATAACAAATAATAATAAAATATTAATTAATTGTTATAAAATGTGAGGAAACCGATTTGGTAAACTTTTCTCTAAAAACCCGCATTATCGCTTAATTAACACTAACCGCATTTCCAAGGTGTTACAATCCTCCCGTTAAAGAAAATTCATCCCCGAATTAAAATTCTTACTAAGCGTACCTTCAAAGAGATGAGGGAACTTCTTCTGCATCTCGCTCTTGGCCTCCCATCTGATCTCCTCACTAGTCGGGCTACGCTAAAGAACCTTCACAGATGGCAAGTCCTTTGACCGAAGTTTCTTCACCTGCCGATCCAATATAACAACCGGCTGCTCGGTGAACGAAAGATCGCGTTCAAGATGAACGGTCTAGTTTTGAATCATGTGAGAAGGATCATGAAGGTATTTACGAAGAATCGACACATGGAACACGGGGTGAACATCTGGAAAACTGGGCGGGAGCGCCAAACGATAAGCAACGGTACCAACTCGCTCAAGGATCTCGAAAGGACCTACAAATCTGGGACTGAGCTTCCCCTTTCTCCTAAATCTCATAATGCCCTTCATTGGAGAAATCTACAGGAATACATGATCCCCCCACTGCGAACTCAAGTCTGTGACGACGACGGTCGGCATAAGACTTCTGTCTGCACTGGGCTGCTCTCATCCTGTCCTGAATCAGCTGGATCTTTTCCGTAGTCTCTTGAACTAGCTGGGGTCCCAAAACCTTACTCTCACTGAGTTCGGTCCAACAGACCGGCGATCGACACTTCCTACCATATAAAGCCTCAAAAGGTGTCATCTGAATAGTCTCCTGAAAGTTGTTGTTGTAGGAGAACTCAATCAACGGCAAGTGACGATCCCAACTGCCACCAAAATCAAGCACGCATGCCCGAAACATATCCTCTAGAGTTTGTATCGTCCGCTCTGACTGACCATCGGTCTGCGGATGGAAAGCGGTGCTAAAACTCAACCGGATACCCAAAGCTTCCTGAAGCTTCTGCTAAAGATGACTAGTAAACTGGGTGCCCCTGTCGGATACAATGCATGTGGGAACACCGTGCAAACGCACAATCTCATCTATATACAACTGAGCATATTGAGCATAACCGAAAGTGGTCTTCACTAGAAGGAAGTGAGCCGCTTTCTTCAACCGGTCTACAACTACCCAAATAGAGTCATACCCCCGACTGGTCCTGGGTAGACCCACAATAAAGTCCATGGAAATCCGCTCCCATTTCCACTCAGGAACGGGTAAAGGCTGCAACTCTCTAGCCTGTCTTTGATGCTCAGCCTTGACTTGCTGACAAGTCAGGCACCTCGAAACGAAGTCCGAAACATCACGCTTCATCCCTTCCCACCAGTAAATGTCTCTCAAGTCACGGTACATCTTGGTGGAACCTGGATGAACGCTAAAGGCTGACTGATGTGCCTGCTCTAGGATCTCGTGTCTCAGCCCATCAATATCTGGTACACACAAGCGAATCCCGTAACATAGCACACCCTGGTCATTAATCAAGAACTCCGAATCTGTACCCTGCCGAACAAGCTCCAGAATCTCAGACAAACGAGCATCACTGGGCTGCGCCTCACGGATACGATCAAGTAAAAGTGGACGGGCGCGGACATGAGCAAGCTGTCCCCCAGTGGAAGTGAACCCAAACTGTACTCTACCATCGCACAAGGTCTGCCAATCTGCAAAAGACTGCCTCTGAACTGCGCTCAACTGGGATAAGCTACCCTCGGGCCTATGACTCAAAGCGTCAGCTACCACATTCGCCTTGCCCGGGTGATAAAGGATCTCACAATCATAATCCTTCACAATCTCTATCTACCGGCGCTGTCTCAGATTCAGGTCCCGCTGTTAGAAGATGTACTTCAAGCTCTTGTGGTCCGTAAAAATCTGACACGACTCCCCCATACAAATAGTGTCTCCAAATCTTCAACGCAAAGACCACCGCAGCCATCTCAAGATCGTGAGTGGGATAATTCTGCTCGTGCTTCTTCAGCTGCCTAGAAGCATAAGCAATCACTCTATCATGCTACATCAGAACACAACCGAGCCCCACTCAAGTTGCATCACAGTAAACCACAAAGCCACCTGATCCAGAAGGCAAAGATAGAACTGGTGCAGTCGTCAACCAAGTCTTCAACTGCTGAAAACTTAGCTCGCACGCATCAATTCAAAGAAAAGGAACCCCCTTCCGGGTCAGTTTAGTCAGCGGTGCAGCGATACTTGAAAAATCCTGCACGAAACGGCGGTAATAACCAGCTAGGCCCAAAAAGCTGCAGACCTCTGTCTCGAATACAGGTCTGGGCCAAAGCTGTACAGCCTCGATCTTCCCCGGGTCCACAAGAATACCGTCTCCCGTCACCACATGACCCAGGAAGTCAACTCTATCAAGCCAAAATGCGCACTTTGAAAATTTAGCATACAGCTGGCGCTCTCTCAATATCTGCAGAGCAATTCTCAAATGCTGCTCGTGCTCCTCTCGACTCCTAGAGTAGACCAGAATGTCATCAATAAACACAATAATAAATTGGTCGAGGAACGGCCTGAAAATCTGGTTCATCAGATCCATGAACGCTGCTGGGGCATTGGTGAGTTCGAACGATATCACTAGAAACTCATAATGTCCGTAGCGTGTACGAAAAGCCTTCTTTGGAATGTCATCATTCCGAACCCGCAACTGTCACGCCCCGCTTCCCAGTGTACGGCGAAGGGGACGCGACGAGGCCCGCTACGTATATACTAATAAGTACATACGCTAAGCGTATCTAAGCAATATAAAAGTAAATCACAAGAGACAAGAGATATAGAAATAACAGCAACTTTATTAATAACATTCTTTTGTACAATGCATGAAAAGTAAATACAACTGAAATGAAAAGCGATGCCTAAACAGTGGCATAACAGGAAATGAAAATACTGAATAGAACAAGGTACAATATCTAGAGCTCGGGGTCTTCGTGAAACTGCTCCAAGTCTTCACCGGCGGGCTCGATCTCTGCTGGGTCCAAAGCACCTGACGACATTCAAAGAAGAAAGAAATAGAATGTCGTCAGCGAACAGGTCGCTCGGTAAGTCCCAAAGATAAGGGAGAAATAGACAGAAAGTAAGAAAGAGAGAGAGAGAGAGAGAGCTTTTAATGTTGTATTATAATATTATAATATTGTATTAACGTTGTTGTTTGTTTGTAGCCTGGTACAGAAGATGCCAGTGTATACGAGGGGAATCCCATTTACACCGGGGACCTTGGTAACTTGTAGTATAAGGCTCCGTCGATAATACCACGGAACAACGGCATGGATGTAATTACGTCTTAAGTGACCACCTCGTGCCACCTTTAACATATTCCGTACCAGTCTACCCCTTAAACCCCGTAGTGTTATGACAGTATTATAGTATTGTATTGTATAAGTTGGAGGACTGATCAAAACCATGATATCAGTAAACAGGTTGTAACTGCATAATCAGGTAAATGGAATAACGGAATAATGGATGTATATCCATGGTTTGATTCAGTCAAGTTGTAATGATTGTTAACTGGATTATGGGATTCATGTATTCATATCAAGTTGGAATATTAAAGAATATAGATTGACTTGAATCGTATTCAAGTCAGAAATAATCAGACTCAAACCCGAGTCAGACTAAAAGAAATGTAATTTGAAGTTCTATAATTGTTAGGGTCCTTATTGTAATTTATAAAACTTGAGGGGGTTTTATGTAAAAATACTTTTGCATAGTTTTCAAGATACACCTCAAGTATTTATTATTCGTCTTTATAGTTATAATGAGTGTAAATTTTATTTGTGTTATTCTAGTGAATATATCCTAATAAAAGTATTAATTTATAATATTGATTTATTTGAAATTCATGGTATTTTAATATAACTTTTAATCTTGTAATTTTTAGGAAAAGGTGGAAACTTTATCTTATAACAAAATAGGCGTTTAAATGATAATTATATATATATAAATACAAGAATAATTTTAAATAAGTATTTTATTTTCCAAAATCTCATTTTTCATAAATGTCGTATTCTAAACCTTTCGAGACCGAATGCTCCTTGCGGAGGTCTGAATCTCGCACTACTAAGTTCGAGGGTGCACGATAAACCGTACTATCCCTAACGAGTTCCCCAAAGGTGGGTTGTAGTGGCGCTTTGCAAAGATTTAATAAATACCAGTCATTTAGAAAAAAATGGTTTTATAAAGATGAGGTATTTATCTGTAAAAGGTGTAAATTCCCGTATTTTAGTTTCTAGGGTTTCCTAAGTCAACTAGTCTATTTCTAAAGGGTCTAAATGATAAGTCATTAGAAGCCTCAAATCGCCTCTTCACCGCCAATTGTGGCCAGGTAAGTACAAGTGAGGAGGGAGGGATCCGCTCACGAATCGTGAGGCGGGCCTTTTAAAGTTACCCAAGCTCACTTGCCTAGCCTAGACACCACAAAGTCAGTTTAGATAAACGATTGATGTCCATGACATATCGTATTTTCCTATTAAAAGATTTTGCTTTAAAATTGTAAACAACTTAGAACATTTAGAAAAGGTTTATAAAGAAAATGGTATTTAAATGCAAAGTCTTGTATTATCGTATTTTAAGTTTTGATGATATCAATTAGGGTTGTAATTGCGTGTGTGTGGAGGTGGGTCATTACCTCGTGATCTACGTTAAGGTATAGCAATTGTTAAGGGTTAAATGTGATAACTAAACATTGTGGTATTTAAGTGAAAGAAATACGATATATGGAAACGTTATCATTTCATGTGAAAAACTTTATCCAAATTGATTTTTAAGTGATTAATAGTCAACATGAATATGTTTAAGTATTATGTAATTTGTGACAAATGAGTTTTGATAGAAAACCGAATCGGAAATCGGTTTGTTCCGATTTCCGTCGGGTTTTAAAAAGTCGTATTTTTCTTAAAAGAAAAGAAAGATAGAAAGAGGGGGACTTACGGGTTTGGACAAGCTAGAGAGTGCTAGGAAGGTAGTGGGTTGTCGGGCGTTGAAACGTCGTGAAGGGTCCTAGTACGATCGCCGGAATTCGTCGTCAATTTCGGCAGCGCTTTGCCTTTCGCTCTTTTTCTAACGTACCGAGTTCTCTTGAAATTTCTAGAGAGTGGACTTAGGAATGTAGGATGAGAGGGTAGAGGATGGGGGGTTTATATAGGGTTAAGCTAGGGTTAGGGTTTTAATTAAAAAAAATATAAAAATATATAAAAATTCATTAAAAAATCATTAAATTTAGGAGTAAAAGAGGTTTATTGTGTATTTGATAACCGATTAAGGAATTTAGTGTATACAGGGAGGAAGACCAAGTCAACACGAAAAAATTCCGTGTTAACGACTCGGCCGTCCGGCCGAGTCGGGCAGGTGCCGCCGGCCCGAGTCGGCCGGTCCGCCGGCCGACTCGGCCGAGTCGGGCCGAGTCGGCCGAGTCGGGCCGAGTCGGGGTACCTATGGGTAGGGCTTCACCTGGGGGGATTTATGGTATATTTAACTTTTTATGTGCAGTATAAATTTTGTGAGTTATGACGGTTTGACTGTTGACTTTCCAAAAATTTAAAACAAAATAATTATAAAAATAATGTAGGGCAGGGGATTTGAACTCTGGTGGCTTGGTTCAGCAGTGCAAGGTATTACCAATGAGCTACAAGCTCCTTCTTGTAATTATTGTGGTATTTAATTACTTAAACTGATAGCAGCAAGAATAAATACTCCTAGTATACATTAAATTTAAAGTAATTTCTTGTACACTAAAAATGGAGTTATTATATTCTTGTTGCTTGTAATTAAAAACAAAATAATTGCCTATATCTTGTGCTCATGCTAAAATATCCCTTTGTGGATTTTTTAAAAAAAAATATTTGAAAAATTTTGGTATAGAAAAATTAGGGTTGTTACATTCTACCCTCCTTATAAAAATTTCGTCCTCGAAATTTGTAAAAGGAAAGTGTAACAGTTTGGTGACAGAACTAAAGATTGTAAAGAAGTTTTGGTCAAAGTTGTGAGAGAGTTACCTGGGTTACCTTGGTTCACAGTTTCAGGTTCTATGGTTGCTAAGGTGAAAGCCTGTCGCCGTGGCACGTTCCTCCTGGCCGGAGGCATATTCCCCTGTACTCGAGGCATGTTTCTCAGTGCCTGGTTGAATTGGCGATTTGGCTGAGCAGGGAATCTACGTGGAGGTGGTGCTGGGAGTGCAGGATGAGCTGCAGGAGCTTGGATAGCTGGTTGCTGCGGGTAGTTGGCGGGTGTGTGTGCTGGGTTGCGTCTATAAGGACAGTTTCCAATTCCGTAATTGGACGCGCCACAAACTAAGCATAGGCCTTTTGCGCGCCTACAATCCTTCCACAAGTGACCTTCCCTCTTGCAATAAAAGCAAAAATCGGGTCTTGACCGATCCTTAACTTCTTCCAGTCTTCTGAGTTCAACAGCTGGCCTTGAAGAGGCCCTTCCTGCCATTTGAGTGGCAGGACGTTTCACTCCTGCAGACTGAGGTCTGACCCTTACCTTTATCACTGCCTCATAACTGCGGACAGCTTCCAGAGCATCTTCATGAGTCAGAAATTTTCCCGTGGCTAGGGCAGCCTGAATCTCCGTGTCCAGTCCTTGTTGAAAGCGACGGGCTCTGATCTCGTCCGTCGGTATCAAGTATGCTGCGAATCGGCTTAACACGGTGAATTCAGCGTCGTATTCATCTACTGATTTGTCCCACATCAATCCTTGTTGTAGATGAATGAACTGCTGCTCCATTGCAAACCTGGCAGTCGCTGGAAAGTATTTCGCGTCGAACTTCTCGCGAAAAGTCTTCCATTCAATCGGTTGTACCAGACGGCTTTCTTCCTCCTTCCACCAGTTGCGAGCGTTGTCCGTGAGTTATAGTTTTGCTACACGGACCCAAGCGATGTCTGGCACTTGAGCTGCTGCCAGATCGTCTGTCACGCCCCGCTTTCCAGTATACGGCGAAGTGGACGCGACGAGGTCCGCTACGTATGTACTCAGAAGTATATACGCTAAGCGTAGCTAAGCAATATAAAGTAATTACACAAGAGACAAGAGTATAAAAAGAACAGCAACTTTTATTAATAACATTCTTTGTACAATACATGAAAAGGAAATACAACTGAAATGAAAAGCGATGCCTAAACAGTGGCATAACAGGAAATGAAAATACTGGAAAGAACAAGGTACAATATCTAGAGCTCGGGGTCTTCGTGGAACTGCTCCAAATCTTCACCGGTGGGCTCGATCTCAGCTTGGTCCAACGCACCTGACGACATTCAAAGAAGAAAGAATAGAATGTCGTCAGCGAACAGGTCGCTCGGTAAGTCCCAAAGTTAAGAGGGAAGTAGAGAAGACAGAATAAGAAGGTACATTTTTAAAATGTAAACTATTGTTATAATGTTATGTTAACGATGTTGTTTGTAGCTTGGTACAGAAGAATGCCAGTGTATACGAGAGGGGTCTTTATATGCTAGAGACCAGGGCAAACGGAAATAGAGTGCAAGGCTCCGTTATACAACCCGGAACAACGGCAACTGGATTCAGGTTATGTGTCTTAAATCTGGCCAACTCGTGCCACCTTTAACACCTTCCGTACCAATCTACCCCTTAAACCCCGTAGTGTTTTAACAGTATTGTGGTATTGTATATTGTAAGTTGGGTGACTGACCAAAACCATGATATCAGTAAACATGTTATAACTGCATATTCAGGTAAATGGAATAACAGGATAATGGATGTATATCCATGGTTTGATTCAGTCAAATTGAATAGATTGTTAACTGGATTCAGGGATTCATGTATTCATATTGAGTTGGAATATAAAAGAATAGAGATTGACTTGAATCATATTCAAGTCAGAAATAGTCAGACTCTAACCCGAGTCAGACTAAAAGAAAGATAATTTGAAGTTCTATATTTATTAGGGGCCTTGTTGTAAATTATAAAACTTGAGGGGGGTTTATGTAAAAAGTACTATTGTATAGTTTTCAAGATACACCTCAAGAATTTATTATTCGTCTTTATAGTTATAATGAGTATGGATTTTATTTGTGTTATTCTAGTGAATATATCCTAATAAAAGTATTAATTTATAATATTGATTTATTTGAAATTCATGGTATTTTAATGTAACTTTTAATCTTGTAATTTTTAGGAAAATGTGGAAACTTTATATTATAACAAAATAAGCGTTTAAATGATAATTATATATACATTAACACATGAATAATTTTAAATAAATATTTTATTTTCAAAAATCTCATTTTTCTTAAATGTCGTATTTTAAACCTTTCGAGACCGAATGCTCCTTGCGGAGGTCTGAATCTCGCACTACTAGCCCGCGGGTGCACGATGAACCGTACTATCCCTAACCGGTTCCCCAAAAGTGGGTTGTAGTGGCATTTTGCTTAGGTTTAACAAATACTATCCATTTAGGAAAACGGTTTATAAATAAAAGGTATTTATTTGTAAAAGAGTATAGTTTTCTGTATTTTAGTTTCTAAGGTTTCCTAAGCCAACTAGCCTATTTCTAAGGGTCTAAACGACAAGTCATTAGAAGCCTCAAATCTCCTCTTCACCGCCAATTGTGGCCAGGTAAGTACAAATGAGGAGGGAGGGATCCGCTCACGAATCGTGAGACGGGCCTTTTAAAGTTACCCAAGCTCACTTGCCTAGCCTAGACACCACAAAGTCAGTTTAGATAAACGATCTATATCCATGACATATCGTATTTTCCTATTAAAAGATATTGTTTTAAAATTGTAAACAACTTAGAACTTTTAGAAAAGGTTTATAAAGAAAAGGGTATTTTAGTGAAAAGTCTTGTATTTTCGTATTCTATGATTTGACGTTTATCAATTAGGGTTATATTTGTGTGTGTGTAGAGGTAGGTCATTACCTCGTGACTTATTTTAAGGTTTAGTGAAGTTTTAGAGGTTAAATAAGATGTATCAAACTTGAAGGTATTAAAGCGCAAGAATACGGTATTTGAAAACGTTATCATTTCATGTGTGAAACTCATTCAAATTGATTTCTACAAGTTTAGTGATCAAGATAAACATATTTAGAAGTGAGGGAATTAATTAAAACGAGAAAAGTAAACTTTATGGTATTTTTGTGAAAAGAATACGATTTTACAAGAAAGCTATCATTTCATGTGAGAAACTTTATTTAAATTGGTTTCTATATGATTAATAGTCATCATGGATATATTTAAGTATTATGGATTAGGTGACAAGTGGAATTTTGTAGAAAAACCGAATCGGAAATCGGTTTGTTCCGATTTCCGTTGGGTTCCAAAAAGTCGTATTTTCTATTAAAAGAAAAGAGAGATAGAAGAGATGGGACTTACGGGTTTGGACAAGCTAAGGAGGCTAAAGAAGTGGTGGTTGTCGGTGCGTCGAAAACGTCGCGAAGGTTCTACTACGATCGCCGGAATTTGTCGTCGGTTTCGGCAGCGCTTCGCTTCTCGCTCTTTTTCTAACGTACCGAGTTCTCTTGAGAATTTGAGAGAGTGGACTTAGAGTTGTAGGGTGAAATGGTAGAGGATAGGGGTGTTTATATAGGGCTAGGCTAGGGTTAGGGTTTGGATTAAAAAAAATATTAAAAAATGTAAAAATTCATTAAAATATCATTAAATTTGGGATTAAAAGAGGTGTAATGAGAATTTGGTAACAGTTCTGAAAAATTGAAGTATGCAGGGGTATTGACCAAGTCAACACGGAATTTTTCCGTGTTGACGACTCGGCCAACCGGCCGAGTCCGGCCGGCGGCGCCAGCCGATTCGGCCGAACCGCCGGCCGACTTGGCCGAGTTGGGGCCGAGTCGGGGCTCAAACGGTAGGGTTTCACTTGGGGGGATTTATGGTGTACTTTATTTTTTGTATACAGCATTAATTTTGTGTGTTATGGCTGTTTGACCGTTGACTTCCTAAAAAATTTAAAACAAAATGATATAAAAAATATATGGGGCATGGGATTCAAACTCTGGTGGTTTGGTTCAGCAGTGCAAGGTATTACCAATGAGCTACAATCTCCTTCTTGTAATTATTGTGTTATTTAATTACTTAAAATGATAGCAGCAAGAGTAAATACTCCAAGTATACATTAAATTTTAAAGTGATTTCTTGTACACTAAAAATGGAGTTATTTCATTCTTGTAGCTTGTAATTAAAAATGAAAATAATTACCTAAATCTTGTGCTCATGCTAAAATACCCCTTTGTGGATTTTTTAAAAATATTTTGAAAAAAAATTTTGTATAGAAAAAAGTGTATAAGAAAATTAGGGTTGTTACATCGTCTTCGATGCCTTGTGCCCATTCTTCCGCTTCAAGAGAGCTTCCTTTTCCAGAGAACTGCTTCGGATGTAAAGCCCTGAATTGCTTTACTCCTGGTGCGTCGGTCTCAGGTCGGTTCAGAAGTTGTTGCTGTCCCTCGAGAAGGCTGCGGATCGTCTCAAATAACATTGTTTGCTCTGTGGGTGGTGCAGGAACAGCTGGTGCGAGAGGTAGTGCTGGAGGGGTGTTGTTGACGTTGGTGCTGGTGTTGTTCGGGGAATCCATAACCCTGAAGAAAAATTTGGGTTAGGACAGATTCAAATGAAATGATAAGATTCAAGGAATATGAAATTGTAAGATTCACGGAACATGAATTGTAAAGAATGTTTTAGTTGCTGGTTCTTGTGTTATATTGCTTAGGTTGTTCATGCAGACCAGAACTGCATGATAGGGATTCATACAGCTCTGACCTGCATGGGCCACCAACAAAACCTGTCACGCCCCGCTTCCCAGTGTACGGCGTAGGGGACGCGACGAGGCCCGCTACGTATCTACTAATAAGTACATACGCTAAGCGTATCTAAGAAATATAAAAGTAAATCACAAGAGATAAGAGATATAGAAATAACAGCAACTTTATTAATAACATTCTTTTGTACAATGCATGAAAAGTAAATACAACTGAAATGAAAAGCGATGCCTAAACAGTGGCATAACAGGAAATGAAAATACTGAATAGAACAAGGTACAATATCTAGAGCTCGGGGTCTTCGTGAAACTGCTCCAAGTCTTCACCGGTGGGCTCGATCTCTGCTGGGTCCAAAGCACCTGACGACATTCAAAGAAGAAAGAAATAGAATGTCGTCAGCGAACAGGTCGCTCGGTAAGTCCCAAAGATAAGGGAGAACTAGACAGAAAGTAAGAGAGAGAGAGAGAGAGCTTTTAATGTTGTATTATAATATTATAATATTGTATTAACGTTGTTGTTTGTTTGTAGCCTGGTACAGAAGATGCCAGTGTATACGAGGGGAGTCCCACTTACACCGGGGACCTTGGTAACCTGTAGTACAAGGCTCCGTCGATAATACCACGGAACAACGGCATTGATGTAATTACGTCTTAAGTGATCACATCGTGCCACTTTTAACATATTCCGTATCAGTCTACCCCTTAAACCCCGTAGTGTTATGACAGTATTATAGTATTGTATTGTATAAGTTGGATGACTGATCAAAACCAAGATATCAGTAAACAGGTTGTAACCGCATAATCAAGTAAATGGAATAACGGAATAATGGATGTATATCCATGGTTTGATTCAGTCAAGTTGTAATGATTGTTAACTTGATTCTGGGATTCATGTATTCATATCGAGTTGGAATATTAAAGAATATAGATTGACTTGAATCGTATTCAAGTCAGAAATAATCAGACTCAAACCCGAGTCAGACTAAAAGAAATGTAATTTGAAGTTCTATAATTGTTAGGGTCCTTATTGTAATTTATAAAACTTGAGGGGTTTTTATGTAAAAATACTTTTGCATAGTTTTCAAGATACACCTCAAGTATTTATTATTCGTCTTTATAGTTATGATGAGTGTAAATTTTATTTGTGTTATTCTAGTGAATATATCCTAATAAAAGTATTAATTTATAATATTGATTTATTTGAAATTCATGGTATTTTAATGTAACTTTTAATCTTGTAATTTTTAGGAAAAGGTGGAAACTTTATCTTATAACAAAATAGGCGTTTAAATGATAATTATATATATATAAATACAAGAATAATTTTAAATAAGTATTTTATTTTCCAAAATCTCATTTTTCATAAATGTCGTATTCTAAACCTTTCGAGACCGAATGCTCCTTGCGGAGGTCTGAATCTCGCACTACTAAGCTCGAGGGTGCACGATAAACCGTACTATCCCTAACGAGTTCCCCAAAGGTGGGTTGTAGTGGCGCTTTGCAAAGATTTAATAAATACTAGTCATTTAGAAAAAAATGGTTTTATAAAGATGAGGTATTTATCTGTAAAAGGTGTAAATTCCCGTATTTTAGTTTCTAGGGTTTCCTAAGCCAACTAGCCTATTTCTAAAGGGTCTAAATGATAAGTCATTAGAAGCCTCAAATCGCCTCTTCACCGCCAATTGTGGCCAGGTAAGTACAAGTGAGGAGGGAGGGATCCGCTCACGAATCGTGAGGCGGGCCTTTTAAAGTTACCCAAGCTCACTTGCCTAGCCTAGACACCACAAAGTCAGTTTAGATAAACGATCGATGTCCATGACATATTGTATTTTCCTATTAAAAGATTTTGCTTTAAAATTGTAAACAACTTAGAACATTTAGAAAATGTTTATAAAGAAAATGGTATTTAAATGCAAAGTCTTGTATTATCGTATTTTAAGTTTTGATGATATCAATTAGGGTTGTAATTGCGTGTGTGTGGAGGTAGGTCATTACTTCGTGATCTACGTTAAGGTATAGCAATTGTTAAGGGTTAAATGTGATAACTAAATATTGTGGTATTTAAGTGAAAGAAATACGATATATGGAAACGTTATCATTTCATGTGAAAAACTTTATCCAAATTGATTTTTAAGTGATTAATAGTCAACATGAATATGTTTAAGCATTATGTAATTTGTGACAAGTGAGTTTTGATAGAAAACCGAATCGAAAATCGGTTTGTTCCGATTTCCGTCGGGTTTTAAAAAGTCGTATTTTTCTTAAAAGAAAAGAAAGATAGAAAGAGGGAGACTTACGGGTTTGGACAAGCTAGAGAGTGCTAGGAAGGTAGTGGGTTGTCGGGCGTCGAAACGTCGTGAAGGGTCCTAGTACGATCGCCGGAATTCGTCGTCGATTTCGGCAGCGCTTTGCCTTTCGCTCTTTTTCTAACGTACCGAGTTCTTTTGAAATTTCTAGAGAGTGGACTTAGGAATGTAGGGTGAGAAGGTAGAGGATAGGGGGGTTTATATAGGGTTAGGCTAGGGTTAGGGTTTTAATTAAAAAAAATATAAAAATATATAAAAATTCATTAAAAAATCATTAAATTTGGGAGTAAAAGAGGTTTATTGTGTATTTGATAACCGATCAAGGAATTTAGTGTATACAGGGAGGAAGACCAAGTCAACACGGAAAAATTCCGTGTTGACGACTCGGCCGTCCGGCTGAGTCCGGCCGGCGGCGCCGGCCCGAGTCGGGCCGAGTCGGGGTACCTATGGGTAGGGCTTCACCTGGGGGGATTTATGGTATATTTAATTTTTTATGTGCAGTATAAATTTTGTGAGTTATGACGGTTTGACTGTTGACTTTCCAAAAATTTAAAACAAAATAATTATAAAAATAATGTGGGGCAGGGGATTTGAACTCTGGTGGCTTGGTTCAGCAGTGCAAGGTATTACCAATGAGCTACAAGCACCTTCTTGTAATTATTGTGGTATTTAATTACTTAAACTGATAGCAGCAAGAATAAATACTCCTAGTATACATTAAATTTAAAGTAATTTCTTGTAAACTAAAAATGGAGTTATTACATTCTTGTAGCTTGTAATTAAAAACAAAATAATTACCTATATCTTGTGCTCATGCTAAAATACCCCTTTGTGGATTTTTGAAAAAAAAATATTTGAAAAATTTTGGTATAGAAAAATTAGGGTTGTTAGAGCAACGGATGATAACCCGAACGCAAATCAATCATAGAAAAATGTTTGGCACCTTGGAGCTGATCAAACAAATCGTCAATGCGAGATAAAGGATAGCTATTCGGCACCGTAACTCGGTTCAATTGACGATAATCAATACACAATCTCAAACTGCCGTCTTTCTTCTTGACGAACAGCACCGGAGCTCCCCAAGGAGAAACACTCGGACGCACAAGTCCCCTATCAAGCAACTCTTGCAATTGATCTTTAAGCTCTCTCAGCTCCGCCGGAGCCATCCGGTAAGGCGGTATAGAAATAGGCCCCGTGCCAGGAATCAGATCAATGCAAAACTCAATATCGCGCTCTGGCGGCAAACCAGGTAACTCATCGGGAAAAATGTTGGAAAACTCTCGCACGATAGGAACCCGGTCCAACGACCCTACTGTGGCCCCAATATCACAAATGAAAGCCAAAAACCCCCGACATCCCCTCCTCAAAAGCCGACTAGCGCAAAGGGCAGAAATCAAACTATGAGGGGCGGCACCACAGTCCCCCTGCACAACCCGAACAGACTCGCCCGGAAAACTGAAACTGGCCGTCTTCTTACGGCAGTCCACCGACGCATAACAAGCTGCCAACCAGTCCATGCGAAGGAGAACGTCGAAGTCCAACATATCTAGAAGGATTAAATCGACGGACGAATCTCTATCTCCAATCTGAACGGCACACGACCGAAACACATAACGCGCGACAAAAGAATCGCCAACAGGTGTAATCACAACATGCGGCTGATCTAGCAAGCACGACTCTCGGCCCAACCTCGGCATGAAGTGCGTAGATCCCGGATCAAACAAAACATGATCCTCAAAAGAACATACAGAAATAGTACCTGAAACCACTGCATTGGACGCCTGCGCATCCTGATGAGTCAAGGCAAACACCCGAGCCTACCCTCTACCGGCGACTGGCTGACCTTCGCCTATACCACCCCGCCCTCTCGGCACAAAACCACCACGACCCCGACCTCTCTGCACATGAGTATGATGCGGAGCAACAATAGGCATAAGGGGCAACGCCCTCTGCGGTGGAGAAGGTGGTAAGGTAACCTGCGGTACAGCTGCCTCACGCTCACGTGGCTCAGTACAATCTCGAACCCGATGACCCAAACTCCCACACCGGTAACATCCAGATGAAAACTGCTGACTCTCCTGGGGATAAGAGCTAAAAAGCTGACCTCGTCCCGAACCTCTATTACCCCCAGTATCTGAACGGGAACTGCCACGGCGTCTAAACGCCGGCCTCTGTGCTGATACACCCGTACGAACCCTCTTCGGTTCTGGAGAAACCGACGCCTCAGAAAGACGCTCCTCAACCAATAGGGCTGCGTCCACCGCTGCTGCATATGTGTCACAACGCTGAATGCTGATAGCGAGGAACAATTGGATAAGCAGGACTCGAATAAACCTCTTGACCCGCATCTCCTTCGTAGCTACCCAATACGGAGCATACACAGACAGCTCGGTAAACAACACATCATACTCGGCCACCGTCATACCCTGAGTCTGGCGTAACGACTCAAATCTGCGCGCTCGAGCATCCCTGACGCTCAGCAGAAGAAAACGTGTAAGAAACACTGTCACGAACTCAGCCCAGGTTATAGGAGGAAGACCTGCGGCTCTGCCCTTCTCTAAGGACTCACACCACTTCTGGGCCAGACCCTCCAGATGAAAACTCGCGAACTCTACCCATCTCGTGTCGGAGCATCTAAGCGAACGATATATCTTAGCCATCCGATCGATAAACGACTGGGGATCCTCAGCTGCATCGGTGCCAGTGAAAACCGGAGGCCTCAGCCTCATGAACTCCGATAACGATACGGTGATCACCTCCATAGCTGCAGGTACGATTGTCGGAACAGCAGGCACCAACACGGTCCCCGTAACAAGTGGAACAACCGCCTTCCCCTGCGCTCGAATGGCCTCAACTAACGACCCCATCATCTGGCGCAAATCCTACATACCAGCCCCTAGCATAGCCATATGGTTTGTCGAAGGTGGAACAATCTGCTCCTGCACAACGGGCGTACCGTCCTGGTCAGTCCTCATCTCAGACGAGTCAACTCTGAACTCGGCCCTCGCGGCCGCTCTCTGCGCCTTCGTAGTCTTCGGCGGCATAAAGGCTGGAAATGGAAACAGGATTCGATAAGGACACAGAAATCGAATCACAAGGATGCAAATAATCACGGAAGGAATTTCAAGCAATAAGTTCTAAGGTCGCTTAGGCAGAGCACCGTGTCGTAAGTATGCGGCGGAACATACACACGCTACGTCGCTCTGCTCAAGCTACCTACTCCATCATACCAAGGTCATGCTACACTCCGAAAAGTAAAACCTAGCACTCTGTTACCAACTTTGTCATGACCAAAATTAGGCACATGACCGGCACTTATACTACGTAACATCAACGGACGTAACTGTAAGTCCACGTTGCCCATCCCGGTGCTTGCGGGGAGGCGGAAACGTTATGAAAAATTTGATTTTTACAACACTAGGCAACATGGACTAACCAAAAGGAGGGATCTTTGCTAAACAAAACTAACAAACAAGCTAAAAGAGTTAGCTACTCGGTTAAGGGGTTATACCTAGGTCTTCAAGTCCTTCTCTTCTTGCTCCTTGGAGTGGAAAGAACGAGTTCTCCTTGTCGCCTTCTCTTGCCGAAGAAAGATCCACCCGAGGGCCTCTACCTTTGGCTCCAACCTCAAACTAGAAGTAACTAAGGTGCTTGGTGTGCTAAACCTAGAACCTTAGAAAGAGTAGAGAGTAATTTAGAATGTTTTATCTCAAGCTTAATGGTTCTCAACTCATGAGAGGGAGAGCTTTGAGAGAGAGGAAGAGGAGGAGAGAGAATGAGAATGATAGAATGAGAAGAATAATGCCAACCTTCTCACATATATGTGAATTATGATAAATAAATAATTAGCTAAAGATAATTGTGATGGTTAATCATGAAATGACCACTATCATTTCACATTAAATGCTTTTGCAAGGATCAAAGAGCATCTTTCATATGAAATGATGATGGTCAAATTGTCAACATAGGTCAACATGTCAACCATAGTCAAATGGTCAACAACCCTAACCATAACACAATTATAATTAACTAATATTAATAATCATATTTCACACATAAACATTAGGGTTAAGAAAAAGACAATGGTCATCAACCCTAATGAAAGTCCTCTGCCTCTGCCTCAGTCAACTGTGCATACACACCCGTATCCGTGTTCCGAGGAACACGAATACAATGAGATAAGACCAATCCTAAAACATATACTAAGATCTGGCTTAAACCAAAGCCCGCTAGTATAAGCTGTCCGGACACCAAACGTGCACAAGTGCGCGGATGTGAACGAACCCCGTCGCAAAACCATGCGACCTCTAATCATTTTGCCTAAAGGCGAATAACCCTCTGTGTGGGACTCTAAAGACTCGACACTACGCTGGCAGTGGGTTTAACTACAGACCGTAAGCGGCACTAGCTGTACGTAACGGTCCCCAGGTGGATGCCGATAAGAAGACTGACGAGTAAAACCCATCTGAACTCCTACTGAGCCTGAATGTGACAATCTCCGTACAGTCCGGTCTGTTCGTCTAAGAACATCGCATGGCGGGCCTAGGGAGGCGGTAAACGTCAGTCCCCTAATAGCGGTACAAGTCGTGTCGGAGTGTAGCCCAGAACACCATGAGATAACACTGGAAACCTACCAGTCTATCTCGCTTGCCCTGGCCAGGGACTTTGTGTAATGGCTCTCCTAGACACAGCGCGATATCAACCCCCAATACCAGGAGAGACGAATCCTGTCTAACCGTCACTTCCTCCAAGTGCTTCGGGACTGCACCTAAAAACTACCTGTTTGCATGACTCCTTTGAGCCGTGGTAGGGTAGTAATCAAAGAACAGTGGGAACACACTCGAGGCGAAGTGACAGTGTCAAGTCAACGGACTAAGCTGTACTCATGTCACCTGAGAACTGATAACTGACAATAGGTATAATACCAACCAACAGTTCCCGACGAGTCCTGTCCAGTGTACTCGTAACCTAACGAGCACCCGCATACTATCTCAAGTGCGACGTACTGACGGCTGTGGGACAAACCGTCTCCCAAGCTGGGATGAGAAGCGCATACACTAGTCTACTCCGGAGTATCGATGCCCTGTCTCGATAGTCCTACGACTAGGGACCTGCATAAGGATGTGCTTGTGAATTACCCAGCCCCCACGAGTGTGACTGCCATCACAACGCTGGTAATCAAGCAAAGATCTTAAGGCCTCTACTAATGTGTAAAGGCGATATGCTAAAAGAAACACATGCACACATTAAAGTAGAAACAAACCAAGTAGCATACTACTATTTTGAGCAAGATTTTCAATACAAGGTGAATATCCCAAGCTTCCATCAAGTAATATACAAACTAGTATGATACAATAATGGCCTCTAGGGCATATACACTAACAATCTCCCACTTGCACTAAGGCTATGTACTGGCGTATCGAAGACCTATCATCTCGATCAGCCGCTCGAATTGAGTCTGGGGTAAGGCCTTCGTGAATGGATCAGCAGTGTTATCTTCCATAGCAACTCTCCGAACCTCGATCTCCTGGCGACCCACGATCTCCCTGATCAGGTGATACCGCCTCAAGATGTGTCTGGACTTCTGATGGGACCTGGGTTCCTTCGCTAAAGCTATAGCCCCGTTGTTGTCGCAATACAGAGGTATTGGATCAACAATGGACGGAACCACCTGAAGTTCTGTCAAGAACTTCTTCATCCAGACGGCTTCTTTTGCGGCATCTGCAGCAGCGATATATTCCGCTTCCATCGTCGAGTCAGCAACGGTTTCCTGTTTGGACTCTTCCAACACACCGCCCCTCCATAGAGGATAAAGTCATAACCCGACATGGACTTGGAATCATCCTTGTCACTCTGGAAGCTGGAGTCAGCAAAGGCCTCGATCTGGAGGTCTTTTCCGCCATACACCAAGAACATCTCCTTAGTCCTTCTCAGGTACTTGAGAATGATCTTTACCGCTATCCAGTGTTTCTCCCCAGGGTTTGACTGATACCGACTTACCACACTCAGTGCATAAGCTACATCCGGTCTGGTACACAACATCGCATACATTATAGAGCCTACCGCAGAAGCGTAGGGTATAATAGACATGCGATCCCTTTCCAAATCAGTCTTGGGAGACATCTCTTTGGAGAGGGTGATCCCGTGACAAGCCGGTAAATTACCGCGCTTGGAATCTTCCATACCGAATCTTTTCAGTATGGTGTCAATGTACCTGGACTGTGAAAGTCCTAATATCCTCTTGGATCTGTCACGATAGATCCGGATCCCCAGAATGTAAGAGGCATTACCCAGGTCTTTCATGGAGAACCTGTGTGACAAGAACCCTTTGACAGATTGTAGCATAGGAATGCCATTTCCTATCAAGAGAATGTCATCCACGTATAAAACGAGGAATACTACAGTTCTTGCTACAAATCTACTATAGATGCATGGTTCATCTGGATTTTTGATAAAGCCAAATTCTTTGACCGTCTCATCAAAACAGATGTTCCAACTCCGCGATGCCTGCTTTAGTTCATAGATGGACTTAAGCAATTTGCACATCTTTCCGCTGCTCCCACTCTTAATGAAACCCTCTGGCTGGTCTATATAGACACACTCTAAATTTCCATTTAGAAAAGCGGTCTTTACGTCCATCTGCCAGATCTCATAATCGTGGAAGGCAGCAATGGCAAGAAGGATCCGAATGGATTTCAGCATAGCCACTGGAGAAAAAGTTTCGTTATAGTCCAAGCCAGGTCTTTGACGGAAACCCTTTGCAACAAGTCTAGTTTTATAGGTCTCAACCTGTCCATCTACACCAATCTTCCTTTTGAAGATCCACTTGCATCCTACGGGTTTTACCCCATCTGGAGCAACGTCCAACGTCCATACTTTGTTGGTGTACATGGACTCCATTTCGGTCCGCATTGCATCCAGCTATTTTACCGATTCGACGCTCTGAATGGCCTGCTGGAAGCTAGTCGTCTCATCACTATCAATGATGCAATCCTCTCTATCCCCGTCTATGAGAAAACCGTAGTATCTCTCGGGCGGATGAGACTGCCTACTACTTCTGCGGAGCGGCACAGGAATGTCCTGATCTTTCGAACCCTCTGGTTCTACTGAGCTTTCAGTAATATCTCATGGTTCTGGAATTTCTTCCAGTTCTATTGCGCTCTCACTTATCTGATTTTCCAAAAACTCAGTTTCCAAGAAGTGGGCATGACGAGAACAAAAACCTTCCGTTCCTCTTCGCAATAGAAGAAATATCCCTTGGAGTTCTTTGGATATCCCACAAACTTGCACCGTACTGAGCGTGCCTCGAGTTTGTCTGCATGCTGCTTTTTGACAAAAGCTGGACATCCCCATGTCTTAATGTGATTAAGATAGGGTCTCTTCCCACACCACATCTGATATGGTGTAGTAGGCACAGTCTTAGTTGGAACTCGGTTCAAAAGGTATGCAGCTGATTCTAGTGCATATCCCCAGAATGATCGCGGTAACTCAGCATTACTCATCATGGAACGTACCATATCCAATAGGGTGCGGTTCCGTCTCTCCAATACACCGTTATGTTGCGGAGTGTATGGAGGAGTAAGCTGAGAGAGAATTCTATTCTCTTTTAAGTAATCCAGGAACTCGGCACTCAAATATTCACCACCTCGATCAGATCTCAGTGTCTTGATACTTTTGCCTGTTTGTTTTTCTACTTCATTCTTATATTCCTGGAATTTTCCAAAGGCTTCGGATTTATGTTTCATTAAGAAGACATATCCGTACCTTGAAAAGTTATCCGTAAAAGTAATGAAGTAAGAATAACTGCTTCGTGCATGCGTAGACATTGGACCGCACACGTCGCTGTGTACGAGTCCCAAGAGCTCGCTCGCTCTTACTCCGTGTCCAGTGAACGGAGTCTTTGTCATCTTTCCTTTGAGACATGATTGACAAGTTGCATATGATTGATATTCGAACGAGTCCAAATATCCTTCTTTATGTAACTTCGTCAACCTTCTCTCATTGATGTGACCCAGTCTACAATGCCATAAGAAAGCCTGATTTGTTTCCGGAGACTTTCTTTTGTGTGTATTCTGGACATTGAAAATCTGTGGTTGGTTTAGTACGTATATACCATTGCATAATGTACCTGACCCAATCAGAACTTGATTAAGGTGAATGTTTACAACATTACTTATAAACGCAAATTCATAACCTTCTTTAGATATTAAAGATATATAAATGATATTACAAGTTGCATTGGGTACAAAAAAGCAATTACATAAAACCAAAACATGTCCATCTGACATTCCCAGGTGATAGTCCCCCATGGCCTCAGCATCTATGCTAGCTCCGTTTGCAACTTTGAGGGTCATGTCACCTGCCTTCAAAAATCTACGCTTTCTCAATGCCTGCAAAGAATTACAGATATGAGATCCTGATCCGGTATCCAATACCCAGGAAGTAGAGTTTATTGATAGAAAGTTTTCAATAACATACACACCTGAAGCTGAAGCCGCAACTTGCTTCAGATCCTGGGTTCTGGCCTTCCAAGCCCTGCAATCTTTTTTCCAGTGTCCACTCTTGTGACAGTAAAAGCATTCTTCTTTCCCCACAAGCTTTCCCGCTCCTTTGTTGCTTTTGCCTTTCCCTTCATATCCACTTTACTAACACCGCTCCTTGGTTTGGCGGGGGTTTTCTTCTTCTTTCCCTTGGCTTTCGCCTTGGACCTAGAAGAGGAAGATTCTCCTATAAACAAAGTGGATGTTTCCCTACCTTTTTGTAGGGTGCCCTCTGCACTCCTCAGCATGTTGAGGAGTTCTGATAGTTCAACTTCCTTTTCTTGCAAGTTGAAGTTCAGGATAAACTGGACGTAAGTGGAAGGAAGGGACTGGAGAATCAAGTCCGTATAGTGCTCATTCTCCAACGTGGTCCCAAGGTCCGCGAGCTCCTCTATGTAGCCAATCATCTTAAGCACGTGTTCCGCTACCGATGATCCGACGGCCAATCTCGCCGAAAACAGCTTTTTCGACACTTCGTATCTGGCGATACGAGATTGCTCTCCATACAGTTCTTTTGTATGGAGAAATATGGATTCGAGGTCCATATTCTCGTGCCTCCTCTGATGTTCATTGTCCATAGAGGCAAGCATGAGGCACTTGGCCTTCGTGCAGTCGATTTCCCAGGTCTTACGGATTTCCCTATCCGCGACGCTGGTTTTGGGACCTGGGACAGGGGGAGCTTTGGTGGTAAGGAGATACCCCAACTTGTCATAAGTGATTGCCATTTTGACATTCCTGAGCCAATCTTTGTAGTTTGGCCCTGTCAGTATGTTTTTATCTAGTAGTAACTTAAGTCCAGTCATGATGTTTGGTCGCTGCAATTAGGAGAGAGAGAAGAAATACTTTAGCATGATACTCTTGCAAGTTTAGAGTGGTTTTTAATTTGTCTAAACAGGATGGCTCCCACTGTCTCTCGAATCCCTCCTCAAACCATAAAGGAAGAATTAGTCGGGATCAATCTCACCGTACAATTCTTGCTTAACCGTTCAGCCAGGCCAGTGTCGGTACTTCGAGGGAGGTTTTCCAACGCTTTCGCGAAGTTCCTTAATTAAATAACCTCTTTTCCTTGTGGGCGTAGCCCCGCTAACACCTTTCTAGACACCTACTTGGTTTATAGCGTTGATCGTTAAGTGAGAAAGTTCCCGAGGAGTAGCATATACTCACAGTAGGATCGGGATCCAAATATCATCGCGTGATAAAACTGAAGGAATCCTACTAGAATCATCACACTCTAAATGGTATGCAGCGCTAGCAAGTTTCAGTTTCTTTTGAAACTCTCGATGTGGATTTTTGCCCCATGCTCTTATGACCTTGACTTTGGCCAACAAATCATAAGTCACATGTCAAGTTCTACCCGTCGTTCTCCAGGTTAATTTGAACCCACCCGCACATACCCTTGACTTTGGCCAACAAGGTAGAACGACTGTCCCAAACCAACACATCTATCTATGCTGCACATGAATACCCAATAGCTACTAATCACTATGCCTTGACTTTGGCCAACAAACATAGCTTGAATACTTATTGACTATCCATGTGAAACGACGGAGGGCTACGAATGGTTTTGGCAAAACCGTGAACGTAGTGAACTTGATATAATTGAAGGAACGAGATAGCTTTCAAAAAGGAGTGGTTCAAGCTCCGCATTTAAAATTTGGTTTTGAAAAGAATCGAGTGGTTTTGAAAGTGTTCCAACGACTTTTACTTGGTTTATTTTTCTTGCATTAATTTTAATGCGTCCCATCAATTAATCCTACCATTGCAGAAAACAACGAAAATATGACGTACGCTTATGCCATCCGCATTCGCCACGGGGTCCCGTCATCACCCGTTAGGTTACTTAACTAACGACAGAGCGGGGGCTGGACTAGCGCGGATGAAAAACATAAGCAACGCCTAAATAGATATCATATATATAGATATATACATTCATCACATGCAATGATAGCCATTCCCGATCACAGATAAACACATTGGATATACTGGGAATCCGCATTTCGTACGAGCCTGTAACGAAGGGCGGATTACACGGTCGCGATGAATAGCCAAAACCCCACCCTAGACCCCTACGGATGCGGCAAACTACCCGCCAAGTATCCGAAGTGAAGCAACCTCCCTCAACAACGTGAGTAGGCCACTCGGCACTTCGAGATACCCGGTAGTTTGTGCACCCCACCTTGGGTCTATCCTAGGAGCAAAAACAGTAAAAAGAAATTATACAATGACGGCTACAACCCCATCCCAGTTGTGCGGCCATATAAATAATATTACATCAAATTACATATTACATGAATTGAAAGAATAAGAAAACTCTCATCTCACAACCCCCCGGCTATTCATCCGCGACAATCCAACGAATTCATATACACAAACCATCAACATTACAGATCACAGATATGTACAACCCCCACTAATCGACGTATAGCGATTAGCAGACGTTCAATACATATATCACATCACATATATAACACATTAGCCAAAGTCTAAAGAAGTTCGATCAAAATACGGATTTGTGACCACCCCAAAAGCTAACTTGTTCTCTGGAAAATCTGGGCAGAAACAAACCATCCTAAAAATCCCAAAACAGCAACAGAAGAACACTGCAGGAAAAACGACCCACGGCCGAGTCAACTCGGCCGCGGATCCGCGGTGAGTTGGTCGACTCGCTGGTTCGTTTTTCTTGGGTGTTCTGTAAAAACCCTGAGCCGATTTTTAGTGTATGATTTATTATTTTTAAAGCAGAAATAAAAATCGGCAGAAACTTAGGGTTTTTGAAAAGTGTTTTGCGATTTTTTTCAATCGAAGTTCTAGATACTTTGCTAACTAGTTAGTTTGTGTTTAGCTAGGCTCTGATACCACTGTAAGTCCACGTTGCCCACCCAGGTGCTTGCGGGGAGGTGGAAACGTTATGAAAAATTCGATTTTTACAACACTAGGCAACATGGACTAACCAAAAGGAAGGATCTTTGCTAAACAAAACTAACAAACAAGCTAAAAGAGTTAGCTACTCGGTTAAGGGGTTATACCTAGGTCTTCAAGTCCTTCTCTTCTTGCTCCTTAGAGTGGAAAGAACGGGTTCTCTTTGTCGCCTTCTCTTGCCGAAGAAAGATCCACCCAAGGACCTCTACCTTTGGTTCCAACCTCAAACTAGAAGTAACTAAGGTGCTTGGTGTGCTAAACCTAGAACCTTAGAAAGAGTAGAGAGTAATTTAGAATGTTTTATCTCAAGCTTAATGGTTCTCAACTCATGAGAGGGAGAGCTTTGAGAGAGAGGAAGAGGAGGAGAGAGAATGAGAATGATAGAATGAGAAGAATAATGCCAACCTTCTCACATATATGTGAATTATGATAAATAAATAATTAGCTAAAGATAATTGTGATGGTTAATCATGAAATGACCACTATCATTTCACATTAAATGCTTTTGCAAGGATCAAAGAGCATCTTTCATATGAAATGATGATGGTCAAATTGTCAACATAGGTCAACATGTCAACCATAGTCAAATGGTCAACAACCCTAACCATAACACAATTATAATTAACTAATATTAATAATCATATTTCACACATAAACATTAGGGTTAAGAAAAAGACAATGGTCATCAACCCTAATGAAAGTCCTCTGCCTCTGCCTCAGTCAACTGTGCATACACACCCGTATCCATGTTCCGAGGAACACGAATACAATGAGATAAGACCAATACCAAAACATATATTAGGATCTGGTGTAAACCAAAGCCCGCTAGTATAAGCTGTCCGGACACCAAACGTGCACAAGTGTGCGGATGTGAACGAACCCCGTCGCAAAACCATACGACCTCTACTCATTTTGCCTAAAGGCGAATAACCCTCTGTGTGGGACTCTAAAGACTCGACACTACGCTGGCAGTGGGTTTAACTACAGACCGCAAGTGGCACTAGCTGTACGTAATGGTCCCCAGGTAGATGCCGATAAGAAGACTGACGAGTAAAACCCATCTGAACTCCTACTGAGCCTGAATGTGACAGTCTCCGTACAGTCTGGTCTGTTCGTCTAAGAACATCGCATGGCGGGCCTAGGGGGGCGGTAAACGTCAGTCCCCTAATAGCGGTACAAGTCATGTCGGAGTGTAGCCCAGAACACCCTGAGATAACACTGGAAACCTACCAGTCTATCTCGCTTGCCCTGGCCAGGGACTTTGTGTAATGGATCTCCTAGACACAGCGTGATATCAACCCCCAATACCGGGAGAGACGAATCCTGTCTAACCGTCACTGCCTCCAAGTGCTTCGGGACTGCACCCAAAAACTACCTGTTTGCACGACTCCTTTGAGCCATGGTAGGGTAGTAATCAAAGAACAGTGGGAACACACTCGAGGCGAAGTGACAGTGTCAAGTCAACGGACTAAGCTGTACTCATGTCACCTGGGAACTGATAACCGACGATAGGTATAATACCAACCAACAGTTCCCGACGAGTCTTGTCCAGTGTACTCGTAACCTAACGAGCACCCACATACTATCTCAAGTACGACGTACTGACGGCTGTGGGACAGACCGTCTCCCAAGATGGGATGAGAAGCGCATACGCTAGTATACTCCGGAGTATCGATGCCCTGTCTTGATAGTCCTACGACTAGGGACCTGCATAAGGATGTGCTTGTGGATTACCCAGCCCCCACGAGTGTGACTGCCATCACAACGCTGGTAATCAAGCAAAGATCCTAAGGGCTCTACTAATGTGTAAAGGCGACATGCTAAAAGAAACACATGCACACATTAAAGTAGAAACAAACCAAGTAGCATACTACCATTTTGAGCAAGATTGTCAATACAAGGTGAATATCCCAAGCTTCTATCAAGTAATATACAAACTAGTATGATACAGTAATGGCCTCTAGGGCATATACACTAACAGTAACGCAATTTAAGTAAGCCAAAAACCGCGCAATCTAAACCATTACTAGAAGGAAAAGATAGAACACATTTTAAAATCTCGATGCAAAGCTTTAAACCTAAGTTTGTTTTCATAAAAATTTCGGCAGCACCTCCTTTGTAAACGCTAGCCCCAAAACGGGTACAAACATAAGATAAAAGTAAAGCATCCCCAAACGGGAGCAAATCTCGCTCAACGGAGGAAACAATCACCACAACATATATACGACGCCGTAGCGAAGAAATGAGATAATCCACATATATAAAAGGCCTTGTTGACCGATGATGTTCTCTCCCTTCTTACTTTGAATAGTTGGTTTTAACTTTTGGTCTTTGTAAAGCCTTGTTGTCCGATGATGTTCTCTCCCCTCTTACTTTGAATTTCAATGCTGAATAGTGGAAACACTGTTTTACTTAAGTTTTGGGAGAGGACAGTTTTTTAAGTATAATTCTTTTCAAAAAAAAATGTGCACAGTTGTGTGCCAAGAACAAGTTTAGGGGTGGAGTGCATTGTTGACTAACTTTTGTCCCCTATTTTTTTCACCACCCTCTCAATCTTTTCTCCTATGTTTCCGGGTTTTCGAGCTGATATGATGACAGCAGTGTGGACATTGCTGCAAACAAGTTTGGGGGGAAGGTTTGCATGTATCCATGCATCATATGTAAATTTTGCACTGCATTAAAAAAAAATCTTTTAGTTTTTAGGTCTTTTTCATCTTTCTTTCTTTTTCATTTTATTATAAATTTTTGTAGTTTCTTTCTTTTTTACTTTTTAGGATTTCTTTTGAATAAAAAATTTTAGAAGATTTTGAAAATGAAAACTAGAAAGTGAAAAATTATATATGAAATAGAGGAAGAGATTTAAGAAAAGCAAGAAAATTAGATATTTTGGAATAAAGCTAGTAATAAATGGTCATGAACTATTGTCCCAAGGGTTGCGTGAGATGAATGAGTCACTAATCTGCGGATAGAAATAAATCTGAAAATAGTCCTTTTTCTTAAGTCCAACTTCTGAACGTTGATATCCTACTATATGCACTTGCACACATCTTGAAGTTTGGGATTGTAGAAGATACCTGGAAATACTCTTTCCTGAAATGCCTTAGTATGAAGGACAAAATATAAACATCATCAAAAGATAAATGACATGAAAAAGAAAAAAAACCCATAAAAAATGAACACTGGTTTTGTAATTACTTAGGATAGCATAAAAAAAATATCAAGGGTGTTTTATCATTTAGTGCCTTAGACCAACAGGTTTGGGGGTCATTGCTGAGCCCGAGGTGTTGCAAGATTAAGGATATTGCTAATTACACCTTAATAAGTGAGCACATTCGTTAATCGGTTGGTTAGTACCTTAAGAAGCATTAACGGTCGCATGAAAAATGTGTGAGCAAATCCATCCAAACATTCACCGACTAAAAAGTACTAGGATATTAAGGGCAAGGGTACTATAGCTTGAATTGAATTCTCCGAGTGTAGGGATAACTTTACACATACGGTAGGAATATATGATCGATGTTTGGAGGATAGGTAGGGAGGATGACTAGGACAATATTTTATTGAGGGAGGATGTGATCTCCGGCGTTGATCAAGGCTATTAAGATAGGGTTCAAGAAAACTGAAAAGCTAGTGTAGTTCAAAACTCTTATGTTTCAAGTTTTTTTCGTTTATATTTCTTTTCTCTATATGTAGTTTTTGCTTTCTTATTTTATTTTTCTTTATTTTCTTCAATTTTGGAATTTTGTGGGTAGTATTCGCTGAAAACCCCCAGGAGACAACACTCCTCCTACTAGGGACACCTAAAAGTTTAAAAGCTTGTTGCACATGCTAAGTGCAATCGTGATACCTATGAAAGTGAGCTAAGTTTTATTTTTCTTTAAAGTAAAACAGTTTTCTTGAGACGACCAAAAGATAAGTTTGGAGGTATTTGATCAGTCATATGTATCGTATATTTTTACTATCATTTCTTCTATTTTTATTCATTAATAAATGGTGTTATTTATAATTTGAGAACATATGTTGGTTTATGTGGAAAAAGATATTGTCATATGTTTCTTAACTTATAAGTAATATAATTGGGAGTATTATGTTGTATATCTTATTCAAATAAAAATCCATTTGATTCTTAATCTTTAAGTAAAATAATTGCAACTATATATATTTTTAAATAATTATTTATATGTTTCTTAAACATTAAGTAATTTGATTGTGAGAAAAATTGGTTGGAATATTTTCCCAAATGAAATAAATGCTACTAATAATTTGATTTAAGATATTGTGCATGTTTAATGGTAGCAAATTAGTTCAAGACCGCAAATAGGATTTAAGAGATCAAATCAAATCAAATTTAACAAATCAAGCTGCCAAGTTTAGGAGCAAACTGGAGATCCATGCAACTGCAGAGATACGAGAATATTTGCAAGAAATTATCGTTTAAGAAATCTCCAAAAATCAAGACAAGAAAGCAGAAAAAACCTGGAGAATCAATTTCAAAAGATTTAGTGGAATTCTATTAGAATTAGGATTGAAGATTGATTGGAAAAAATAGTATTCTCTTATATCTTTTATTACTTGATCTCTAAACTTACTAGCCCTATATAAAGAGATGTAATTTTAGGGGTGGAGGTATCTATCTCATTGCAATTTAAAGGAAGATCATCTAGGGTTTAATGTTACATTTTCTTTTAACAATTTAAATTTTGTAATTCAAGTTCATATTAATAAAAGATAGAGTTCTTTTAATTTCATGTCTTTACTTTCCGCATTACTTTTCGCACTTTAATTCTGCAATTACTTTTTCGCAATTACTTTTTTGCTTTTACTTTAATTAGTTAGATGATAATTTTCTTTTGGTTTTCTTCCTCCTTTCTTCAATGAATTTTAAGGCAATGATGCTCAAAATTGTTCTTTGCATTTTGTGAAGACTCTGGTAGTTAGCTTCTAAAAACAAAATCTTTCTATTTTCTTTTTCTTTTTACCATTCTTCTTTAATCACGTTTTCCTAATAAGTGAGTAATTTCCTTACTTGTTAGGACTTTGAGAAGTAGGTGGTTTATTCGATGGAAATTTACCTTCAATTCTCTTTATTATTTTTAATTATTTATAAACTTTAATCAAAGAGAATCTTAACCCTCTTATTTAAACACACTCTCAATTCATGAAAGTTGCGTCGTTGATTTGAGTTTAGTTAAGATTGATTTAATTGAAGGCTTTAGCGTAATAACGATCAATAGGGGGATAAGGGTAAATAGAGAGAATCTTTAGTACCCCTCTTAGCACCTTAATCCACATTCATCATTATTCCTCTAGTATTAATTAATTAAAAAGATAAAAAGAATATTTTTATAATAAACCCATCTTTTAAACTACCCAATCGGAAAAACCCTACATGACATTTTCTTATAAAGTTTTCAAATATCTTTAGTATAAAATGACAAAAATCCAACATTTCTTCTATTATCTCGTCTAAAACAAGATAAGTAATTTACCATCTTCTTATGGACGATCTGTTCTCACTATCGGCTAGCTATTTGCGACACCGTTATTGATTGCAGTATTTAGGACACTTTAAACTCAATTTTTCACAACAATCACCACTCGAGAGTGCTTCCAAGCTTAAAGGTTCTGCCAAACAATGAAGGAATCAAACAAATCAAATCAACGTCCTACCTGGCACTGCTTCCAAGCACAAAAAGTCTTGCGGAAAGGACAAGAAACTCTAAAACAAATAAAATCCCGACACCGCAAGAAGCGGAGCACATCAACTTCAACCCTGATACCGCAAGAAGCGGAGCAAGTCAAATCAAGCTTCGACCATCCAAGTCACAAAACTAGCAGCATTGACCGTCCATGTTGCTAAAATGGCAGCATCGACCATCCAAGTCGCAACTGGCAGTATCGACCGTCCACATCGCTAAAAGGGTAGCATCGACCGTCCAGGTCTCAAAACCGGCAGCATCGACCGTCCAAGTTGCAAAACTGGAAACATTTACCGTCCAAGTTGCAAAACTGGAAACATTGACCGTCTATGTCGCTAAAAGGGCAGTATCGGCCGTCTAAGTCGCAAAAAACGGGCAGAATCGACTGTCCACATCGCTAAAAGGGCCGCATCGACCATCCATGTCGCTAAAAGGGCAATATCGACAATCTACGTCAAAAAAGGGAACCAAGTCAAAGTGTCGACCGTCCATGTTGCAAAAAGGGCAGCATCGACCGTCTACGTCGCAAAAATGGTAGCATCAACCGTTTAAGTCGCAAAAAGGGAAGCATCGACTGTCCACGTCGTTAAAAGGGCAGCATCAACTGTCCACGTCAGAAAAGGGCAATATGGACCGTCCACGTTGCTAAATGGCAGCATCGATCGTTTACGTCGCAAAAAGGGCAGCATCGACCATCCAGATCGCATAAACCTGGCAGCAACGACCGTCCAGGTCGCAAAACTGGCAGCATCGTCCGTCCAATTTGCAAAACTGGCAGTATCGACCGTCCACGTCGCTAAAAGGGCAATACTGACCAAGTCGCAAAAAACTGGCAGCATCGACTGTCCACATCGCTAAAAGGGCAGTATCGATCGTCCACGTCGTTAAATGGGCAACATTGACCATTCACGTCGTAAAAAGGGAACCAAGTCAAAGTATTGACCGTCCGCGTCGCAAAAAGAGCAGTATCGATCGTCAGAGTCACAAAACCGGTAGAATCGACCGTCCATGTCGCTAAAAGGGTAGCATCGACCATCCAAGTCGCAAAAAACTGGCACCATCGACCGTCCACGTCGCAAAAAGGGCAGTATCAACCGTACACGTCTCTAAAAGGACAGCATCGACCGTCCAGGTCGCAAAACTGGCAGCATCGACTGTCCAAGTCACAAAACTTGCAGTATTGACTGTCTACGTCGTTAAAAGGGCAGTATCGACCGTCCAAGTCGCAAAAAACTGGCAGCATTGACCTTCCACGTCGCAAAAAAGGCAATATTGACCGTCCACGTCGCTAAAAGGGCACATCGACCATCCACGTCACAAGAAGGGAACCAAGTCAAAGTATCGATCGTCCACATCGCAAAAAGGGCATCATCGGCCATCCACGTCGCAAAACTGGAAGCATTGACCGTCCAAGTCGCAAAAAGGGCCGCATCGACCGTCCACGTTGTTAAAAGGGCAGCATCGACCGTCCACGTCGCTAAAAGGGAAACATCGACTGTTCAGGTTGCAAAACTGGCAGCATCGACTGTCCACGTCGCTAAAAGGGCTGCATTGACTGTCCATGTCTCTAAAAGGGCAGTATCAACCGTCTAAGTGACAAAAACTGGCAGCATGGACCATCCACATCGTAAAAAGGGTAGTATTGACCGTCCACATCGCTAAAAGGGCAATATCGACCATCTACGTTGTAAAAAGGGAACCAACTCAAAGCATCAACCATCCACGTTGCTAAACTGGCAGCATCGACCGTCCACATCGCAAAAAGGGCAGCATCGACCGTCTACGTCGCTAAAAGGGCAACATCGACCGTCCATGTTGCAAAAATGGCAGTATCAACCATTTATGTTGCAAAAATGGCAGTATCGACCGTCCATGCCACTAAAAGGGCAGCATCGACCGTCCAAGTCGCAAAAAACTGGCAGTATCGACCGTCCACATTGCTAAAATGGCAGCATGGAACGTCCTGGTCGCAAAACTGGCAGTATCGACTGTCCACATCGCTAAAAGGGCAGTATCGACCGTCTAAGTCGCAAAAAACTGGCAGTATCGACCGTCCACGTTGCAAAAAGGGCAGCATCGACTGTCCACATCGCTAAAAGGGCTGTATTGACCATCTACGTCATAAAAAGGGAACCAAGTCAAAGTATCGACCGTCCACGTCGCAAAAAGGGCAGTATCGACCATCCACGTCGCTAAAAGGGCAACATGTTAGTCTATCGGTGCATGGGTCGTGACGGTCATGAGGCTAGTGGAAGCGGCAACAAAATTTTTAAAGAGACGCATGCACCAATTAACTTCCCAATATCAACATTCAATCCAAATTGCATAAGAAACATGAAAACAAAGAGAGCATGTGGAGGGACTACAACCTTTGCAGCATTTTCATATGCCTCAATGGAGAATCCGGACTCATGCTAGACTCTGCAAGCTTCCAGAAGCGTCCCTACGCCGACTGCCTCACCGTAGATAATCCGCGGTGAAAGCGACATGCCCGTTTCCCCATCTCCGTCACTGAGCGGAGAAAATCTGTCTAGAGGCTTGCTACGCGTAGAAGAGGTCGATGTGGTTAATGGGTACTCTCCGGATTTTTGATTATCCCTCTTTAGCAAAATTTGCCATTGGAGTAGTGAGCAAGGAGCTCAAGGAAGAGGAGGAAGAAGATAATATCTTTTTCTAAATGAAAAATGAATTATCTCCTCATCCTCTCTCTTTCTCTCTCTTTCTTTAATATGTGTTAGCAATAACATGAGTGGGACCCACTCAACACATGCTAGCATATGTCATCATGTGTGTGTGTGTGTGTGTGTGTGTGTGTGTAGAAAGAAAGAAAGAAAGAGATAAAAAGAATATATGTATCATAATACATATACTAAATATATGTAACGACTCTGAAATTTCTGTACAAATGTAACTTGTTCAATGTATAGAAAGGGTATTTCAGCCTGATTAGGAGTTATAAGTTAATTTTGTTCAATAAAAACAAGAAGCAACTTGTAGCTCACTGGTTAAGACTCTATACTGCTGTACCATAAGCTGTGTGTTCGATTCCCATCAGTCCTAATTATTTTTATAATTTTTTCTTTTTAAATTTTCGGAAGCCCAAGAGTTGCACGTGTAATACACGGAGAATCGAAAAGTTTCAGAAAAATTAAACGGGATAAATGAGAAGTTAACACAGAATATAACATATGGCACAAGCCTTAAGCCTCAAACCACGTGGCGACGATCCAACCGCCGGGTTTTCCCCCCTGGCCGCTAACGGCGGTCGAGATGCCCCCATCTGCCTCCATTCTTTACCTGTGCACCCCGTCAGCTCCCCTCTACTCCACTTTATTGTTTGATTTATCTGAAATTAACCTGAGACTCTTCAATACCCCATTAATTCTTTTTTAAATTCTTTTAAATCAATTCTTCAATTCACACACCTTCATTTCATCCCCATAAATACCACACCAACCCCTAGCGCTCCTATATTATGAAAATTTCTCAAAAATTATCTAAGTTCAAGAAGGGTTAAGGCTAGTCAAGTGGAGTTAGCGATCAAGTCCATTCCGTTGAAGACCGGAGCCTTTCCTAACGATACCACGATTCGCGAAGGCTTTCCTCTCTCTCTTTTCCTCTCCTATCAACGCTATAAAATCGTAAGTCCCTTCCTTTCTCTTTCATTTCATCTCAAAATAATTTCTAAAACAATATCGACAAAGTGGAGTTAACTCGTTATCTTTTCCTTTAAATAGCTTTTGTCACCTTTGCGATGATTAATATTTCATTCTAAATCTCTAATATCACCTTAACATATTATACACATTTATACCTTTTCATGTAATTAAAATTTCATGTGAAATAACCACATAAATCGAACAATTTCATATAAATACCATGAACTTTAAAAGTACCCTTTTACCGATGGCTAGAATATATACCTATAGAAATTCATGGGGTAACGACCAATCTCATCACATACATTATGGTTTCCTAGCACGAAGTTTTAGATGTATGTTTAATTTAAAGAATACGGTTTATAATAAAATACCATTGTTTTTACAAATAAATATTTTTAATCGATATTTTTAAGACCTTTGCAATTGCACCTTTACAACCTTTTTAGGGGAACCCATCTACGGATGGTGCGCGTTATCGCACGTCCATAGGATAGTAGAGTGAGATACAGAACTCCTCACGGAGAATTCGGTCTCAAAAGGGAATAAAAATACGATTTAAAAGAATACGACTTTTTAAAACAAATTAAACTTTGGAAAATTATATAAAATTATAAATCCATATTTTCAATAAAAACAAATTTTGAAAGTTATATTTTAAAATTGAAAGATTAAAATTTTAATAAAATACCACCAAGTTTCTAAAGTATAGTTTTCATAAAAATACCATAAACTTTAAAAAGCTATGTTTATCACTAAAAGACCATTGAAACTAAAATACACTGTTATAAAAACTCTTAATATCATAAATCACCATCGAGATTTATTTTTAAACAACTTTAAAATATTTTTCATAAAACCCCCTCGAGAAATGCAAACAATGTAAATAACAAGAATAAATCTTTAAGGACCCTAGATTAATATAAGTTTAAGCGGAATCATTTCTTTTGAGCCTCAGAGAGCCGGAGAAAGTAAATGCTTGCCTATTCAGGTTAAACAACACTGCAAATTAACGGAGTCATCAATGGCAATTGTCTTAGAAAAATACATAAATCCTGCCGTTCATATGCAGCAGTTGTCTGATTACTCCCGAACTTAAGAATTTCAGCAGTTAAATCCATTCACAAGAAATGACCATAACCTAAATACAATCTCGAACCAGAGTCCACACTCAAATCCAAACTTGAACACTTGATCTTGAACTTGAATATCCAAACTGGAACTTGAATACTTGACTTGACTTGACCAAACCATGAATATAACTTGACATGACTATGTAACGATTCTAAAATTCCTGTACATAAATTTCTTGTTATTGTACAGAAAAAGGTATTACAGCCTGTGTAAGAGTTATAAGTTAAATTTGTTTAATAAAAGTAAGAAATAACTTGTAGCTGACTGGTAAAGCCTCTACACTGCTATGACGTATCCTGTGTGTTCAATTCCCATCAGACCTAATTATTTTAAAGATTTTTTCTTTTTAATTTTTCGGAAGCCCAAGAGTTGCACGTGCAATTCACAAAGAAACAAAAAGTTTCAGAAAAATCAAATATGCGCAAATACGAGTAAACACCCAACTTGACACGTGGCACAAATTGTAATAACTCCAATTCTTGTGTACAAAAAATTGATTGAAAGTTAATGTATACTAGGGGTATTTACATTTCCTGTGAGTACTATAAATATTTAATTTACTTTTGAACAGTAAGAAAGCACTTGTAGCTCATTGGTAAAGTCTTGCACTACTGTTACAAAGCACCAGAGTTCAAATCCCATCAGCCACATTATTTTTTTTATTAGTTTTCTTTTAATCATTTTTAGAAGCCCAAGAGTCTACACGTGCATAACTCGTAAAAACCAAGAATCACACATAAAACAAACGGGTCCACGAGTCAAGACAAAACACCAGGGGACACGTGGCAACCTGACTCGGCCCGACTCGGCCAACTCGGGCCGGTGACTCGGGTGAATCGGCCGCCGCCGCCGGCCCGAGTCTGCCCGATCCCAAATTTTCTTGAACTCCCAGAGACTTTTGGCCTACCCCACTCCCCCTGCACTATTTAAAATCTCTAAAATTAAACAGAGAATTAAAACACCCTTTTTAATTTTTTAAATGCAAAATTAAATACAATTTTTATCACACCCTTTCATCTATCCTAAACCCTAATTTTTCCTATAAATACAACACCTAAAATAACCCCTCCTCACTTCTAAATCTCTGTCCGAACTCTCAAGAAAATTCCATAGACTTTTTGTGTGCAAGTGGAGTTAGCAAAGAGCGAAGCTCCGGCGAACTTCCGACGACAATTCAAGGAGATTCCGGCGACGAAACGACGCACCGGTCCTCCCACTTCATCCTTTTCCTCTCCTCTACCCTACAATATAGTAAGTCCTTTTTCCTCCTTCTCTTTACTATTCTAAAAATTTAGAAATCTAAAACCCGACGGAAGTGGAGTTAATCCGACTTCCGATTTGGGTTTTCCTTAAAAATCATATTTTTCTTAAAAACAATAATACCAAACCATCACATCATGATAATTAAACATTAACAAAATATATTGACAAGTTTCATATCAAAATAATTTATATTTCAATTTTTATAGCACTTTTACAGAAAAATACCATATAGTTTAGTTTCGACATAAAATATCATTACCCCTTACTATACCTTTAGATAGTTCACGAGGTAATGACCTATCTCCTCACAACACTCATATGTAACATAGCACGATGATCTTTGGGAACATATTTTTGGGAAAATACGATTTTACACAAAACTATCTCAAACTTATAAAAAACTTTTTCTACAAGATGTGTATTTTTAATAAATCTTTGCAAATGCGCCGCTACAACCCATTTCGGAGAACCCGTTCAGGATGGTGCGGATTATCGCACATCCTCGTGCTTAGTAGTGCAAGATGTAGACCTCCGCAAGGAGCATACGATCTCGAAAGATTTAAAAAATACAATTTTCTTTAGAAAAATGTGATTTCTATTATAAATAAAACTTATATTTTTAATAAATAAATATATATGTAATTAATATCAAAATATCTATTTTTAATATTTATAATATTTCACATTTTCAAAATTCAAGAAAAACATTCCATTTACAAGAAAATACCATATAAATTCCAATATTACAAATAAATACCATATATTATGAAAAATATGTTTTATTCACTAGAAATGTCACAATGATAAAATATACATCAATTAAAACTTTAAAAGCGATAATAAAATACTTGAGGTGTATTTTGAAAATTATACAAAATTATTTTTACATAAAACCCCCTCAAGTTATATTAAATTACAATAAGAACCCTAGTAAACATAGGTTTAAGCGGGACCGGTCTCTTGAGCCTCAGGGAGCCGGAGATATGGGTGGTTGCCTATTTAAGGTAGACAACTTAACAAACGGTGTTATCAATACGGTAATCGTCTTTGAAAAAGACACAAATCCTGCCGTCCATGTGCAGCGGTTACCGATAACACTAAAACCTAATTCAGGATTCAATTTCTTTTCTAATTGTCTGACTCAGACTGAGTCTTAATACAATCAATCTGACTTGAATGAGATTCAAGTATATATAACAATTCAACATGAATCCATGAATCCATATAATCAATCTGTTCAATCTATTCAATCTGTATTGACTGAACCAAACCATGGATATGCATCCATCTACATGATTCTCCAGTTACATCCATTTACTAATATCATGGTTTGTCACGACCAGAAATTTGGTACGTGACAGCACTTAAACCACGTAACGTCTACAGGCGTAACGCAATTCAAGTAAGCCGAAAACCCAGAAATCTAAACCATCAAAAGTAGTAAGTGATAACAACATTGTTAAAACCTTTGGGAATCTCAAGTAAAATTTCTTTAAAGTCCAATTTACTTTCTTTAAAAATTTTGGCAGCAACTCCTTTGTAAAAACTAGCCCCAAAACGGGTACAAACATAAGATATAAGTATAGCATCCCCAAACGGGAGCAAATCTCGCCCAAAGGAGGAAACAACCACCACAAGAAGATATACGACGCCGTAGCGAAGAAATAGATGATATAAGTAAAAACAGCATAAAAGACATCCAGAGTCACAAAATAATATACAATATCGTCCTCACATCTCGTCTCTAAATAATACATGAAAGTAGTAGATGGAGAGTACTAGATACAATAAGATATACAATGAGCATCATCGGATAACCACAAAAACCACTGTTTACCCCAATCAGAGCAAAGCTCTGCTCAAATTCCAAGACGGGAGATGAAGCAACGCTTCTGATTCCCCCAATCAGAGCAAAGCTCTACTTTGAAAATTTAAATTTTAATAATAAATGAAGCGACGCCTCGGATCCCCCGCGCTGCGCGCAGAGCGCCACGTGTCAAAATCAGGCACGCCAGCGCAGAGAGCGCAACGCCCAAGGAAGCGCGCCCAATCAGAGCAAGGCTCTATTTAAAACAAAGTTAAAGGAAGCAACTCTTCAGTTGCGCAAGCGCTGCGCTGCCCGACACGTGTCAGCGCAGTTGCACAAGCGCAGTTGCGCAAGCGCTGCGCTGCGCGACACGTGTCAGCGCAGTTGCACTGCGCAGTGCGTTGCGCGACACGTGTCAGCGCAGTTGTGCAAGCGGAGTTGCGCTGAGCTCTGAGCTGCGCGACACGTGTCAACGCAGTTGCGCTGCGCTCTGCGCTGCGCGACACGTGGCAGCGCAGTTGCGCTGCGCTCTGCGCTGCGCGACACGTGGCAGCGCAGTTGCGCTGCGCGACACGTGTCAAGCGCTGGTGCGCCTGCGCCAAACAGAATTAAATTCCAGTAAGATCTTTCTGTTCTTGTTAAAACAAGAAAATTTTCTTCTGTAAAACAGAAGCTCTTGGATCAAAGATCCAACGGTGGGGAGAATTCCCCAAATCACTCAGAGAATGATCTCTTTAACAAATTTAACAAATTAATGGGCACTATATAAAGGCCCCTAGACCCCAATTCAAAAATCATAAACATCAAGATCAAAAACAACAGCACAGAGAATAAAGAGAACTCTGAAGAATTTTGAGAAAAACTCAAGAAGAGAAAAAAGGTAAAAACCTTTATAAAAAAAAAGAAGAATTTCTTCTGAATAGATCATTGATCTAAGAACAAGATCAATGATCTTCAATAAAAAATAAATAATAACAGTGCCTTGCACCTTTTTATGAACCATTGGTTCTAGAATCTTAAAGATTCTTTTCTTGAATCCAAAATTGGATCAAGTTATTGAAACAGTGCCTTGCACTTGCAAAAACTACACTGTTGCGCTCCTGGGTTGGCGCAAGCCACCAGAGAGCGCCACGTGTCAGCACCATAACAACTTGCGCTATGCGCTTTTAAAATAGAGCACTGCTCTTTTAAATTGGTACAACTCATCATAGTGCGCCACGTGTCAGCAGCGCAACGGCGCAGCGCACTGGCGCATCGCACTGCGCTTGCGCTCACCAGAGCGTGACACGTGTCACTTCCACATGTGCTTGCGCTCAATAATTGGCGCAAAGCGTCTGACAAGCCACTGTCAGATAATTAATGCACTGCATTATTTACAGAAGGGCCAAGCCCAATTAAAAAGGCTTAACAGGCCAAATTAAATGCAATGCATTATTTTAAAGAAGGGCAGAGCCCAAATAAAAACAGATGTTGTGCATCATAAATAAAGGGACAAAGCCCAAATCAAAATGGCTTAGCAGGCCAAAAGAAAATGCAGTGCATTATTAAACAGGGGCAAAGCCCTAGCATAGGCCTAATAGGCCAAAGATAAAAAAACGTTAAAGATTCTCAACTGGGTTTAGCCCAATCATGGCCGTAAGTCCTCAAATTAAATTGACTGAGCAAGACTGCTCTCTTAAATCAATTTACATCCGGTTCAAGGGTACATCTCCGAACTCCTCTGACACCTATCGTTGTAATCCTTCAACGACGTCAGAGAGGTGACGGGTCCCGACAACCACACATCGATACGGACTGTGGGGTCCATAAACCAATGGACTTATGTGTCCTTAAACTAATGGACTAATGCATCCTTAAACACATCCATACGGACTGTGGGGTCCTTAAACTCATGGACTTATGCGTTCTTAAACCAAGATACGGACTGTGGGGTCCTTAAACCCACGGACTTATGCGTCCTTAAACTAATGGACTAATGCGTCCTTAAACACAACCATACGGACGGTGGAGTCCTTAAACCCATGGACTTATGTGTCCTTAAACTAATATCCGTCCCTAAAACGGGAACGCTGGACCACCATGTCCCTAAACTGGTAATGGACCGCAATGTCCTTAAACTACCTATGGACCACTACGTCCCTAAACTGGAACAATAGAGCCTCTAAACGCTCTTTTGTCAGATCTAAACGATCCCATTTAAGTTGATCTTAGCCTCAAATCTGGCTAACGTATCCTTAAACATTCAATCGGACTACATATTCCCTATTCAACTTTGGTTCAAGGGTACATCTCCGAACTCCTCTGACACCTGTCGTTGTAATCCTTCAACGTCGTCAGAGAGGTGACGGGTCCCGACGGCCATATATTAAATGGACCACCACGTCCCTAAACTGGAACATTAGAGCCCCTAAATGCTCTTCCGTTAAGTTGATCTTAGTCTCAAACAGGACTAACGTATCCTTAACGAACGTTTAAGTTGATCTTAGCCTTAATATGGCTAATGTATCCTTAAACTAAAACACCAAACCCAAATCTAAGTAAATACAGATTTGGACTAATCCACATCCTACGGGCGACGGCATAACTTAGTCTCCGTATACAATCCATGGGCATCCACAAACAAACAAACACACACGACACGAAGTGAAATTTTTGGAGAAGGAGAAAGTTGTTACCGCGATGCAGTAGCGTAATTAACTGCAGGGGCTTGCGCCTGCAGGGAAGAGCGTCCCCACAATCAAAAACCCGTCAAACGAGGAGGAATCTGACGAAGTCTGCTACATCGGCCGCATCCGTCTAAACCTCCGATACACGGTGCCATAAATCAACTTGGTATCTTTGGAGAGGTAGACGGATAAAACCAATTAGCATCTGCCCCGAATCTCAGGCAAGACGTCCCATGTCTTGGCCGCCGTTCGGAAGGGAACAGATTCTGGCACGCCCGGTGGGACCTTTTCCTCTTTCCACTCCACACTTCGTGTGTCGTTTTCGCGAACGAATCACGGTTTGTTAATGGTTGCCTTTGGGTTTTAAATTACTAAGATTTGTTCTTTTGCCTTGCGCAGAAATCAAGCATCAATGGCATCCAACTGCTCGAGCTACTCAAAGTGCCAATGCAACCGACACTCCGCCTCGCCTGGAGGTGTAGCCTATGGGCCTCAAGCGACCTCCATCCTTGCCATGCCGGTAGAACAGGTGACCCTGGCCACCACCAGCCTGTTTTTCGGGACCATGATCCCGCTTGCAAGCTTCACCATTCCAATGCCCACACCGGAAGCGCACAAGAAGTCGGTTTTCGATCGGCTCACTGCTACAACGGCCCCTTTCAATGGGTCGTCCAATATCAAGCCGGCAGCCTTTGTCTTTGCCAGGCTGGGCCAAAACTCTGATGGGCCCGCCAAGAAGCCCCTGAACCCTGAAATGGCCGTCTAAAGGAAGACAACCACCTCTGCTCCTGAAGTCGTCAAGGCGGCTTCTCCTGTTAAAGAGTCGGTCTTTTCAAGGCTGACTATTCCGACTCCTGCTCCTGCTCGAGGGTCTGTCTTTGATAGATTGAACATCGCCACTCAAAGGACAACGTCAGTCTTTAAGAGGCTGGCACTGGCAACGCCTCATCTGGACAGGGGTAAAACGAAGCTGTCCCTATCGCCGAGCCAGTCCCAACAGCTCATCATGCTCGACGTCGCCATTGGCGCCGAGTAAGGAAGGCCGGGGGCAACTCCTCCTCAGGGCTAACTCCACTTGCTCCAGTGGTGGAAGTTAGTGCTGTTGTTCCAACTGGGAACAGCTTTGAACCGCTAAGGAGGGTACGCAAGAACTCTCCGACTGCCACGCTAAAAAGATCTCCTCTACCTGCGGAGAGGGTTACAGAAACTAAGATGGAGCAGCCCCCTCAACGTCTGTCCTCCAAAATTTACAAGGTCTGGCGGAGGGTTCAAGACTCACTAATCGACCAAGATCACTCTCGCCGGTAGAAAAGGGTGAAATTTCAAGAAGAAAAGAAACGTCCTGACAAACAGCAAAGGTCGACAACCGCCAGGGTGCCCGCTGCAACGGCCCCCTCAACTTCAACGGCCCACAAGAGAAGAAGGCCGGAGAAGGTCCCTACGCCTACGGCGAATGCCAAATGCGGCAAACCTTAATGCCCTAAGTCTGGGGGCATTGTAGTCCATACTGTATACATGGCGTCGGGGAAGAAGGATAGCCGTGCATCTACAGGTCATAGACCGCTTACACGGTCAGTGACCAAAGCTCAGGAGTAACAGCAAAAGCTCCAGGAAATGATGCACGCGATGGCCGTACTCACTGGGCCAAAAGAAAGCCCCGAAGCATCCTATGATCAATGCCAGGAGCAAGAGACTGACGCTAAATTCCTTCGCAGGATATTGGAAAAGAAGGATAAAGAGGCTGCAGAACAAGCAGCCAATATAAAGCGAATGGCCCTCCTATTTCAGGACATGGTGGGAATGATGATCCAACAAGATCCTCCTGCTGAAGACCCTCCGATTGTCCTTGAAGACGACATGGGAGAAACGTCAAATCCTCCACCGGCTCTGTCAACAGCCAAGGAGGAGACAATCTCCAAAGCTGACTTGGACGAATATATAGCTCAGCAGATACGGGTTCATCAAGCGACTAAGGCAGCCGGTCAGGTCGTAAAAACGGGGCGACCGTATCCGAGCTGGTACAATCAGATTAAGTACCCGCCGGGCTGTACGATACCGAAATTTCATATGTATAAGGGGTCGGGAAATCCGCACCAGCATGTTGCCCAGTTCAGGGCGCTCTGTGGCAACACTGGCAGTGATGATAAATTATTGCTTCGCCAGTTCGTCGGTAGCTTATCGGATACAACATTCGAGTGGTACTCCGAGCTCCCAAACGACTCTATCAAGACATTTGCGGAGATGGAGCTGCTGTTTACCCAGCGTTTCGCAAGCGCCAGCGAACGCACCCCGATAACGGTATTGATTAATGCCAGGGTGAAGCCAGGAAAAACATGGGTTCAGTATGCGATACGGTGGCGGAACTTGTGGTCAAAATGCGAGCAATGCATTGAAGAAGCGCCAGCAGTAGGTATGTTTGTGGGAACCCTCGATCCGCAGGCGACCATATCCCAATTTATGATGTTTTTCAAGCCGACTACCTTCCAGGCCCTGATCGACAAGCTAGCTCAAATGGAACAGATGGGCCATAGACCGCCCCCTCCAAAGCCGGACTCTCGAAATGAGAAGGGGAAAGGAAAAGCAATTGTTGTCGCTAATGCTCAACAACAGCCGAGCAACTTGAAACCGTCTATCCGTCAAAATAATATGCGTCCGCGCGTACCCCTTGAGGAAAGGCTAGGACGTCCTTACTCGTTTCCTCGAGATAAAACGAGAAGACTGTTTGAGCTAGCATTGCGCAACCGACTCATAAATCTGCCGGATCCGAGACGTCCGTCGCAGCCAAACGACGTCAATGATCCCAATTACTGTCCCTATCACCGAGTACTGGGTCATCCGATCGAGGATTGCTACGTCTTTAAAAATTGGATTGAGGACCAGTACCAACAGGGCAAGTTCACGTTGTCCGACAGATGGAAGGTGAATCTGCCGCAGCCTCACACCCCTAAAAGGGTGAATACGCCGGGGGCAACATGCTCCCTCATTGAAGAAGCTCCATGGGAGGTTGTACTATCAGCCAAAACAAAGAGAATGCTGAGCTATCTTCAAACATGCCCAGCGATTAGGTGGAAGAACCCGTTGGAATCTCAGATCATTGAAGGGATGTTGAAGCCGCGCCCAACTCCAAAGATCGATGGTGGTGGCCCAAGCACTCACAACCAGCCGTCAAAATCTTCAAAGAAGAAGAAAAAGAAATCCAAGAAGCCCGTGAAGCCTGGCGACAAGCGCACGGACTTACAAAAGCAAATTGACGCACTGGAGGAGTACAACCAGAAAGCACGAACTCCCGTCACACTCTAAGAGTTTCTCAACCACGTCTTTCAAGAAGAAGATGAGGGGGAGAGTTCGTCGGATGAATCCGAGGAATACGTAGAGAGCTGTTATATGATTTCCTATTCGTTTACAAACGATGAGGAAACTCCTTGCACTGAAAAGCTGGGGGCAGATCCTAAACCGGAAATTCTGGGGCCATCGGATGAAACAATTGACGCATTCCTCAATGAAGCTCTGTTGAAAAGTAAAGCTGATCGGGAACGCGAGGCGGTTATATTTGAAAGGGCCAAGCGTCAGCGACTTGACGAAAGAGTTGGGATACTCCCGCTGGAGCAGAATACATCCACCGCAAATAAAAGCAAATTCAAGACGAGGAAAAGGTTTGCTAAGGCCATATCAATGGGTATGAAGCTACCATCCTCTGAAGGAAACATTACTGGTGAAGCGGAAATGCACCCCTCCTACTGCTTGTATCATCGGAAGATTTCGCACCCCACCGAAGAGTGCAAAGCTTTCAATAGATGGTGGCGGGGATATGTTGCTCACCGACAACATTTTAAGTGGGAAAAACGAAAAACTCGTCGGGAGCAGAAAAGTACGACCGAGGAGCTTAATAGGACTACCGGCGATTGTCGCATGGTTAACGCCGGGGGATCGCAAGTTCTCACGTTCGGGAGCGACTCTGATGAGGAAATGGCTCTTATCCCCCTCTTTAAAGAGTCCACCTCGGGAAAAGAAGAAGAGCTGAAGGTCTGCGAAAATATCCGGCTGCGTAATCGGACACTACCCGAAAAGAATCTCGGACCCTCAAACAAGAAAGATAAAGGGAAAGAAAAGTTCTCTGAGGATATTGCCCTAGATGACCAAGTCATGGAAGAGCTAGCTGCCAAGGACTCGCCGAAGAAAAATAAGGTGGATTACAACGTTCTAGCGCATCTGAGGAAGCTACCCTCGCAGCTCAGCATTCTTGATGCCCTTTTACTATCAAAAGAGGCGAGAGATTCGTTAATCAAGGCACTACAGGAGCCGGAGCAATTCCAAGATTTCCTGGCCGAAGAAAAGATGAAGGATGAATTGGAGGAAGTGCACACGGCCGATGTCACTTTTGGTGATGAAGACCTTCTCCTTGGGACGTGCGAACACAATCGCCCCCTCTATGTCTCAGGATACTGCCACGATATAAAGATAGGCAAAATCCTGGTCGACAACGGATCTTCCGTTAATCTCCTCAATGTGCGGGTGTTAAAGGAAATCTGCATGAGCGTCCAGCACCTTGCTCGGGATAAGATCACCCTCTCCGGGTTCGACTTCTAATCATCAAGAACTCTTGGGTCTGTGATACTGACGCTACGCTTTGGGCCACTCGTCACGGACATTAAATTCCACGTCATAGATGCCAAGACATGCTACAATGCTCTGCTCGGCCGACCATGGTTACACGAGTACAACATCATCCCTTCTACACAGCATCAGTGTATGAAATATTTTAAGGATGGTCTCGAGTATACCGTGACGGGAGAACTGAACCCGTTCTTCGTGAACGAAGTCTGCAAATATGAAGATGCAAAATACTTCTTACCGGATTTCGAAGACACGGAGAGGTGTCACAAGCCGGAGAACAAAGCTAACGCCACCATCCCTGTCTTCGGCAGTGATACCGAGGAGGAAGAGGAGATAATTTATTCGGGTCCGCCCCAATACAACAAGCCGGGATCATCCGCTCCTACGCTGATCTTTGGTAGTGACTCGGAAGATGAGGTCCATGCTATATTCTCTGCTCGGCCTTCAATACAAACATCCGCTGATGAAGAGCAAAGCCTGCAAATCGCCATGGTGCCGCTTAAACATCATAAAGAACTGGATGCGCTCGATACCTACAGTGTAGAAAAGCTGCGGACGTTCTATGTCCCTCCCAGGCGAGAAGGCGAAAAGGCAATCCTATTCTACCGCTCTGAAGAAACCAAAGTAGAGAAAGAAATCTGGCACGGTGCAGATCCTACGCTTGACAGGCTTCAGCCCATCCGTCTACCCAGATATTATACAGAAGGCTTGAAGAGGCTGCTAAAGCGCCAGGGGATATCCTTCAAACAGACCGCTCGAAAAGCCAAGTTCTATGACAGGGTCTGGAACGTCCCCGGAACTCAGCACAAGTTGCCTAGTGGGAGGATGGAAACAATCGGGCTCGGATACATTCGGTCCAAGAAACGAGAGCTACTCCATGATTGCTACGTCGTACATGACTTCAATGAAGAAGCGGATGCTCAATGGGAGGACGCTAATCCTGAACCAGTAAAAGTTCCTGATGCAAAAGTGCCCAGTCTGTCGTTCGAAGAACAAATGAACAGGCTTATAAGGGAAGCTGGTCAAAAAGTCCGGGACGACCATAAACGCGAAATGGCCATCTACGAGAAAGCCAAAACGCAACGCCTCCTACAACAGGCCATGAAAAATGAAAATGTCGCTCCCTGTCAACCTGTTATAAGAAAGGCTCGATGTAGAGGCAGAAACAAGTCGAAAGGCGAAAAAGGCGCTCGACAGCAACAAAGCGGGACTAAGAAGACACGCAAGCGGGAATCGAGTGGTTCTGATCTATCCCTTGTGAAGAAAATGAGTCGAGCGTACTCTTTTCCTCGAGACAAAACAAAGAAGATACTTGACCGAGCTATAAAGTACCAGATGCTTACACTGCCGGAATCCAAGCACCCAGAGCAAGCAGGCGAAGTCTCACACCCAAACTATTGCTCTTATCATCGAGTAATAGGCTATCCTCTCGAAGATTGCTTCACCTTCAAGAATTGGGTCGAAGATCAGTATCAGCTCGGCAAGTTCCCCCTATCTGACAGCTGGAGGGTAATGCCGCCACAGAAGCACGAGCCCAAATCCACGAAAGCAGAACCAGATCCACATCTGTCCTCGAAGCGAGCTCGTACTTGTCATATGATAACAATATCAAAAGAAGAGCCCGAGAATCTGGATGATCTTTCCTGGTGCTTCAAAAACAGCAACGACGAGGTGATCTCAGAATTCCCACCGGCGCCGAAAGAGTTGGAAGATGGCATACACACCACTGCGGATAACCTCAAGAAAATTGAGTTGGGAACGGCAAACGACCCGCGACCGACATTCGTCAGCGAGCTGCTATCTAAAGAAAGGGTAGCTTTATTAAAAGAAGTGCTTATGCAGTATAGAGATTACTTCGCGTGGAACTATTCCAAAATGCCAGGACTAGATCCAGAAATCGCTGTGCTTAAACTGGCGATATCCCCGGACGTCAAGCCAGTCAAACAGGCGCCGAGAAGAATGCGGCTCGAGCTTGAGATGAGCATCAACGCCGAAGTCAAGAAGCTGACCGACTCTGGGTTTATTCAGGAGGTTCAGTATCCTGATTGGATCGCCAACATCGTCCCGGTGATGAAGAAAAATGGGACAGTGCGCATATGCGTGGACTTCCGGGATCTCAATAAAGCTTGCCCGAAGGACGATTTTCCAGTGCCAGTCACTGAACTGACGATAGACAATACGTCCACTCATGAGGTTTTCTCCTTCATGGATGGCTCATCAGGGTATAATCAAATAAAGATGCATCATGAAGACCAGAAGCACACCGCTTTCCGGACCCCTCTGGGGATATTCTGTTACAAGGTGATGCCCTTCGGTCTAAAGAACGCCGGTGCCACCTATCAGAGGGCCATGACGAAGATCTTCGATGACCTTATACATGAAATTATCGAATGTTATATCGACGACCTCGTGGTCAAAAGAAAATCATACGAGGAACATTTAGAGCATATGAAGACCGTATTTCAACGCCTTCGGCAAGACAACCTAAAGATGAACCCTCTCAAGTGCGCATTCGGAGTTTCTTCGGGGAAATTCTTAGGATTCATCGTCCGACACCGGGGTATTGAGATAGATCCGTCAAAGATCAAGGCGATCATGGAAATTCCTCCGCCAAGGACTCTCAAACAACTGCGGTCTCTCCAAGGGAAGCTCGCGTATATACGGCGATTTATAGCTAATCTCTCTGGGAAATGCCGCCCTTACAGCCACCTGATGAAGAAGGGGACCCCTTTCGTTTGGGATCATAAATGCCAGAGCGCGCTGGACGAAATCAAGAAGTACCTTCAGAATCCGCCAGTGTTGGCTGCTCCGGTTAAGGGAAAGCCTCTCATTCTTTATACAACTGCCCTCGAAGGTTCCTTAGGCGCATTATGGGCACAAGAGAACGACCAAGGGAAAGAAAGAGCTCTCTATTACTTGAGTCGAGTTCTACTGGGGGCAGAAAGCAATTATTCCCCTATTGAAAAACACTGCCTGGCGTTGATCTTTGCGATAACAAAGCTCAGGCACTATGCGTTGGCGCATGAAGTCCGTCTCATTTCGAAGGTGGACCCCCTTAAGTATTTGATGTCAAAGGCCATATTGACGGGGCGACTTGCTAAATGGGCCCTACTCTTGATGGAGTTTTCAATAACGTATCAACCTCTTAAGGCAGTGAAAGGCCAGGCCGTCGCCGACTTCCTCGCTGAGCATCCGATACCGGCCGATTCCCTTCTAAACTGCGAGCTGCCAGACGAACATGCGTTTGATGCGATCGACGGTAGTGAGACTCGATGGGAGCTTTATTTCGATGGAGCATCCTCCATGAAGAGGCGCAAACAAAGCACCCCTATAATCAAATCGGGGGTAGGCCTTATCTTCGTAACCCCACAAGGAGGGATAATGCGCTTTGCTTTCTCCTTAACAGAGCCGAGGACGAACAATGAAGCCGAATATGAAGCTTTGATAGCAGGCCTCGAGATCGCCATCGACATGGGAATTGAAAACCTCCTCATATACAGAGACTCCCAGCTGGTCGTTAGTCAAGTAAACGGCGACTACCAGACGTGCAAACCAGAGTTGGTGAAGTACGGTGAAAAGGTGCAACAACTGTTGGCCCAAATCCCTTCCTACACTTTGGAAAACATACCGAGTGCGGAAAACAGCAAAGCGGACGCGTTAGCCAAACTCGCTAAAGAACTGGCTGACGAGAACCTCGATGACGTCAGAATCATGGTACAAAGCCGTCGAGTACTTGCCCCAGCAGAAATATCTCCAGAATCATCCGAAGAAAAGGGAGTGACTGAGCAAATGGCTATGCAAATAAAAGACCGGGAAAAGGCTGATGATTGGAGAGAAGTCTTTATAGACTACTTCAAATCCCATCGGACTCCTGAAGATGCGTCCTCAAGACATCAGCTCATGAAACGAGCTCTGTCTTTCGCCTTCGTCAATAATACTCTATATAAGAGGTCGTTTGATTCTCTGTGGTTGAGATGCCTGGGACTTGACGAAGCGAAAAGAGTCGTTCAGGAAGTTCACGACGGACTCTGCGGTTCTCACCAAGCAGGCTCGAAGATGAAGTTGAAAATTAAACGGATGGGCTACTATTGGCCCACGATGATTTAGGACTGCCTCGAGTATGCGAAGCAATGCTACTCATGCCAGATCCATGGGGACTTCATCCATCAGCACCCAAATCCTCTACACCCAACAGTGGCTAGCTGGCCATTCAAAATGTGGGGAACTGACATAATCGACCCCATCGAACCAGCATCGTCTAGAGGACATCGTTTCATCCTGGCGACGACTGGCTACTTCTCCAAATGGGCAGAAGCAATGCCGCTGAGAGAAGTGAAGACGGAGAATATCCTCCATTTCTTCAAGACGCACGTCATATATCGGTTTGGAACTCCACGACGGATCATCTCCGATAACGGGCCAGCCTACAGAAGCCATAAGATTAGTCGCTTCGCGCAGCAGTATAACATAGACTGGAGATATTCCTCAGTTTATAATCCACGAGCTAACGGTCTAGCTGAGGCCTTCAACAAGACCTTGACAAAGATCATGAAGAAAACGGTGTCCCGAAATAAGAAGGACTGGCACGAGAGACTGCAAGAAGCTCTCTGGGCATATCGAACTACGTTCAAGACGGCCACGAACACAACGCCATACGCGTTGGTATTCGGTACCGAAGCAGTACTCCCCCTCGAGATAGAGTTACCCTCTCTACGAGTGGCAGCCCACTACGAGCTGACGAACGAAGAAAATACTCACCTTCGGCTTGAGGAGCTTAATGCCCTTGATGAAACCCGGCTCATAGCGCAACAAAATCTAGAAGCTTATAAAGCAAAGATGACGCGCTCATACGAAAGATTGACCCGGCCAAGGACATTCCGCCAAGGCGAACTCGTGCTAGTTGTCAAAAGACCTATGATCCCCAATCGCGCTAAGTGGGGAAAATTCGAGCCGAACTATGAAGGCCCGTACATCATAGACAAGGTCTACCAGGGTGGAGCCTATCTACTCATGGATATGCACGGTGAAAGGTCTTTCAGGCCAATAAATGGTCGCTTCCTGAAGAAATACTATGCTTGATGAGCCACAGCCTAGGTCAATGATAGATGACGACGACTATATCCGCTCGCTATCTTCCTAAGCTCAAGCTTTGTAAGTAGTAGCCGTCCTTCTCCTGAACGGACCGAAACGCCCTTAAACTAATGACGGACCGAAACGTCCTTAAAACTAATGACGGACCGAAACGTCCTTAAACTACTACCGTAGCATCCTTAGGCTGACGAGATGAATAAAAAAAGGAATAAAAAAAATAAAAATAATAATAATAAAAATAATAAAAAACGGTATGTCCATAAGCAAAATGGGCACGGATGAAAACCCGAAAGGGCTCCGTGAGTAAAAACAGCAGGGCTACTGGCGAGTGTTCGTGAAAACCCGAAAGGGCGCGACCTCGTTAGAAAAAAGAATAAAAAGAATAAAAAAAAACGGTATGTCCATAAGCAAAATGGGCGCGGATGAAAACCCGAAAGGGCTCCGTGAGTAAAAACAGCAGGGCTACTGGCGAGTGTTTGTGAAAACCCGAAAGGGCGCAATCTCGTTAAGAGACACTTACAGGGTCCTCTCGACCTTGTAAGGAGAAACCACCCGCGTAAGATCCTTACGACTCACAAGGGAGCAACACACTTAGGGATCCCCACGATTCCTAAGGAGAAAATACACTTGCGAGATCCTCACGACTCGTAAGGAGAACTCTCTTATGGGACCCTCACGGTTTATAAGATTTGAAAGTCTTAAGTTACAGAGACCTAAACCTGTGCTTAAGCAAACCCCCCACAACCTTCGATATTACCCTACAAGTGGTTCAATACTGACAAATACTGACCCTTGTATACAATCCACGGACGCGAATAAACATTTCCCTAACCAAGTCCCATCCGTGACTGGGGATATGTTCGCATGATGAACAACCCTTGTAAGTCCTCTCGGCTTACAAGGAGAAAACCCTCTTGTAGGATCCTTACGACTTACAGAGGAACATACAATTAGAAATCCTCACGATTCCTAAGGAGAAAATACACCTGCAAGATCCTCACGACTTGTAGGGAGAAATACCTTTGTGAGACCCTTACGGCTCATGAAGTCAAAAGCCTTAGTCGACAGGACCTTAACGCTGTTCGTTAAGCCACCTTTGTTCGACATCGACAGAGGCAAATGATGATTCGCTCCTGGCAATATCCCAGTTGTAGCGGTGCTGATGCCGAAAACGGTGTCTAATTTCAGGTTTACGGCGAAAAGCCAGTAGGCCGCACATGCATACGAAATAGCCGAAATGATGGGATAACTTGCAATAAAAAAGCAGCAAGTAAAAACGTATGCACAAAAAATAGCCGAAATGATTGGGCAACTTGCAATAAAAAGTAGCGAGTAAAAATAAAATAAACAGCCGAAATGATTAGGCACCGCGAAAAATAGCCGAAATGATTGGGCAATCGCGACCTTCGCGATATAAAAGCTGAAATGATAGAGCATCGCGGAAATAAAACAATAAAAAGAATATATGAAACCTTTTTCCCTACAGTTGAGATCACATCGATCCTTGCATACAATCCAAGGGCACAAACAAAGAGCGAACCATACCTTCCCAACAGGCTCCGCCAGAAAGCAAAGCCAAATCTCGACGGTTCACCAACAGCCTAGAGACAACCGCGACATTCGTCTTGATGCAGCAGACGCAGTGCTAGCAAACGAAGCGAAGATCAAATTCCTAGCTTCACGGTTTTGACGGTAACTTATATAAAACCTGAAAGACCACCACAGATCAGTTCAACCTCGAAGAAACCAGCGTCTTCGGCAAAATCCTTCGACTCAGGGAAACCGGTGTCCTTGACGAGAACATCCTGATTCGCATCGACCCGCAGAGAAACTAGCGTCTTTGCAGGAACACATCGATTCGTTTCAACCCCGAAGAAACCAGTGTCTTCGGCAAAATACTTCGACTCAGGGAAACCAGTGTCCTTGACGAGAACTTCTTGATTCGCGTCGACCCGCAGAGAAACTAGCGTCTTTGCAGGAATTCATCGATTCGTTTCAACCCCAGGAAAACTAGTGTCCTTGGCAACCTCCTCAACTTAGGGAAACTAGCGTCCTTGATGAGAGCTTCTTGATTCGCGTCGGCCCGCAGAGAAACCAGTGTCTCCGCAGGAATACTCCGATTCGTTTCAACTTCGAGGAAACTAGCGTCCTCGGCAAAATACTTCGACTCAGGGAAACCAGTGTCCTTGACGAGAACTTCTTGATTCGCGTCGGCCCGCAGAGAAACCAGTGTCTCCGCAGGAATACTCCGATTCGTTTCAACTTCGAGGAAACTAGCGTCCTCGGCAAAATACTTCGACTCAGGGAAACCAGTGTCCTTGACGAGAACTTCTTGATTCGCGTTGACCCGCAGAGAAACTAGCGTCTTTGCAGGAATTCATTGATTCGTTTCAACCCCAGGGAAACCAGTGTCCTTGGCAATCTCTTCGACTCAGGGAAACCAGCGTCCTTGATGAGAGCCTCCTGATTCGCGTCGGCCCGCAGAGAAACCAGTGTCTCCGCAGGAATACTCCGATTCGTTTCAACCTCAAGGAAACCAGCATCCTCGGCAAAATACTTCAACTCAGGGAAATTAGTGTCCTTGACGAGAACTGCTCGATTTGTCTTGACCCGTGAGGAAATTAGTGTCTTCGCGAGGACTTCCCGATTCGTTTCGACTTGGAAGATAAAGCCTTAGGCAGCAGGGATTAAAAAACTTGTTTCCTAAGCACTGGGATCCTGCAAGCCAGTCTAAAACGGTCTCTTGCATACTATCCACGGGTCTCACTCACCAAAGTCGAATCTCGACAAAGAGGGAAACAACCGCTTACGAGTCCTCTCGACTTGTAAGAGGGAAAATTCTCTTATAAGATCCTTACGACTTATAAGAGAAAACGCACTTAGGAATCCTCATGATTCATAAGGAGAAAATCCACCTATGAGATCCTCTCGATCCATAGGGAGAAAAGTCTCTATGAGACCCTCACGGTTCATAGAGTTGAAAAGTCTTAGACAGCAGATCTGAACCTGCGGCCTAAGCCATCGCTATCTCTTGAAGAAACCAAGATGCTTACTCTATTATCTGTCAACCAGGTTTATCAAGACAGCATGCCGATAATAAAAGAAAGAAGAAAGCGACAGAAAGAACATCTGATTGGTGTGTGATCAAGCACTCGAGACACACTCATTCATGCATGTGCAAAAGACTCAGAGCGAGAAATAAGACGAGCTGAAAGGAGAAATTTTCCATTACAAAGGGTTCTTACAATCATAAAGAAATAAGCAAAAACATTATTCAAATTATTACAAAGGTATAAGCTCAGATCCAGGGCACGGATTGAGGAATTCAAAAGTAAGGCCATCTAGAGTTCTTCTGGCCTTTCTGATTATTCTCGTGCGCAGCCTCTCACGCTCGCGTGTGTCAAGATCTTCGGCAAGGCCCCCTATCCTTCGATAAGCAGCGATTATCGTCGTCTGCTGAAAAACTTGATGAAGAATGTCGACGAGGCTGTCCCGTCGATTCTTTGAGATTAGCCCCGACAGGTGCACTGAATGCACCTTGTCTTCGGCGTCATCCAGCACATTGAGTGGCATGGCCTCGTGGAACCCCAGGAGTGCTCTCCAAATTGCTCCCAGCATGACTTTCAAGAGAGCTGAACGACGAGGACGCAGCCAACCAACGCTTGCGTTAAGGCGACCCATAACCTCCGCACACTGGGCATCTGTAAACTCCTGGTGTTGATGACGGCCCTGTGCGCGGATATCCTCATAGGTGATGAACTCGTGCAGACTGTATAGACGCACCGCTATAATGCCTGAAGGAAACAGTACGGGGAGATTAGCAAATAAAAAGACACAAGGAGTTAAAATCCTCGAGAGCAATGCTCTGCAAACAGGAGTGACACCTGTCAAAATCCAATAATAAGGGGAATTTAAAGAAATTCCCCGAGAACTCTAAGATCCTTACTATTAAAAGATGATATAATCCATTAAAGATAAAACTCCATTTTTAATCTTCATTATACATGATTAAACTCTCAAAAGTTCGTCTTTTTTAGATCAAAAGATCTATGTTTTGCCAAAGATGCAAAGCTCTGTTCATGGGTTAAGAAACCCTGAAGCAGATTCTTGAGAGCAAGGCTCTATTGGTGAAACCCCAAAGGGGTTTTCTTTAGATCAAAGATCTATGAGAGCAAGGCTCTATTAATTAAAATTAATTTAATTCAAGATTAATTTCTACCTAAAAAGTTTCTTTTAAAAGGAAAATTTAACTTTGGGAGTTCTTGAAGGCAAGAGTAAGGCTCTGAAGTTTTGAAAGTAAAAATTCTAAAGATGATAATCATCTGTTGAGGACCAAATGTCCTATTTATAAGCATCAAACGCCCTTTCAACTTCCAAAAGTTGCCGCAACGTTTGGAATTCTGCCACCGTTGCGCTCACGTTTGGGGCCACGTAAGTGCAACGGTGGGGGGGCATTTGTTTACCCCAATCAGAGCAAAGCTCTGCTCAAATTCCAAGGCGGGAGATGAAGCAACGCTTCTGATTCCCCCAATCAGAGCAAAGCTCTACTTTGAAAATTTAAATTTTAATAATAAATGAAGCGACGCCTCGGATCCCCCGCGCTGCGCGCAGAGCGCCACGTGTCAAAATCAGGCACGCCAGCGCAGGGAGCGCAACTTCCAAGGCAGCACGCCCAATCAGAGTAAGGCTCTATTTAAAACAAAGTTAAAGGAAGCAACTCTTTAGTTGAAGTTGCTCTGCTACTGTGCGCTGCGCGACACGTGTCAGCGCAGTTGCGCAAGCGGAGTTGCGCTGAGCTGTGCGCTGTGCGACACGTGTCTGCGCAGTTGCGCAAACGCAGTTGCGCTGAGCTGTGCGCTGCGCGACACTTGGCAGCGCAGTTGCGCTTACGTAGTTGCGCTGCGCTCTGCGCTGCGCGACACGTGGCAGCGCAGTTGCGCCTACGCCAAACAGAATTAAATTCCAGTAAGATCTTTCTCTTCTTATTAAAACAAGAAAATTGTCTTCTGTAAAACAGAAACCCTTGGATCAAAGATCCAACGGTGGGGAGAATTCCCCAAATCACTCAGAGAATGATCTCTTTAACAAATTTAACAAATTAATGGGCACTATATAAAGGCCCCTAGACCCCAATTCAAAAATCATAAACATCAAGATCAAAAACAACAGCACAGAGAATAGAGAGAACTCTGAAGAATTTTGAGAAAAACTCAAGAAGAGAAAAAAGGTAAAAACCTTTATAAAAAAAAGAAGAATTTCTTCTGAATAGATCATTGATCTAAGAACAAGATCAATGATCTTCAATAAAAAATAAATAATAACAGTGCCTTGCACCATTTTATGAACCATTGGTTCTAGAATCTTAAAGATTCTTTTCTTGAAACCAAAATTGGATCAAGTTATTGAAACAGTACCTTGCACTTGCAAAAACTACACTGTTGCGCTCCTGGGTTGGCGTAAGCCACCAGAGAGCGCCAGGTGTCAGCACCATAACAACTTGCGCTATGCGCTTTTAAAATAGAGCACTGCTCTTTTAAATTGGCGCAACTCATCATAGCGCGCCACGTGTCAGCAGCGCAACGGCGCAGCGCACTGGCGCATCGCACTACGCTTGCGCTCACCAGAGCGTGACACGTGTCACTTCCACATGTGCTTGCGCTCAATAATTGGCGCAAAGCATCTGACAAGCCACTGTAAGATAATTAATGCACTGCATTATTTGCAGAAGGGCCAAGCCCAATTAAAAAGGCTTAACAGGCCAAATTAAATGCAATGCATTATTTTAAAGAAGGGCAGAGCCCAAATAAAAACAGATGATGTGCATCATAAATAAAGGGACAGAGCCCAAATCAAAAAGGCCTAGCAGGCCAAAAGAAAATGCAGTGCATTATTAAACAGGGGCAAAGCCCTAGCACAGGCTTAATAGGCCAAAGATAAAAAACGTTGAAGATTCTTAACTGGACTTAGCCCAATCATGGCCGTAAGTCCTCAAATTAAATTGACTGAGCAAGACTGCTCTCTTAAATCAATTTACATCCGGTTCAAGGGTACATCTCCGAACTCCTCTGACACCTATCGTTGTAATCCTTCAACGACGTCAGAGAGGTGACGGGTCCCGACAACCACACATCGATACGGACTGTGGGGGTCCTTAAACCCATGGACTTATGCGTCCTTAAACTAATGGACTAATGCGTCCTTAAACACATCCATACGGACTGTGGGGTCCTTAAACTCATGGACTTATGCGTCCTTAAACTAAGATACGGACTGTGGGGTCTTTAAACCCACGGACTTATGCGTCCTTAAACTAATGGACTAATGCGTCCTTAAACACAACCATACGGACGATGGAGTCCTTAAACCCATGGACTTATGCGTCCTTAAACTAATATCCGTCCCTAAAACGGGAACGCTGGACCACCATGTCCCTAAACTGGTAATGGACCGCAATGCCCTTAAACTACCTATGGATCACTACGTCCCTAAACTGGAACAATAGAGCCTCCAATCGCTCTTTTGTCGAATCTAAACGATCCCGTTTAAGTTGATCTTAGCCTCAAATCTGGCTAACGTATCCTTAAACATTCAATCGGACTATATATTCCCTATTCAACTTTGGTTCAAGGGTACATCTCCGAACTCCTCTGACACCTGTCGTTGTAATCCTTCAACGTCGTCAGAGAGGTGACGGGTCTCGACGACCATATATTAAATGGACCACTACGTCCCTAAACTGGAACATTAGAGCCCCTAAATGCTCTTCCGTTAAGTTGATCTTAGTCTCAAACAGGACTAACGTATCCTTAACGAACATTTAAGTTGATCTTAGCCTCAATATGGCTAATGTATGCTTAAACTAAAACACCAAACCCAAATCTAAGTAAATACGGATTTGGACTAATCCACATCCTACGGGCGACGGCATAACTTAGTCTCCGTATACAATCCACGGGCATCCACAAACAAACAAACACACACGACACGAAGTGAAATTTCTGGAGAAGGAGAAAGTTGTTAACGCGATGCGGTAGCGTAATTAACTGCAGGGGCTTGCGCCTGCAGGGAAGAGCGTCCCCACAATCAAAAACCCCTCAAACGAGGGGGAATCTGACGAAGTCTGCTACATCGGCCGCATCCGTCTAAACCTCCGATACACGGTGCCATAAATCAACTTGGCATCTTCGGAGAGGTAGACGGATAAAACCAATTAGCATCTGCCCTGAATCTCAGGCAAGACGTCCCATGTCTTGGCCGCCGTTCGGAGGGGAACAATCTTTAGACATGAAATGACATTGACAACTGGTTTCAAGCATCTGTTTTGTCGCTGGATTAACACCCTCATATATAATGTGGCAAAGTTTCTATTTATCGATTCCATGATGGGGCATTGTAGAAGAAGATCCTTGAACCGTTCAAAGCATTTCCAGAATGGTTCATTGGGAAGCTGGGTAAAATGGTTAATCTCGCTTCAAACATGGGCGGTCTTATGATTGGGATAAAATTTCTTAAGGAATGCTATAACGAATTCATCCCAATTGGCAATAGAGTGTGCGGCAGTGTTATAAAGCCATTTTTCTGCTAGATCGTACAAAGTAAAAGGGAGAAGACGCAATCTCATAGCATCCACAGATAGTTGTGACGTGCCCATCATTGCACATATGTTTTCGAATTTGGTTATGAAAACGTATGCGTCTTCGGATTCAAGCTCATGAAATTTGGGCAACAGTTTGATGAAATGGGGTTTAATTTCAAAATTATCCCCATTGGCTAGTGGAAGGGATACACAAGTAGGAAGGGGTCCACGCACGGGATAGCATCTTTCTTGGAGAGAGATGCGCAGTGGATTCTGCGCACCTATGGGTGGTGACAGAGTGATGGTGGTAAAATCTGATGGAGAACCGTCCATCGCGGATGTGGTGAGTGGAGGGGAAAAAGAAGATGAAGAAGTACCGACTTCGGAGTCGATAGCAGAAACGCGGACAAGACGTGCACTAGAATCCCGTGTCCAGCCGAGCATGCATTAAGCGGGTTTAGTGCAAGTGGCAGCGTGTGGATTTTAAAATGGTTTATTTTGAAAAAGTGCCAGACGTGAGACAAATCACACAAAAAATGCACAATCAACCTTAGAACTACGGTCACCTAGATCAAGTCACTAGATCGCTCCTAGACTTCCAAAGAACAAGCCACAGGATCAATCCTCTACCACCACTTTATCGCTCTTGTGGTCAGGTAAGTACCAGATAAGTGGGAGGTATCCGCTATATGAACCACCGAAAATAGCAGGCCTAATGAAGTAACCACTTTCCTAGACACACTTGCCCAGACACCACAAAAGAAATACGGATAAGCAATAGATTACCCACGACCCTCCTATGTCCTAATTGAGTACGACAGTCCTTAGAGTCTTGGTCTAGATATTTTTTAATTAATATAGGGTTATACGGATGCTTATTTTTTGATTTGTGGGGCCTAGGAAGGGTGATGAAATCCCCATTTAATCTGAATTTTGGTCTTGCCCCTGAAAGTCCGTATTAAAAGTATGCAAAAATAAACCAATTTCAAAACATGCAAAAAGTTTTTTGAGCGGCGATATTTTGTAAAGAATCCTGCAGAAAAATCAAATTATTGGATCTTAGAAGAGAGAGAAAGATATGAAGAAGATACTAGAGAAATTTAGGGGCACAACTCCGCAAGTCCACCGTGGTTCCGCCGCTTGTTTGAGAGAACTTCTGTTAATTTTTTTTGACAGTGCCCCTCTATGCTCCTCTGGTCTTTGATGATAGTCTCTGTATCTCTATTTCCTCATTCCAGTTGCTCCGGATTCCTTGCAAAAATTCGCACACTAATCGTTAAATATGCAAGTTGATGTTTTGTTTTTTTATGATATGGATTGAATAAGAATTCAACCCGAATAGCAAGAATAACAAATTATGCACATATCCCCAGCAACGGTGCCATTTGATTGCATTTGTGAAAAAGTGTAGTTTGTAGTAACCGCAATTAATAACGGTGTCGCGTGTAGCTAGCCGAGATGAGTACGGGTCATTCGCAGGGATGCATAGAACTTTTAATCTTGCTTTAGACAAGTTGATTAGAATAAAAGAAGAAAGGAGAATATTTTATAGATCTACGTTGAACACGGATGTAGAATCTATAAGAAGATGGCTTGTAGGGTTCGTTAGGATTTAGTAGTCATGGATGAATAATAAAGATGACTCCTTTTATATTTTGATAGATTTAAAACTAGATTGATAGTGATGAATGAGGATTAGTGTTCTTGGAAGAAACTAGGGTTTCCACACTATTGACCTTTGTCCCTTCATTGATCTCTATTCATGTCTAGCCCTTAACAAAACAATTGTTAATCTAATCTCAAATCGCAGTCAAGACTATCAATAAATTGGTAGCGCGCTCGATAAGGATGTTAACAATTCTTTTGCTAAAGTTTATAAACTTCATAAGATTTAAAAGAAGTTAAAATATTTTCTCATCCATTATTCTACCCTAATCCTACGAACGCTATCAAGCGGAGAATTACTCGCGCATGATGGAGATAGAAGAACAAAGGATAGAGAAGGAAATCATAACGCAGAAATTAAATGCGAAATAATTAAGCTAATGATCTACCTTTATTAATCAACTTTACAAGTACAATTCCTTCGAGTTTAGATTACAAGAATAAGAAGTTGCTCTCGATCTCTATATCATAGGAAGTAGATGTTCCGTCGATGTTCACGTCGAATCACAGACCTGTCATGGATCACTTGTTCTTTGACGGTGATTTGCATCGTGTTAAAGGTGATGATTTCTAACTTTAGCCCTCGGTCCTTTATATATCCCTGGAAGCAGATACCCTAGATCCCATAGGTTAAGATATATTGATACGATCACCCCCAGAAAATCTCAGATCCAACGGCCATCAGAGGGCCGTGGATCCGTCGCGAATTAGGGCATTTAGCCGCGGAAGCACCGCATCTTGGAGGAGTTAGGGTCTCAATCTTCTGGGGCTTCTACATGTTGACACGTGGAGATCTTCTAGATATCTGGATTTTGGAAATATTTCCTGAGTGTCTGCCAGTATTGATTCTACGATTTTATTTAACATTATCGGCAGATTTTTGATTCTAACATCTCGATATCCCGATCTTCTGACCTGAGCTAAATCCTGCACAATATCTCCATGAATAATATTAGTAATATTTATTAAATTAGAGATATTATTCTAACCATTTGTATGATGTTATATCTTTTAAAAAATCTTGATTAGAATATTTGATATGATATGCATATTTTAATTACCAAAATATTATATAAATATTATATGCATATATTTTCCTTCATAATGTTAATTATAATATATAAACATATGAAAATAGATATTTTACAGATAAACCCTCATATGTTTCATATTTATAATAAACACCTTTAAATATTTATCAAAAGTAAGGAAAATGTTATATCAAAAGTGCGATATTTTCGACTGAACATAGGGCAACTTGGGGGATATGACGGCTTAATAATAGGTTTAGATCTCTGTAACTTAAGGTTTTTAAACTCTATAAGCCGTGAGGGTCTTATAGAGGGTATGTAACGACCCTAAATTTTCTATACCTTTGTATTAATAAAATATCGTATATTTTTTTGCATTTTCTGTTTTCTATTAAATTTATTATTATTTTATCCCTCTATCTATTTTATCTATTATTTTTCTAGGTCCAATTTATTTTCCTTGTATTTATGTTTTTAACTGATCATTCTCACTTTATTGTGTAAATCTGCAAGCCCTAAACCAAGTCTCCCGACCCAAATCAACTAACTCATATTTTTCAAACCCATAAACTCTTTAACATAACCCAAACTACAGCTCACTACTAATACCTTCTCATTCCTTTTTTCTTTTAAAATTCTCAAGCCTATAAGCCCAGCCCTTGTCATTTCTTTTTTCTTCCTTCTCATTTTCTCAGCTAACTTTCTCCTCTTTTTTTTTCTTCTGTTCATTTATTTCTTTCTCCAAATGGTTCATCTTCCTCTCTCAGCTAACTCTTCATGTACTCGGCCCTTGACCGCCACCACTTCCACCTCTTCATCTCCCGTAACCCCCTTCACCCTCTTCTTCTTCACCTCTATGTAACCGATCCCCCAATCTCTCTTTCTCTTTCACTTTCTTAAACTTCTAAAGAAAAAACCCAACAATCATCACTTTCCTTCTTTCCCCGTCAAAAAAACTGAGCACCAAACCCCCATGCTGCTGCTGCTCATGCTCGCCTTCGAAGATTCCGACGAGGCTAACGAGCACTGGACCCTCCTATTTCTCTCTGACCCAATCGAGAAAGTCCTACCCCTCCGCCTACTTCAACTCCTCGGCCGTCGCTGCCTGCCTCCGACGACGGCTGGTTCCTCCCCGTCGACGATGCTAACACTGAGCTCCGCCCCTTCGTTTCTCTCAATAATTGTGCAAGTCCCTCCCTCCTTCTCTCTCTTTCTCCTATAGTTAACTCCATATATTTAATTGTGTGAGTCTTTCTCGATCTTAGATTCAAGTTTTACTTAGATCTATTGTTCGTTTAATGTGTGATGATTTTGATCTGATGAACTTTGAATTGATATGGTGCTTTATTAATTTGTAGCGATAATTTCCTAGCCATATTCACAAATTAATTTAATAAACCTTATTTCCATTCAAAACACTTTCCTGATCAATAAAAAATACAATTTTTTTTATAGGATTTGATCAGGGGAATACATTTGCATTGGCCATTGGTTGGTTAGTGGGTGATGGTACAAGGTCAAGCAATGAGTGATTTATAAATTAATCGGTAATTCAAATATTTCGTTGATTTTTTTTCTCCTACATAATATTAACTTGATTCTGGTAATTGTAGTTTAGTACATGTATATGGTTATGGTTAGAATTTGTGTTAGCTTAAGGGTGGGTTTGTGAGTTAGTTTTTGGTTTAATCAATTTACATCTTGATTATATAAAATTCTGTTGAATCTTCATATCTATGATTAATTCTCTCATCATCTTGGATATTTGTCTGTTGGTCCTATCAGTTTGATCTGTGCCATGCCTATTTTTTTTATCACCTATGCATATTTTTGTATTGCAAAATTTCTATATTGATTTATGATTTCTTTGTTTTTGCCTGTGGATTTACGGAGTATATGCTTGAAATCTAGAATTTGGATGAAATTGTAGGAAAATCAATAGGATCTTTTGAAAAATTAGAGTCATGAATTAGTTTACAATGGGTATTAATAGAGAGGGTTGTTGACCTGGAAATTTTGTAAAAAAGGAAACCATTAGTCTAGCTATCGAAGTTATAAAAGGTTTTTAAATTGGCTGGTCCTTGAGTTAGAAATCAAGTATTATTATGTTTAAAATTATCTTTGAAACTTGCAGGTTTTCAGGAACCACTTAATTCTTAGTTAATGAATGGATAAGTTGGGTTTGAAGGCCTTATATATATATATATATATCCCCCTTTCTTCTCTATATCATTCTGTTCCATTCTTTTTCCATTATTTCTAAGAGCCTTGTTCTTGAGACTTGGATGAAGGATTGGAGTTTATCAGGACCATCTACTTTAAATTCCGGAATATTTTTTTTCCTCTATACAATTACCTGTCTTTTGTGTTTCTAATGATTAGTTCAGGTATTTATTTCCTGTCCAACATTGAGAAAGTACGTCTTGCTTTCTTGTCGTAACTCTAAGCATTTGATGGCTTATCCTAATTTAATCTGTATTCTTCTACTGATAGAGGTAGTGCCTCATATTCAACTTGAACCGCTATGGTTCCTCAATGCATCATGTTGATCTTTGAAATCGAACGGACTATAGTTTATCTGAGATATTATTAATTTTGATTATATGTTCTGAAAACAAAACGATGCTTCATTTTATCTTTCGTTGGAGTACCACTCAAGATACTATTCTATGTCGTAGCCATGCGGCATCTAATATTTGACCAACCCTCATTTAATCTCATTAGTTTGTAATTCGATACAAGTCTATATTGCTAATGGCCTAACACTTCATTCAGATATCAAGAGTTAATTCTTTTAAGTAATACATGTGGTTAGTTTAATCCCTCTAGTTTCATTGAATCTCTTTTGTTTATGTTGGTTCACTTAATAGCATTCCTTGAACTTTACTACAATTCTCATGTCTTGCCAAAACCTGTCCATTAGTTAATATCCAGGGTTAACTACATATAACTCCCTTCATCAATACCATGCCCAACACTTGTATTGTAGTAACTGTAATACCAGTACTTATAACCTAAATCACTTTTACTTCATGCTAGTCCTATGTCTTGAACCCTATACTTGAACTCACTTGATTAAATTTATCCCAATATAACTTGAACTCGAACTCAAATACAAACTCGAACTCGACTTAAACTTGAACACTTGACATGTTTACATGACCATTTGATATGACTTGTACTAAACTAACAAGCTTAATTTAACTCCACTCGAACCATGAATACAATTGACATGACTTGCACTTGACATCATACATGATTCTTGATATGGATTCAATCTTGAAAACTTGATATTATTCATTACCTTTTGTATTCGTGGATTTGAGCAAGACTTGAAACTGTAATTATAATTTTAGATGCGCGGGGTGTTGGGGTAGTTTGAGTATGAATCCAACGAAATCCCATGAGTCCCATTATTACAAATCATGTTTTTGTGATACCGGACTGAAACGGTACAAATCATGTTGCTGTGGTACCGGGCTGAAACGGTAAAAATCACGAATTCACGAATGAGGGCCTGTGTTTCCAGGCCCCTGGACGATAGCCTGTTGGGTTTGGAATACTTCAATAATAATTGAAGCCCCGATTACTTTTGGGCCCGTGATTTCTTGCCCCTGGACGATAATCTTGGGTTCGAGAATACTCTTGAGATTGGTTGGCATTCACACTTAAACTTACGTTAGTTAGATTACCTTGTAGAGATCTATTAAGACACATACCTCATGTTCACTCATACACACTTATTACATGTTATGCTATATATGCGATATTCTATTTCATTCTGTACTTTTTTAGGCACCATATATCTTTCTCATTCTTTCTGGGGACTTACCGAGCGCTAGTTCGCCGACGGGCATTCCACCCACTTTTCTTTTCTTGGAATGTTCGTCAGGTGGTCTAGAAACCAAGGAGGTGGAAAATGAGTACAACTAGTTCACAGCACAGGCCGATCTCTAGTTTCTTTCAGCTTTCATTTCAGTAAGCCATATGTTTAGGCTATTATGTTTATGTTCTTATTTCAGATATCTTGTATCAGTTTAAACCTTGTAAGTTGGGAATGTAATTATATAAAGTGGTTGGATTTTTTTTTCACTTGTCTATTCTTGTCATTATGATACTACTTACATTACGCTTAGCGTATTTGTTTCGAGAAATGACCTTCTTGAAATAAATACATCGCGGACTTATCACGTGCTGTTACCATTCTTTTGGGAAGCGGGGCGTAACAGGGTATATTCTCCTTACGATCCGTGAGGATCTCGTAAGTGTATTTTCTCTTTAGAAATCATGTGGTGTGTTGCTCCTTTGTAAGTCGTAAAGATCTCACGCAGGTGTTTTCTCCTTATAATGTCGTGAGAATTTTGCAAGTGCATCTTTTTCTTTCTTTTAACGAGTTCGTGTCTTTTCGGGTTTTCACTAGCTCACCAGTAGTTCTGCTGTTTTTACTCACGACACCTTTTTGAGTTTTCATCCGATTTTGCTTGTGGACATTTTTTTAAGCGTCCCGTAAGGTAACACACCATTAGCTGTAGGCCCCGATTTTTTATGAAGGACCGCATCATGTAAGACGTGGGAGAGTTATGAATTGTTTATGCCCGTGGATTGTATACAGTGATGAATATAGGGATCCACCGTGGAGCTAAACGTGTCAGTTTAAGGACATGATGGTCCATTATCGCCGTATTTTGGGGCGAGTTTTTAGTTTAAGGACTTCTCGGTCCAATATTAGTTTAAAAACTTCTCGGTCCAATATCGCCGTTTTTTGGGGCGAGTATTTTTTGGTACTACTTTTAGAGTTCTGACTTAGGAAGATAGCGAGCGGACATAAGTATCATCATCTATCATTGACCTAAGTCATGACTCATCATGCGGAGTAATTTTTGAGGAATCGGCCGTTTATTGGCCGGAATGGTCTTTCGCTATGCATATCCATGAGCAGGTAGGCTCCACCTTAGTAGACTTTGTCTATAATGTATGGGCCTTCATAATTTGGTTTGAACTTTTCCCGCTTTGCACGATTGGGAATCATCGGTCTTTTGACAACTAACACGAGTTCGCCTTGGCAAAATGTTCTCATCTCGGTCAGTCTTTCATATGACTGGGTCATCCTTTCCTTATAAGCCTCCAAATTTTGTTGTGCTATAAAGAGGGTTTCGTCGAGGGTGTCGAGCTCCTCAAACCTAAGATGAGTATTTTCTTCATCTGTCAGCTCGTATTGACCACCACTCGTAAAGAGGGTAATTTTATCTCCAGTGGGAGTATTGCTTCCGCTCCAAACACCAGTACGTATGGTGTTGTATTCGTGACCGTCTTGAACATTGTTCGGTAAACCTAAAGAGCTTTATGCAGCCTTTCGTGCCAGCCCTTTTTCTTTCTGGACAACGTCTTTTTAATAATCTTGGTCAAGATCTTGTTGAAGGCTCCAGCTAGACTGTTGGTCCGAAAATTATAGACTGAAGAGTATTTCCAATCTATTTTATGCTGCTATGCGAAGCGACTTATTTTGTGGCTTCTATAAGCTAGCCTATTATTCGAGATTTTCCGCCGCAGAGTCCCGAACCGGTATATGACATGGGTCTTGAAGAAATGGAGGATATTCTTCGTCTTCACCTCCTTTAGCGTTGCTACTTCTCCCCACTTAGAGAAGTATTTGGTTGTTGCCAGTATAAACCGGTGTCCTTTGGATGACGCCTGTTCGATAGGGTCAATTATATCGTTTCCCCACATTTTGAATGGCCAGCTGGCTGCTGTCAGGTGTAGCGGATTTGGTTGCTGATGTATAAAGTCCCTGTGAATTTGGCACAAATGACACTGCTTCACATATTTGAGGCAGTCCTGAATCATCGTGGGCCAATAATAGCTCATTCTTTTTATCCTCAGATTCATCTTTAGCCCAGCTTTATGAGAACCGTAGAGTCCATCGTGTAGTTCTTGGACAACTTTCGTTGCTTCCTTCAGTCCCAGGCATCTTAGCCATAGGCAGTCGAATGATCTCTTATATAGAGTATCATTGACGAAGGCAAATGATAAAGCTCATTTCATGAGCTGATGACTAGACGACGCATTTTCAGGTATTCGTTGGGATTTGAAGTAGTCTATGAAGACTTCCCTCCAGTCCTCGACCTTTTCTCCATCCTCTATTTGAAGGGCTACTTGTTCGGTCGTTTCTTTTCCTTCAGATGGCTATATCAGGTCTTCTGAAGATATATCTGTTGGTGCGAGGGCCCTACGGTTTTGCAAAATGATCCTTACGTCATCGAGGTCTTCGTCAGCCAGTTCTTTAGCCAATTTAGCCAACGCATCGGTTTGTTGTTTTCTGCTCACGGTATGTTTTCCACGGTATAGGAAGGGATTTGTGTCAGCAGTCGTTGCACACATTTGCCATACTTTATCAGTTTTGGTTTGCATGTTTGATAATCGCCATTTATTTGACTAACGATTAACCGATAGTCTCCATATATGAGGAGGTTCTTGATCCCTATGTCGATACGATCTCAAAAGTGGCTATCAAAGCTTCATAATTAGTTTTTGGCTCCGTCAAGGAGTGGATGTAATGCAATATTCCTCCTTACGGGATCACGAAGATAAGACTCACCCAGCTTTGATTATGGGGGTGTTTTGCTTTCGCCTCTTCATGAAAGGTGTTCCATCGAAGTAGAGTTCCTATTAGGACTCATTTTCTTCTTTCTCTTCTTCAAGTGCGTAGAACGCATGTTCATCCGGCAACTTATAATTTAGGGCAGTCCGGTGGTATTGGATGTTCTACGAGAAAGTCGGCGATGGCCTGTCCTTTCACTGCTCTGAGGGGTCGATACGTTATCGCGAACTCCATCAGGAGGAGGGCCTACTTGGTAAGCCTTCCCGTCAGTATGGCCTTTGACATTAGATATTTGAGAGGATCCAACTTCGATATGAGGTGGACCTCATGTGCCAAGGCATAATATCTGAGCTTCATTATTGCGAAGATCAGCGCCAGGCAATACTTTTCGATGGGGGAATAATTGCTTTCTTCCCCCAGGAGAACTCAACTTAAATAGTACATAGCTTTCTCCTTCCCTTGATTGTTCTCTTGTTCCCAAAATGCGCCTAGAGAACCCTCAAGGGCTGTTGTGTATAAGATAAGGGGTTTTCCCTTAACCGGAGCGGTTAATACTGGCTGATTTTGTAGTTATTGTTTGATTTCGTCTAGTGCGTTTTGGCACTTTTAATCCCAGACGAACGGGGCCCCCTTCTTCATCAGATGAATTTAGGGACGACATTTTCTAGAGAGGTTGGTTATGAACCGCCGGATATACGTGAGCATTCCTTGGAGAGATCGCGATTGTTTGAGGTTTCTTAGCGAAGTCATTTCCATAATCATCTTGATTTTTGAGGGATCGATTAGATTCTTTGCTTCTTTACCCCGTCTGTTAGACAGATTTTTGATGCCTTGGTGACGAATGATGAATTCCAGGAATTTTCCTAAGGAGACTCCAAACGCGCATTTCAGAGGGTTTATCTTCAGATTATATATCCGAAGACGTTGGAATACTGTTTTTAGATGTTCCCAATGTTCCTTATGATATTTGCTCTTCACCACCAGGTCTTCGATGTAGCATTCGACGATCTCATATATGTGGTCATCGAAGATCTTTGTCATGGCTCTTTGGTAGGTAGCACCGGTGTTCTTCAAGCCGAAGGGCATCACCTTGTAGCAAAATACGCTTAACGGGGTCCGGAAGGCGGTATGCTTCTGGTCTTCAGGATCCATTTTTATTTGGTTGTATCCTGAAGATCCATCCATGAAGGAGAAGACCTCATGGGTGGACGTGTTACTAATCATCAGCTCGGTAACGGGTACTGGGAAGTCATCTTTTAGGCATGCTTTGTTGAGATCCCGAAAGTTCACGCAGTTGCGAACTGCCCTATTTTTCTTTATCACTGGAACGATGTTAGCGATCCAGTCGGGATATTGAACCTCTTGGATGAAACTGGAGTCGATTAGTTTCTTGACTTCAGCGTTGTTACTCGTCTCAAGTTCGAGCCTCATCTTTCTTAGTGCCTGTTTGATTGGCTTTATGTCTGGCGATATGGCCAGTTTATGTATCGCTACCTTTAGATCTAGACCCGGCATTTCGGAATAGTTCCATGCAAAGCAGTCTTTGTACTGTATGGGCATGTCTTTTAACGTGGTTACCTATTTTTCATATAATAGCTCACTGACGAATGTCAGCCTCGGATCGTTTTTTGTTCTTAAGTTGATTTTTCTTAGGTTGTCCGCCGTGGTGTGTATCCCGTCCTCCAGCTCTCTTGGTGCCGGTGGAAATTCTGAGATCTCCTCATCATCATCTTCATTTGTGAAGTATCTGAAAAGGTTAATCATATTCTCATGCCTTCCCTCTCTTGACAGAGTTATAATATGGCAGGTACGGGTCCGCTTTTATTTTTGCGGTCGAGCTGGTCTTATCCTGACGGTATAGGTCTTCTTTGGCTCGTGTTTCTGTAGCGAGCTTATCTTCCAACTGTTAGATAAAGTAAACATGCCTTGTTGATACTGGTCCTCTATCCAGTCCTTAAACATGAAGTAGTCTTCAAGGGGGTGACCTACTGCTCGGTGTTAGGAGCAATAATCCAGGTGATGGACCTCGTTTATTTGTTCGGGGTGCCGGGACTCTAAAAGCATCATCATTTGGTGCTTCAAGACAAAGTTGAAGATTTTCCCTATCTTGTCCTGCGAGAAAGAGTATTTCCGACCCATCTTCTTTATAAAGGACAAGCACCAATCGAGCTTTTCTCGATTGAACGACATCTTAGGCCCGTTTTGATATCTTTGAACGTTATTTACGTTCTTTGCGCTATTTTTACATTTGCTTCGGGATTTTCCCCCTTCACGAGAACACATAGCGGGCTGGGGACGAAGAAAGTTACGGTCTACTTCCTTCGTAGATTGCTGACTGAGATGCTACGTCTTGGCCTTTTCATATATGGCCATTTCGCGGCTATGATTGTCTCGGCTCATTTAACAAGCTTTTTTTATTAGCTTGTCGATTTGTTCTTCGAGCGACGGACTTAATGTTTTCAAAGAGGGATCTTGCTCCAATTTGACGTCACAGCTATCTGGAAGGACATTTTCTCTTTCACTCATGCTGTTTATGACGTGGCAACTGTAAGCTTGCTCCCGTTTCTTGGACCGAACATATCCAAGTTCAGTTGTTTCCATCTTCCTGTTGAGCTTCTTTCGTTGAGTTCCGGGAATATCATAATTTTTTTTGTAGAATTGGGTCTGGCGAACCGTTTGTTCTAGAGGTACGCCTTTGTGCTTTAACCGTTTTTATAATCCCTCCGCATAATATCTTGACATGCGGATGGGATGGAACCTGTCAAGTGTGGGGTCGACACCATGCCAGACTCCTTTTTCTACCCTGATCTCCGTAGATTTGTAGAAGAGGATCGCATTTTCATCACTTCGCTTAGGAGGCAAGTAAAAGGCTTGCAGTTCTTGTACGCTATATGTATCAAGCGCATCAAGTTCTTTGTAGTGTCGAGGCGGAGCCATCATGATTTGTAGACTCTGATTCGCTTTAGCAAGAGTCTACATTGACGGCCAGACGGAGAACACCGTATCGGCCTCGTCCTCGGAGTCGCTGCCAAAGTCCAAAATAAGAGTAGATGTTCCGGGCTTATTGTTTTGCCTTTGAGGTTGCCCTGAGTAAACTATTTGTTCGTCTTCCTCGGTGTCGCTTCCAAAGATCGGGATGGTGGCCACGGATTTTTGTTTATTCTCTGATTTGTGGCACCTTTCAGTATTCTCGAAATCTGGCAGAAAGTACTTTGCATCTTCGTACTTCCGGACTTCGTTTACGGAGAATGGATTTAGCTCTCCCGTGACGGTATACTCCAAACCATCCTTAAAGTACTTCATACACTGATGTTGTGTAGAAGGGATAATGTTGTACTCGTGTAACCAAGGCCTGCCGAGTAGAGCATTGTAGCAAGTTTTGGCATCAATGACATGGAATTTGATGTCAGTGACGAGTAGCTCGAAGCGTAGCATCAGTATTACGGACCCAAGTGTTCATGACGACTTTGAGTCGAACCCAGAGATGGTAATTTTATCTCGGGCAAGGTGCTAAATATTCATGCAAATTTCCTTCAGCACTCTCACGTTCAGAAGGTTAATAGAGGATCCGTTATCGATAAGAATTTTTCCTATCTTGATGTCGTGGTAGTACTCGGTGAACTATAGCAGTCGATTATGTTCGCACGTACCGAATAGTTGATCTTCATCGTTGAATGTGATATCAGCCGTTTGGACCTTTGCCGGTTCATTTTTCATCTTCTCTTCTGCGAAAAAAGCTTTTAGCTAATAGGGCTCCTGTAACGCCTTGATCAGGAAATCACGTGCTTCTTTGGACAGAAAGAGAGCATCCAATATACTTAGTTGCGAGGGTATTTTTCTCAGATGTGTTAGGACGTTGTAATCCACCTTATTTTTCTTAGGCGGGTCCTTTGCGGCGAGCTCTTTGACCACTTCTTTATCGAGGGCGATTTCCTTGGGCATTTTCCTTTTCCCTTTGTCCTTTTTGTTCGAACCTTTGTTTGCAGGTCTGAAGTTCTTCTCAAGTAGCGTACGGTTACACAGCTGAATGTTTTCGCAATTGTTCTCCTCTTCTTCTTTTTCCGAGGGGGAATTTTCAAAGAGAAAGTCGAGGGGTGTTTCGTCCTCAGAATCGCTCTCAAAGATGAGAACTTGAGGTTTCCCCCCTTCCAAACTGGTACCAACGATGTGACAGTTGCCAGTCGTTTCTTCATGCGCGTTTGACTCGCCATTTTGATGTCGACGAGCGCGAGGTTCACGCTTCTCCTTCTAGAAGTGTTTTCGATGGGCAACATACCCTTACCACCACTTCTTGAAGGCACTGCATTCCTTGATGGGGTAGGCGACATGATCAGTCATATTTATTGCACATTTGTACGGTCATTTTCCCTATTATTATTAATTACTAAAATGTGTTATTTATAATTTAAGAATATATGTGGGTTTATGTGTAAAAAGATTTTATCATATGTTTCTTAACGTATAATTAATATAATTAGGGGTAACATATGCATATCATATTTAAATAAAATATCAATGTGATTCTTAACCATTATTATTAAGATGTGTATATCATATCATATCATATCATATCATACCCATTAAGCAATTTAATTAAAATTGGTTGGAATATTATCTCAAATAAAATAAATTCTACTAATGATTTGATTTGAGATATTGTGCAGGTATTAAAATAACAAATCAGTTCAGGGCTACAAACATGAGTAAGAGATCAAATCCAATCAAGTTAGCAAACCAAATCGGCCAATTTTAGAAGCAAATTGACGATTCTCGCAGCTGCAGAGAGAAAGAAATGTTTTCAAAATATATTCATCAAAAAAATCTCCTAAGATCACAAGAAGAAAGCGGAAAAATTCTGGAGACGCAATTCCACCAATAGGCGGCGGAACCGCGGTGGAATGGACCATATGGCAGCGGAACCATGGTCAATTAGTGGTCTTTCGATATGCAATTTCAGGGGCATGATCGTCTTTTCACATACATTGAGATAAAGTCTAGGGTTTCAAGTTTCATAGCCTATATAAAGGACCGAGCAGCAATCTAGGGTTAATATCTATCTATCGATCGATTTAGGGTTTTTAGTTCTTTTAGTTTTTTAGCCAATCAAATTATGTAATGCAAAATTTTCAATAAAAAGTAGTTTCTCTTTTAATTTTGTCTCATTATTTTCTGCATTTATCTTCCACGCCTTTCTTTTTTTTGTTTTTCTTTTGGTTTCCTTATTCTTCTACCTTTCTTCTTTTACTTCGTTTTTCGCAATGAGCGAGTAAATTCTCACATGTTAGGGTTTGTAGGAAATGCTAGTATAATGGATGAAAAAAATCCCTTATCTTCATCTTATGTTTTAATTTTTATAAATTTTAACAAAAGGAGTTTTAACCCTCTTATTCGGGCGTGCTACCAATTCATGATAGTAGCAATGTCGATTTGAGTTTCGTTAATACTTGCTTTGTTGAGGGTTTGAGATCAATAGGGATCAATGGAAGGACAAGGGTCAGTAGAGAGAATCCCTAATCCTAATCCACATTCATCGCTATTTCTCTAGTATTAAATAATTAAAAGATAAAAAGAATTATTTTTAAAACTCCATCCTTTAACAACTCAATCCGAAAAGCCCTACAAGCCCTTCTCTTATAAAATTTTCAAATCTCTTTAGTATAAAACGATACAAATCCAACCTTTCTTCTATTAACTCGTCTAAAACAAGAAAAATAGTTTACCATTTCTCTGTGGATGACCCGTTCTAATTATCGGCTAGCTACTTGCGACACAGTTATTGAGTGCGGTAATTAGGAAACACAAAGACTCAATTTTTCACATCAATCAAATGGCGTCATTACCGGGAAAACGGTAGTAATATTTTTTTTGTTATTCGGATTGATTTTTAAATTTTTTTTTTAAGAAGTAAAAATAAAAACCGCATTTTGTATTTTTAACGATTCTTGTGCGAGTTTTGCAAAATATCTAGAGCACTTGGAGCGAACCAACATAGATTCAGAAACTGTCAAATAGGAGCAGAGGAGTAGTGGAGTTCAGTGCCAAAATTTGGAGACGAGATCTCATAATACGGCGGCGGAACCGCAGCGGATTAGTAGTTTCGGCGGCGAACCGCGGCCAAATAGTGGATTCAGGTGCCTAAACTTTTCTGGTATCATTTTCTCTTCTTTCTCTCTCCTCTGAAGCTCCAACAAACTGTTTCTATCTGCAGGATTCTTTGCCAACAGCGCCACGAATTATAAAAAAATTCTTTTTGCATGTTTTAGATTTTAGATTGCTTTGCATATTTAAAACAAATATTAAGGGGCAAGAAACCTTAGGTGGGGAGTTCATTACCCTTTTTAAACCCCAAATATCACAAACAAGTATACGCATCACCTTACATTAATAAAACACATCTAGATCATGGCTCTAAGGACAATCGCACTCAATTAGGACAAGAGAGGGTCATGGGCAATCTATTGCTTATCCGCATTTTTCTTGTGGAGTCTAAAAAAAGTGTGACTAAGGCAAGTGATTTACTTAATTAGGCCCGCTATTTTGGTGATTCTTATAGCGGATACCTTCCACTTTCCTGGCACTTACCTAGCTGCAAGATTGATAAGGAGGCGATAGAGAATTTTCCTATGTCTTGTCCTTTGGAAGTCTAAGAGCAGTCTAGTGATTTGACTTATATGACCCTAATTCTATATGTTCTTTATGCATGTTTCTGATTGGTTGAGTCGAGTCCCTCTTTCCAAGCAAAACAATCCCAAAAATAAAAAAAAACCTTTAATTTTTTGTTTTACCATTTCGCCCTTTTTCTTTTCATCTCAAATTTTTTTCACTCTCTTATGATGGGTAACCCAAACCGACCAACTCTTGGTGGGCTTTACTACATTCAACCAGATATTTCTTTATATCATTATTGCTTTGGTAGAACTTCCGACCCACCATTTCTTTAAGGGATAGGATAGAGGGCTCTAAAAATAACAGTTGAACATCTCATTCAAATTCCTATCAACCATGTCAAAATTCAATAATTTATTATGTTGATAACCCTTTTAAGGCTACTAAGCAAACTTCTAAACCCATGTCCATTGCTGAACATATTGCGAAAGCCCGAAGCTAAAGTTTCATATCTTTCACTACTCCAAAACCCTTAGGACAACAATTACAATTATTTCCATATGAAAATTTTGATAATCCTTTTGAGGCGAATCTGGAAACTTTTAAACCCATGACCATTGCTGAGCAAATTGCAAAAGCCAGTCGCCAACAATTCAACCAATCTCAATTTTCTTCATATTACAATGTTGATCCTAATTCTATTTATGAAAATTGGATACACCCTTCTAACTTTTATCAAAAGTACCAAACTTTCACATCCTCTCATGTTGATACTTCTCTTGAGGCTAATGTGGCAATTCATAAACCCATTTCTATTCTGGAACACAATGAACTCGTCCGAATCCAACAATTAAACCCATTCCAACATACTCAACTTGTGCACCTTATCTAGACATTGCTTCTGAATATCAATTAGAAAGTTCCACGGTTCAAAGAGAATCTTTCATTGAAACTTCTTCATAAACCATATCTAGTCTTGAAGTAGAGTTGGAATTGAGTAGTGAGAAAGAACCAGAGATCCCTCCTAGTTAAACCAAAACCAATTCTTTTGATCTCAACACCTTCCATCCTGAAATCCAACCGAATGTATTTGATATTCAACCGCTTAATAATCTAATTGATGAGGTGCTCGAGAATAATATATTTGACTTTTCCAATCATGAGTGTGAAAGAGAGCCTTATACCATTCCAAATCAAATTGATTCTTGTCCGACTAAACTTGACATTTCAAACCTTCCAATTCCATCAAGTGAACCTAGTGATCCATTGATTGAGGATAATATAATTGATGAATTTTTAAAGAACTATTCGTTTGATTTGACTGAAAGTGCTAGTGAGATCAGTGTTGAGAATATCTTTGAAGATGAACTCGCTATATTCGATGCGTTGGATTTCCCGACTCATCATGTCCCTTTCATTGAATGTGAACATCTTCCTGTACATTTAACCGATCATATTCTTACCACCAACTTATCCGATATGCAAAACGATATTCAGCCTTCATCTCCCACATCTGGATCAACAATGCTCGTTACTCAAGTTATTTTACCCATTTCATTACACAATTTTTTTGGTTCTTCTTCTCATCTTCTTTCACCTCCACCGGAAATTTATGCGTCTCTGTTTGAGGCCGAAGAAGTTGAACCACCACCCGTTCTTCTAATCACATATGAGAATGCGACTATTCCACCCATTCCTTATTTTTTACATTCTCGTTTTCATTCACACTCAATTTTTCATCTCCACCAACCGAGACGTAAATCCTTTCGAATACACTTCTTGTCTATCCTTCACATCATCTCCTATTGCCACTCACATTTCCATTCTTTCCACTCAAGACTTACTATCAGTTACATTCATATACAGTCTCGAGTATTCTTTACGTACATCCGTTTCGCATTCTTCTACCAACCATGGTCTTATTATAATAAAATATTTGAATGGTTGGTTTTAACTTTTGGTCTTTGTAAAGCTTTGTGTAGACCGATAATACCCCCCCCCTCTTATGTTAAATTTCAATGTTTAGTAATGAAAACATTGTTTTACTCAAGTTTGGGGGGAAAGAGAAAAATATTTTTAAATGGCTCTTGAAAGAAAGGAAAGTTTTGCACGATTGTGAACCACAAACAAGTTTGGGGGAAGATTTCACTGTCATTAACTCTTGTCCCATTTACAAATCTTTGAGAACCTTTTCTCCAATTATTCAGGTTTAAGCTTAACAGACGATATCAGTGAGGATATTGCTGCAAACAACTTTGAGGGGAGGTTTATATTTATTCACGTACCATTTTGTTTAAAAATTAGAAGAAAAAAAACTAGAAATTTTTGAAAATAAAAGTTAGAAAGTGAAAAATACATATGAAAGAGAAGAAGAGACTTAAGAAATGCAAGAAAATTAGATATTTTAGAACGAAGCTAGTAATACGTGATCATGAGCTGTTGTCCCAAGGGTTAGTAAGACTAAAAAATTACTAGTCTGCGGATAGAAATAAGTCTGAAAAGTAGCCCATATTTTTGAGTCCAAACTTCTTAATGTTGATACCCTACTATACGCACTTACGCGCATCTTGAAACTTGAGATAGTAGAGTATACCTTGAAATACTCTTGCATGTATATAAAAAAATCAACAAAATATAAATGACACATATAATAAAATTTAAAAGAAAAATGAACACTGGTTTTGTAATTACTTAAGACAGCATAAAAAAATACAGCGTGGGTGCCTTATCACCTAGTGCCTTAGACCAACTGGTTTGGAGGTCAATGCTAAGCATTATGTGTTGAAAGATTAGAATATTGCTAATTACGCCTTAATAAGTGAGCACATTCGGTAATCGGCTGGTTAGTACCTCAAGAAGTATTAACGGTCGCATGAAAAATGTGTGGGAAAATCCATCTATAATATCACCTACTAAAAAGTACTAAGAAATATAGACAAAGGATATGATAACTTGAATTGAATTCTCTAAGTGTAGGGATGAATTTTACAAACACGTAGGGGTATATGATCGATATATAGAGGAGAGTTAGGGAGGAAGACTAAAGATGATGTTTTATTGAGAGATGATGTGATTTCTGATATCTTTTCAAGACCATTAAGATAGGGCTCATGATAATTAAAAAGCTAGTGTAGTTTGAAACTTTTATTTTCAAGTTTTTTTTTTCTTTTATATGTTCATATCTTTGCATATAATTTTCGTCTTCTTTCCTTTATTTTCTTTATTTTGGGATTTTGTGGGTGTAATCTGCTGAAAACCCTCAGGAGACAACACTCCTCCTACTAGGGACACCTAGAGCTTTAAAGGCTTATTGCACGAGCTAAGTGCAATTGTGTTGCCTACGAAAGTGTGCTAAGTTTTCCTTTTTCTTTTAAAAATAAAACAGTTTGCTCGGGACGACCAAAAAGTAAGTTTGTGGGTATTTGATCAGTTATATTTATTGCACATTTGTACGGTCATTTTCCTTATTAATATTAATTTATAAAAGGTGTTATTTATAATTTAAGAACATATGTGGGTTTATGTGTAAGAAGATTTTTTCATATGTTTCTTAACGTATAATTAAAAAAATTGGGGGTAATATATGCATATCATTGTTGGGGTCAAAAATTACACCCCGGTTGACCAAGTCAAAGTCAAAATCAAGCCCAAGCCAAGTGGAACCAAGCCCAGGCCAAGTAGGCCCAAGCCCAGGCCAAGTGGGCCCATGCCCAAGTCGAGCCCGAACATGAAGCGGCCGGCCTCCCCCATGCCAAAACGAAATCATGTAATAAATAATTTTGATGTAATTTTTTATGCATGAATATAAGAAAAATGGGTATAAAGTCAAATTTTTGTAAAGCCCATGACTCATGTGCAAAACAAAGAGTACATAAGGCATGGGATGGGCAAGATGCCATTTTGTAAAGCCCAAGGGGCTATATGTAAGTTTGTAAGCCTATAAAAGACAACATGATAATAAAATAAAGAACAATAATTCATTCTCTCAAATTCTAGGGTTTGTGCCTCCTTCCCCTTGCTCAAGGTTCTAAAACCTTCTTCCTCTTTTTTGAATTAAATCAAGAGTTTAACTCTTCTTTTTCCAAAAATAAATAGTTTTTCACCATAAAATCCCTGAAGGGGAGCTCGGATCTGCCATCAAATGTCTAAAAGGGGAGATTTTAAGTCTCACCTCTCCCTTCCCCCAAGATCCAGCCAACGGAGAGGAAGAAGAAGGATACCCATCTCCAAAAAATCCCATTTCAGGAGGATTCGAGGCTCAAAAGAAGATCGAAAGATTCTTAGGAGTTTAACTCCATTCAATATCTGTTGGACTTAACTCTATAAATCAACCCCCTTTTTAGGAGTTTAACTCCAAATCTATACATAATCCCTGTTAGGAGTTCAACTCCAAAGCCCTCTTGGGAGTTCAACTCCTAACCCAGGGGCTAAGCCCCTTTACCCGCTGGTGTTTCCAGCGGTCGCGTGCCGTGCACGTAACTCGCGGACGCCCATCAGTCGCGTGCCACGCACGTGACCCGCGGACGCCCATCAGTTGCGTGCAGGGCACGTGACCCGCGGGCGCTAAGTGTCCCCGTGCGCCTCATGTGACCCGTGGGCGCTCAGCATCCTGTAGTCGCGTGCGCCTCACGTGACTCGCTGGCGCTCAGCGGCCGCGTGCTGCGCATGTGACCCGCTGGCGACCAGCGGTCACGTGCTGCGCACGTGACCCGCTGGCGACCAGCGGTCACGTGCTGCGCACGTGACCCGCTGGTGTCCAGCGGTCACATGCTGCGCACGAGACCCGCTGACACTTCGCGGTCATGTGCTGCGCACGTGACCCGCTGGCGCCCAGCGCCCACGCGCCTGGCACGTGTCTTTAAGATGCTCCTCACCCCTCATTTATCGTCCACTCCACACCAGAAACACGTCCTCTGTTAGGAAATTTTTTCTAACGGGGCACTGCCCCGCACCCCACAAGGAAGCTGCTAGCCCCCTTGATCCCCAGCCCGTTATCCAGGTAGCGGGACCCCCGTAAAACTCTGCGGGGACCCCGATATATCCAAAACACTTTCAAAATATACATACACTGCACATCGAGTTCGCATGACCAATTTGACCCATCAATCGAAGGTTCTCTTGCTCCAAAGGCGAGGGGTAATTAACGGCAGCTTAGTCCGCGTCTGCCGGAGATTTGGATCCCCACAATCAATAAACCTCTGCCTACCCTAGACAGGGGGAATTTGTAGTACATCTGACAAGCGCGCATGTATTCCCATCTCAATAGGGTGACGAAAAACACCCTACAGATTCTGGAATGCCCGGTGGGACAGATCTCTCCTCCCATATTTCGGGTTAAACGTTTGTGCGAGCTCAATCAATATACATATCGATTTCCTTTACTGAAATCATGTTTCTATTTGCAGGTTAACAATTTCCAATTGCAATCTTCGAACGCAGCAAAAATGTCTCCAAGGACAAGCTCGACTCTCGACACAGCTCCCATCTCCTACACGATGAAGATGAACGCCAGGATGGTCCTCCGGGCCAGTCTCGGGAAACAGTGGGAGGAGCCGCCGCTTCCATTTGGCTCTATTCTATTCGTGCCATCTAACTCCATCCCTGCTCTCCAAGCTCCAGTAACAGAAAGACCGGCCTTAAAAGGCAGGAGGCCAAATGTGGTGGTCTCGAGGGCACCACCACCAAGCGCAAGTCGGTGTTTGAATGACTTTCCCTGTCCCCAACCGGGGGCAAGGCCATCAACACCAACAAAGTAACAAGGCATCTCGGGCAAGCTTCAGCAACGCCCCTGATGACTGCTCAATCAGGTGTCTTCTCTAAGCTCCACGTCAATCGACTCACGATGGCTTCCTGGATGACGGATGCCCGTCAAGCCCTCAAAATCGAGAAGCTAAGACAGAAAAGGCTCAGATACAGAGCCAACAAAAGAGCTAGGGCTCATGCCAGGCTGAACTTCATGAGGTTCCAAGAATAGGGATACCCCACCAAAGATAAAGAGATGCCTGGATATGTAGTCCAAACTGTCTACATGGTGGGCACGCGTAGCAAGAGCAAGGACGGGGCCACCACATCTCAAATCCAAACTGGTATGAATGTGGTTGCCACTTCCCAAGACCAGCATCCTCCGGAAGGTAATGAAAATCCTCCCAGTAAAGTTGATAAGCAGAGAGATCCCTCGGTTCATGAGGAGTCGGGCTCAGAAAGCGAAGAGGAGCCAATCTTCCGTACCAAGAACGCAGTGCAACAACTTCTCCATGAGCTCCAAAAGCATCTCAGAAACAAAGACAGGGAGATGGCCAAGCTTTAGTCGAAGATGAAGACTTGACAAACGTCGTCTTATAGCTCACGACCCAAGTTGCCTCTTAGCTGCCTAATCAAGTGCAAGGCTCCGTTCATGAACCGGGAAACATTGTCCCGAGGCAGCCGACGCTTATTCCCTCAAATCCAAAGGTAGGCGAGCCGCATGAAAGTAGGTCGCATCCTATCTCAGGAAATGTCTTGGCTACCGATGACAGCAACCCGCTAACGCAAGAGCAAGTCATGGATTTGGTGGCTAACAGAGTCAAAACATTGGTAGCCGAAGCCGGAAAGCAAAAAGATGTCAGTATCAGCGGGAGACCATACCCTACTCGGTACGATCTTGTGGAGTTTCCCACTGGCTATGTCGTCCCCAAATTTGAAAGGTTCGATGGGATGGAAAATGTGAACCGGCACATTGCCCAATTTAAAGCATCATGTGCGAACACCGGGGGCAATGATGTGCTCCTTCTCTGCCAGTTTGTCAATAGCTTGACCGATGTTGCTTTCGATTGGTATGCAAGCATACCGGATGACTCGATCACGACGTTCGCTCAAATAGAATCCATGTTCAAGCAAAGGTTCATGAGTGTCAGCGATAAAATCACCATTTCTGACCTCGTAAGGACCGAGCTAAAGAACAACGAAAGCAATATGGATTTTATTGTCCGATGGCACAATATCTCTATCAAATATGAACCGCCACTGGAGCAAGACCAATCCGTCAGTCTTCTTATAGAAAATCTGAATGACTGGATGAAACCTTTGCTGTGCACTGCAGGCCTCAAAACATTCCAAGAGCTGATCAAGAAAGTTCAAATATTGGAATGCTCAAAGCCCGAGTCTACTCAGAATCTCCAATTCACAAACAGACCGAGACATCGGAGGGACGACAACCGGAAAAACGAAAGTTCCAACAGCAGCGATTCTCTAAATAAGCAAAGAGCGGGCAGAGCTAAGACTGAAAAATCTCGAGAGCCAACTTTGGAGTAAAGAATAAATAAGGTCTACTCTTTCAGAAGGGACATGGTCCACAAAATTTTCAAAGATGCTCTGAAGAATGGCCTGCGGCTACCAGAACCAAAAAGGCTGAATGAAGCGAGCATGACCGATCATCCCAATTTTTGCTCATACCACCGCATTCTAGGGCACACTATTGAAGATTGTTGCATCTTCAAAGATTGGGTCAAAAAGCAATATAAGGCAGGAGAGATAAAACTGTCTAAAGGCGTGTTAACAAACAATCAAGCAGCGACCGCCAATTTCATACAAACGGAGACCGAAGTCCTTTGGGAACCTGATTCTCTCAGACATCTGCCTTTCTCTGAAAAGAGCGGACCAAGGCAACAAGCTAAGAGTCAAGCGAGCAATATTGCCAATGAAGAAGCAATAGACGAGTACACAACCCATACGGTCTACATGACGGAGCTTAGAGGAAAAAGTCTTCCTACACCTTCTAGCCATGACAATGACACGGTTGTTGCCATCCAACACAGGCTCGATCCAAATGATGAAGAGCCCGCTCAGGCCATTGATCCAAAGGAACCCGTGGTTCTTACTAAATCAAGCTTATGCAGTAAGGATGAGCCCTTTGTCGTATCCGGGACTATAGAACAAGCATTATTCCAATGGCTTTAAAAGCAGCTTCAGGACAGGGACAAGAAAGTCGACGAGCTGGCAAATGTCGTGGCAGATCTCACGACCCAAGTCGCCCGATTCTAATTACAGCAAAATCAAATTTTGGTTCGTAAGCTAGGGATTGATATTCGGAAGCAGCCAACCGATACTCCCTCCAGTCCAAGAGCGGAATACTTTTGCGAAAAACGGCCGCGATCAGCTTCCAGTCTCTCCGATACGTACCCTGAATGGGATAAGCGGACAGCAGGCAAACCAAAGACTGGTCGGCCTCAAGGACTAGCGTCAGTAAAGGCACCTACTCTAATGGAGAGAAAGAAGAAGGTGTACTCCTTCAGGAGGGATAAAGTCCACGAAATGTTCATGGACGCATTGAACAACGGTCTGCAACTGCTTATTCTAAATAGGCCACATGAAAAGAATATGACTGGCAATCCCATATACTGCCCATATCATAGAATGGTGAGTCATACCATTGAAGACTGCTATGTTTTTAAAGATTGGGTGGAGAACCAATACAAACTTGGGAAAGCTTCACAGTCGTCAGATGTACCGACAAGCCACAGAGCTACGGTCATCAACACAACACCGCTAAGATCAAAGTTCGAGGAGCTGGGATAAGCAAACAACCGACCACCATGTCGTTAAAATGGAAACAGACGACCACCACGTCGTTAAAATGAAGAATGTAAATGCAACAGTCATGAAAAGTACGCTAGCAGGTACTACTAATACATGAAACAATGCATATAAAATGAAGTATGTAAATGCAACAATCATGAAAGGTACACTAACAGGTACTATTAATACATGAAGCAGAGCATAAACAATAAATGTGGAGTATGGAATGAAATATGTCATTTCCACGGAATCCTGACATCGTGGTAGGATCAAAATCCATCAAGACAATCCAAATCTCAATTCTTCAAATCAGCCCCCAAATTGGCTCTCATATCATATAAGTCTCACAAATCCTGAATGTACAATATCGAATAAATCTCATATATCCTGAATGTACAAAATTAGCAATCTCATAAATATCCTGTATCCAATATCAAATGAATCACCTATATCCCAAATCCAATATCAAGTAAATCTCTTATATCCTATATATAATTTGCATGAATAATTAAGATGAAGTATATGAATTTATATGTATACATATATATTAGCGTCCCATTTCACTAATATATATGTATATGCATATATAACATCGTCCCATTCCACTGTTATATATACTTAGGAGTAAAATATCATGAAAACCAAGTGTCAAGTATCGACACAAAATAGTGATCTATCAGGTGCTGTCACCAAGACTGGAACCCTGATAGGTACGTATCATACGCTATACCGAAAGCTCGAGTGCCTAGCTCTGACCCCCGCCTCTCGATGTATCTATATGCACATGACTCCCGTCGGTATCCCAATGATAACCGCCGAGTCATTGGTAATGTCACCGGTAGGTACTTGCCCACCTTCCAGGCTCAATCGGCATGGACCGTCGATCATCTTACCGAGGGAAACCGTACCGGGCCCCACCATGTACCCTCATACGGCCCCCGACTCCTCGCATGGGGTATATATATCAGAACCGATAAATCTCATGGTGGATGCTGAAATATCATATCAAGGGAAACCGGGTTTTTCAAATAATGCATAATTTCATGAAACTACCACGGTCCCCAAATCCAGAAAATATCATGAAAAATCCATATCTCAATGCGAAAATCCATGAATAAAATATACGCAACATAAAACTGTAATGTAAGCATATAAAGGAAATGCCGCTAATTAACTGCAATAACTTAATATAAACATCATGCGGTTCCTAATTTCTCCAATTCTAAATAACATCAAGTAAAGGTAAACATGTAGCTATAACTGATATATGCGTAAACATAAAGGTATAGCAAGATATAGATATCTACCTATCAGAAATGATGTAATATACCCCCCGGGTATAAGTGAAGTATGTATGCAAAGTATACATGTAGCTATGTCATTATGTGTGTATGTACCTATCACTAATGGTACAATACCCTATAGGTATATAGGTAACTAGCATGTAAGTATGTCAAGGCATATGTGTAAGCATATAGGTATACAGGTATGCTATAAGTCATATGCATAAAGAAATATGAATCAATGTCTCAATATCCCTAACCAAACAATATCATATGTATAAGTTGGGTTGCGCGTGACATGGCAATTATTGACGGTGTGTGTGGCATATAATCAGTGCTCGTGCAACATGAATCGTCAATAATATGTGCAGTGTCCTAAAGGTACTAGTCCAAGCACAACAATATCTAAGCAATAAAGTGTAGTCGTAAATTCTAAATATGAAATAGAATATGCGACAAGTCAAGTCATTTCTAGCCCAGACGCATAACGCCATGCGGGCAATTCTCCTGTAGATGTTAAATCTACTCACCAACGCTCCTGGTTAAGTGAAGCCTACCACCTGTTTTCCCTTTGTCGTAGCGTCCGAAGTCCCCGCCCGCGAACCTAAAATTTCACAAACATATCACATAAGCTAAATATCCTACATCGACGAAAAGACAAAGAAACGCAAGGATAACGCCCTGAAAATTACACTGCGCACTTAGCGCATCTATCGCGAACGATATCGGCCAAAAACACTAACTAGGGTCGCTAAACTACGAAATATCATGTCTAGACTCCGATCGTCCCGATCGCCCAAACACAACACAAACAAATACGAGGAATATAATAGAAATCACCTCGCAACGACCAATTGAAACCACGTCGGAAAAACCCCGAAATCTAGTTAACAACTTATCGCAATAATTCGCACTAGAACAAAGCTAACACAAATCTAGCGATTACAAATATCTTATATTAGCTTAACTAAGCTATCCAAACCATTTCCAAATTTTTTAACACTTGCTAATTAAGTTTTAGAAAAAACCTAGTAAGCAATATTCTTAATTAAACAAAGTAGTAATTAACAAAAATTATCATTTTCTACTAGGTTAAGCTTTTTCTAATCATAAATTAACACTTCAATTAACATTAAACACTTAAATCAAGCTTTAACTTTAACTTGAATTTCTTTAAAAAAAATTATGAATAATGAATTAAACATGAAATTAAAAGCTTAAATTAACATCTAATTAAGCTAGCATAAAGATTTAAACTTAACAATTAAGGATTAGGGTTAGGGTTTTATACCTCAAATTAGCAACCAACCCCAAAATTTAATCCTCCAAAATGATGTCTTTCTTGAATATCCGAGCAAGATTAAGGTTGAAGAAAAATGGGTATTGATTTAATTATGAATTTGTGGGATTTATTTAGGATTTTTGTTGATTTATATGGACTTGAAATTGATGAAATAAGGTGAGAAGATGAAGAGGGCAGCAAGAGGAGTTTCGACCATGAAGAGAAGAAAGGGGGGGGGGGGTGTTTTGTGAAGTGTATGGAAAAATCTAGCAAAACAAATGTAATTAAAGCTCATTAATGCAAAATGCCACCTTTCATTTCTTTTCTTTTTAAAATTTAATTCCATTGACCAAAAAAAATCTAAATATTTAAAAAGAAGCTTCTAAAACAATTGTAGTGATGATTTCTAATGATTCTCATTTAGAAGAAATTTCCTGATTTACGTGCATATTTTACCGGGTAAAATAATATTTTATTTGGGAAAAATTCTATCAGAACCAAAACCTCCCATATACCCCCAAAGTTCGCGCACTAGGTTTATTTTAGCTAAAAAAGGTGCCGACAAGTTTCTACGGAAGTTTGATCGAAATCGGGTTAAAACGGAAAATACCGACTATTTTGCCCTAAAACGGAAAAATTCGCAAAACGATTTTTAAAACGTTACAATCTCACCCCCTTATAAAAATTCGTCCCCGAATTAAAAATTTTCACTAAGCGTACCTTTAAAGAGAAGATTACAAAACTCCCAAATCTCGCTCGCAGCCTCCCAAGTGATCACCTCACTATACGGCTACGTCCAAGAAAACCCTTCACAGATGGCGAGATCCTTGACCGATATTTCTCCACCTGTCGAGCCATTAACACAATTGGCTGCCGGTGAATGAAACGATCACGTCCAAGCCAAATGGTCTGATGCTGAATCATATGAGAAAGGTCATGAAGGTAATTGCAAAGTATCGATACAAGGAATACGGGATGAACACTCAATAATCTGGGCGGAAGTGCCAAATCAAAGGCAACGGAACTAACTCACTTTAAGGATCTTAAAAGAACCTACAATTCTGGGATAAACTTCCCAAAACTCAACACGTCATTCATCGGAAAAATCCGTAGGAATACATGAGCTCCCACTACGAACTCAAGTCTGCAACCACAACGGTCGGCATAAGACCTCTGTCTGCACTGGGCTGTCATCATCCTGATCTGAACCAACTGGATCATTTCCGAAGTCTCTAGACTAGCTGGGGTCCAAAAATCCTAATCATACAGAGTCAGAAAAACAGACTGGAGATCGACACCACCTAACAAACAAAACTTAAAGGTTGCCAATTGGAGTGCCTCCTGATAACAGCTATCGAAGGAGAATCCTAACAATGGCAAGTGACGATCCCAACTGCCGACAACAATTAATACGTACGCACAAGCATATCCTCCAGAGTCGGTATAGCCCGCTCTCACAAAACCATCATCCTGCGGATGGAAAAACGGAGCTAAAGCTCAACCAGTACCCAAGGCTTCCTGAAGTTTCTGCCCAAGATAGCAAGCGAATAGAGTGCCCTATTTGGATATGACCCATGAAGGAACTCCGTGCAACGCACAACTTAGCAAAGGACAACTGAGCAAACTGAGCATAACCGGACAACAGACACCGAATAGAGTCACACCCTGTCTAGACCGGGGTAGACACCACAACGAAATTCGTGGAGATCTGCTCCCATTTCCACTTCGGAACGGTTAAAGCTTGCAACTCTCCAGCCGGTCTCAAATGCTCAACCTTAGCACGTAATAAGACAGACACCTTGAAACGAAATCCGAAACTTCACTCTTCATCCCTGCCCACCCGTAACTATCTCACAAGTCACACTACAAATTGGTGGAACTTGAATGAACACCGAAAGTTGACTGATGTGCCTGCTCTAGGATTTCGCGTCTCTGCCCATCAACAACAGGTACACAAACGCGTCCCTAAACGTAGCACACCTTGGTCACAAAATCAAGGACTCCGAATCATTACACAGCCAAGTATGCTCAGAATCTTAGACGAACGAGCATCGGCGGGCAGTGCCTCGCGAAAGCGATTAAGGAAAAATGGTAGGGCGCGGACATGAGCAAGATGTCCCCTCAGTAGAGGCGAACTAAAGCTGTACTCAACAATCGCACAAGAATTGCAAATCTGCAGAAGACTGTCTCAACAATTAAAATCCAGGAAGATGTACATTAAGCTCTGGTGGTCCATGAAAATCTGACACGACTCTCCGAACAAGTAGTGTTTCCAAATCTCCAACGCACGACCACCGCAGCCATCTCCAGATCATGAGTGGGATATCCTGCTCGTACTTCCTCCAAATGTCGGGAAGCAAAAGTGATAACTCGAATGTGCCACCTCATTACACAATCGATCCCCACTCACGAAACATCATAGTTAAACAACAAAGTCGCCCGAATCAGAAGCAAAGAAAGAACTGATGCAGTTGTTAACCGGGTCTTCAACTGCCGAAAACTCCGCACGCATGCCTCAGTCCAAAGAAAAAGGAACTTCCTTTCCGGTCAGTTCAGTCAACGGTGCAGCACTACAATAGCAATCCTGCACGAAACGGCGGTAAAAACCTGCTAAGCCCAAAAATCTGCGGACCTCTGTCCTGCACACAAGTCTGGGCCAAAGCTGTACAGCCTCGATCTTTCTCGGAACCACGCAAAAACCGTCTCCCATAACTACAAGACCTACGAGTCAACACAAACAAACCTAAAGGAACACTCCAAGAATCTAGCAAACCGCTGGGGCTCTCCCAATGTCTGCAAAACAAATCCTCAAGTGCTACTCCTGTCCCTCACGACACATTGAATAGACTAAAATGTCATCACTAACACAACAATAACTGGTCGAGGAACGGCCTGAAGAAATCTGGTTCATCATATCTATGAATGCTGCTAGGGCATTGGTGAGTCCAACGACACCACTAAAACACATAAAGCCCGTAGCACGCACAAGGCAGTCTTCAGAATGTCATCACTCCGAACCCACAACAATGATGACCTGATCCCGAACAAACTTAGAAAAATGTCTCGCACTCTGGAGCTGATCGAAGAAATCGTCAATGCAAGGTAAATGATACTTATCCGCACCGTAAGCCGGTTCAATTGACGATCAATCAATACACAATCTCAAATTGCCGTCTTTCTCCTTGACGAACAGAAATAAGAGCTTCCTAATGCGAAACACTCAGACGCATAAGCCCCACCTATCTAGCAACTCTGCAGCAGATCCTTAAGCTCCCTAAACTCCGTCGGCTCATCTGGAACAACGTCGAAAAACTCTCACACGAAGGGAACCCGGTCCAACAACTCACCGTGGATCCGGTAACACGAATGAACGCCATGAATTCTCGACATCCTCTCCTCAAAAGCCGACTAGCGAAAAAGGCTGAATTCAAGCTGTGAAAGGCGGCACTGCTGTCCTCCCATGCACAACAAGAACTGACTCGCCGGGAAAACAAAACCTGACTGTTTCCTTACGGCAGTCCACAGACGCCTAGCACGTAGCTAACCAGTCCGGCCCAGGAGAACGTCAAATCCAACATCTCTAGAAAGATCAAAACGACGGACGAATCTCTATCTTCTATCCGATTGGCACACGACTGAATTACGTGTCGCACAACAAAAGAATCGCTGATAGAAGTTAACACAACAAACGGCTGATCTAGCTAACCGACTCTCGTCCCAACCACGGCACAAGTGTGTAAAACAAACAAGTACATCAACAGAACATACGAATTTAGAATACCTAAAAACTCTGCATTGGACGCCCGCACGTCCCGATGAGTAGAAGCAAACTCTCGTGTCTGCCCGCTACCCGCAATTGGCTGAAATCCTTCCTCTGCCAACCTGTCCCTTCTGAGCGAACCTTCCGCATCCACGACCTCTCTGAAAACGACCCTGTCGCAGCGCTAAGGAACAATCCCTGATGAGGTGATGAAGGCTCCCGCATCGAAAACATCCATACGATGGCTGCTAACCCTCATGGGGATGAGAGCTGAACGACTATCCTCGTCCTAAGCCTCTGCTACTCTCACGACGGTCACGAAATCTGTCTTGACGACTAGGCCTCTGTCTCTAGACTGGTATACCGGTACGAGTCCTCCACTGTTCCGGAACTCCCAAAGTCTCTGGAAGGCGTGCCTCGTCAACTGGGGATGCATCTACTAGTGCTATATAGGTGACAGAATACTGCATGCTGATTGCAAGGAACAACTGAGTAACAGGGGTGACAATCTCCTGTCGCTGCACTCGGACGGCCTCAACCAATGAACTCATCGTCTGGCGCATGTCCTGCATCTCTGCCACAAGCCTAGCGATACTATCTATCGAAGGCGGATCCATCTGCTCCTGTGCAACGAGCATGCCATCCCGGTCAGTTCTCGTCCTACCCGGGTCAATTCTGACCTCGACCCTCGCTGCATCACTCGACCCCCCATAGTCATCGGAGGCAAATGCTATAAATAGAAAAAAGATTCGATATGAACACGGAAATTGAATCACAAGGATATGTCATCAAGGAAGGAATTTCAAGCAATTTGTACTTACGTCACTTTAGGCGGAGTACCGCATCGTGAGTATGCCGCGGACACACACACTACGTTACTCTGCTTAAGCTACCTACTCCATCATACCAAGGTCATCCTATACTCCGAAAGGTAAAACCTAGCGCTTTGATACCAACTTTGTCACGACCCAAAATTGGCAAGTGACGGCCCTAATACTACGCAATGTCTACAGGCGTAACGCAGTAAAAGAAAGCCAAAATCCAGAAATCTAAACCATTAAAAGACAAGAAAAGATAAGAAACATTGTTTAAAATTTTGAAAATCTCAAGTATAAATTCTTTAAGTCCAATTTAATTTCTTGAAAATTTCGGCAGCACCTCCTTTGTAAAAACCAACCCCAAAAATGGGTACAACATAAATATAAAGTAAAATATCCCCAACGAGAGCAAATCCACACCAAAAGGCGGAAAACAACCACCACAACAGATATACGACGCCGTAGCGAAAAAATAAAAGACGATATAAAGGAACTGTATAAAAGACAACCAAGTCACAAAATACTATACAATATCGTCCTCACATCAAGTCTCTAAGTCAACATGAAAGTAGTAGATGGAGAGTACATGGATACAACGAATATACAATACAACAACGAATAACCACAAAACCCACCTAAGCAAAACTGCACACTGTGAGCCGATGCGGTATCCGTAGCAAAAGATGATAAGATAGGTGATAATAGTCCTGCCTCTGACTACTGTGAGGAAAGACCTGCAAAATACTGTGGCACAACGGGGGTGAGTTGCCAACTCATGAATAGTAAATAACATATGCAGGTAATCGTAAGTATGCACGTACAGCGCGAATCTAACATATGCAATTACTAGCAAATAAAGGTCATATGAATGCAATAATCATGAAGGTACACTAGCAGGTACAATTAATACATGAAGCAATAATATGAAAATTGGTATGCAATAATCATGCGATAATGATATGAATGTGTATATATGCAACAGTCATGAAAGGTACGCTAGCAGGTACTACTAATACATGAAACAATGCATATAAAATGAAGTATGTAAATGCAACAATCATGAAAGGTACACTAACAGGTACTATTAATACATGAAACAGTGCATAAACAATAAATGTAGAGTATAGAATGAAATATGTCATTTCCACGGAATCCTGACATTGTGGTAGGATCAAAATCCATCAAGACAATCCAAATCCTAATTCCTCAAATCAGCCCCAAATTGGCTCTCATATCATATAAGTCTCACAAATCCTGAATGTACGATATCGAATAAATCTCATATATCCTGAATGTACAAAATCAGCAATCTCATAAATATCCTGTATCTAATATCAAATGAATCACCTATATCCCAAATCCAATATCAAGTAAATCTCTTATATCCTATATATAATTTGCATGAATAATTAAGATGAAGTATATGAATTTATATCTATACATATATATTAGCGTCCCATTCCACTAATATATATGTATATGCATATATAACAGCGTCCCCTTCCACTGTTATATATACTTAGGAGTAAAATATCATGAAAACCAAGTGTCAAGTATCGACACAAAATAGTGATCTATCAGGTGCTGTCACCAAGACTGGCACCCTGATAGGTACGTATCATACGCTATACCGAAAGCTCGAGTGCCTAGCTCTGACCCTCGCCTCCCGACGTATCTATACGCACATGACTCTCGTCGGTATCCCCATGAGAACCGCCGAGTCATTGGTAATGTCACCGGTAGGTATTTGCCTACCTTCCAGGCTCAATCGGCATGGACCGTCGATCATCTTGCCGAGGGGAACTGTAACGGGCCCCACCATGTACCCTCATACAGCCCTCGACTCCTCGCATGGGGTATATATATCAGAACCGATAAATCTCATGGTGGATGCTGAAATATCATATCAAGAGAAACCGGGTTTTTCAAATAATGCATAATTTCATGAAACTACCACGGTCCCCAAATCCAGAAAACATCATGAAAAATCCATATCTCAATGCGAAAATCCATGAATAAAATATACGCAACATAAAACTGTAATGTAAGCATATAAAGGAAAAGCCGCTAATTAACTGCAACAAGTTAATATAAATATCATGCGGTTCCTAATTTCTCCAATTCTAAATAACATCAAGTAAAGGTAAACATGTAGCTATAACTGATATATGCGTAAACATAAAGGTATAGCAAGATATAGATATCTACCTATCAGAAATGATGTAATATACCCCCCGGGTATAAGTGAAGTATGTATGCAAAGTATACATGTAGCTATGTCATTATGTGTGTATGTACCTATCACTAATGGTACAATACCCTATAGGTATACAGGTAACTAGCATGTAAGTATGTCAAGGCATATGTGTAAGCATATAGGTATACAGGTATGCTATAAGTCATATGCATAAAGAAATATGAATCAATGTCCCTAACCAAACAATATCATATCTATAAGTGGGTTGTGCGTGACATGGCAATTATTGACGGTGTGTGTGGCATACAATCAGTGCTCGTGCAACATGAATCGTCAATAATATGTGCAGTGTCCTAAGGGTACTAGTCTAAGCACAACAATATCTAAGAAATAAAGTATAGTCGCAAATTTTAAATATGAAATAGAATATGCGACAAGTCAAGTCATTTCTAGCCCAGACGCATAACGCCATGCGGGCGATTCCCCTGTAGATGTTAAACCTACTCACCAACGCTCCTGGCTAAGTGAAGCCTACCACCTGTTTTCCCTTTGTCGTAGCGTCCAAAGTCCTCGACTGCGAACCTAAAATTTCACAAACATATCACATAAACTAAATATCCTACATCGACGAAAAGACAAAGAAACGCAAGGATAACGCCCTTAAAATTACACTGCGCACTTAGCGTATCTATCGTGCACGATATCGACCAAAAACACTAACTAGGGTCGCTAAACTACGAAACACCATATCTAGACTCCGATCATCCCGATCGCACAAACACAAACAAATACGAGGAATATAATAGAAATCACCTCGCAACGACCAATTGAAACCACGTCGGAAAACCCCCGAAACCTAGTAAACAACTTATCGCAATAATTCGCACTAGAACAAAGCTAACATAAATCTAGCGATTACAAATATCTTATATTAGATTAACTAACCTATCCAAACCATTTCCAAATTTTTTAACACTTGCTAATTAAGTTTTAGAAAAAACCTAGTAAGCAATATTCTTAATTAAACAAAGTAATAATTAACAAAAATTATCATTTTCTACTAGGTTAAGCTTTTTCTAATCACAAATTAACACTTCAATTAACATTAAACATTTAAATCAAGTTTTAACCTTAACTTGAATTTCTTTAAAAAAAATTATGAATAATGAATTAAACATGAAATTAAAAGCTTAAATTAACATTTAATTAAGCTAGCATAAATATTTAAACTTAACAATTAAGGATTAGGGTTAGGGTTTTATACCTCAAATTAGCAACAAACTCCAAAATTTAATCCTCCAAAATGATGACTTTCTTGAATATCCGAGCAAGATTAAGGTTGAAGAAAAATGGGTATTGATTTGATTATGAATTTGTGGGATTTATTTAGGATTTTTGTTGATTTATATGGACTTGAAATTGATGAAATGAGGTGAGAGGATGAAGATGGCAGCAAGAGGAGTTTCGTCCATGAAGAGAAGAAATGGGGGGGGGGGTGTTTTGTGAAGTGTGCAGAAAAATCTAGCAAAACAAATGTAATTAAAGCTCATTAATGCAAAATGCCACCTTTCATTTCTTTTCTTTTCTTTTTAAAATTTAATTCCATTGAACAAAAAAATCTAGATATTTAAAAAGAACCTTCTAAAACAATTGTAGTGATGATTTCTAATGATTCTCATTTAGAAGAAATTTCCCAATTTACGTGCATATTTTACCGGCTAAAATAATATTTTATTTGAGAAAAATTCTATCAGAATCAAAACCTCTCATATACCCCCAAAGTTCGCGTACTATCTTTATTTTAGCTAAAAATGGTGCCGGCAAGTTTCTACGGAAGTTTGATCGAAATCAGGTTAAAATGGAAAATACCGACTATTTTGCCCTAAAACGGAAAAATTCACAGAACGATTTCCAAAACGTTACAGAAGCGCCGACAGTAGGCATGTTCATGGGCACTCTTGACCCTCAAGTGACTATTTCCCAATTCATGATGTTCTTCATGCCGACCACGTTCCAGGTCTTGATTGACAAACTGGCCCAAATGGACCAGATGGGTCATAGATCGTCTCCTTCAAAGCCGGAGCCACGGAATGAAAAGGGTAAAGGGAAAGCGACCTTCGTCGCAAATGCTCAACAGCAGCCCAGTGGCCCAAAACTAACTGATCGCCTGGACGAGTGACGGCAATTCTATAATGAGAAAATGAAACGCCCTTATTCGTTTCTCCGGGACAAAACGAGGAGATTGTTCGAACTATTGGTGCGCAACAGGCTCATCAATCTGCCGAATCCGAAATGCCCATTGCAACCCGGTGAGGCTAATAATCCCAATTATTGCCCCTATCACCAAGCGATAAGCCATCCAATTGAAGATTGCTTCGTCTTTAAAGGCTGGATCGAAGACCAATACCAACAGGGCAAATTCGCACTGTCCGAGAATTGGAAAGTAAGCCCGCCCCAGCCGCATGCTCTCAAAAAGATGGACACTCCGGGGGTATCATGCTCTTTTATAGAAGAAGCTCTATGGGAGGTCGTTCTTTCAGCCAAGACGAAAAAATGCTGAAGGATCTCCAAACATTCCTGGCGATCAGGTGGAAAAATCCATTGGAACCCGAGATCATCGAGAGAATTCTGAAACCGCGCCCAACTCTGAAAATTGGTGGTGATAGTCAAAGCGTCCACACCCAGCCGTCAAAGTCTTCGAAGAAGAAGAAGAAGACCAAAATGCCCGTGAAGCTTAGTGGCGAGCGCACAGACCTGGAAAAATATATCGACACGCTGGAAGAATATAACCAGAAGGCGCGGACCCCAGTCACACTCTAAGAATTTCTCAGCCACGTCCTTGAGGACGGAGATGAAGACAATGGAGAAGACTCGTCGAATGAACCTGAGGATTATGTTGCAAGTTTCCATGTGATCTCTCACTCATCGATAAATGATGAAGAAGCTCCTTGCGCAGAGAAACTGGGGGTAGATCCCGAGCCGGAACTTTTAGGACCATCAGACGAAATGATTGATACGTTCCTAAACGAAGCTCTTCTTAAAAGCAAAGTTGATCGAGAGCGCGAGATGGCCATATTTGAAAAGGCCAAACGCCGACGACTGGACGAAAGGGTCGAAACACTCCCACCAGATCAAAATACACCCACCACAAATAAAAGCAGGTTCAAGACGAGGAAAAGGTTTGCCAAAACCATAGCGATGGGAATGAAGCTGCCACCCTCCGAAGAAAACACTCTTGATGAAGCGGATATACATCCTAGCTACTGCTTATATCATCGAAAGATTGCGCACCCCACCGAAGAGTGCAATTCTTTTAAAAACTGGTGGTAGGGATATGTTGCCCACCGACAACATTTCAAGCGGATGAAACGCAAAAGTCGTCTGGAGCAAAGAAATACGACTGATGAGCATAAAAGAATGACCGGCAACTGTCACATGGTCAACGCTGGGGGATCGCAAGTTCTCACCTTTGGGAGCGATTCTGATGAAGAAAAATAGCTCTTGGCCCTCTCTTCAAAGAATCCACCTCGGGAAAAGAGGAAGGATCGAAGAGTTGCGAGAACATTCAGCTGCGCAATCGCACATTACCTAAAAAGAATCTCAGACCTGCGAACAAGGGATCGAATAAAAAGGATAAGGGGAAAGAAAAGGTCCCTGAGGACATCGCCCTAGATGATCAAGTCGTCAAAGAGCTGACAGCTAAGGACCCGCCCAAGAAAGTAAGGTGGATTACAACGTTCTGGCACACCTGAGGAAGATACCCTTACAGCTCAGCATTCTCGACGCCCTTCTTCTATCTAAAGAGGCGAGAGATTCTTTGATCAAGGCACTACAAGAGCCCGAGCAATTCCAAGCTTTTCGTGCGAGCACAACCGTCCCCTTTATGTCTCCGGATACTATCATGATATCAAGATAGGCAAAATCCTGGTTGACAATGGGTCCTCCGTCAATCTCCTTAATGTAAGAGTGTTGAAGGAAATCTGCATGAGCGTTCAGCATCTCGCTCGTGATAAAATCACCATCTCCGGGTTTGACTCTCAGTCATCACGGACGCTTGGGTCTGTGATACTGACATTACGCTTTGGGCTGCTCGTCACTGATATCAAGTTTCACGTCATTGACACTAAGAACTTCTATAACGCTTTGCTCGGCCGGCCTTGGTTACATGAGTACAACATTATCCCTTCTACACAATATCAGTGTATGAAGTACTTCAAGGATGGTCTAGAATACACTGTGACAGGGGAACTAAACCCATTCTCCGTGAACGAAGTCCGCAAATATAAGGATGCCAAGTACTTCCTGCCAGATTTCGAAGACACAGAAAGATGTTGCAAACCGGAGGACAAGAACAAAGCTATCACTATTATTCCGGTCTTCGGGAGTGATACCGAGGAGGAAGAAGAAATAGTTTATTCAGGGCCACCCCAACACAACAAGCCGGGACCGTCCACCCCTATTCTGGTTTTCGACAGCGACTCGGAAGATGAGGTCAATGCCGTATTCTCTGCTCGGCCATCGATACAAACCTTCGCTGATGAAGATCAAAGTTTGCAAGTTGCCATGGTTCCGTAAGAGCATTACAAAGAGCTCGATGCACTTGAAACTTATAGTGTGCAAGAACTGCAGACATTCTATGTCCCTCCTAAGCGAAAAGGTGAAAAGGAGATCCTATTCTACCGATATGGGGAAACCAAAGTGGGGAAAGAAATTTGGTATGGTACAGATTCTACACTTGACAGGCTCCAGCCTATCCATTTGCCCAGATACTACACAGACGGATTAAAAAGGCTGTTGAGGAGCCAAGGCGTACCCCTTAAGCAGACTGCTCGACAAGCCCAGTTCTATAACAGGATCTGGAGCGTCCCCGGAACTCAATTAAAGCTGCCCAATGGGAGGGTGGAAACGATCAGGCTTGGATATGTTCAATTCAAGAAACGGGAGCGATTCCGCGGCTGCTACGTCATACATGACTTCGATGAAGAAGGAGATGCTCTATAGGAAGAAGCTAACCCTGAACTAAAATGAGCTCCCATCGTTCGAAGAACAAATGGACAAGATTATAAGGGAAGCGGGTCAAAAAGTTCGAGACGGCCATAATCGGGAAATGGCAATCTACGAGAAAGCCAGGATGCAGCGCCTCCTTCAGCAAGCTGCAGAGAATGACGATGCTCTTCGTTGCCAGCCCTACATACAAAAGACCTGACGCAGGGGTAAAAATAAACCCAAGGACGGAAAAGGCGTTCGACAGCGACAAAGCGGGACCAAGAAACCACGCGATCGAGAATCAGGATTCGTCTCTTGTGAAGAATATGGGTCGAGTGTATTCTTTTCCCCAGGACAAGACAAAGAGGATATTCGATCTTGTCATAAAATATCAGATGATTATCCTCCCGGAGTCCAAGCACCCCGAGCAAGTAGGCGGGGTCTCTCACCCGGATTATTGCTCTTATCACCGAGCAATATGACATCCCTTCGAAGATTGCTTCACATTCAAAGACTGGGTAGAAAACCAGTATTAGTAAGGAAGGTTCGCTCTATCCAGCAGCTAGAGGGTAACCCCGCCGCATAAGCATGAACCAAAAGCCATGAGAGTAGAGCCGGATCAACGTCGGTCTTGGAAGCGATATCGTATCTGTCACGTGATAACACTGTCAGAAGAAGAGCCCGAGAATATGGTGACCCCCCTAGTGCTTCGAAAATGATGACGACGATGTGATCTCAGAGTTTCCGCCGGCACTAAAAGAACTGGAAGATAGGATACATACTACTGCGGATAACCTCAAGAAAATTGACTTGGGAACGGCAAGCGAACCATGCCCGACGTTCGTCAGTGAACTATTGTCTGAAGAAAAAGTGGCTACGCTTAAAGATTTGCTCATACAGTATAAATATTACTTCGCATGGAACTATTCCGAAATGCCGGGACTCGATCTAGAGATTGCTGTCCACAAATTGGCGATTTCTCCGGACGTCAAACCAATCAAACAAGCACCGAGAAGAATGTGGCTTGAGCTTGAGATGAGCATCAATGCCGAGGTTAAGAAGCTAACCGACTCCGGCTTCATCCAAGAGGTTCAATATCCTGATTGGATCGCCAACATCGTCCCGGTGATAAAGAAAAATGGGACGGTGCGCATATGTGTGGACTTTCGGGATCTCAACAAAGCTTGCCCAAAGGACGACTTTCCAGTACCAGTCACTGAGCTGATGATAGATAATACGTCCACTCACGAAGTTTTCTCCTTCATGGACAGCTCGTCAGGATACAATCAGATAAAGATGCATCCCGAGGACCAGAAGCATACCGCTTTCCGGACCCCTTTGGGCATATTCTGCTACAAGGTGATGCCGTTCGGTCTAAAGAACGCCGGTGCCACCTATTAGAGGCCCATGACGAAGATTTTCGATGACCTCATACATGAAATTGTCGAATGCTATATTGACGACCTTGTGGTGAAAAGCAAATCATACGAGGAACATTTAGAGCATCTGAAGATCGTGTTCCAGCGTCTGCGGAAATACAACTTGAAGATGAACCCTCTCAAATGCGCATTCGGAGTGTCCTCAGGCAAATTCCTAGGATTCGTCATCCGACACCGAGGCATCGAGATAGACCCGTTAAAGATCAAGGCGATCATGGAAATGCCTCCGCCAAGGACTCTCAAGCAGCTGCGGTCTCTCCAAGGGAAGCTCGCGTATATCCGGCGATTTATAGCCAATCTCTCAGGCAAGTGCCGTCCTTACAGTCACCTAATGAAGAAGGGAATCCCGTTCGTTTAGGATCGCAAATGCCAAAGCACACTGGACGAAATCAAACAATACTTGCAGAATCCGCTAGTACTGGCCGCTCCCGTTAAAGGAAAACCCCTCGTCTTGTATACAACATCCCTCGAAGGTTCCTTAGGCGCGCTGTGGGCACAAGAGAACGACCAAGGGAAGGAGAGAGCCCTCTACTATTTGAGTCGAGTTCTACTTGGGGCAGAAAGCAATTATTCTCCCATCAAAAAACACTGCCTGGCGTTGATCTTCGCGATAACGAAGCTCAGACACTACGCGTTGGCATATGAGGTCCATCTCATATCGAAGGTGGATCCTCTCAAATATTCGATGTCAAAGGCTATATTAACGGGACGACTTGCTAAATGGGCCCTGCTCTTGATGGAGTTCTCGATAACTTATCGACCCCTCAAGGCAGTGAAAGGCCAGGCCATCGCCGACTTCCTCGCTGAGCATCCGATACCTGCCGACTCTCTCTTGAACTGCGAATTGCCAGACGAGCATGCATTTGACACGATCGACGGGGAAGAGAAGAGAGAGTAATACCCAATGGGAACTCTATTTCGATGGAGCGTCTTCCATGAAAAAGCGCAAACAAAGTACCCCCATAATCAAATCAGGGGTAGGCCTCATCTTCGTGACTCCACAAGGAGGGATAATGCGCTTTGCCTTTTCCTTGACAGAACTGAAGACAAACAACGAAGTCAAATACGAAGCTTTGATAGCAGGTCTTGAGATCGCTGTCGACATGGGAATTGAAAACCTTCTCATATACGGAGACTCCCAGCTGGTCGTTAGTCAAGTAAACGGTGACTATCACGTGCAAACCAGAGTTAGTGAAATACGGCGAGAGAGTGCAGTAACTGCTGACTCAAATTCCTTCCTACACCCTGGAAAACATACCGCGCGCGGAAAATAGCAAAGCGGATGCATTAGCCAAGCTCGCTAAAGAACTGGCCAATGAGAACCTCGATGACGTAAGGATCATGGTACAAAGTCATCGGGTTTTTGTACCGGTAGAAATATCTCCGTAGTCGTCCGAAGAAAAGGGAGCGACCGAGCAAACGGCCCTACAAATAAAAGATCAGGAAAAGACCAAGGATTGGAGAGAAGTCTTTATAGACTACAAATCCCGTCGAACACCTGAAGACGCATTCTCAAGGCATCAGCTCATGAAACGAGCTCTATCTTTTGCATTCGTCAATGATACTCTATATAAGAGATCGTTTTGACTCTTTATAGCTAAGATGCCTGGGACCTGAAGAGACAAGGAGAGTCATCCAAGAAACTTACGACGGACTCTGCGGTTCTCACCAAGCCGGGACGAAGATGAAGCTGAAGATCAAAAGGATGGGCTACTATTGGCCCACGATGATCCAAGACTGCCTCGAATACGCGAAGCAGTGCCACTCGTGCCAGATTCTCGGGGACTTTATCCACCAGCATCCAAATCCGCTACACCCAACGGTGGTTAGATGGCCATTCGAAATGTGGGGAACTGACATAATCGGACCCATCGAACCTGTTGGGCCACGGCGGCACCCTGGCCGTCTAAACGATACCAAATGCGGAACAAAAACTTTTTACGAAACCGGCGCCACCGCAGTTTAAAAACCCGGATCGTTCCATTAACCGTAAACTAGCAAAACTGTAAAGAGTTAGGAAAGATTATACCGATCGATCCGTGTCCTTCGGTCTTTAATCTCCACACCAAACTCCTCGCTGCTGCGCTGACGAAGTCCACTCCGTGATCTCGCTCGTCAAAGTGGCACCACGTCATCGAATCTTTATACGGGCTCCCGCCTCGAACAAAGGCAACTGTTCATATCATAATATTGCATTATTATATTCCCTTTTCTTATTCATTTTACAAATAAACATGTGCTTTTGATCCATGTCTGCTACATAGTTGCAGGTTACAGGTTCTCGGAATAAAAACAGTGAAAATGATGAAAAGACGATACAAAAGTGAGACTACGACCAACAAATGGAAGAATCTTAATCAAGCCTACAGTTTGGAGAATGAACGAAGATCAATGAACAAGTTCATAAAGTACAAAAGCAGTGCAAGGTTCAAGACTTCGACATGATGCAAACGGTAAAATCCACGACATTATTCACTGTGAAAATCTGGAAGAAATCTAGAAGAAAATCTGAGAAACCAAGTGAAGAAACGAGAAGCAAAATGCAACCAGAATCAACCCAAGAAAACTCAGCCAACAAGACCTCTTTATGGCCGCAGAACCGCGGCCAAACATGGGTTTTGGCCGCGGATCCGCGGCCATGGTGCGCCCGTGTTGGTGCATTTTCGTGTCGGTGTGTCGGTGCTTTGACTAGTCTTCTTAGGGGCATATTTGTAAATACAGATGTGAATCGAATGTAAACCTAGGGTTTCTATGATCTATAAATAAAAGCCCTAAACCTCTTTTTGAGGCATGCCTCTTCTTGTGCCTCATTTCATTTTATCAAAATTCAGATCTGTAAATTTCTGCAATGTATGAAGAGAGCATCAAATAAAGTCAGTAGTTTTTTTTATTTCCATGCCTTAGGTAATTGCTTTTCTGCCCTAGTATAATTTTCCTTTCTTCCCTAGTATAGATCTTTCATTCTCTGCCCTAGTTAGATAGTTTAGAACATGTCTTTTAATTCCCTAATGAGTGAGTAGTCTCCTCGCTTGTTAGGGTTAGATTTGGGGAAGGCTTGAGAGATGAAGATCTCTCACCCCTTTCTTGCCCATCACACGTTTTTATAGGACTCCATGCATACATGCACACACCGCTCCCTACGGCATCCTATCCCACGAGGTAGCGGTGATACCATAGTATAAACGACCGGTTGAGCCTGTTTTCCATGGAGGTAAGGGTAAGGATTAAGAAAGGAAGGACAAGAACCTAGAGGAAGAAACACCGTTTCTTCCCGATGGTACTAATCCACTTTATTAATTATTACCATAACACCTCATAGATCTTAAATAGGGCATAGAAAGTGGTGATGAAATCTTCAATTTCCAAACTTAACCTAAACCTAACCCTAGCAAGATTCTAGTCCTAGTCTAGATCAACTTAGTTTTTAGATTTAATCGATTTGACAACAATCGGAATTAACTCGTTAGAACAATTAGGAAATATACAAAATCCTTATGGACCGATCCGTACTCACCGGCTAGCTACCAAGCGACGCCGTTCTTGATTGCGGTTATAAATATTCTTTGAGATCAATCAGCAACTCGGACATGAAGTTTGCTAGCCGACGTGTCCAAGATTGAAGTAGAGAGAGTGTGGAATATTTTGTCTCAAGATGCCCAAGCTGATTGGGCGGAGGTAAAAAGAAGTTGCCGTTTGGGAGAACATTTGAGCAAGGAATTTTTCTTGGGGAAAAAGAGAATGAGCTGTGAAGCCTAGAAAATTTGCAAGTGAAGAAAACCCCAAAGGGTTCGGCCAATGAAAGGATTTTTCCTCTGTGGAATGGTGTGTCAAGTTTTTGGAGTGAATGTATATTAATCAAGCAACTAAAGAAATCACTTCATATATAAAACCATTCACACCCATGCCCACTTAAACAATTCCTTTTTTCCCCCACTCAAAATTCAGCTACCCTTCACCACAGAAAAGCCCCTGCAATTAGTGGCATGACAAATTTGCACAGGACCCCTGCTGCAAGACATGCCTCGTAAATGAAACCCGTGCCTACCCAAAAAAATCACCCACCACAAACCAATTCCCCATGCTGCCAGCTCACCTCTCAGTCCAAACAAAAACACAAGCAATTTCGAAATTGCCTGTGAAGAGTGGACAGCCCCAAGCACAGTGCAAAATAGAAATGGTCAAAATAGAAATGGTCAAAATAAATCAGCATGGTTAAAGACGGAAAAAGGAAACTGGAAACTCCGAAAATAATCCTGTAACGAATTACGAGATTACACCTCAACTGTAAATACATACCCGCATTTGTATTCCGGAGATTACACCTCAACTGTAAATACATACTCGCATTTGTATTCCGACCGAATACAAATGCAATGAGACAGAAAAAAATTCCTACACAGTAATACTAGGATCCGGCTTAAACCAAAGCCCGTTAGTATTATCCGTCCGAACCATGACATGTGCACAAGTGCACGTGTATGTTCGAACCCTGCCATATGTCCATACGGCCTCTACAACGTTTCGCCCGAACTTAGGAAACTGTCTGTGGGGAACTCTAATGACTCATCAATACACTGGCACCACTAGCACGTCAGAGGTACTAGCTGTATGTAACGGTTGCCTATGTATTGAAAGAAGGGGAAGCTGATGAGCGAACTCATCCAGAAAACCCTACTGAGCCTGACAGTGACAATATCCGTACAGTCCGGTCTGTTCGTCTATGAGTATCGCATATAGAGCCTAGGGGGCTGGTGAACGTCAGACCCCCAATAGCGGTATAAGTCGTGTCGGAGTGAAGCCCAGAACACCCTGAGATACTACTGAAATACCTACTAGTAAATCTCGATTACCCTGGCCAGAGATTTTGTGTAATGGCTCTCCTAAACACTGTGCGATCTCACCCCCAATATCGGGAGAGACGAATCCCTGACGATCCGCTCACTGCCTCCATGTGGCTCGGGACTGTACCCAACTAAAACCTGTTTGCACGACTCCTTTGAGCCGTGGTAGGGTAGTAATCAAAGCACAGTAGGAACTCACACGAGACAAATGACGATCTCAGGTCGACAGACTAACTTGTACAATGTCACCAGGGAACTGCTATCTGACGATATGTATAATACCAACTTGCATGTTCCCGGCGAGTCCTGTCCGGGGTACTCATAACCCAATGAGCACCTATATACATCTTAGATGAACCAACTGACACCAATGGCTTGTGAGACCGGCCACCGCCCCTCGTCGGGGTCTCTACTGTATACACTAGTCTACTCTGGAGTATCGATGCCTTGTCTCGAAACTCCCACGACTAGGTACACTTTAAGGATGTGCTTATAGACCCCAGCTCCCACGTATATGATCGCCATCATACTGCTGGCAGTCAAGCAAGAATCCTATGGGCTCTATCAACATGCAATAGTGAACTAAAGCATGTACACGATGATAAAGACAAACCAGATAGCATACTATCATCTCGAGCAAGACTGTCCTATCGGTATAGGTCCTCCCTCAATCATTGCAACCATGTACCTGCGATCCAATAATTGACTTTGAGGGCACTATATCCAATAATCTCCCACTTGCACTTAAGGCTAATTATTGCGATGTCGCATACTCACAGCTCGTGTGATACCGAACATCCAACTCCTCTACTAATCAGTTTCACAAAGCTCATTTGTAAAATTATCGTGTTCGAGAAATAGCCTCAGTGAGTGGATCCGCCCTGATGTTTCTTTCCATGTCTCTCTTTTTCTTAAGTTCGCGGAGAAAGCCATCTCGCGAATTGAGTAATACCTGTCTTAGAATATGTTTGGATGTCTGATGGGACCTAGCTCACAAGTGAACTCCAAATCCAGCAAACTTCTTAGACTGTATCGTCAACTGAAATTAATCATTATCCTGCGCCATGCCTTCCTCAGTATCCGCCTGGACTACTTGTCTAAACTACTGCCCCTGGTCAGAGGGAAAACTATAACTCTGACAGTCACTCTGTCATCCGGGTCACCTTGGAAGCCTGGAATGATAACTGCCTCCCGAAGGAGGCTGTCGTTATCATATCCCTAGAACAACCACTTATGTTCATTAGCTGCTTCCGAACATTTCTCCAGGATTGGAATAATATATCAACCTATTGCATCTAGTGCAAAAAACAACATATGATATTATATCCATATCCTATGTGGAGAAACTACTGTATGACAACCACGGTATAACCGATCGTAGTGTAGGAATTTCACTTCCTACAAAGTGTATGTCATCCAAGTACCAGGACATCACACCCTACTACCTTCTTAACAGATCCATCTCCTATTCTGATGAAGTCAAAGCCCATGACTGTCACATCAAAAATAGATGATCTATCTCCGCTATATCTGCTTTAGTCTATAAATTGACCTAAGCTATTTATCCACTATGCTTCCGCTGCTCCCACTGTCTACAACAACCCTCTGGCAGAGTCATATACACGTGCATTTCTAAAGCTAGTTTAGAACGACGCTATACTTATCCCCCTTCCAGGTCTCATAGTCTGGAACAGCAGTAATGGCAAGTCTGGGTAAACAAGAACCTCCTTATCACCGTCCTTGAGGATACCGAAGTACCTCTTGGGTGCCTGAGGTTACCCACCATATCTGCGGAGTGGCTAATGGAATGTCAATCCTGATTGAATCTTTAGGTCCTATTAAATTTTCCGTAATCGTTTGCGGTTCTGGAATCACTTCCAGTTCTACCATACTCCTACTTTTGTTTTCTGAAAAAAAAAATCCATTTTACTAAAACCGTGACAAGTCAAGAACAATATCACTATTGATCTTCCAGATGGTAGAAAATTAACCCTCGTCAAAGCCCGGGTTAACCCACAAACTGCCATTACAGAAACGTGCCTTGAGTTATCCAAAGTCTGGTTTTAAGCATAAGCCGGACAACTCCCCGTACCTTAATATCGTTAAGATATGAACCATTCTATACACCATATAGAAATAGAGGCACTGATTTAATTGGAACTAGATTTAAATCATGCAGCTGTCTCCATTGCATGTTCGCTGAATGGAGAGAGGCCGATCAGCATTACTCAACTTAGGAGTGCATCCAATTATGAGTAACCTGAAAGAGAAGCAAGTTCTCAAAAAACCATTACTATCAACTGAATACCAACCACAAGTATCCACATCTTCGATCACCTTGAAGAATCCTGATACTTGCAACACATGGGTCTCTACTTTATTCCTGTACCTTTAACTTCTCAAGCTTTTACCTTGTATTTCTACGAAACACTTGTCTAAAAATTGAGAAGTCACAAGCAAACAGAATACAGTACGTGGACCAACCCCTTTGTCCTAATGGACACTGGACAATATACAATACTTTGTATAAGTCTCCTGAGTTGAATAACTCAAACTCTGTGCATCGTAGGTTGAAAACTGTACCCAGGCGATTTCCTCAAATATCACCAATTACAACGAATTCCGATATAATGAGGATGATCACCTAATTCCCAATAACTTACTCCAATTCATCATCTGTAAAACCATACAGATATGAGAATCATACCTGGTAAATACATACCCTGGAGCAAGGGTCCAATTGGGAAATCAGTTTTCAATTAATAATGCACAGCGAAACTGAAACATGAATATGTTTCGAAGGGGTATCCGGGTATTCATAGTAACGCCTCTTCCAATGTCCAGATTCATGACTATAACCGTATATTTCCTTGCCATCTCTCCAAATCCCTTTATTTGTCTTTAGTCGTTACCTTCTATACACCATCGTTAGGCTCAATGGTTTTCTTCCTTTCCTACCGTTCGACATCAGCCTATGGTTTGGAAGAAGACTATCCAATAAGCATAATAGGTGTACTGTCCTAATCCTAGGAGCACTCGCAACCTGAGAGAAGGTAAGGATAAAAGACAACTGAATAAACCTTATTCTTATTTCTCCTGAACCAGAATCCATCCTCGAAAAATTTCCTTCGAGTTCGTATATAACCATACGATGGATTTATCCAATGGAATTGGATGTTCGTAGTGATACGATGTGTTCTGGAGAAATACAAAGGTGAAGTAGGAGTGGCGATGAAAGACGTGGTTTGGTCGTGAATGTTAACAGTCGCAACTTACCTTGCTCTCTTTCTGATCCCTTTATTTGTCTTTACTTATTACCTTCTGTACATCTGACTTAAGCTAATTCGTTTTCTTCATTCCCTACCTTTCAGCACCTGCCTATGATTTGGAAAAAGACTATCCAATAAGCGTAATAGGTGTACCCTCTCCTAATCCTAGGAGCCCTCACAACCCGAGAGAAGGTAAAAGGAAAAGATAAATGAATAGTCCTATTCAATCTCTCCAGAACCAGAATCCATCCTCGAAGAAGTTCCTCCGAGTTCGTATATAACCATACGATGGATTTATCCAATGGAAGTGGATGTTCGTAATAATACAGGGTGTTCTGGAGAAACTCAAAGGGTAAACGAAAAAGTTGCAATGATGTATGCAACTCAGACAATTCAAAAACCAGTGTTATAAGAAAGTTCGGTTAACTTGGTTACTGAGTTATTGTCTAGGGTCGGGTCACGGTCCTAGTCAAAGAGAGAGAGAAAAGAAATACTCTGCGTGCACTCTAACCTGAATCAGAATGGTTAATCACTTTATCTAACTAGAAAACCTCCCACTGTATCCTCAAATTCTCCTCCAAACCTGAAAGAAGAATTAGTCGGGATCACCCGAGGAGTAGTCCAGCTCATCAGTGGGAATCGGGATCTAACTATCATCGCATGATAACGTGATGGAAGCCACTCACGTCATCACACTCCAGAAGGTATGCGCAAGCCTGGCAAGTTTTCTGTATGTTTGAAACTCCCGATATGATTTTTACCCCTAGGATCCAAGTGACCTTGACAAGGTCAACAAGTCAAAGGGTCTTAGTCAAGTTCAACCCGTCATTTTCTTGATTGCATTAGACCTACCCGCACAGACCCTTGACAAGGTTAACAAGGTCGAACGACTGTCCTAACCAATCCACATTTGCTTGCGACAGAAAAGTATTACAGAGCTACTGCTCACTACACCTTGACAAGGTCAACAAACGCAGCACGAATACTAAGCAATACTAATCTGAAATGACGGAGGGCTACTGCTGGTTTTTGGCGAAAAACCTTTAGCGTAATGAACTTGATATCGTTGAAGGAATCCAAGTGGTTTTATAAATATATAGTGGCGAAAACTTTTGCTAAAGAGGTCACTCCCGGTGAAGGGATCTCGGCTCTTTCCCCGTCGAATGAGGTGCAGAATATTCCAAACTGAATACCACGATGCAAAGAAAAAAGTAGTCGACTATAGTGAAGTTATTACCCTGACGCAAACCTCTGTCCAAGGGGTCACTCCCGATGAAAGGATCTCGGCCCTTGCCTCGTCGAATGAGATGCTGGATATTCATAACCGAATACCACTGTGCAAAACAAAAGAGAACGCCCTTGCAATAACAACTTTTGAAAAATTGGTTCCAACAACATCATATATAGGTTTGTTTTATCCTTGCATTGATAAGAATCAACGCAGTCCCATCAATTGATCATACCAGAAAAGAACGAATATATGATGTACGTATATGCCATCCGCATTCTCCACTTGGTCCCGTCATCACCCGTTAGGTTACTTAACTAACAACAGAGTGGGGACTGGACTAGCACGGGTGTAAAACATATACAACATCTACTAGTATATATATCAATATATAATAATCACTCCAGGCGTGATAAATGCAACATCACAGAAAAGTAATAAGCATCACAGAACAATACAGATAATCTGGGATCCCCGGGTTTCATAGAGCCTCAAATAAAACCCGACGTTCCCCTGGTAGTGTGGATAGCCTGTGCAATGAAAACCTAGACCCCTACGAGCGCGGCAAGTTATCCGCCAAAACCTGATGCGAGGCAGCCGCCTTCAACAACGTGAATGGACCACCCATCACTTCACGGAATCCGGTAACTTGAGCACCCCTCCTTGGGTCAATCTGTACCCCCGACGAGTGCGGCGAATAGCCCGCCAATTCTAGAGTGAAGCCCCCTCCGTCTTAATGCCATGAGATGCGGGCCCGTTGCCCTCTAGAACCCGGCTATTCGTGCACCCCACCGCGGGGTAATCCTAGTACAGAAAAGAAAAAATATACAACGGGTATATCGACCTCAACCCGGTCGTACCCCAAAAGAATAATATACAAACAGGCAGTGATGGCAGTCCACATGTCGGACGCTCGCCCCGCAATATCAAATGTACAAATAAATCCAAACGACACTACCATTGCACATGAGCTATCCACCACGACAAATCTGCAACATCACAGCACAACACAGAACATCAACGTGAATGTCACGTTCGTAAACCTGTCTAAAAGGATTATAGCAATTAGACAAGATTTGCCGCTCAAATGACATTCACGGTCGCAAATATAATGTAACCACTGTAAACTAACACATTTAAAATCTCGATCGACAAAACTTCCCGAAGTGGGCCCCATGTACAAATCGAGTACTCAAAATAAAATCTGGGCCCAAACAAAATATTCCAGAAACCCCAATTCCATGTTAAAGACCCAAAGCAAAAATTTAGTGCACTGAAAGCTCAACAATGCGGCGGTATCGCGGCCAAAACGTGGGTACGGCCGCGGTTCCGCGGCGCTACAGAGGGATCATGCTACCAAAATTTTACAGTTGTCTTATAAAAGCCTGGCTGATTTTTTGAAACACTCAAAATAATTTTTCGACCAGTTTACAAATTCGACAGAAACTTAAGTTTTGAAATTACGGTTTCAGAAATTTTGTTCGACCGATATTTTAAACATGTTAGAATAAGCTAGTAAGTGTTAATGGCGTGGCTCTGATACCATGTTGGGCTACGGCGGCGCTCCGGCCGTCTAAATGACGCCAAATACGGAACAAAAACTTTTTACGAAACCGGCGCCACCGCAGCCCAAAAACCCGGATCGTTCCATTAACCGTAAACTAGCAAAACTGTAAAGAGTTAGGAAAGATTATACCGATCGATCCGTGTCCTTCGGTCTTTAATCTCCGCACCAAACTCCTCGCTGCTGCGCCGACGAAGTCCGCTCCGTGATCTCGCTCGTCAAAGTGGCACCACGTCATCGAATCTTTATACGGGCTCCCGCCTCGAACAAAGGCAACTCGGATATGAAGTTTGCTAGCCGACATGTCCATGATTGAAGTAGAGAGAGTGTGGAATATTTTGTCTCAAGATGCCCAAGCCGATTGGGCGGAGGTAAAAAGAAGTTGCCATTTGGGAGAACATGTGAGCAAGGAATTTTTCTTGGGGAAAAAAGAGAATGAGCTTGTGAAGCCTAGAAAATTTGCAAGTGAAGAAAACCCCAAAGGGTTCGGCCAATGAAAGGATTTTTCCTCTGTGGAATGGTGTGTCAAGTTTTTGGAGTGAATGTGTATTAATCAAGCAACTAAAGAAATCACTTCATATATTAAAACCATTCACCCCCATGCCCACTTAAACAATTCCTTTTTTTCCCCCACTCAAAATTCAGCCACCCTTCACCACGGAAAAGCCCCTGCTATTAGTGGTATGCAAAATTTGCACAGGACCCCCGCTGCAAACCATGCCTCATAAATGAAACCCATGCCTACCAAAAAAAAAAACTCACCCACTACAAACCAATTCCCCATGCTGCCAACTCACCTCTCAGTCCAAACAAAAACACAAGCAATTTCTAAATTGCCTGTGAAGAGTGGACAGCCCCAAGCATAGTGCAAAATATGAATGGTCAAAGTCAAATTGCTCACAATAAATCAGCAAGGTTAAAGATGGAAAAGGAAACTGGCAACTCCGAAAATAATCCCGTAACGAATTACGAGATTACACCTCAACTGTAAATACATATCCGCATTTGTATTCCGACCGAATACAAATGCAATGATACAGAAAAAATTCCTACACAGTAATACTAGGATCCGGTTTAAACCAAAGCCCGCTAGTATTATCCGTCCGAACCATGACACGTGCACAAGTACACGTATATGTTCGAACCCTGCCATATGTCCATACGGTCTCTACAACGTTTTGCCCGAACTTAGAAAACTGTCTGTGGGGGACTCTAATGACTCATCAATACACTGGCACTGGGTATAACCACTAGCACGTCAGAGGTACTAGCTGTACGTAACGGTTGCCTATGTATTGAAAGAAGGGGAAGCTGATGAGCGAACTCATCCAGAAAACCCTACTGAGCCTGACAGTGACAATATCCGTACAGTCCGGTCTGTTCATCTATGAGTATCGCATATAGGGCCTAGGGGGTTGATGAACGTCAGACCCTCCATAGCGGTATAAGTCGTGTCGGAGTGAAGCCCAGAACACCCTGAGATACTACTGAAATACCTACTTGTAAATCTCGATTACCCTGGCCAGGGATTTCATGTAATGGCTCTCCTAAACATAGCGCAATCTCGCCTCCAATACCAGGAGAGACGAATCCCTGACGATCCGCTCACTGCCTCCATGTGGCTCGGGACTGTACCCAACTAAAACCTATTTGCACGACTCCTTTGAGCCGTGGTAGGGTAGTAATCAAAGCAAAGTGGGAACTCACACGAGACAAATGACGATCTCAGGTCGACAGACTAACTTGTACACATGTCACCAGGGAACTGCTATCTGACGATATGTATAATACTAACTAGCATGTTCCCGGCGAGTCCTGTCCGGTGTACTCATAACCCAATGAGCACCTGTATACATCTTAGGTGAACCAACTGACACCAATGGCTTGTGAGACCGGCCACCGCCCCTCGTCGGGGTCTCGACTGTATACACTAGTCTACTCTGGAGTATCGATGCCTTGTCTCGAAACTCCCACGACTAGGTACACTTTAAGGATGTGCTTATAGACCCCAGCTCCCACGTATATGATCGCCATCATACTGCTGGCAGTCAAGCAAGAATCCTATGGGCTCTATCAACATGCAATAGTGAACTAAAGCATGTACACGATGATAAAGACAAACCAGATAGCATACTATCATCTCGAGCAAGACTGTCCTATCGGTATAGGTCCTCCCTCAATCATTGCAATCACGTACCTGCGATCCAATAATTGACTTTGAGGGCACTATATCCAACAGAACCAGCATCGTCCAAGGGACATCGATTCATATTGGCGACAATGGATTACGTCTCCAAGTGGGCAGAAGCAATACCACTAAGAGAAGTGAAGACGGAGAATATCCTCCATTTCTTCAAGACACACGTCATTTATCGGTTCGGCACTCTGCGACGGATTATATCTGATAACGGGCCAGCCTATAGAAGCCACAAGATCAGTCTCTTTGCACAACAGCATAATATAGACTGGAGATACTCTTCGGTCTATAATCCCCGAGCTAACGGTCTAGCTGAGGCTTTCAACAAGTCCTTGACGAAGATCGTGAAAAAGACGGTGTCTTGAAATAAGAAGGACTGGTATGAGAGACTGCATGAAGCTCTCTGGGTGTATCGAACTACGTTCAAAACAGCCATGAACATAACGCCATATGCATTGGTATTCGGCACAGAAGTGGTACTCACTCTCGAGATAGAGTTGCCCTCTCTACGAGTGGACGTTCACTATGAGCTAACAGACGAAGAAAATGCTCACCTTCGGCTTGAGGAGTGTTCCCTCATAAAATTTCAGGAATGAAACCCCAATGGGGCATCACGTGCTGACACGTGACCAAGGGTCATGTGCTAACACGTGATGGTTTTATGGGGACTCTGTTATAATAGAATTGAATTCTAATCAATAGGAGTCACGTGCCCACACGTGATGGGCCTTTAAACTCACAGAAAAGAATTAAAAGTATAATAAAATAACTAAGGAAAAACCCCAATGGGGCATCACGTGCTGACACGTGACCAAGGATCACGTGCTGACACGTGATGATTCCTTAGTTCTTTAAAACAGCAGAATTAAATTCTGGTTAAAATGTTAATCAAGGGGGTCACATGTCAACACGTGATGAGTTCCTAAGCTCTTTAATTAATAGAAATAAATTCTATTTAAATGATCAAACAATGGGATCACGTGCCAACACTTGATAGGCTTTTAAAGCCTTCTGAACTAATAGAATTAAATTCTAATTAAGAAGGAACCGAGAACCCTAAATGGAAAATATCTCACCAAATCTTTCCAAACAAAAAGAGATTGTACTCTGTAAAGTGGAGCACCGTTGGATTAAAAATCCAATGGTGATTAAAAATCACCAATTTATAGAAAGGCTCTATACAAGGAAGGATTTCCGTAAAATTCACCAAGAATAACAAACATAATATCTTTTGGATTAAAAATCCAATGGTGAATAAAATTCACTGAGGAATCTAAAAGATCATGTTGGTTACAGAACAACCAAAATCTTTTAATGAAAGATTGACTAAACAAATTGATTTTTTTCTTTCTCCTATACATAGGAGCCAAGAAGAGAAGAGAAGCATCCTTGTAATTTTTTTTAGAGAGATACAACAACAGAGAGAAAAAGAGAGGAGAATTTAATTCTCAAAAGAGAAAAGAAGATTTCTTCTGGAGAGAAAAGAAACCCTAGGTGAGAAAAGGAAAGAGATCTAAGCTCCATAAAACAAAGAGAATTTAATTCTCAATTTAAGTGTTTAACTCTTCTAAATAAGAACTTAGTTCTTCCTTTGGTTGAAGATCTGCAGAAGCAGATCTCCCCACAAGTTGAGAATTTAATTCTCATCGGGGAGATTCTGCCATGCTGATCCAAAACTTAGAGGGAGAATTGAGTTTAAGGAGTTTAATTCCCCCAAATTCATAGGAATTTAATTTCTCCAAAAGAAACTAGGGTTTAACCCTATATGAGAATTCAATTCTCCCAAATTCATAGGAATTCAATTCCTCTAAATAAAACTAGGGTTTAACCCTATATAAGAATTTAATTCTTCCATATACATAGGAATTTAATTCCTCAAAACAGAATTAGGGTTTAACCCTACCAAAGAATTTAATTCTCAAACAAAGGACTTAAATTATCCATGCACGTAAACGTGGTCACGTGGCAACACGTGACCCTTCCTTTAATGATCGGAAAAAAAAGAATGAGACATGGTCACATGCCCCCACTTGACCCTTAAACGGACTCCTCAAAATAATAAGGAATTAGCCTAGAGGCAATGCCTCACGTGCTCCCACGTGACCCTCAAAATAAAGGGAACAAAGCCAAAGGCAATACTGATTTTGGGCGCCCTCACGTGCCTCACGTGCTCCCACGTGACCCTCAAAATAAAGGAAACAAAGCCAAAGGCAGTACTGATTTTGGGCGCCCTCACGTGCCTCACGTGACCCCTAATAAACACTCTAATAATCAATGCATAGATACCCATCATGTGCCCACACGTGATGACCGTTAAGATAAAGTGTTTAACACTTATTTGAATATTCTGACAATAAAATAAAGGAAGTCTGGCCCCATCTCCAGATGCCTCACATGACCCCACGTGACCAATTCAATTTTAGTGTATAACACTACTTTAATCACTTTGTCCTTAGTGTTTAACACTATTTTCAGCACATCACGTGAGAGCACGTGATCACCAAATATCCTCTAGTGTTTAACACTATTTTAAAAACCATGTTTAGCCCAAATTGGCTAAGTTTTCCAGAGGCAAATCTCCCCTTCAAATGAACCTTAAAATCCAGAGCTATAATGAATGGTTAGTGCTCAGGAAAAGACTAAATGTTGTCAGAGCCCCCAGACCCCTGTTTAGCATTGCTAAATAATGGGGAGGTTGAACCCAGACAAATGTTCATCAGTCCAACAAAGGGCCAACATTTCAAACTTAATTGGACTTAGCCCAAGTTGGCCATAAGTCCTCAATTCAGATTTAACTGAGCCAATGTGCTCATAATCTAATTAATTGATCTTAGTTCCAAATTGTACTACAGATTTCCCAATCAACTTTCGTTCAAGGGTACATCTCTTCACTTCTTTGAGATTTGTCGTTGTAATCCTTCAACGTCTTCAAAGAGGTGACGGGTCCCGATAACCAATCATTCCATGGACCGTGGGGTCCTTAAACTCATGGACTATGATATCCTTAAACTTTATAGACTATGACGTTTTTAAACTATAGACTGTGGGGTCCTTAAGCCCAAGGACTATGATGTCCTTAATCTCGGACTGTGGGGTCCCTTTAAACCCATGGACTATGATGTCCTTAACCTCGGACCGAGATGTCCTTAAACTAAAAATGGACCACTATGTCCTTAAGCTAGTAATCGACCGCAATGTCCCTAAAATAAACAATAGAGCCCAAATGCTCTCTTGTTGGATCTAAACGATCCCGTTAAGTTGATCTTAGTCTAAAAATTAGACCAACGTATCCTTAACAAATGTTTAAGTTGATCTTAGTCTCAAATGAGACTAACGTATCCTTAAACCCAACCCCAAACCCAAATCTAAGAAAATACGGATTTGGACTAATCCACGCCCTACGGGCGACAACATAAATTAGTCTACGTATACAATCCACGGGCAACCAGAAACAAAAAAAACACCCACGACATGAAGTGACCATCTGGAGAAGGAGAAAGTGGTTACCGCGATGCGGTAGCGTAATTAACTGCAGGGGCTTGCGCCTGTAGGGAAGAGCGTCCCCACAATCAAAAACCCCTCAAACGAGGGGGAATCTGACGGAGTCTGCTATATCGGTCGCATCCGTCTAAACCTTCGATATACGTTGCCATAAATCAACTTGGCATCTTCGGAGAGGTGGACGGATAGCTCCAATTAGTATCTGCTCTCGAAATTTAGGCAAGACGAACCCACGTGGTTGCGTCTCCGTGTTTCGGCGGGGTACAGATTCTGGCACGCCCGGTGGGACCTTTTCCTCTTTCCACTCCACACTTCGTGTGTCGTGTTTCGCGAACGAATTGCGGTTTGACATGGTTGCCCATGGGTTCGAGGTACTAAGATTTGGTTTTACTCTCATGAAGAAAAAAGAAATGGCCTCTAACTGCTCCAGCTGCAACTGCAACTCCCGTTCCGCCTCATCTGGAGGTGTAACTTACGGGCCCCAAGCGGCCTCCCTGTTCAAGATGCCAGTGGAGCAAGTAACTCAGGCCACCACTGGGCTATTCTTTGGGACTATGATCCCACCATGAGCTTCACTGTCCCGCATTTATCGCAAGAAGCCCCAAAGAAGTCGGTCTTTGATCGACTTACCATTGCTGCGGCCCCTCTCAACGGGTCGCCCAACTCTACTGCCTCAGTTTTCAACATACTGGGCCAGAACGCCAACAAGCCCGCGATACCTGAAGCAGCCATCCCGAAGCGAATAGCTATCCCAACTCAAGCGGACGAAATCATCGGAAAGGCTTCTCATGCCAAGAAGTCAGTCTTCACAAGGCTGGCCATTCCGGCTCCCACTCCGGGCGGAGTCCTCAAAGCTACTTCCCCTGCCCAGAGGTCTGTCTTTAACTGATTGGACATTGCTTCTCAACGGACATCGGTCTTTAAAAGGCTGACGCCGGTGATAACCCTTTGCCAAAACAAGGGGCATGATGAAGTCACCGCTATATCTGAGACAATCCCATCTGCTCGACACGCTCGACGTCGCCACTGGTGCCGAGTAAGGAAGGCTGGGAGCAATTCCCCTTTCAGACTGACTCTGCCAGCTCCTATGGAGGAAATCAATGCTGCTGTTCCAACTGGGAACAACTTTGAACCGCTTAGGAGGGTTCGCAAGAACGCTCCGACTGCCGTGCTGAAAAGATCTCCTCCACCTATGGAGATTGCTACAGAAAAGAAGCCCGAGCAGCCCCCTCAGCGGTTGTCCTCCAAAATTTACAAAGTCTGGCAACAGGTCCAGGAATCGGTGATTGACCAGGATTACTCTCGCCGATCAAAGAAGATTAAAGCTTGGCAAGAAAAGAGCCACCCTATGGTACCACAGAAGATGTCATCCGTCTGGGTGCCAGCTGCAACGGCTCCCTCATCGTCAACTGCTCACAAGAGAAGGAGGCCGAAGAGAGCCCCTGTGACCGCGGTGAACCGCAAGGACGCTGAACCTAAATGCCCCAAGTCTGGAGGCATGGTAACACATACCGTCTATATGGCTTCTGGAAAAAAGGAAAGCCGTGCTTCTACAGGTCATCGACCGCTTACCCGATCGATAACAAAGGCTCAGGACCAACAGTAGCAAAAACTTCAGGAGATGCTGACTGCAATGGCCGCACTCATTTAGCCAAAAGAAAATCCAGAAACCTCAGAGCAGCATCGGGAACAAGAAACTGATACTGGATTCCTCCGAAGAATGCTCGAGAGGAAAGAAAAAAAGGCCGTAGAACAAGCGGCCAACATAAAACGAACGGCTCTTTTGTTCCAAGACATGGCCGGAATGATGTTACAGCCGGAAGCTCCAGCGGAAGACCTCCCGATTATCGTTGAAGACGACAGAGGGGAGACATCGAACCCTCCTCCGACTCTTTCAGCAGCCAAGGAGGAGACCATCTCCAAGGCCGCTCTGGATGATTACATTGCTCAGCAAATACGAGGTCACCAGGCGAATGAAGAGGCTGGGCAGATCGTTAGAACTGGACGACCCTATCCAGACTGGTATGACCAAATAAGGTACCCGCTGGGATATACGATCCCTAAATTACATGTACATAAAGGGACAGGAAATCCGCATCAGCACGTCGCTCAATTCAGAGCCTTGTGCGGCAACACCGGAGGTGATGATAAACTTCTGCTCCGCTAGTTTGTTGGTAGCTTGTCGGAAACGGCGTTTGAGTGGTATTTAGAGCTTCCCAACGACTCCATCAAAACTTTTGCAGAGATGGAGCTGCTATTCACCCAGTGTTTCACGAGTGCTAGTGAATGCAGCCCAATAACGGTATTGATCAATGCCAAGGTGAAACCTGGAGAAACATGGGTTCAATACGCAATACGATGGCGGAATTTATGGTCGAAATGTGAGCAGCGCATCGAAGAAGCTGTAGGGTTACTAGGCACACTCACAAGGTTCTACAAGGCATCAACCATGCCCGATTTAAAATTTAGGCGTGCCGAACAACCCTAACCAAGATCTTTAAACTAGAGATTAGGCGAAACAAAGCATGTTAAACACTTTAACATCTAAGATTTTGGGATTACAACCTTTGTAATCCGGTCCTTCACTTCATAAGCTCCGTGTTGAGGTCCCTTCGCTGCGATCATCAAGAATCCGGACTCTAGAGAAGCCCCACAAAAGAAAGATGCAAGCTTGCTTCCGATCTTCGATAACTAAGATGATCTACCTTGTAGAAATTTTAACTCAAGCTCTCACTCACTAATGAAGTGAACACCCTAATCTAAATGGCTAGGATAGATTAGGATGATGAAGTAGGATTTTAGCTCTCATTTGTTTTCTTAATCTCACTCATTTTCATCACCTCTCAAAAAACTAGAAAGCTTTTCAAGTAAGAAGGAAGAAGAAGAAGAAGAAGCTAACTCTTTTGTGATGAATAATGAATAACTCAAGTGTGAGGTTAGAAATGCAACCATGGTATAAGTGAGAAGAACTAACCCTTGTAGAGATTGAACCATGGTTAAAAGGTTTGGTTAGGTTAAACAAATATCTACGCAAAATATCAACACATAATATCTTTGCAAGAAACAAAAGCAAAGCTTCTAGAAACTTCTAGAAAAGATTAACCCAAATCAAACCCTAACCATTTTTAATCTCCACTAAACATGTTGCATTAATAACCATAATATTTTACAATATTATATATCACATATACAATATTTATTGTAACAAAATAAAATAATACAATTAACATATATCATATATATATCAATGTATTACCCGAGTGAGAAAAAGAATCTTTTAGTGAGCTTATATTAGTTAATGTAATTTAATATATCAAATATATAATTATACATTAAATTATCGAATCAACATTTGATCCGATAATCCGGCTATTTCACAAATAACCGACTAATATAATCTGTATCAGTTCATCGAATCAACACTTGATCCGATGACCCGGCTATATCATATATACCCGGCCGATATCTCATATCATGAGAATCTGATACAGTATCACATACTCGTATTGTTCTCGGTCCCGCACATATCATATATGTGCTCCTACTCTATTTTGCCTGAGCCAAGAAACCTCTGTGTAGGACTCTAAAGAATCGTCAATACGCCGGCAGTAGGTGATGATCATATCAAACACCCACAAGCTGCAAGCGGTCAGCTAAACGTAACAGCCACCCAGGTATTGAGCGATCAAAAGATCAACAATCAAGCCTGTACATTCTCCTGCGAATCCAATCAGTAACACTCCCGTACATTCCGGTCTCTTCGTCTGATATGTCGCATATCTCGCCTAGGGGTGGTAAACGTCAGACCCCAGTAGCTTGATAAGTCGTGTCGATATGAGGTCTATAACAGTTCGAGAAACTACTGATAACACTTACCAGTAAATCTCAGCAACCCTGGCCAGGGATTTCCAGTTATAGCCAACCGAACACAGCGCAACATCAACTCCCTATACCGGGAGAGACGAATCCCCTCCTATCGCTCATTGTGATTCGGGTCTGTACCCAAAAGCCACCTTTTTGCATGCCCTCTTGGACGTGATATGATGGAAATCAAAGTACAGTGGGAATCACACAAGACTCTATGACGATCTCGGGTCTACAGACTAACCTGTACTAGTGTCTCCAGAGAACTGCCATCTGACGTGAGGTATAATACCATCTGGGAGTTCTCGGTGAGTTCGTCCAGTGTACCCAGTCTCTACTGAGCACCCGTACACCATCCTTGATGTCAAACACCGATGGATATGGGATCATCCATCACCCATCATATGGGTCAAGATGCGTATACGCTAGTCTACTCTGGTGTATCGATGCCCTGTCTCGATACACCCTCGACTAGGAACAGTTATAGGATGTACTCGTCGACTACCGTGGCCCCACTAGTATGATCTCATCATAGTCCCAGTAGTCGAGTACATATCCTAAGGGCTTTATCAACATGTAACATAGAGACAATCAGAGTACATGTTAAGATAAAGTATAACCAGATAACATACTATTATGTCGAGCAAGAAAGTCCTCCCTATATATGTCCAAGCATCCATTACAATATACATCATATGTACAGTAATGGCCTCTAGGGCATACATATAACTAACAATCTACCACTTGCACTAGGGCCATCTGTTGTGGTATCACATACCCAACAATTAGCTGTGATTGAAGTATCTCATACTCAACCATCCCATAAAAGCCTCTACTGGGAAAAAGGCCTTTGTGAGTAGATCCGCGCTGTTGTCCTCCGTGTCTACTCTCCTAACCTTGATCTCCCTAGAGATCAACCATCTCCATGATCAGGTGATACTGCCTAAGAATTATATCTGGATTTCTGATGGGACGGGCGTTCCTAGGCCAAAGCCATAACTCTATTGTCACACAATGGTTGGAACGAAGTTCATCTCATGAACTTTTATATATCCAGACTGCCTCTTTGGTAGCATCCTTGGTAACGACATATCTTGCCTTTAATCGTTTAGTATGTCACGGTATCTAGCTTGGAACTCTTCCAACATACCGTCCTTCCACTGAGGGTAAAGACAATGCCTGCGACTGACATTCAGTCGTCCTTATCACCCTGGAACCTTTCCTGTGATTCTCCCCAGGATCGATTGATACCATCTCACTACAACTAGTGAGAATCCTAACATCTAATTAGATCTATCTCATAGATCCAAAACCCAGGATTTAGGAGGTATCACTTTGATCCTATACGGAGAATCCTTGTGATAAGAGGAGATTGACCGAGCGTAGCATAGGAAACTCCTTCCCTATCAAGAGTATGTCATCCATGTACTCTATGAGGATCACCACCATACTCCCTACTACCTTTTTGTATATACAAGGTTCATCTATCATTTTGATGAAGTCAAACTCTTTAACTATCACATCAAAACAGACGTTCCAACTCTGCGATGCCTGATTTATCACATAAAATATCTTGCACACGTTTCCGCTGCTCCCACTATCTACGAAGCTCTCTGGCTGTGTACTTATAGACGCTCTCTTCGAAAACATCATTTAGAAAAGCAGTCATGACACCCAACCACCAGATATCGTAGTCATGGTATGTAGCAGTGGCAAGTAGGATCTGGATGGACTTAAGCATAGCTTTGAAAGTCTCAACTTTTCCATGTACACCAAGCAATCTTCTCAAGATATACTTGCTCCTAATGGGGATTTAACCCTTCAGATAAAGCAACCAAAGTCCATACTTTGTTGGTGTATAATGATTCCATCTCAGATCGCTAAGCATCCAGCCATTCTTACAGAGTCCCACTCTTAATGGCCTGCTCGAAACTAGTTAGGTCATCATCTCATGATGCAATCCTCGCTCCCACTGTCATAGAGAAAACCGAAGTATCTCTCAGGTGGGTGAGGAACCCTACTAGATCGGCGGAGAGGCTGAGGTTCTTTAAAATCTATTGAATCCTTTGGTTCTACCAAATCATCTGCTGTAGTTTGTATAGTTGGAACTCCTTCCAGTTCTACCTCATGACCACTAATTTTTCCACAAGAAATTCCCTTTCACAAAGGTGGCATGTTGAGAAACAAAACATCTTTTGTTCCTCGGTTTGGTAGAAGATATTCCTTTGAGAATGCTTGGGATATCCAACAAACTTCTACAGAACTGACTTTGCCTCGAGCTTGTCCGGATTATGCTTTTAGACATAGGCTGGACAACCCCAAATCTTAACATACTTAAGATATGGGCTCTTCCCATTGCATATCACATATGAAGTGGTAGGCAACTGATTTGATTAGAACCCTATTCAATAGGTATGCAGCTTCTCAAGTGCATAACTCCCAAAAGGAAATAGGAAACTCAGTAGTACTCATCATAGTGCGCACCATATCAAATAGGGTGTGTTTGCTCCGCCCCGATATACCGACGTGCTGTGGTGTATTCGGAGGAGTAATGCTGAGAGAGAATCTCATTCTCCTTTAGAATAGTCCAGGAATCTCCGTGCTTAAGTAATCTCCTCCCTGATCTCATCTAAGGACATAATACCTATACCCGTTTTGGTTTTCTACTTCTAACTTATATTCTATGAATATCTCAAAAGGTTCAGACTTGTGTTTCAACAGGAACATATGTTCGAATCTTGAGAGATAATCAGTGAATGCAATGAAATACAAAGAACCGGTCTTGGCATGTGTAGACAGGGGACCTTACATACATCATCATGTATCAATCCCAAGAGTTCACTAACTCTTTCTCTGTTTCTAATAAACAGAGCTGTGGTCATCTTATCTTTGTGACATGACCGGCAAGTTTCACAAGATGTAAATTCAAACAGATTTAAATATGCATCTAAATGTAACTTCAGCTTAGTCGGGTCACATTGATATGACCTAGTCTACAATACCTCAAGAAGGATTTGTTCATTTCTGAACTCTTCCTCTTGTGTGTGTTCTGTATACTAAGAACTGTAGTTTGATTTAGAACGTCAATGCTTTTAGATAACGTGCCTGAACTGATCAACTCTTGATATAGGAAATGTTCAAAACATTATCTAACAATACAAAATTATATCCTTCTTTACTAATAAAGAGATTGATATGATGTTGTATATCAGGTTCGGTATCTAATAACATTCGTTCAGAATCAATGTATTTGTTAATACAGGGTGATAACTACCAACAGACTTGGCTGCAACACTTGCACCGTTTCTATCTCATGAAACTTATCACCTGTTCTCAGTTCTCTACCTTTCTGTAGCCCATGTAACAAATTACATATGTGGGATCCTGATCTGGTATTCAATTACCCAGGACGTAAAGGATAATGAGAAACAGTTCTCTGTAATGAACACATCCGAAGATGATGCATCAGCATGCACTTTCTTCATTTGGGTGGCACGGGAATTCTGATAATCCCCAATTTCCTGCTCGATCTTATAACAATTATAAGTTGGAGCGGGACCAACGTTCCCCAGCTCAGTATAACAAGCGGGTTCGGTCAACACATCCGTATTATTATCTTGATTAAGGCGTGATATGGTCGCTACCTGGAGAGAGAGAGAAGAAAACACTCAGCGTATGCTCTTGCAAGATTTAGATTGGTTATTAATATATCTAATCAGGATGTCTCCCACTGTTTTAGTCAAATCTTCCTTCAAACCCTAAAAGGAAAGACTAGCCGGGATTAATTACACTCTATAAGTTCGCGTCACGACCCGAAATAGCCCGTGACTGGCACTTGAATCATATGAAGTCTATAGGACTCCATCTAATCCAAGTAAGCCAAAATCCCAGAAATCTAAAACCATTTTAAATAATAAATGAAGGAAAAGTAGTTTTTAGAAGTAAAGAAAACATGTTTAAAAAGAAAGGTTTTTAAATAACTAAGCCGAATATGCATTTTAAAATGTATAGTCTTTTCTAAAAATTTCGGCAGAGTTTCCTTTGTAAATACTGGCCCCGAACGGGGTACAACAAGAATAATATATATGCAATGATAAAAGGCATCCCCAAGTGGGAGCTAACTCTTCGTCAATCGACGGTCACAACCACGCAAGCAATATAATATACAACGCCGAAGGGCGAGAATCAAAACTCAAAATGAAACTCAAATAAGCATGAAAACCGTAATACTACTACGCGCGACTCTAAGGTCAAAATAATACATAACAGATTTTCTAAGTCTGAAACAATATACTGTAAGCCCGCGGGGGCGCCCCGGCCGTCGATCCGACGCCGGAAACGCGGAAAACAAAAACTTTGCGAACTTTGCAAAACGGCACCACCGCGGACTTTTTACCCGGATCGGGCCATTAACCTAGCTAGCTAGCAAATAAGAAAAGAGTAGAAAAGTATACCAAGCGATCCGTGTCCTTCGGTCTTCGTCTCCACTCCGATCTCCCGCGGATATATCGTCCGTCATCTCCTCGCTCGTCGGAAAGGGCACCACGTAGCCGGAATCTTTTACGGGCTCCCGCCTCTTGACCGAGGCAACTCGGGCGCGAAGTTGGCTAGCCGACGCGTCCAAGACTTGCTATAGAATAGTGTAGAAGCTTGTCTCTTTGGGGTTTTGAGGTTGCCATGGTTTGTGGAGGAAACAAGAAAGAACTTTGGAGAAGGGTTATTGGATTTTTGGAGCAAGCAAGAATGAGATGATATAATTTCCATACACCATGAAATTTCCTCTCATCTCTCCCCTCCCCATAGTGGCCGGCCCTCTCTCCTCAAGAATGAGATTGGAGAGAGAAAAAGAATTCTCCTAGTATATAATAAATACAATGGAAAAACCAAATAAAGAAAATGGTCACCACCATTTCCTTTCACAAACCATCAAGTGAAAAGCCATCAAATGGACAAGAAAGGAATATCATCATGAAGCAAGTCTCATCATAATCCACAAGTGCAAGAAAACCCTCCACAAAAGAGTTATTTGCAAATTGCAAATAACCCCCTCCAACAAGAAAGTCCGACCGAGAAGGAATGAAGGAAAACCGGCCGGAACGGAATGCAAACTGGAAACCCCAGAAAAACCGATCCCGTAATAAAATACGGGAAAACCCCACTACTGCAAATACATGCCCGCATTTGTATTCCCACTGAACACAAATGCAAAGAGACAAAACTACACTATCTTATACTAGGATCCGGCTTAAGCTAAAGCCGGCTAGTAAAAACTGTCCGATCGCGATCCGTGCAATACCGCACGTATCCGATCGAACCCTGCCATATCTCCATACGGCCTCTACAGCGTTTCGCCCGAAACTTGAGTAACTGTCTGTGTGGTGGACTCTAAAGACTCGTCAATACTATGGCTGTGGATTTAACCACTAGCACGTCAGAGGTATTAGCCATACGTGACGGGCCACCAGCTATCGACCAAAAGGGACGTCGATGAGCGAACTCATCCTGACACCCTACTGAGCCTGTCAGTGACAATATCCGTACAGTCCGGTCCGTTCGTCTATGAGCATCGCATGGCGGGCCTAGGGGGTTGGTAAAAGTCAGACCCCCAAAAGCGGTACAAGTCGTGTCGGAGTGTAGCCCAGAACACCCTGAGATACTACTGGAATACCTACCAGCAAATCTCCTGCCTTGGCCAAGGACTTTTCATGTTCTGGCTCTCCTAGACACAGCACGACCTCACCCCCAATACCGGGAGAGACGAACCCCTGCAGATCCGCTCACTGCCTCCATGTGGCTCGGGACTGTACCCAACTAAAACCTGTTTGCACGACTCCTTTGAGCCGTGGTAGGGTAGTAATCAAAGTACAGTGGGAACTCACACGAGACAAATGACGATCCCAGGTCGATGAACTAACCTGTACACATGTCACCTGGGAACTGCTATCTGACGTCTGGTATATCCCAACTAGCAGGTTCCCGGCGAGTCCTGTCTGGTGTACTCATAACCCAATGAGCACCTGTATACATCTTAGGTGAACCAACTGACACCAGTGGCTTATGAGACCGGCCACCGCCCCTCGTCGGGGTCTCGACTGTATACACTAGTCTACTCTGGAGAATCGATGCCCTGTCTCGAAACTCCCTCGACTAGGGACCATTTAAGGATATGCTTATAGACCCCAGCTCCCACTTATATGATCGCCCTCATACTGCTGGATGTCAAGCAAGAATCCTAGGGGCTTTATCAACGTGTAATAGCGACTCTAAAGGTCACCTAAAGCAGTACACGATGATAAAGATAAACCAGATAGCATACTATCATCTCGAGTAAGACTGTCCTACCGGGATAGGTCCTCCCCTCAATCAGTGCAATCACGTGCCTGTGACCCAATAATTGACTCTGAGGGCACTATCTCCAACAATCTCCCACTTGCACTCGAGGCTAATTATTGCGATGTCGCATACTCACAGCCCGTGTGATACCGAACACCCAACTCCTCTACTAGTCAGTCTCACAAAGCTCGTTTGCGAGACTATTGCGTTCGAGGAATAGCCTCAGTGAGTGGATCCGCTTTGATGTTTCTTTCTATGTCTCTCTATATCTCATGTTCGCAGAGAAAACTATCTCCCGAAAACGAGCAATACCTGTCTTAGAATGTCTGGATGTCTGATGGGACCTAGCTCATAAGTGAACTCCAAATCCAAACTTCTTAGACTGTACCGTCAACTGAACTTAATCAGTATCCTGCGTCATGCCTTCCCTCAGTATCCACTTGGACCACCTGTCCAAAATACTGCCCCTCGTTAGAGGGAAAAACTATAACTCTGACAGCCACTCTGCCATCCAGGTCACCTTGGAAGCATGGAATGATAACCGTCTCCTAAAGGAGGCTGCCGTTATCATATCCCTAGAACATTCACTTATGTTCTAAAACTGCTTCCGACTGTTTCTCCAGGATTGGATCAATATCAACTTATTGCACCTACTGCAAGAACAACATCTGGTGCGGTACTTGACATCCCATGATTGGCTCAATTGCCTAAGCAAGTGATCTGTCAATCATGCGTATCCCTCTCCCCTTTAGTCTGTAAGACACCTTTAGAGAGGGTGACTCCATTACCTGCAGGTACACTACCGTGCCAGGAGTCGTCCATTCTAAATACTCATAGAATGCGGTCAAAGTACCCAGATTGGGAAACCACCCAAATCTAGATCTAAAAACCATAGATCTAGTAACCAGAATGTCTGATATAATATCCAAATCCTATGTGGAGAAACTACTGTGTGACAACCAAAGTATAACCGATCGTAGTATAGGAATATCACTTCCTACTCTGTGTATGTCATCAAATACCAGGACATCACACCCTACTACCTTCTCAACAGATCCATCCCCTATTCTGATGAAGTCAAACCTATGACTGTCACATCAGAAATAGATGATCTATCTCCGCTATATCTGCTTTAGTCTATAAATAGACATAAGCCTGATGTCCACCAATGCTTCCGCTGCTCACACTGACTACGACAACCCTCTGGCAGAGTCATATAGGCGTGCACTTCTAAAGCCAGTTTAGAACGACGCTATACTCATCCTCCTGCAGGGTCTCGCAGTCTGGAACAATAGCAATGGCAAGTCTGGGTAAACAAGAACCTTCCTGCCACCGTCCTTGAGCATACCGAAGTACCTCTCGAGTGCCTGAGGTTACCCACCGTATTTGCGGAGTGGCCAATGGAATGTCAAACCAGATTGAATCTTTAGGTTCTAATCAAATCTTCAGTAATCGTTTGCGGTTCTGGAATCACTTCCAGTTCTACCATACTCCCACTACTGTTTTTCTGAAAAAATCCATTTTTGATAAAACTGTGGCGAGTCAAGAACAATATCACTATTGATCTTCCAGATGGTAGAAAATCAACCCTCGTCATAGCCCGGGTCAACCCACAAACAGCCACTACTGAAACGTGCCTTGAGTTGTCCAGTGTCTGGTTTTAAGCATAAACCGGACAACTCCCCGTATCTTAACAATGTCAAGATATGAACTGTTCTATATCCAAGAACCAGAGGCACTGATTTAATTGAACCAGATTCAAATCATGCAGCTGTCTCCAGTGCATGTCAACTAAATGGAAGAGAGGCCGATCAGCGTTACTCAACTTAGGAGTACTTCCAATTATGAGTAACCTGAAAGAGAAGCAAGTTCTCTTAATCATTACTATCAACTGAATACCATTCACAAGTATCTACATCTTCGATCTCCTTGAAGAATCCCGATACTTGCAACACTTGGTTCTCTACTTTACTCTTATACCTATAACTCCTCAAAACTTAGACCCTGTGTTTCTACGAAACACATGTCTAAGAACTTAGAGAAGTTAAAAGTAAACAGAATATAGTACGAGGACCAACCCCTCTGTCCTAATGGACACTGGACAATATACAATACTCTGTATAAGTCCCCTGAGTCTGGTGACTCATTCACTGTGTGTCGTAGGTTGAAAACTGTACTTTTGGTTAAGAAGAATTACACCGCTGTTCAATGCTCCTTACCTAACCATCCACTGGTATAGGTAAATGTCATAGACATAATTTCAAAAAGATATGTCTCACTCTATAAAAATAGACGTACAGATATATAAATTTGAAATTGGTGCACAACAACGGATATTCAAAACCAAATATTTGCCGACCGGCAAACAACCCAGGTGGCTTCCTCAAATATCACCAATTCCAACGAATCCCGATATAATGAGGATGGTCACCTAATTCCCAATAACTTACTCCCACTCATCATCTGTAAAACCATACAGATATGAGACTCATACCTGGTAAATACATACCCTGGAGTAAGAGCCTAATTGGGAAATCAGTTTTCATTTAACAGTACACAGTGAAGCTGAAACATTGAGATGTTTCGATGGGGTATCCTGGTATTCTTAGTAATGCCTCTTCCATTATCCAGATTCACAACTATAACTGTATAATTCTTTGCCACCTCTTCAAATCCCTTTATATGTCTTTAGTCATTACCTTCTGTACACCCCTTTAGGCCAAATGGTTTTCTTCCTTCCCTACCGTTCGGCACCAGCCTATGGTTTGGAAGAAGACTATCCAATAAGCATAATGGGTGTACTGTCCTAGTCCTAGGAGCACTCGCAATGCGAGAGAAGGTGAGGATAAAAGACAACCGAATGAACTTAATTCATAGGTGATTTAGGATTGACAAAGAAGTACATGGTTAGGTCGTGAATAGCAGTCGCAATTTACTTTGCCCTCTTACTAATCCCTTTATTTGTCTGAACTTAATACCTTCTGTACACCGTTTAGGCTAATTGGCTTTCTTCATTCCCCACCGTTCGGCACCAGCCTAAGGTTTGGAAGAAGACTATCCAATTTGCGAAATAGGTGTACTATCTCCTAAACCAAGGAGTACTCACAACCTGAGAGAAGGTAAAAGGTAAAGACAACTGAATAGTCCTATTCGTTTTCTCCAGAACCGGAAACCATCCTCGAAGTCCTTCGAGTTCGTATATAACCATACGATGGTTTTGTCCAATGGAAGTGGACGTTCGTAGTAATACGGGGTGTCCCGGAGAAAGGAGTAAAAGTAGGAGTGGCAAAGAGGTCTGCAACTCTGACAATCCAAAAGCCAGTGTTAAGAAGGTTCGGTCAACTTAGTCACTGAGTCATAGTCTAGGGTCGGGTCAATGGTCGCTGCCAAAGAGAGAGAGAAAAGAAACACTCAGCGTGCACTCTAACCTAGATCAGAATGGTTATCACTTTATCTAATCTGGAAACCTCCCACTGTAACGTCAAATTCTTCCCCAAACCTGAAAGAAGAATTAGCCGGGATAACCCGAGGAGTAAACCAACTCATCAGTGGGAATCGGGATCCAACTCTCATCGCATGATAACGTGACGGAATCCGCTCACGTTATCACACTCCAGAAGGTATGCGCATATCTGGCAAGTTTCAGTACTTTTGAAACTCCCGATGAGGATTTCTGCCCCATGCTCTTATGACCTTGACTTTGGCCAACATATCATAAGTCACATGTCAAGTTCTACCCGTCATTTTCCTGGTTAATTTGAACCCACCCGTACATACCCTTGACTTTGGCCAAAATGGCAGTACGACTGTCCCAAACCAACGCATCTATCTATGCTGCATATGAATACCCAACAGCTACCAAACACTGTGCCTTGACTTTGGCCAAAATACACAGCTTGAATACTATTGACCATCCATATGAAACGACGGAGGGCTACGAATGGTTTCTGGCGAAAACCTTTAACGTAATGAACTTGATATCGTTGAAGGAACTGATAGCTTTTGAAAATATAGTTACGAAAACCTTTGCTAAAGAGGTCACTCCCGGTGAAGGGATCTCGGCTCTTTCCCCGTAGAATGAGGTGCAGGATATTCCAACTGAATACCACGATGCAAAGCAAAAGTAATCGGCTATAGTGAAGTTATTGCCCTGACGCAAACTTCTGTCCAAGGGGTCACTCCCGGTGAAGGGATCTCGGCCCTTGCCTCGTCGACTGAGGAGCAGGATATTCCAACTGAATACCACGATGCAAAACAAAAGAGAACGCCCTTGCAATAACAGCTTTTTGAAAAAAGTGTTCCAACAACATCAGATAGGTTTGTTTAACTTGCATTGATCCGAATCAATGCAGTCCCATCAATTGATCACACCACAAAGAACGAAAATATACTGACGTACGTATATGCCATCCGCATTCGCCACTGGGTCCCGTCATCACTCGTTAGGTTAGCTAACTAACGACAGAGCGGGGACTGGACTAGCGCGGATGAAAAACATATACAACATCTACTATTATATATATAATATATAATTTTCGCTCAAGGCGTGATAAAAAGCAGCAACACAGAAATGTATAGCAACACAGATCAATACAGATATCTGGGATCCCCGGGTTTCACAGAGCCGCTACTGAAACCCGACGTTCCCCTGGTCGTGTGGATAGCCTGTGCAATGAAATCCTAGACCCCTACGGGTGCGGCAAGTTACCCGCCAAAACCTGAAGCGAGGCAGCCCCCTTCAGCTACGTGAATGGACCACCCAGCACTTCACGGAATCCGGTAACTTGGACACCCCTCCTGGGCCAACCTGTACCCCCTACGAGTGCGGCGAATAGCCCGCCAATTCTAGAGTGAAGCCCCCTCCGTCTCAATGCCATGAGATGCGGGCTTGTTGCCTTCTAGAACCCGGCTATCCGTGCACCCCTCCACGGGGTAATCCTAGTACAGAAAGTAAAATATACATACAACGGGTACATCGAACGCAACCTGGTCGTGCCCCAAAATAATAATACAAACAGGCAGTGACGGCAGTCTACATGTCGGACGCTCGCCCCGCAATATCAAATGTACATAATACAACAAAACTGTACTAAATTGCAACCAGGCTATCCCCCACGACCGATCCGCAACGACACAGTACAATCACAGAACATCAACGTGAAAGTCACGTTCGCAAATCCGTCTAACCGGGCTATAGCAGTTAGACGGGATTTACCGATCGAATGACATTCACGGTCGCAGATATAAAGTAAATACTGTGAACTAGCATGTTTAAAATATCCGATCGAACAAATTTATCAAAGTGGGCCCCACACACTACTGTAGCACTTACAGAAAATCTGGGCCCAAAGAAAATATCCCAAATGCCCTATTTTCAACACATAAGCTTACTGGGAAAATATGGTGCCACGATTCCTCTTTTCCGCCGCGCAAGCGCGGCCAAACCAGGGGTTTGGCCTCGCTTCCGCGGTCGAAGTGAGGAATCAGTGGATCGTATTTTCCCAGAATTCTTATAATTTGTTGTACATGTCTCTGCAATCACCAGACAAATTTTAGGAGCTCAAAAAATTTTAACAGAGAACACATGTGCACAAAAAATACGGTTTTCGGGTTTTTGTTCGATCGAGTTCTAAACGCGCTTGAGCAAGCTAGGGAAGGTTAACGGCGTGGCTCTGATACCATTGTAAGCCCGCGGGGGCGCCCCGGCCGTCGATCCGACGCCGGAAACGCGGAAAACAAAAACTTTGCGAACTTTGCAAAACGGCACCACCGCGGACTTTTTACCCGGATCGGGCCATTAACCTAGCTAGCTAGCAAATAAGAAAAGAGTAGAAAAGTATACCAAGCGATCCGTGTCCTTCGGTCTTCGTCTCCACTCCGATCTCCCGCGGATATATCGTCCGTCATCTCCTCGCTCGTCGGAAAGGGCACCACGTAGCCGGAATCTTTTACGGGCTCCCGCCTCTTGACCGAGGCAACTCGGGCGCGAAGTTGGCTAGCCGACGCGTCCAAGACTTGCTATAGAATAGTGTAGAAGCTTGTCTCTTTGGGGTTTTGAGGTTGCCATGGTTTGTGGAGGAAACAAGAAAGAACTTTGGAGAAGGGTTATTGGATTTTTGGAGCAAGCAAGAATGAGATGATATAATTTCCATACACCATGAAATTTCCTCTCATCTCTCCCCTCCCCATAGTGGCCGGCCCTCTCTCCTCAAGAATGAGATTGGAGAGAGAAAAAGAATTCTCCTAGTATATAAAAAATACAATGGAAAAACCAAATAAAGAAAATGGTCACCACCATTTCCTTTCACAAACCATCAAGTGAAAAGCCATCAAATGGACAAGAAAGGAATATCATCATGAAGCAAGTCTCATCATAATCCACAAGTGCAAGAAAACCCTCCACAAAAGAGTTATTTGCAAATTGCAAATAACCCCCTCCAACAAGAAAGTCCGACCGAGAAGGAATGAAGGAAAACCGGCCGGAACGGAATGCAAACTGGCAACCCCAGAAAAACCGATCCCGTAATAAAATACGGGAAAACCCCACTACTGCAAATACATGCCCGCATTTGTATTCCCACTGAACACAAATGCAAAGAGACAAAACTACACTATCTTATACTAGGATCCGGCTTAAGCTAAAGCCGGCTAGTAAAAACTGTCCGATCGCGATCCGTGCAATACCGCACGTATCCGATCGAACCCTGCCATATCTCCATACGGCCTCTACAGCGTTTCGCCCGAAACTTGAGTAACTGTCTGTGTGGTGGACTCTAAAGACTCGTCAATACTATGGCTGTAGATTTAACCACTAGCACGTCAGAGGTATTAGCCATACGTGACGGGCCACCAGCTATCGACCAAAAGGGACGTCGATGAGCGAACTCATCCTGACACCCTACTGAGCCTGTCAGTGACAATATCCGTACAGTCCGGTCCGTTCGTCTATGAGCATCGCATGGCGGGCCTAGGGGGTTGGTAAAAGTCAGACCCCCAAAAGCGGTACAAGTCGTGTCGGAGTGTAGCCCAGAACACCCTGAGATACTACTGGAATACCTACCAGCAAATCTCCTGCCTTGGCCAAGGACTTTTCATGTTCTGGCTCTCCTAGACACAGCACGACCTCACCCCCAATACCGGGAGAGACGAACCCCTGCAGATCCGCTCACTGCCTCCATGTGGCTCGGGACTGTACCCAACTAAAACCTGTTTGCACGACTCCTTTGAGCCGTGGTAGGGTAGTAATCAAAGTACAGTGGGAACTCACACGAGACAAATGACGATCCCAGGTCGATGAACTAACCTGTACACATGTCACCTGGGAACTGCTATCTGACGTCTGGTATATCCCAACTAGCAGGTTCCCGGCGAGTCCTGTCCGGTGTACTCATAACCCAATGAGCACCTGTATACATCTTAGGTGAACCAACTGACACCAGTGGCTTGTGAGACCGGCCACCGCCCCTCGTCGGGGTCTCGACTGTATACACTAGTCTACTCTGGAGAATCGATGCCCTGTCTCGAAACTCCCTCGACTAGGGACCATTTAAGGATATGCTTATAGACCCCAGCTCCCACTTATATGATCGCCCTCATACTGCTGGATGTCAAGCAAGAATCCTAGGGGCTTTATCAACGTGTAATAGCGACTCTAAAGGTCACCTAAAGCAGTACACGATGATAAAGATAAACCAGATAGCATACTATCATCTCGAGTAAGACTGTCCTACCGGGATAGGTCCTCCCCTCAATCAGTGCAATCACGTGCCTGTGACCCAATAATTGACTCTGAGGGCACTATCTCCAACATATACAAGTTTTGGTTGATAGAATTTCTAGATACAATGAATAATACATGTACAATGGTGGTTCTGATGCAAAAGAACCCACCTACCAAATCAAATCACCCGCAAAGGAAAAAGTGTGCCAGAAATGCCGCCATGGAACCTGTACGGCACAACCTGCAAGAAGCTGTGGTACAACGGGGGTGAGTTGTCAACTCGTGAATAGAAAATATCTACAAGTAGAAATCGAATGCATGACATAATCCTAGGTCAATACGATCAGATATAATATAAACCTCAAAAGAAAAAGTCTGAAACATGATAATGTGGCAATGTAACATCTAAACATGTATGTAGTGCCAAGTGCTCGTGCCAGTGCCTCAGGTAATAACATATCATGAATATGAGGCATGTTTGCATGAATAAATATGATGAAGTATTTGAATTGATATCAATACACATATATTAGCGTCCCATTCCACTAATATTGGTGTAAGGGCATATATAACAGCGTCCTCATCCACTGTTATATATACATATGAGGTATGATCAATGTAATCAAAGTCTGTATGTGATCAATGTCTGTATATATGTGGATCCCGTCTACCTGTCACCCAATGACAATAAGCATCATGCATGTAAATATGAGGATATAATCAAAATCATGGAACCTGAGTGCCTAGCATCGACACTCGAAAACATCATGAAACCTGCGCCTAGCATCGGCACGAAAATCCTCATCTATCAGGCGCTGTCACCAGGACTGACCCTGATAGGTATGTCTCATATGCTATCTCGAAACCCGAGTGCCCAGCTTCGATCCTCGAATTTCGACGTATCATACGTACATAACTCCGGTCGGTATCCCCACGATAACCGCCGAATCCAAATACTATCACCGGTAGGTAGTGCTCCGCTGCCAGGCTCACCGTCCAACATATACGAGTCTTCTTGCCCCGGGGTACCTTACCGGGTCCACCATGTACCCACAGACGGTGCCTACCGCTTCTCGAATCGGGTTTCATATGCCACTCTCAGAATCGAGAAAACACATGGTGGACGCACTGAAATATCATATCAAGGGAAACTGGGTTTTAAAGACAATACATATTCTCTTTTGAAATAGCCACGGTTCCCAAATCCAGAAATCTCATGAAAACAAATATCTCAATGCCCATAATCAGAAAGCATGATGTATGTGACATATAAATGAAATGCAAGTATAACAGTATATCATGCAATATGGAATAATAGTATGCACATACAAGGGTCATATCCTGATGCAATAATCCTACTGTGTAGTGACATAGCAATTATCGATGATGAAGTGTGTGAGCCGGCAAGCAAGTGTACGTGGAACATACGCATCATCGATAATGGTGCTGGTGTGCTAACATCATGATGGTAATATAGCAATAAACACATTTACACTTGCAAAGCGATGTGAATAGCATGAATATGCAGAAATCGAATAATCAACGTAACAGTGAAGAATCTACATCAATATGTATATGTCATGCAGTTATGCCATTTGAAATAAGACGAATAGAGATTTTTAGTAAAATAAGGGCTACGGTGTTTTTAAGAAAAGATGCGCCTTTTTAAAGTATCCGTAGAATTCCTTTGCCTGTCTTTAAAATACTTCCGATTCATTAGTTTTGAAATAGGCATGACTCGGGTCTAGTCTAACATCTACTATACTAACTACAGATCTAACTATCAAGTTAATCGGGAGGGGTATGGAAACCACCTAAATCTGAGTCGATATATATAAATATAAATATAAGAGTCGGTGATCCTGCCTCAACAGTATCGCGTACGATACCGTATATCATCTGACATCCTCGAGTCATGAGTGCGGATCAATCATCAATATAAGCTCGCACGGTAAATCGTCGTACGGCATCCCAATAGCTGGGTACGGGTCAATATCACAATCATCACGTCAATTATCTGGTATCCTTATCGTCATATCACATAATCTGGGGTACTGATCTAAGTCTAGTACAACCGATACCATCTATATAACTGCGTGTGTAAACACACGTCCAAAGGCCCGCTAGAGATCACATGTCGTATCCCAAATACGAACCACATCACATCACCGATATCACGGCACTATGCCCAATCTCATCGACTCATCTCCAATGTCATCCATTATCCATCATCATCACAGTATAAATATAGCAAAACAGCATGTGTGTGCGTGTGGGTGTAAACCTATTCTAGGGTTCGCGACTAGGAACTATACTAGTTTACTTCTACACCCTAATCTAACTATAATACATCTAACACAATATCCACGACACACTATAAACTATCATATATAGTATACCAACTTCGGAATGCGGGGGTGCTATACGCCATCCACCCGACTTCTCCCGTAGATATAATCTACTCACCTTGCGTCTTCATTTGTCGACGTCGCCACGCGCTTGCTTGTTGTCCCGAAGTCTTCATGGGGTACCTACACATCAACGTATCGTAAATGCGTATTAAAACCAAATCAATACTACAATGACTCACGAAAACCCAAAACGATACGCTAAGGGGCCTATAGGTTAGAACCTATGGGTACGCTTTCAAAACCATCAATCAATCCTCGATATCGTCGTATAAATGCCAAGTATTCGAGGTAAAACACTGATACACAATTCCAGAATTCAAAATACGAAATACAGAAACATGAATCAAAACAGCAACTAGAGAAAAGGGTCCCAGATTTCACCCTAAGTTAGATTGGACAATTTTGCACATGCCAGGGGTCTAATCTATTGATAAGGGGGCACCAAAACCAAAACGAGACAATTCCCTACTGGTCTGGCCGCAATTTGCGGCCAGAATGCATTTATTTGCGGCCGGGAAAAAGAGATAGGGGCTAGGGTTCTGGTGGCGGCTTCCTGGGTGCCTGCACATATCACCGTCCAACCAAAAAAAATTTCAGAGTCTCGGGGTGATAGCAGATTCAATATAACTTTCACAGATTTCATAATTTTTCCGATATCGGTTTCTAAATCTGTATTCCGGATTTCAAGTCTCAGGTTTGGGTCTCAAATCTAGCACCAAGGTGTTTGTGTAGCCTCTACTGAGCTCAATTGCTCACCATAACTCACAATTTCCCATAACCCTAACTAGGTTTTCCTTAAGCCCACAAAACTACCCGATATCGATTTAATCTTAACATGGGGGTAAAAGAAATATAAAAACTAAGCTAATGATCCAGAAAATACCTCATTTGGCAACTCAAGAATTTTCTTGAGTTGCCCCTAGTGGCCAAAATCCTTGCTTTCTTGGTCCAATGTGTTGGTCTTGAGCTTGTGAACACTTTTTGTGAAATGAGGATGAGGTTTTGGTGTTGTTTTTGAGATGTTTTGAGGAGTTGAAGAGGGGAGGGAGGTGAGGAGCATCAGCATCAGCAAGGGACTGATGAGGGAGAGAGATGAGTGAAGAAAGAAGAGGAATGGCTAAGTCCAAGTCAAAGGTAACCCTTTCTCTCTCTCACCCATACCTCATATTACAACCTTTTCCATTTCTTTTCTTTCCTTTTTCTTTTCTCCAATTCCCTTCTCACACCAATAGTAAACCCAAAATAAAAGCCATGGTAGAAATGCAAAAGTGTAAAAAAGAAAAATGATATGTGCATGTTTTGCACAAAAATGCTAAAAACCGATTAGCGATTTTTAATCGCGATTAGCACTAAATTAGTATATAATTAATCATAAAAACTTAAAAATGGCATAATTCCATAAAATACCCTATTTTAGAATTTTCCATAATTTTTCCAAATTTTTCCCCATTTATCGGTATTTAATTAAACCGAAATATTAAAATATTCAATAAAATAATATTAAATTATAAAAATTCCCAAAAATAATTTTTTTTTAAATGTTACAATCTTCCCCCTTAAAGAAATTCGGTCCCCGAATTTAAATTTAAACCCCAAAATACTAAAACATTTCAGTAAAAATCCAAGTCGTCGGGCTCCGAAATCATCAATACATAAAACGTATTATAGCGCAATGCATGCGCATGAGTAATGAGTAGATAACTCAAAATCGAAACTCCGTCAAGCATCCCGCAATCATCGGAGTCATGATAAAATACAAATGTCAAGTCCAAAGCAAAACCAATATGATATAAATCCGAACTATACATGTAAATACCAAATCTATACCTGTAAATAGCTGAAGTAAATGCATGAAAAATATATCCAGGTACTGTCCTCTGACTAGTCCTGCTCAGTACGAAAAAACATAGCGAATATCATAAAAATGTACTGCTCCATAAGAAATCAATCCTAAAATGTATATATAAGAATACCCTGTGCGTCCGGTGCGCACGGAAATCAAATCCATATATGTGTCATACATGTGCACAGAAACATCATCTAGGTGCAACGGGTGTACACGAAACATATGTCATAGGCAACGTGTGTGCCTGACAGCAAAATCAGAATCGAAATCGACGGTATATAATACGACTCAATCAAAATCAGGTATACCGTGGTATATAAGCTCACAACCGTGTTCATCAGCGTGCACAAATCAAATCAAAACATTAAAAGTGCATGAAAATGATGCTGGAAGCATAAATCAAATCACAGGAATAAAATAGACATGACATCACAATCAATACCTCAAGCATAATAACTATGCGCAAAATATAAATACCCAGTAGGTGCAACCATGGTGTATGAAAACAAATATCATAAGACTCAGTCATCAAGACTAAATCATGCGAATAGATCGCCCAAAATACCGAAATCCAAGGTGACGGATACGTGATAATCGAATCACAAAATCACAAATCATAAATACCGTCGTTGGTATATCCTCATTCGCAGTCGATAAGGTGTCGGTGCATCCAATGCTAGCAGCGCAAGATATCTACTTGCCTCTTGCTGACGGTCTGGCGTCCTCTGTCTCTGGGTCCTTATCTTCTCTGTGGATTACCAGTCTCGCAATCCATCGGCTCATCGGCCCTGTCAGGTGTGCTAACGGGAATGATTCCGTTCTGGCACTTCTCTGGTCATCTCTCGGTCAATCCTCACGACCATTCGTAAAGCAACATGTCATTGGCGCCGACCTCTGGTCCTCTGAATGCACATCACACATTTGCTTCTGGTGCAAATCTTATTGCAGCAGTGTCCTGGAACGAATCCTGCTCAAGGTCTTTTCCAATCTCGCCTAAGCCGAACTGCACGGAGGCTAATACTCTTGCATAATCTCTTCTCGCTCGATGGACATCCGCGTCCTCAGCACAGCATTTACTCGGAGGCTAGTCGCATCCCAACGCCTCTGTAGACATATCCGACCTTTAATCTCAACGGGGAGTAACAACAGCTCATCAGTGTTTCGCACGTACCTCTTATCCCGCTTGTCTGTATCATCGTCCACTTCGACGTCACGTCTTTATCTGCACACTGCAATGTTCTCGGCTACGGTCCATCCGAAGTCTCTCTCAAATCTCTTTTCTGCCGAATTGCTCGGAAGTCATCGTCTTTTACTGAAGCTAATTCTTGTTCCGGAACGGCTGCATACTCATCGCGTCTCTTTCTGGAAGATATATCCATATACAATGCCTCTGCGTGCGTATCGCATCTCTGATGTCAGCGGAGTGGAACGCCATCTCGTCGAAATCTCTAGCGAACTCTTTACTTCACTCTGTTCCAACGTCGACTGATTCGGACTCGTCTTCTCGTGGCTGCATGGACTGTGCTCCAACGGCTATACTCGTATCTGGGGTCTTCCAAGCAATGTGTCTCATCATATGATATCCGAATGATGTCGAACCATCCGATCGACTCGTCAGAACCTCATAATCCCCCAAGAGATCAACATCTTAAGTACAGTTTAATAGTATCGAGTACATACCACAGTATCAGTGGTCCAACCGTAGAAGGGCAAACCCAAGCCTCACTAATGGCGCCGCGGAACTGCCGCAAACCCTAAGGTTCAAAGGCTTTCACACGGTCATTGTGTCGAGTTAGGGTTTCATTCTTCTAGAGGGTCCATAGAATCGCTTGCATGTCTTTCCGAATACTTTAAACTTGGAATATAGTTTCCTGACATTCGATCGTCTCTATCGACTCTCAACGAACCTGCGTGAAGTCGTCTCTAGCTGGAATCAATCTATCTGATGACTTCGCATCGGGGTAAGCGAACGAACCACATGTCCTAGTCATTCACCCTCGGGTGACTTGCGACCTTCCATCATATCTCTAAGTATATACTCATGCTGCAGTAGCTCCAATCATCTGGGCGATATCTCATCATTTGCAGCAACAACTGGCTCATTCATCTGTACGCTGAACAGCGCCTCAATCATCCTGAATAAGCGATATATCAATGGTCATCACATCCTGGCTGGCCTTTAGCAGTAGCCTGATCCTCTGGTACTGATCGACACGTCCGAGAAATCTCGTAACAGCGATCTGTCAAACACTCATGGTGTGAAAACACAATAAAACGAAGCCTCTATATGCAATCATATGTCTCTGGAATCACGCCCTGGTCAGTCCTCGTCTGCGACGAGCTCAAGCTGCTCTCTCTGCCCGTGTGATCGTGGCGGCAAAATCATAACCAGTATCGATGAGGATAAATCAGGAATGAATATAATACTGTGCAAGGAAATGTACATCCTAAGGCTCCTTAAGCGGAGTGGCGTGTCGTAAGTATGCCGCGGAACATACACACGGTACGTCACTCTACTGAAGTCACCTACTCCATCAACCAAGGGTCATCCTACATGACGAAAGTCCGGGTCTAATACCCCTTCGACTAAGTCTAAGTTCCGTAAGGTCAAGCCTAAGTTCCGTAAATATAAACGCCCTAGGCTCCACATAGTCAAACTTAGACTCGAACTAAGGTTAACCTAGCGCTCTGATACCAATTTTGTCACGACCCGAAATAGCCCGTTACCGGCACTTGAATCATATAAAGTCTATTGGACTCCATCTAATCCAAGTAAGCCAAAAGCCCAGAAATCTAAAACCATTTTAAATAATAAATGAAGGAAAAGTAGTTTTTAGAAGTAAAGAAAACATGTTTAAAAAGCAAGGTTTTTAAATAACTAAGCCGAATATGCATTTTAAAATGTATAGTCTTTTCTAAAAATTTCGGCAGAGTTTCCTTTGTAAATACTGGCCCCGAACGGGGTACAACAAGAATAATATATATGCAATGATAAAAGGCATCCCCAAGCGGGAGCTAGCTCTTCGTCAATCGACGGTCATAACCACGCAAGCAATATAATATACAACGCCGAAGGGCGAGGATCAAAACTCAAAATGAAACTCAAATAAGCATGAAAACCGTAATACTACTACGCGCGACTCTAAGGTCGAAATAATACATAACATATTTTCTATGTCTGAAACAATATACAAGTTTTGGTTGATAGAATTTCTAGATACAATAAATAATACATGTACAATGGTGGTTCTAATGAAAAAGAACGCACCTACCAAAGCAAATCACCCGCAAAGGAAAAAGTGTGCCAGAAATGCCGCCATGGAACCTGTACGGCACAACCTGCAAGAAGCTGTGGCACAACGGGGGTGAGTTGCCAACTCGTGAATAGAAAATATCTACAAGTAGAAATCGAATGCATGACATAATCCTAGGTCAATACGATCAGATATAATATAAACCTCAAAATCATAAGTTTGAAACATGATAAGGTGGCAATGTAACATCTAAACATGTATGTAGTGCCAAGTGCTCGTGCCAGTGCCTCAGGTAATAACATATCATGAATATGAGGTATGTTTGCATAAATAAATATGATGAAGTATTTGAATTGATATCAATACACATATATTAGCGTCTCATTCCACTAATATTGGTGTAAGGGCATATATAACAGCGTCCTCATCCACTGTTATATAAACATATGAGGTATGATCAATGTAATCAAGGTCTGTATGTGATCAATGTCTGTATATATGTGGATCCCGTCCACCTGTCACCCAATGACAATAAGCATCATGCATGTAAATATGAGGATATAATCAAAATCATGGAACCTGAGTGCCTAGCATCGACACTCGAAAACATCATGAAACCTGTGCCTAGCATCGGCACGAAAATCCGCATCTATCAGGCGCTGTCATCAGGACTGGACCTGATAGGTACGTATCATACGCTATCTCGAAACCCGAGTGCCCAGCTTCGATCCTCGAATTTCGACGTATCATACGTACATAACTCCGGTCGGTATCCCCACGATAACCGCCGAGTCCAAATACTATCACCGGTAGGTAGTGCTCCCCTGCCAGGCTCACCGTCCAACATATACGAGTCTTCTTGCCCCGGGGTACCTTACCGGGTCCACCATGTACCCGCAGACGGTGCCTACCGCTCCTCGAATTGGGTTCATATGCCACTCTCAGAACCGAGAAAACACATGGTGGACGCACTGAAATATCATATCAAGGGAAACCGGGTTTTAAAGACAATACATATTCTCTTTTGAAATAGCCACGGTTCCCAAATCCAGAAATCTCATGAAAAAAAATATCTCAATGCGCATAATCAGAAAGCATGATGTATGTGACATATAAATGAAATGCAAGTATAACAATATATCATGCAACATGGAATAATAGTATGCACATACAAGGGTCATATCCTGATGCAATAATCCTACTGTGTAGTGACATGGCAATTATCGATGATGAAGTGTGTGAGCCGGCAAGCAAGTGTACGTGGAACATACGCATCATCGATAATGGTGCTGGTGTGCTAACAGCATGATGGTAATATAGCAATAAACACATTTACACTTGCAAAGCGATGTGAATAGCATGAATATGTGGAAATCGAATAATCAACGCAACAGTGAAGAATCTACATCAATATGTATATGTCTTGCAGTTATGCCATTTAAAATAAGACGAATCAGGATTTTTAGTAAAATAAGGGCTGCGGTGTTTTTAAGAAAAGATACGCCTTTTTAAAGTATCCGTAGAATCCCTTTGCCTGTCTTTAAAATACTCCCGATTCGTTAGTTTTGAAATAGGCATGACTCGGGTCTAGTCTAACATCTATATACTAATTACAGATCTAACTATCAAGTTAATCGAGAGGGGTATGGAAACCACCTAAATCTGAGTCGATATATATAAATATAAATATAAGAGTCGGTGATCCCGCCTCAATAGTATCGCGTACGATACCGTATATCATCTGACATCCTCGAGTCATGAGTGCGGATCAATCATCAATATAAGCTCGCACGGTAAATCGTCGTACGGCATCCCAATAGCTGGGTACGGGTCAATATCACAATCATCATATCAATTATCTGGTATCCTTGTCGTCATATCACATAATCTGGGGTACTGATCTAAGTCTAGTACAACTGATACCATCTATATAACTGCGTGTGTAAACACACGTCCAAAGGCCCGCTAGAGATCACATGTCGTATCCCAAATACGAACCACATCACATCACCGATATCACGGCACTATGCCCAATCTCATCGACTCATCTCCAATGTCATCCATTATCCATCATCATCACAGTATAAATATAGCAAAACAGCATGTGTGTGCGTGTGGGTGTAAACGTATTCTAGGGTTCGCAACTAGGAACTATACTAGTTTACTTCTACGCCCTAATCTAACTATAGTACATCTAACATAATATCCACGACACACTATAAACTATCATATATAGTATACCAAATTCGGACTGCGGGGGTGCTATACGCCATCCACCCGATTTCCCCCGTAGATATAATCTACTCACCTTGCGTCTTCATTTGTCGACGTCGCCACGTGCTTGCTTGTCGTCCCGAAGTCTTCATGGGGTACCTACACATCAACGTATCGTAAATGCGTATTAAAACCAAATCAATACTACAATGATTCACGAAAACCAAAAACGATACGCTAAGGGGCCTATAGGTTAGAACCTATGGGTACGCTTTCAAAACCATCAATCAATCCTCGATATCGTCGTATAAACGCCAAGTATTCGAGGTAAAACACTGATACACAATTCCAGAATTCAAAATACGAAATACGGAAACATGAATCAAAACAGCAACTAGAGAAAAGGGTCCCAGATTTCACCCTAAGTCAGATTGGACAATTTTGCACATGCCAGGGGTCTAATCTACTGATAAGGGGGCACCAAAACCAAAACGAGACAATTCCCTACTGGTCTGGCTGCAATTTGAGGCCAGAATGCATTTATTTGCGGCCGGTAAAGAGAGATAGGGTCTAGGGTTCTGGTGGTGGCTTCCTTGGTGCCTGCACATATCACTGTCCAACTAAAAAAAATTTCAGAGTCTCGGGGTGATAGCAGATTCAATATAACCTTCACAGATTTCATAATTTTTCCTATATCGGTTTCTAAATCCGTATTCCGGGTTTCAAGTCTCAGGTTTGGGTCTCAAATCTAGCAGTAAGGTGTTTGTGTAGTCTCTACTGAGCTCAATTGCTCACTACAACTCACAATTTCCCATAACCCTAACTAGGTTTGCCTTAAGCCCACAAAACTACCCGATATTGATTCAATCTTAACATGTGGGTAAAGGAAATACAAAAACTAAGCTAATGATCCAGAAAATATCTCATTTGGCAACTCAAGAATTTTCTTGAGTTGCCCCCAGTGGCCAAAATCCTTGCTTTCTTGGTCCAATGTGTTGGTCTTGAGCTTGTGCACACTTTTTGTGAAATGAGGATGAGGTTTTGGTGTTGTTTTTGAGATGTTTTGAGGAGTTGAAGAGGGGAGGGAGGTGAGGAGCAGCAGCAGCCGCAAGGGACTGAAGAGGGAGAGAGATGAGTGAAGAAAGAAGAGGAATGGCTAAGTCCAAGTCAAAGGTAACCCTTTCTCTCTCTCACCCATACCTCATATTATAACCTTTTCCATTTCTTTTCTTTTCTTTTCTTTTTCTTTTCTCCAATTCCCTTCTCACACCAATAATAAACCCAAAATAAAAGCCATGGCAGAAATGCACAAGTGTAAAAAGAAAAATGATATGTGCATGTTTTGCACAAAAATGCTAAAAACCGATTAGCGATTTTTATCGCGATTAGCACTAAATTAGCATATAATTAATCATAAAAACTTAAAAATGGCATACTTCCATAAAATACCCTATTTTAGAATTTTCCATAATTTTTCCCATTTATCGGTATTTAATTAAACCGAAATATTAAAATATTCAATAAAATAATATTAAATTATAAAAATTCCCAAAAATAATATTTTATTTTTTTTGAAATGTTACACAATCTTTCAGCCAGGCCAGTGCCGGTGTAGGGTTCCTAGGCACACTAAGGATGTTCCACAAGGCATCAACCATACCAAAATCAAATTTTTCTTGTGCCGAGAAACCCTAATGTAAGATCGATTACTAGAGGATAGGCGAAACATCAAGAAAGTTAACATCTTAACTACTAAGTGAACGGAAATACAACCTTTGTAGATCCGGTCCTCCACTTCCTTGGCTCCGTGTTGACGTCCCTCCGCTGCGATCATCGGATCCCGGACTCTAGCGATGGTTTCGTCGAAGAAATGATCGGGCTTGCTCGTCGATCTTCTGATCGATCAATACCCGGGTGGCTGTTGCGTTTAGCAGACCGCTTGCGGCTTGTGGGTGTTTGATATGATCATCACCTGCTGCCGGCGTATTGACGAGTCTTTAGAGTCATACACAGAGGTTTCCTGGCTCAAGCGAAACGAAATAGGAGCGCATATGAGATATGTGCGGGACCGAGAATAATACCAGTATGTGATACTGTATTCTATTCTCGCGATTTGTATCATTGGACGGTTATATATGATATAGCCGGGATACCGAATCAAGTGTTGATTCGATACGTTGATACACTTGATATTAGTCGGTTATATGCGATATGACCGGATCATTAAATCAAGTGTTGATTTAATGATTTAATGTATAATTATATATTTGATATATTACTTTACATTAACTAGTATTGGTTCACTTAAGATTGATTATCTCACTTGATTGTGCACATTGTATATATGATATAGTTTTGTGCACTAGATTGTATCATGTTTGATGATACATGCAAATTTGGGTGTATGTTTACTTTAAACCATGTTTAAGTGAATGGTTAGGATTTTGTTATCATTTCTTGATTATTTATTTTATTTATTTATTCATTTAAGCAAGAAAAGAAATGGTTGCTTCTTTTGCTTTTCCTTGAAGCTTCAAGAAGCTTTGACCATTTTGTTTCTTTTGCTTAACCTAACCATTCACCTAACCATAGTTTATTCTCTACACTCAACCATGGTTGCATTATGATAGATATCACTTGGATTTTCTTTTTGGTATAATTCTTTTTCTTTCTTCTTCTTCATCTTCTTCATGAAGAGAAGAAACCATGGCTAGAAAATTCTAAGTGATGATTCCAAGTGAGAAATCCAAATCCAAAGTGAACCCACTTCCTATTTCTTCATCCTCTACCACTTGCCATGTAGTATAGGGTGTTTTCTTCACAAGTTTCATGACTTGGTGAAGGTGGAGCTTGAGCTTGAGTTGCCTCGACGTAGATCATCTTCGGCATCGAAGTCGACGACCTAGCCCGATCATTTCTTCGACGAAACCATCGCTAGAGTCCGGGATCCGATGATCGCAGCGGAGGGACGTCAACATGGAGCCAAGGAAGTGGAGGACCAGATCTACAAAGGTTGTATTTCCGTTCACTTAGTAGTTAAGATGTTAACTTGCTTGATGTTTCCCCTATCCTTTAGTAATCGATCTTACATTAGGGTTTCTCGGCACAAGAAAAATTTGATTTTGGCATGGTTGATGCCTTGTGGAACCTCCTTAGTTTGCCTAGGAACCCTACACTGGTATCAGAGCCTAGCTAGAGCTTTAGGCGAAGTGTAGACGAAGTTAGAAAACCGATCAAACCCGTAAACCCCGACAAAACCCTTCTCTGTACATTTTTCAAAACAGTGGATTTTTATGAATTAAAAATTCTCAGAAAAACAAGCAGGAAAAACTAAGAATTACTGTGAAGTACGGTCCTCTAAGTCAATAATTTGACCGCGGAACCGCGGCGAAACCATGGGTTTGGCGGCGGTTCCGCGGACAAAATTTGGACTTAGTTCCTGAAATTTCATATATTTATTCTTAGGTCCTTTCTTGGCAATTTTTTATGGGAATTTTTTTAATTCCACTCAAGTGTTGAGTTTTCTAGGGTTTTATTGGGGACTCGTTAATTTGATCGGATAATTTAACTTCGTTTATGTTTTTCCGGATATTTTAGAAACTGTTAAAAAGTTCGACCGGATATAAATACCCACTTTTTCCCCTGCCGGGAAATTTCTAAGTGTTGGATTTTTCCGTAGTTTAAGAATGTTCTAAGTAGTGCAAGTAACGCGATGGACCCTCTAGAAGACAACAAACCTTAACTCGATTATGTGACCGTCTTGAACTGCCCTTTGAACCTTAGGGTTTGGGGCAGTACGGCGTGCCACATGTGAGGCGTTGGCTTGACCATTCTACGGCTGGACCGTTGGTACTGTGGCATGAAATGAATGTTTTTAAACTTATTTCAAGTGTTGAAAACCATTCGGGAAAACTTGGGTGTTTGACTGTTCGATCGGAAAGTTTAACATTTTCTATTTATCTGGAATGTGATACAATAATTGGAATCCACAAGGAGTTATGAGATAACTGATTTGAATGTTATAAACATAGCACTTTAGTCTCACTTGATCGGTTGCTACGGAATTTTGATGCGATCAAAAGTCCGTCGCAATCACGTAGCGTACGCGGATACTCGCCGGGTAAACTTAATAGACAGCTACACCCCATAGCCCCGACCAAGTGACTGTAGGAGAACCCCGTCGCCGAAAGCATCCATTCAGGTGCTCACGGCAGCGGTGTTCCGCCTTGGTGCACTTCGTCGACGGCATTGGGGGTGCGGCCGCCTAATAAAGTTTGCGACGAGCATTCGATCAAAATGTCGGGAATCTTGTTGAATTGCCCGACTTGATATTGAAAAGAGTTTTCGATAATGAGACTAAAATGCGGGGTTTATAATTGTTAGGCATGCGATGTCTAAGGAATTCATATGGTCAGGCATGCGATGTCTGAGGAGGTTGCGGATTCCAACTGTTGTAGTTTTACACTTTCTTTTCTGTGACCGTAAGTGTAATATGTGATATCGCCGGTTTCGTTACTATATGTCAACGACAATTGGGATGGGCATATTTACTTACGTTGATGACATGTGATGTTATGTGTTGCTGGATATGTTATATTGGATCTTCGTGTTTGAATAGCCGGGGTTTTTTTTTATGTGAGATGAGTGTTTTTCATTTTCATTCATGTAAAAACTTGTATGTAATATTCTTTTATTGGGACACTTCTAGGTTGCGGAAGATGTCACCATTTGTATATTATTTTCTTTTCCGCACTAGGATAGACCCAAGGAGGAGGGCACAAGTAACCGGGTTCTGCAGTCCAGTGGGAGACCAACTCGAGGAGTCGAGTCCGGGTCTCCTAACTCTAGAATTGGTAGGATTGCTTGCCGCTCTCATAGGGGTCTAGGGGTGTGGGTTTGGCTGTTCATCGCGACCGTGGAATCCGTGTTTTATACTGGCTCGTATTGAAAACACGGACGTCCTAGTATATCCAATGTTTCATATGATTCTTCTGCTGCGATATCTGTGATGTGATCATTTGATGTTCTGTGATAAATACTATATATAGTATATATGATATATTATATAGACGTTACTTATGTTTTACACCCGCGCTAGCCCTGCCCCGCTCTGCCGTTAGTCACCTAACCTAACGGTGCACGAGGGGACATCGAGGCGAACACGGATGGCATAAGTGTACGTCGTATTTATCTGTGATGTTTAGGTGACTTAAATGATGGGACTTCATTAATATGATTAATGAAAGTAAAAGAAACCTATAGATGTTGTAGAATCGAATTTCAAAATTAAAAAGGGTAGCTACAGTTCTTGCTTTGCACAGCGGTATATATAATATATCCTGCACCTTATTCGATGAGGAAAGGGCCGACGATCCCTTCACCGGGAGTGACCCCTTTAGGAATAACTGGCAGATACTACACACTCGGTTTGTCTTTTGATTTCTTCTATAGTTTCTGCTTTGCACAGTGATATATATGATATATCCCGCACCTCATTCGACGAGGAAAGGGCCGACGATCCCTTCACCGGGAGTGACCCCTTTAGCAAAACTAGAAAAGCCTAAAAAACACTCCATTTTAAAATCATTTGATTCTACAACGATATCAAGTTCATTACGCAATAGGTTTTCAGAAAAACCTGTCGTAGCCCTCCGTCATTTCAGATAAGTCCTGTTTAGTATTCGTGCTGCGTTTGTTGACCTTGTCAAGACGCAGTGTGCGGTAGCTAACCAGTATTTATCTGCTTATGCATATGATGCAGATTGGGTTAGGGTAGTCGTACGGCCTTGTTGACCTTGTCAAGGGTTGTGCGGGTGGGTTTGATTCAATCAAGAAATGACGGGTTGAACTTGACTTACGGTCTATGGTTTGTTGACCTTGTCAAGGTCATAGATCGTTTGGGGCAAAATATTATCGGGAATTTCAAGTGTTGAAATTTGCAATGAGATTGCATACCTTCTATGAGATAGTTGGATCCCGATACCCACTGCGAGTAATTGTTACTCCTGGGAGAGTTTTACACATTACAATTAGCCGATCAAGTAGGTGTCTAGAAAGGTGTTAACGAGGTTACGCCTCTGGGAAAACGAGGTTTACATTAATTAGGTTCGTGCGAAAGCACGTGAGACCTCCCTCAAAGTACCAACACTGGCCTGGCTGAAAGATTGGCGAACTTGTAGCGTATAATTAATCCCGGCTAGTCTTTCCTTTTAGGGTTTGAAGGAAGATTTGATAAAAAACAGTGGGAGCCATCCTGATTAGATAAAATAATAACCAATCTATTCTTGCAAGAGCGCACGCTGAGTGTTTTCTTCTCTCTCTCTCTCCAGGTAGCAACCATATCACGTCTTAATCAAGATAATAATACGGATATTGACCGAACCCGTTTGTTATACTACGCTGGGGAACGTTGGTCCCGCTCCAACTTATAATTGTTATAAGACAGAGCAGGAAATTGGGGATTGCCAGAATTCCCGTGTCGCCCAAACGAAGACAGTGCATGTTGATGCATCATCTTCGGGTGTGTTCATTATAAAGAACTGTTTCTCTGTATCCTCTACGTCCTGGGTATTTGATACCGGATCAGGATCCCAGATATGTAATCTGTTACATAGGGCTACAGAAAGGTAGAGAACTGAGAACGGGTGATAAGTTTCATGAGACAGAAAACGGTGCAAGTGTTGTAGCCAAGTCTGTTGGTCACTGTCACCCTGTATTCCAAATACATTGATTCTGAACGAATGTTATTAGATACCGAACCTGATATACAAAATCATATCAGTCTCTTTATTAGTAAAGAAAGGATATAATTTTGTATTGTTGGATAATGTTTTGAACATTTCCTATATCAAAAGTTGATCGGTTCAGGCACGTTATCTAAAAGCATTGAAGTTATAAATCAAACTACAGTTCTTAGTATACAGAACACACACAAGAGGAATAGTTCAGAAATGAACGAATCCTTCTTGAGGCATTGTAGACTAGGTCATATCAATGCGACCCGAATGGCTGAAGTTACATTTAGATGCATATTTAAATCAGTTTGAATTTACATCTTATGAAACTTGCCAGTCATGTCACAAAGATATAATGACCTCAGCTCTGTTTATTGGAAATAGAAAGAGTTGGTAAACTCTTGGGATGATACATGTTGATATATAAAGGTCCCCTGTCTACACATGCCAAGACCGGTTCTTTGTACTTCATTACATTCTCTGATGATCTCTCAAGATTCAGACATATGTTCCTGTTGAAACACAAGTCCGAACCTTTTGAGATATTCACAGAATATAAGTTAGAAGTAGAGAACCAAAGTACGGGTATAAGTATTATGTCCTATGATGAGATCAAGGAGGAGAATACTTAAGCACGGAATTCCTGGATGATTTTAAAGGAGAATGAGATTCTCTCTCAGCATTACTCCTCCGTATACACCATAGCACGATGGTATATCGGGGCGGAGCAATCACACCCTATATGATAATGTGCGCTCTATGATGAGTACTATTAAGTTACCTTTTTCCTTTTGGGGGTTATGCACTTGAGAAGCTGCATACCTATTGAATTAGGTTCGAATCAAATCAGTGCCTACCACTTCATATGTGATATGGAAAGGGAAGAGCCCATTTCTTAAGTTAGTTAAGATTTGGGGTTGTCCGGCCTATGTCTAAAAGCAAAATCTGGACAAGCTCGATGCAAGGTCAGTTATGTAGAACTGGAATGGTTCCAGCTATACAAACTACAGCTGATGATTTAATAGAACCAAATGATTCAATAGTCCCCGACGAACCTCAGCCTCTCCGCCAATCTAGTAGGGTTCCTCACCTACCTGAGAGATACTTTGGTTTCTCTATGACAGTGGGAGTGAGGACTGCATCATGAGATGATGACCCAACTAGTTTCGAGCTGGCCATCAGGAGTAGGACTCTGTAAGAATGGCTGGATGCTTAGTGATCTGAGATGGAATCCTTATACACCAACAAAGTATGGACTTTGGTTGCTTTATCTGAAGGGTTAAATCCCCATCAGGAGCAAGTATATCTTGAGAAGATTACTTGGTGTACATGGAAAAGTTGAGACTTTCAAAGCTAGACTTGTTAAAGGTTTGCATCATTGACCAGGTATGGATCATGATGAAACCTTTTCTAAGGAGCTATGCTTAAGTCCATCCAGATCCTACTTGCCACGGCTACATACCATGACTACGATATCTGGTGGTTGGGTGTCATGACAGCTTTTCTAAAATGATGTTTTAGAAGAGAGCGTATATAAGTATACAGCCAGAGGGCTTCGTAGATAGTGGGAGCAGCGGAAACGTGTACAAGATGCTTTATAGGATAAAGCAGGCATCGCGGAGTTGGAACGTCTGTTTTGATGTTGTAGTCAAAAAGTTTGACTTCATCAAAATGGTAGATGAACCTTGTATATACAAAAAGGTAGTAGGGAGTATGGTGGTGATCCTCGTAGAGTACGTGGATGACATACTCTTGATGGGGAAGGAGTTTCCTATACTACGCTCGGTCAATCTCCGCTTATCACAAGGATTCTCCATATAGGATCAAAGTGATACCTCCTAAATCCTGAGTTTTGATCTATGAGATAGAAGTGATTGGATGTTAGGATTCTCACTAGTTGTAGTGAGATGGTATCAATCGATCCTGGGGAGAATCACTGGAATGGTTCCAGGGTGATAAGGACGACTGAATGTCAGTCACAGGCATTGTCTTTACCCTTAGTAAAGGGACGGTATGTTGGAAGAGTTCCAAGCTAGATACCGTGGCATATTAGACGATAAACGCTGGATACATCGCTACTTAAGATGCTGCCAAAGAGGCAGTCTGGATGTATATTTGTTCATGAGATGAACTTAGTTCCCCCCATTGTGTGACAATGGAGTTGTGGCTTATGCCAAGGAACGTCCGTCCCATCAGTGATCCAGACATATTCTAAGGCAGTATCACCTGATCATGGAGATGGTTGATCTCCAAGGAGATCGAGGTTAGGAGAGTAGACTCAGAGGACAACACGGCGGATCCACTCACAAAGGCCTTTTCCCAGAGAGAGACTTTTATGGGATGGTTGAGTATGAGATACTACAACCACTGCTATCAGATGGCCCTAGTGCAAGTGGGAGATTGTTAGTTATATGTATGCCCTAGAGGCCATTACTATACATAGGATGTATATTGTAGTGGATGCTTGGACATATATAGGGAGGACTTTCTTGCTCGACATGATAGTATGCTATCTGGTTGCTCTTTACTTTAACGTGTACACTGATTGTCTCTCTGTTACATGTTGGTAAAGCCCTTAGGATGTGTACTTGACTACCTGGACTATGATGCGGATCATACTAGTGGGGACATGGTAGTCCATAAGTACATCCTTCAAGGTCCCTAGTCGTGGGTGTATTGAGACGGGGCATCGATATACCAGAGTAGACTAGCGTATACCTTCTCGACCCATACAGATGGGCGATGGATGATCCATATCCATTGGTGTTTGACATCAGAGATGATATACGGGTGCTCAGTGGAGACTGGGTACACTGGACGGACTCGCCGAGAACTCCCAGATGATATTATACCTTACGTCAGATGGCAGTTCTCTGGTGACACTGGTACAGGTAAGTCTGTAGACCCGAGATCGTCATAGAGTCTTGTGTGATTCCCACTGTGCTTTGATTTCTACCTTGCACGCCTCACACTCCTGTGAATCCAACCAGTAACACTTACCGTACAGTCCGGTCTCGTCGTCTGATATGTCGCATATCTTGCCTAGGGGTGGTAAACGACAGACCCCAATAGCTCGATAAGTCGTGTCGATATGAGGTCTATAACAGTTCAAGAAACTACTGGTAACACTTACCAGTAAATCTCAGCAACCCTGGCCAGGGATTTCCGGTTATAGCCAATCGAACACAGCGCAACATCAACTCCCTATACCGGGAGAGACGAATCCCCTCCTATCGCTCATTGCCTCCATATGAATCGGGACTGTACGAAAAAACCACCGTTTTGCACGCCCTCTTGGACGTGGTAAGGTGGAAATCAAAGCACAGTGGGAATCACACAAGACTCTATGACGATCTCGGGTCTACAGACTAACCTGTACCAGTGTCACCAGAGAACTGCCATCTGACGTAAGGTATAATACCATCTGGGAGTTCTCGGCGAGTCCGTCCAGTGTACCCAGTCTCCACTGAGCACCCGTATATCATCTCTGATGTCAAACACCAATGGATATGGGATCATCCATCGCCCATCTGTATGGGTTGAGAAGGTATACGCTAGTCTACTCTGGTATATCGATGCCCCGTCTCGATACACCCACGACTAGGGACCTTGAAGGATGTACTTATGGACTACCATGTCCCCACTAGTATGATCCACATCATAGTCCAGGTAGTCAAGTACACATCCTAAGGGATTTACCAACATGTAACAGAGAGACAATCAGTGTACACGTTAAGGTAAAGAGCAACCAGATAGCATACTATCATGTCGAGCAAGAAAGTCCTCCCTTTATATGTCCAAGCATCCACTACAATATACATCCTATATATAGTAATAGCCTCTAGGGCATACATATAACTAACAGCCGGTACTTTGAAGGAGGTTTCCCGTGCTGTCGCACGGACCTAATTAAAGTAAATCTCGTTTTCCCAGGGGCGTAACCCCGTTGACACCTTTCTAGACACCTACTTGATCGGCTAATTGTAATGTGTAAAACTCTCCCAGGAGTAACTCTTACTCGCAGCGGGTATCGGGATCCAACTATCTCATAGAAGGTATGCAATCTCATTGCAAATTTCAACACTTGAAATTCCCAATAATATTTTACCCCTAACCTCCTATGACCTTGACAAAGGGCAAAAAACCATAGGATGCTAGTCAAGTCCAACCCGTCATTTCCTGATTGAATTAAACCCACCCGCACTGCCCTTGACAAAGGCCAACAAGGTCGCACGACTACCCTAATCCAATCGGATCATATGCTTATACAGATAAGTAGTAATCAGCTGCCGCACACTACGCCTTGACAAAGGCCAACAAACGCAGCACGAATATTAATTATTACTTATCTGAAATGACAGACGGCCCTTCACCGGGGGTGACCTCTTTAGCGAAACTAGCACATGCTACAAACTCGGTTTGTTTTTTGATTGCTTATATAGTTTTTGCTTTGCATAGTGATATTTGTGAAATATCATGCACCTTATTCGATGAGGAAATAGCCGACGATCCCTTCACCGAGAGTGACCTCTTTAGAAAAACTAGAAAATGCCTCAAAAACATTCCATTTAAAATCACTCGATTCTACAACGATATCAAGTTCATTACGCAAAGGGTTTTCTTAAAAACCCGTCGTAGCGGCTCTTTCCTTATCGAATAAGGTGCTGGATGTTTTACAAGGAACACCGCTATGCAAAACAAGAACTAGAGCTACCAGTTTTTAAACAAGTTTCTACAATATCTTTAGGTTTCCTTTTATTTCATTAATCTCATTAATGAAGTCCCATTTTATTATGCTTCACAAGCATCACATTTGAAACGAAATCTGCAATATAACATATATCTCATATATATAATATAAACATTCGTCTCAGGCAGTAATATGATCTCATCACAGAACATTGCAGCAGAAGAACATATATGAAATATTGGATATACTAGGAGGTCCTTGTTTTTAATACGAGGCTGTATAAAACACGGATTCCACGGTCGTGATGAATAGCCAAACCTATATCTCTAGACCCCTACGAGAGCGGCAAGTAACCCTGCTAGTTCTAGAGTTAGGAGACCCGGTCTCGGCTCCTCGAGATGGTCTCTCAGTGGACCCTAGAACCCGGTTACTTGTGCTCCCCGCCTTGGGTCTACCTAATGCAGAAAAGTAAATAATATACAATGGTGACATCATCCTCAGCCCGGAAGTGCCCCAATAAAAGAATATTACATACAAATGAATTTTACATGAATGAAAAAGATAAACTCTCATCTCACATAAAACCCCCGGCTATTCAAACACGACGATCCAATATAACATATCACAACAACATATAATATCTCATATCATCAACGTAAGTAAGTATGCATACACCGATTGTCGTTGATGTATAGCAACGAAAACCGGCGATACAACTACATACTACACTTACGGTCGCAGAAAAGAAAGTGTATAACTACAACAGTTGGAATCCGCAACCTTCTTAGATATCGCATGCCTAACCAAATGAATTCCTTAGACATCTCATGCCTAACAATTATAAACCCCGCATTTTAGTCTTATTATCGAAAACTCTTTTCAATATTAAGTTGGGCAATTCAACAAGATTTCCGACATCCTGATCGAATGCTCGTCGTAAACTTTAGTAGACGCCTCGGGTGCCTCGCTGCACTCCTTTATCGTTCACTGCGTTCACTTGCCTTCATGAATCGGTAGTTGGAATTCCTGGCCGCACCCCCGGATGCCGTCGACGAAGTGCACTAAAGCGGAACACCGCTGCCACGAGCACCCGAACGGATGCTTTTGGCGACGGGTTTCTCTTACAGTCACTTGGTCGGGGCTATGGGGCGTGGCTGTCTATTAAGTTTACCCGGCGAGTATCCGCGTACGCTATGTGATTGCTACGGACTTTTGATCACATCAAAATTCCGCGGCAACTGATCATCTGAGACTGAACTGCTAGATTTATAACATTCAAATTAGTTATCTCATAACTATTTGTGGATTCCAAATATTGTATCACACATTCCAGATAAATAGACAATGTTAAACTTTCCGATCGAATAAACAAACACCCAAGATTTCCCAAATAGTTCTCAACACTTGAAATTAGTTTAAAAACATCCATCACATGCCACAGTACCAATGGTCTAGCCGTAGAAGGGTCAAACCAACGCCTCACATGTGGCAACGCCGTACTGCCATAAACCCTAAGGTTTAGAGGCGGTTCAGACGGTCACATAATCGAGTTAAGGTTTGTGTTCTTTTAGAGGGTCCACCGCGTTACCTGCACGACTAAGAACGTTCTTAAACTATGGAAAAATCCAACACTTGAAAATTTTCCGTCAGGGGAAAAAGTGAGTTATTGATATCCGTTCGAACTTTTTAACACGTTCTAAAATTACCCGGAAAAACTTAAACGAAGTTAAATTTTCCGATCGAATCAACGAGTTCCCAACACATCCCAGAAAACTCAACACTTGAGTAAAATTAAAAATTCCCAGAAACATACAAAAGTACCTACGGATCAACTGTAGCAAAATCTAACCCTTAATCCCCAAGACTTGCCGCGGAACCGCCACCAATACCCTGGTTTGGCCGCGGTTCCGCGGCGCTTTGATGGATTTAGGGTGTCGTTTTTCAGACATATCCATAAAATTATCTGCTGAATTTTCTGAGCATTTTTAATATGAAAAATGTCAACTTTTTGAAAAATTTCCAGAAACTAGGTTTTATCGGGTATTCGAAGTTCGATCGGACTGTAAACTTCGCCTAGACTTCACCTAAAGCTCTAGGTTGGCTCTGATACCACTGGAGGGTTACTAGGCACACTCACAAGGTTCTACAAGGCATCAACCATGCCCGATTTAAAATTTAGACATGCCGAACAACCTTAACCAAGATCTTTAAACTAGAGATTAGGCGAAACAAAGCATGTTAAACACTTTAACATCTAAGAGTTTGGGATTACAACCTTTGTAGTCTGGTCCTTCACTTCATAAGCTCCGTGTTGAGGTCACTTCACTGTGATCATCAAGATTCTGGACTCTAGAGAAGCTCCGCAAAAGAAAGATGCAAGCTTACTTCCGATCTTCGATAACTAAGATGATCTAGCTTGAAGAAATTTTAACTCAAGCTCTCACTCACTAATGAAGTGAACACTCTAATCTAAATGGCTAGGATAGATTAGGATGATGAAGTAGAATTTTAGCTCTCATTTGTTTTCTTAATCTCACTCATTTTCATCACCTCTCAAAAAGCTAGAAAGCTTTTCAAGCAAGAAGGAAGAAGAAGAAGAAGCTAACTCTTTTGTGATGAATAATGAATAACTCAAGTGTGAGGTTAGAAATGCAACCATGGTATAAGTGATAAGAACTAACCCTTGTAGTGATTGAACCATGGTTAAAAGGTTTGGTTAGGTTAAACAAATATCTATGCAAAATATCAACACATAATATCTTTACAAGAAACAAAAGCAAAGCTACTAGAAACTTCTAGAAAAGATTAACCCAAATCAAACCCTAACCATGTTTAATCTCCACTAAACATGTTGCATTAATAACCATAATATGTTACAATATTATATATCACATATACAATATTTATTGTAACAAAATAAAATAATACAATTAACATATATCGCATATATATCAATGTATTACCCGAGTGAGAAAAAGAATCTTTTAGTGAGCTTATATTAGTTAATGTAATTTAATATATCAAATATATAATTATACATTAAATTATCAAATCAACATTTGATCCGATAATCCGGCTATTTCACAAATAACCGACTAATATAATCTGTATCAGTTCATCGAATCAACACTTGATCCGATGAGCCGGCTATATCACATATACCCGGTCGATATCTCATATCGCGAGAATCTAATACGGTATCACATACACATATTGTTCTCGATCCCGCACATATCATATATGTGCTCCTACTCCGTTTTGCCTGAGCCAAGAAACCTCTGTGTAGGACTCTAAAGAATCGTCAATACGCCGGCAGTAGATCATGATCATATCAAACACCCACAAGCTGCAAGCGGTCAACTAAACGTAATAGCCACCCAGGTATTGAGTGATCAGAAGATCAACAAGTAAGCATGTACATTCTCCTGCGAATCCAATCAGTAACACTCCCGTACAGTCCGGTCTCTTCGTCTGATATGTCACATATCTCGTCTAGGGGTGGTAAACGTCAGACCCCAGTAGCTTGATAAGTCGTGTCGATATGAGGTCTATAACAGTTCGAGAAACTACTGATAACACTTACCAGTAAATCTCAGCAACCCTGGCCAGGGATTTTCAGTTATAGCCGATCGAACACAGCGCAACATCAACTCCCTATACCGAGAGAGACGAATCCCCTCCTATCGCTCATTGCCTCCATGTGATTCGGGACTGTACCCAAAAGCCACCTTTTTGCACGCCCTCTTGGACGTGGTATGATGGAAATAAAAGCACAGTGGGAATCACACAAGACTCTATGACGATCTCGGGTCTACAGACTAACCTGTACCAGTGTCACCAGAGAACTGCCATCTGACGTGAGGTATAATACCATCTGGGAGTTCTCGGCGAGTCCGTCCAGTGTACCCAGTCTCTACTGAGCACCCGTACACCATCCTTGATATCAAACACCGATGGTTATGAGATCATCCATCGCCCGTCATATGGGTCAAGATCCGTATACGCTAGTCTACTCTGGTGTATCGATGCCCTGTCTCGATACACCCTCGACTAGGAACAGTTATAGGATATACTCGTCGACTACCGTGGCCCCACTAGTATGATCTCATCATAGTCCTAGTAGTCAAGTACATATCCTAAGGGCTTTATCAACATGTAACATAGAGACATTCAGAGTACATGTTAAGATAAAGTACAACCAGATAGCATACTATCATTTCGAGTAAGAAAGTCCTCCCTATATATGTCCAAGCATCCATTACAATATACATCATATGTACAGTAATGGCCTCTAGGGCATACATATAACTAACAGAAGCGCCAACTGTGGGCATATTCGTGGGCACTCTTGACCCTCAAGCAACTATTTCCCAATTCATGATGTTCTTCAAGCCGACCACGTTCCAGGCCTTGATTGACAAACTGGCCCAAATGGATCAGATGGGTCATAGACCGTCTCCTTCAAAGCCGGAGCCACGGAATGAAAAAGGCAAACGGAAAGCGACCTTCGTCGTAAATGCTCAACAGCAGCCCAGTGGCCCAAAACTAACTGATCGCCTGGACGAGAGACGGCAATTCTATAATGAGAAAATAAAGTGCCCTTATTCGTTTCCCCGGGACAAAACGAGAAGATTGTTCGAACTATCGGTGTGCAACATGCTCATCAATTTGTCGAATCCGAAATGCCCATTGCAACCCGGTGAGGCTAATAATCCCAATTATTGCCCCTATCACCAAGCGATAGGCTATCCAATTGAAAATTGCTTCGTCTTCAAAGGCTGGATTGAGGACCAGTATCAACAGTGCAAATTCGCACTATCCGAGAAATGGAAAGTAGGCCCGCCTCAACCGCATGCTCTTAAAAGGGGGACACACCGGGGGCATCGTGCTCTTTTGTCGAAGAAGTTCTATGGGAGGTCGCTCTTTCAGTCAAAACGAAAAGAATGCTGAAGGATCTCCAGACATGCCCGGCAATTAGATGGAAAAATCCATTGGAACCCGAGATCATCAAGGGAAGGCTGAAACCGCGCCCAACTGTAACATTTAAAAAAAATATATTTTATTTTTGGGAATTTTTATAATTTAATATTATTTTAATGAATATTTTAATATTTCGGTATAATTAAATACAAATAAATGGGAAAAATTTTGGAAAAATTTTGGAAAATTCTAAAATAGGGTATTTTATGGAATTATGCCATTTTAAAGTTTTTATGATTAGTTTGACACTAATTTAGTGCTAATCGCGATTAAAAATCGCTAATCGGGTTTTTAGCAATTTTGTGCAAAACATGCACATATCTTTTTTTTCTACACTTGTGCATTTTCTATCATGATTCTTTTGGGGTTACTATTTGGGTGAGAAGGAATTTATAGGGAAAAGAAAAAGAAAAGAAAAGAAATAGGAATAAAGAAATAATGGTAGTAGGTGGGCATGAGAGAGGGTATGGGGTCTTCTTTGACTTGGCTCCTCCATTTCCTCCACCATTTCCTCTCTCCCTCTTCAATTGTTGCTGCTGCTGCTGCCCTAGCTTCTCCCTCCCCTCTTAACCTCCTCAAATCACCTCTAAAACAACTCCAAAACCCTATCTTCATTTCACTAAAAAGGTGCACGAGCTCGAGACAAACACATCGGACCAAGAAAGTAAGGATTTTGGCCACTTGGGGCAACTCAAGAAAATTCTTGAGTTTCCAAATGAGGTAATTTTTGGACCATTAGCTTAGTTTTTGTATTACTTATACTCCCATGTTAAGATTGAATCGATATCGGGTAGTTTTGTGGACTTGGGAAAAACCTAGTTAGGGTTTGAGGGAATTGTGAGTTGTGGTGAGTAATTGAGCTCAGTAGAGGCTACATGAACACCTTAGTGCATGAATTGAGACCCAAACCAGAGAGTTGAAACCCGGAATACGGATTTGGAAATCGATATCGGAAAAACTGTGAATCTGTGAGGGGTAAATTGGAATCTTCTATCACCCCGGGACTCGTAAAATTATTTTGGATTGACAGTGAGACATACAGGCATCCAGGAAGCTAACCCCAAAACCCTAGCCCCTACCTCCCCAACCAGGCCGCAGATTTAATCTGTTTGGCCGCAATTTGTGGCCTGGACCCCACCATTTTGCCTCGTTTTGGTTCTGTAGCTCCTACATTTATAGATTAGATCCCTGGCATGTGCAAAATTGTCCAATTTGACATAGGGTGAAATCTGGGACTCTTTTCCTAAGTTGCTGTTTTTATTCGTGTTTCCGTATTCCGTATTTTGAATTCTGGAATTGTGTATCCGTGTTTTACCTCGATCACTTGACGTTTGCACGACGAGATCGAGGGTCATTTGATGGTTTTGATAGCGTGGTCTATAGGTTCTAACTTATAGGCCTTAGCGTGTCGTTTTGGTCTTCCGATGTGATTTTAATGCGAGATTGCGAATGTGTTATTTATGTAGGTACCATCACGTGGGTTTCATACGATGAAGAAGATGAAGGCAATATCGACACCGACACGCAGATTGCAAGGTGAGTAGATTATATCTACGGGGGAGTCGGGTGGATGGTGTATATCACCCCCACAGTTCGATGTCTAGTACTGTATATACTATATATATGATAGTTTATTGCGTGACATGGAGATCATAGATGTGGTAGGTGTACTATGGATAGTTAGGGTCAGAAGTGAACTAGTGTATTTTCCTATTTGCGAACCCTAGCATAGGTTTGCACCCCCACGCACACACATGCTTATGCTATACTTATATCGTGATGATGAGGATAGTGTATGATACTGGAGATGAGTCGATGAGTTTAGGCATGGTGCCGTGAGGTCGGCGATATGATATGATGTGATTCGTATTTGGGATATGATACGAGATTTTAGCGGGCCTTTGGACGTGTGTTTTACACACGCGCTTATATTTGTTTAGATGGTATCGAATGTACTAGACTTAGATCAGTACCCCAGATCACGAGAGATGATGATAAGGATACCAAATGATGGATGAGCTGACTGTGATATTGACCCGTACCCAGATTTGGGATGCCGTACGACGGATTTACGTACGAGCTATATATTGATGATAGATCCGCACTCCTGACTCGAGAATATTATATGATATATATTGTGTCGTATGGGATACCATTGAGGCGGGATCACCGACTATTATATTTATACATATATATATATATATATATATATATATATATATATATATATATATATCGACTCAGATGTAGGTGGTTTCCATACCCCTCCCGATTGACTTGATAGTTGGATATAGATTACTTAGTAGACATTAGACTATACCCGAGTCATACCATTTTCAAAACTAACGAATCCGGGGATATTTTAAAGATAGGAAAAAGGGATTCTATGGATATTTTCAAACGACGCATCTGTTCTTAAAACACCATAGCCCTTATTTTACCAAAAACCCCGATTTTTCTTATTTCAAATGGCAAAGCTGCATGATATATTTATTGAGGTAGATTCTTCACTGTTGCGTTGATTATTCGATTCCGCATATTCATGCTAATTGCATTGCATTGCTTGTGTTTATTGATATATTACAATCATGCTGCTAGGACACCAGCACCATTATCGATGATGCATATGTTCTACGTACACTGCTCGCCGTCTCACACACTTCATCATCAATAATTGCCATGCCACTACACTGTAGTACTGTTGCATTCAGGATATGACCCTTGCATGGCATACTTGTGTACCTATATATTGTGTATTCCTATTGTACATCCATACGTGCATGCATACGTACTTGCACATACATTGATGATTCTGGCGTGATTAGAGATTTGGGAACCGCAAGATACTCTTTAAAACTGATTCATTTTAAAAAGAGCGGGTTCCTTCATTATGTGCATATTACTATCCCATGTTGCATGATATACTGATATGCTTGCATTTCCTTTACATGTCGCATACATCATGCTTTTGATTATACGCATTGAGATATGTTGTTTTCCTGATATTTCTGGATTTGGGAACCGTGGGTATTTCAAAGAAATTATGTAAATGTTTTAAAAACCCGGTTACCCTTGATATGATATTTCAGTGCGTCCACCATGTGTTTTCTCGGTGCTGAGAGCGACATGTGAAACCCAATTCGAGGAGGCGGATGTGTAGGGTTCCTAGGCACTCCCAAGAGGTCTCACAAGGCATCAACCATGCCAATTTCAAAAATTACGGTGCCGAGAAACCCTAATACGGATCGTTGGCTAGATAAATAGGCGAAACAAAGCAACTAGTTTACAACTAAACTAAAAGAACGGAAATACAACCTTTGTAGATCCGGTCCTCCACCTCCATGGCTCCGCGATGAAGTCCTCTCCGCTGTCCAAATCAAAATCCGGGCTCTAGCGTCGGCTTCATCGGAGAAATGGGCGGGCAAGGTCGTCGGCTTCGTGCCGAAGATGATCTACGTCGAGGCATCGCTAGATCAAGCTCCAACTTCACCAAGTCAAGAAACTTGTGAAGAAAACACACTCTACTACTTGGCAAGAGATAGAGGATGAAGAAATAGGAAGTGGGTTCACTTTAGAATTGGATTTCTCACTCTCTTTCACAAGTTGCCATTGATGGAGGCAAGCTTGCTTCAATGTTGAAGATGAAGAAGAAGAAGATAAAGTTATGATAAGTTAATTCCAAAAAGAAAATTAAAAGAATACTTATCATAACCAAACCATGGTCAAGTGTAGAGAATAAATCATGGTTAGTGGGATGGTTAGGGTTAAGCATGAAGACACAATGGTCACTTAGTCAAAGCTTCATGAACTTTCAATGTAAAACAAAACTAGCAACCATTTTCTTTTCTTTTGCCATTTCTTTTCCAAAATAAAATAAATGAAATAAATAAATAAATGAAAAAGAAAACCCTAACCATTACACAACCATGGTTTAATCTTTACACAAACCCTAGAGAGCATGTATCATCAAACATGACACAATCAAGTGCACAAAAAGTATATCACATATACAATGTGCACATCCGAGCGAGAAAATCCATTTAAAGTGAACCGATACTAGTTAATGCAAAGTAATATATCAAATATATAATTATGCATTAAATCATTAAATCAACACTTGATTTAATGATCCGGTCATATCGCATATAACCGACTAATATCTACAGTAACAACTTATCGAATCAACACTTGATCCGATAACCCGGCTATATCGCATATAACCGATCAATGTCACAAATCACGAGAATCGAATACAGTATCACATACTGGTATCATTCTCGGTCCCGTACATATCTCATATGCGCTCCTATTTCGTTTCGCTTGAGCCAGGAAACCTCTGTGTAGGACTCTAAAGACTCGTCAATACGCCGGCAGCAGATGATGATCATATCAAACACCCACAAGCCGCAAGCGGTCTGCTAAACGTAACGGCCACCCGGGTATTGAGCGATCAGAAGATCGACGAGCAAGCCCGCTTACACTCCAGTGAATCCAACCAGTAACACTACCGTACAGTCCGGTCTGATCGTCTGATATGTCGTATATCTCGCCTAGGGGTGGTAAACGTCAGACCCCAATAGCTCGATAAGTCGTGTCGATATGAGGTCTATAACAATTCGAGAAACTACAGGTAACACTTACCAGTAAATCTCAGCAACCCTGGCCAGGGATTTCCTGTTATAGCCAATCGAACACAGCGTAACATCAACCCCCTATACCGGGAGAGACGAATCCCCTCCTATCGCTCATTGCCTCCATGTGACTCGGGACTGTACCCAAAAACCACCGTTTTGCACGCCCTCTTGGACGTGGTAAGATGGAAATCAAAGCACAGTGGGAACCACATAAGACTCTATGACGATCTCGGGTCAACAGACTACTCTGTACCAGTGTCACCAAAGAACTGCCATCTGACGTAAGGTATAATACCATCTGGGAGTTCTCGGCGAGTCCGTCCAGTGTACCCAGTCTCCACTGAGCACCCGTATATCATCTCTGATATCAAACACCAATGGATATGGGATCATCCATCGCCTATCTGTATGGGTCGAGAAGGTATACGCTAGTGTACTCTGGTATATCGATGCCCCGTCTCGATACACCCACGACTAGGGACTTTGAAGGATGTACTTATGGACTACCATGTCCCCACTAGTATGATCCGCATCATAGTCCAGGTAGTCAAGTACACATCCTAAGGGCTTTACTAACATGTAACAGAGAGACAATTAGTATACACGTTAAGGTAAAGTTCAACCAGATAGCATACTATCATGTCGAGCAAGAAAGTCCTCCCTATATATGTCCCAGCATCCACTACAATATACATCCAATATACAGTAATGGCCTCTAGGGCATACATATAACTAACAATCTCCCACTTGCACTAGGGCCATCTGATAGCAGTGGTTGTAGTATCTCATACTCAACCATCCCATAAAAATCTCTCTCTGTGAACAGGCCTTTGTGAGTGGATCCGCTGTGTTGTCTTCTGAGTCTACTCTCCTGACCTCGATCCCCTGGAGATCAACCATCTCCATGATCAGGTGATACTGCCTTAGAATATGTCTGGATCACTGATGGGACCGTCGTTCCTTGGCTTAAGCCACAACTCCATTGTCTCACAATGGTTGGAACGTAGTTCATCTCATGAACCAATATACACCCAAACAGCCTCTTTGGTAGCATCTTAAGTAGCGATGTATCCTGCCTTTATCGTTTAGTATGCCACGGTATCTAGCTTGGAACTCTTCCAACATACCGTCCCTTTACTGAGGGTAAAGACAATGCCTGTGACTGACATTCAGTCGTCTTTATTACTCTGGAACCTTTCCAGTGATTTTCCCCAGAATCGTTTGATATCATCTCACTACAACTAGTGAGAATCCTAACATCCAATTAAATCTATCTCATAGATCCAAAACTCAGGATTTAGGAGGTATCATTTTGATCCTACACGGAGAATCTTTGTGATAAACGGAGATTGATCGAGCGTAGCATAAGAAACTCCTTTCTTATCAAGAGCATGACATCCACGTACTCTACGAGGATCATCACCATACTCCCTACTACCTTTTTGTATATACAAGGTTCATCTACCATTTTGATGATGTCAAACTCTTTGACTATTTCATCAAAACAGATGTTCCAACTCCGCGATGCCTGCTTTATCCTATAAAGCATCTTGCACACGTTTCCGCTGCTCCCACTGTCTATGAGGCCCTCTGGCTGTGTACTTATAGACGCTCTCTTCTAAAACATCATTTAGAAAAGCTGTCATGACACCCAACCACCAGATATCGTAGTCATGGTATGTAGCCGTGGCAAGTAGGATCCGGATGGACTTAAGCATAGCCACTGGAAAAGGTTTCATCATTATCCACGCCTGGTCGATGACGAAAACCTTTAACAAGTCTAGCTTTGAAAGTCTTAACTTTTCCATGTACACCAAGTAATCTTCTCAAGATTTACTTGCTCCTGATGGGGATTTAACCCTTCAGATATAGCAACTAAAGTCCATACTTTGTCGGTGTATAAGGATTCCATCTCAGATCACTAAGCATCCAGCCATTCTTATAGAGTCTTACTCCTGATGGCCAGCTCGAAACTAGTTGGGTCATCATCTCATGATGCAATTCTCGCTCCCACTGTCATAGAGAAACCGAAGTATCTCTCAGGTGGGTGAGGAACCCTACTAGATCGGCGGAGAGGCTGAGGTTCGTTGGTAATTATTGAATCCTTTGGTTCTGTCAAATCTTCAGCTGCAGTTTTGTATAGCTGGAACATTTCCAGTTCTACATAACTGACCTTGCCTCGAGCTTGTCCGGATTTTGCTTTTCAGACATAGGCCGGACAACCCCAAATCTTAACTAACTTAAGAAATGGGCTCTTCCCTTTCCATATCACATATGAAGTGGTAGGCAACTGATTTGATTTGAACCCTATTCAATAGGTATGCAGCTTCTCAAGCGCATAACACCCAAAAGGAAATAGGTAACTCAATATTACTCATCATAGAGCACACCTTATCACATAGGGTGTAATTGCTCCACCCCGATATACCATCGTGCTATGGTGTATACAGAGGAGTAATGCTGAGAGAGAATCTCATTTTCCTTTAGAATAGTCCAGGAATTCCATGCACAAGTCTTCTCCTCCCTGATCTCATCATAGGACATAATACTTATACCCGTATTTTGGTTCTCTACTTCTCGCTTATATTCTGTGAATATCTCAAAAGGCTCGGACTCATGTTTCAACAGGAACATATGTCTGAATCTTGAGAGATTATCAGAGAATGTAATGAAGTACAAAGAACCAGTCCTGGCATGTGTAGACAGGGGACCTTACATACATCAACATGTATCATCCCAAGAGTTTACTAACTCTTTCTCTGTTTCCAATAAACAGAGCTGTGGTCATCTTATCTTTGTGACATGACTGGCGAGTTTCACAAGATGTAAATTCAAACTGATTTAAATATGCATCTAAATGTAACTTCAGCTAGTCGGGTCACATTGATATGACCTAGTCTACAATGCCTCAAGAAGGATTCGTTCATTTCTGAACTCTTCCTCTTGTGTGTGTTCCGTATACTAAGAACTGTAGTTTGATTTAGAACATTAATGCTTTTAGATAACGTGCCTGAACCGATCAACTTTTGATATAGGAAATGTTCAAAACATTATCCAACAATACAAAATTTTATCATTTCTTTACTAATAAAGAGACTGATATGATTTTGTATATCAGGTTCGGTATCTAATAACATTCGTTCAGAATCAATGTATTGTAATACAGGGTGACAGTGACCAACAGACTTGGCTGCAACTCTTGCCCCGTTTTCTGCCTCATGAAACTTATCACCCGTTCTCAGTTCTCTACCTATCTGTAGCCCTATGTAACAGATTACATATCTGGGATCCTGATCTGGTATCACATACCCAGGACGTAGAGGATACAGAGAAACAGTTCTCTGTAATGAACACACCCGAAGATGATGCATCAGCATGCACTCTCTTCGTTTGGGCGGCAAGGGAATTCTGGTAATCCCCAATTTCCTGCTCTGTCTTATAACAATTATAAGTTGGAGCGGGACCAACGTTCCCCAGCTCAGTATAACAAGCGGGTTCGGTCAATTATCCGTATTATTATCTTGATTAAGGCGTGATATGGTCGCTACCTGGAGAGAGAGAGAAGAAAACACTCAGCGTATGCTCTTGCAAGATCAGATTGGTTATTATTTTATCTAATCAGGATGGCTCCCACTGCTTTTTATCAAATCTTCCTTCAAACCCTAAAAGGAAAGACTAGCCGGGATTAATTACACACTACAAGTTCTTCAATCTTTCAGCCAGGCCAGTGTCGGTACTTTGAGGGAGGTCCCCCGTGCTTTCGCACGAACCTAATTAATGTAAACCTCGTTTTCCCAGAGGCGTAACCTTGTTAACACCTTTCTAGACACCTACTTGATCGGCTAATTGTAATGTGTAAAACTCTCCCAGGAGTAACTCTTACTCACAGCGGGTATCGGAATCCAACTATCTCATAGAAGGTATGCAATCTCATTGCAAATTTCAACACTTGAAATTCCCGATAATATTTTGCCCCTAGCGTCCTATGACCTTGACGGAGGTCAACAAACCATAGGCTACTAGTCAAGTTCAACCCGTCATTTCTTGATCGAATTAAACCCACCCGCACGACCCTTGACGGAGGTCAACAAGGCCGCACGACTACCCTAACTCAATCTGCATCATATGCATAAACAGATAAATACTAGTTAGCTACCGCACACTACGCCTTGACGGAGGTCAACAAACGTAGCACGAATACTAAATAGGACTTATCTGAAATGACGGAAGGCTACGACAGGTTTTTCTAAAAACCTATTGCGTAATGAACTTGATATCGTTGTAGAATCAAATGATTTTGAAATGGAGTGTCTTTGAGGCTTTTCTAGTTTTGCTAAAGGAGTCACTCCCGGTGAAGGGATCGTCGGTCCTTTCCTCGTCGAATGAGGTGCGGGATATATCATATATATCACTGTGCAAAGCAAAAACTCTTAAAAGCAATCAAAAGACAAACCGAGTGTGTAGCATCTGCCAGTTATTGCTAAAGGAGTCACTCCCGGTGAAGGGATCTCGGTCCTTTCCTCATCGAATAAGGTGCAGGATATATCACATATACCGCTGTGCAAAGCAAGAACTGTAGCTACCTGTTTTAATTTTGAAATTCGATTCTACAACATCTTTAGGTTTCTTTTATTTCATTAATCTCATTAATGAAGTCCCATCATTTAAGTACCTAAACATCACAGATAAATACGACGTACACTTATGCCATCCGCATTCGCCTCGAAGTCCCCTCGTGCACCGTTAGGTTAGGTAACTAACGACAGAGCGGGGCAGGGCTAGCGCGGGTGTAAAACATAAGTAACGTCTATATAATATATCATATATACTATATACTGTATCCATCACAGAACATCACATGATCACATCACAGATAACGCAGCAGAAGAAACATATGAAATATTGGATATACTAGGACTTCCGTGTTTTCAATACGAGCCAGTATAAAACACGGATTCCACGGTCGTGATGAATAGCCAAACCCACACCCCTAGACCCCTACGAGAGCGGCAAGCAACCCTACCAATTCTAGAGTTAGGAGACCCAGACTCGACTCCTCGAGTTGGTCTCCCACCGGACTCCAGAACCCGGTTACTTGTGCTCCCCTCCTTGGGTCTATCCTAGTGCGGAAAAGTAAATAATATACAAACAGTGACATCTTCCGCAACCTGGAAGTGCCCCAATAAAAGAATATTACATACAAGTTTTTACATGAATAAAAATGAAAAACACTCATCTCACATAAAACCCCCCGGCTATTCAAACACGACGATCCAATATAACATATCCAGCAACACATAACATCACATGTCATCAACGTAAGTAAATATGTCCATCCCAATTGTCGTTGACATATAGCAACGAAACCGGCGATATCACATATTACACTTACGGTCATAGAAAAGAAAGTGTAAAACTACAACAGTTGGAATCCGCAACCTCCTCAGACATCGCATGCCTGACCGAATGAATTTCTTAGACATCGCATGCCTAACAATTATAAACCCCGCATTTTAGTCTCATTATCGAAAACACTTTTCAATATCAAGTCGGGTAATTCAACAAGATTCCCGACATCCTGATCGAATACTCGTCGCAAACTTTAGTAGACGGCCGCACCCCCGATACTGTCGACGAAGTGCACCAAGGCGGAACACCGCTACCGCGAGCACCCGGACGGATGCTTTCGGCGACGGGGTTCTCCTACAGTCACTTGGTCGGGGCTAAGGGATGTAGCTGTCTATTAAGTTTACCCGGCGAGTATCCGCATACGCTACGTGATTGCAACGGACTTTTGATCACATCAAAATTCCGTGGCAACCGATCAAGTGAGACTAAACTGCTATGTTTATAACATTCATTCAGTTATCTCATAACTTCTTGTGAATTCCAATTATTGTATCCCATTCCGGATAAATAGAAAATGTCAAACTTTCCGATCGAACAATCGAACACCCAAGTTTTCCCGATACAGATCAACACATGAAACAAGTCTAAAAACATTCAGTTCGTGCCTCAGTACCAACGGTCCACCCGTAGAAGGGTCAAGCCAACGCCTCACATGTGGCACGCCGTACTGCCCCAAACCCTAAGGTTCAAAGGGCAGTTCAAGACGGTCTCATAATCGAGTTAAGGTTTGTTGTCTTCTAGAGGGTCCATCGAGTTACTTGCACTACTTAGAACGTCTTTAAACCACGGAAAAATCCAACACTTGGAAATTTCCCGACAGGGGAAAAATTGGGTATTTATATCCGGTCGAATTTTTTAACATATTCTATAATTTATCCGGAAAGCCACATAGACAAAATCTGATACTCCGATCGAAACACCGAATCCCCAAAACAGCCCCAGAAAATTCAACTGTTGAATAAAATTTAAAAATTCCCATAAAATCCAGCATCATAAAATAGGAGTTACTGTGCAACAATTACAGTGAGATACGACCGTACGGCCGCGGAACCGCCGCATGAGCCATGCTCATGCAGCAGAACCGCGGCGGTTTAGATGAATTAGGATGTCGTTTTGCACCATAACTCTTAGATCTTCCTGCTGAATTTTTTAAGAATTTTTAATCTGGAAAAAACCCAGTTTTTAGAAAAAGTTCAGAGAGCACTTTTCGGGTTAGGGTTTTGGTTCGATCGGACTTCAAACTCCGTCAACTCTTCGCCTAAGGCTCTAGCTAGGCTCTGATACCACTGTAGGGTTTCTAGGCACTCCCAAGAGGTCTCACAAGGCATCAACCATGCCAATTTCAAAAATTACGGTGCCGAGAAACCCTAATACGGATCGTTGGCTAGATAAATAGGCGAAACAAAGCAACTAGTTTACAACTAAACTAAAAGAACGGAAATACAACCTTTGTAGATCCGGTCCTCCACCTCCATGGCTCCGCGATGAAGTCCTCTCCGCTGTCCAAATCAAAATCCGGGCTCTAGCGTCGGCTTCATCGGAGAAATGGGCGGGCAAGGTCGTCGGCTTCGTGCCGAAGATGATCTACGTCGAGGCATCGCTAGATCAAGCTCCAACTTCACCAAGTCAAGAAACTTGTGAAGAAAACACACTCTACTACTTGGCAAGAGGTAGAGGATGAAGAAATAGGAAGTGGGTTCACTTTAGAATTGGATTTCTCACTCTCTTTCACAAGTTGCCATTGATGGAGGCAAGCTTGCTTCAATGTTGAAGATGAAGAAGAAGAAGATAAAGTTATGATAAGTTAATTCCAAAAAGAAAATTAAAAGAATACTTATCATAACCAAACCATGGTCAAGTGTAGAGAATAAATCATGGTTAGTAGGATGGTTAGGGTTAAGCATGAAGACAAAATGGTCACTTAGTCAAAGCTTTATGAACTTTCAATGTAAAACAAAACTAGCAACCATTTTCTTTTCTTTTGCCATTTCTTTTCCAAAATAAAATAAATGAAATAAATAAATAAATGAAAAAGAAAACCCTAACCATTACACAACCATGGTTTAATCTTTACACAAACCCTAGAGAGCATGTATCATCAAACATGACACAATCAAGTGCACAAAAAGTATATCACATATACAATGTGCACATCCGAGCGAGAAAATCCATTTAAAGTGAACCGATACTAGTTAATGCAAAGTAATATATCAAATATATAATTATGCATTAAATCATTAAATCAACACTTGATTTAATGATCCGGTCATATCGCATATAACCGACTAATATCTACAGTAACAACTTATCGAATCAACACTTGATCCGATAACCCGGCTATATCGCATATAACCGATCAATGTCACAAATCGCGAGAATCGAATACAGTATCACATACTGGTATCATTCTCGGTCCGGCACATATCTCATATGCGCTCCTATTTCGTTTCGCTTGAGCCAGGAAACCTCTGTGTAGGACTCTAAAGACTCGTCAATACGCCGGCAGCAGATGATGATCATATCAAACACCCACAAGCCGCAAGCGGTCTGCTAAACGTAACGGCCACCCGGGTATTGAGCGATCAGAAGATCGACGAGCAAGCCCGCTTACACTCCAGTGAATCCAATCAGTAACACTACCGTACAGTCCGGTCTGATCGTCTGATATGTCGCATATCTCGCCTAGGGGTGGTAAACGTCAGACCCCAATAGCTCGATAAGTCTGTCGATATGAGGTCTATAACAATTCGAGAAACTACAGGTAACACTTACCAGTAAATCTCAGCAACCCTGGCCAGGGATTTCCTGTTATAGCCAATCGAACACAGCGTAACATCAACCCCCTATACCGGGAGAGACGAATCCCCTCCTATCGCTCATTGCCTCTATGTGACTCGGGACTGTACCCAAAAACCACCGTTTTGCACGCCCTCTTGGACGTGGTAAGATGGAAATCAAAGCACAGTGGGAACCACACAAGACTCTATGACGATCTCGGGTCAACAGACTACTCTGTACCGGTGTCACCAGAGAACTGCCATCTGATGTAAGGTATAATACCATCTGGGAGTTCTCGGCGAGTCCGTCCAGTGTACCCAGTCTCCACTGAGAACCCGTATATCATCTCTGATGTCAAACACCAATGGATATGGGATCATCCATCGCCCATCTGTATGGGTCGAGAAGATATATGCTAGTCTACTCTGGTATATCGATGCCCCGTCTCGATACACCCACGACTAGGGACTTTGAAGGATGTACTTATGGACTACCATGTCCCCACTAGTATGATCCGCATCATAGTCCAGGTAGTCAAGTACACATCCTAAGGGCTTTACCAACATGTAACAGAGAGACAATTAGTATACACGTTAAGGTAAAGTTCAACCAGATAGCATACTATCATGTCGAGCAAGAAAGTCCTCCCTATATATGTCCCAGCATCCACTACAATATACATCCAATGTACAGTAATGGCCTCTAGGGCATACATATAACTAACAGGATGAGGCCGATTGCGGGTACATGGTGGACCCAGTATGGTTTCCCGGGACAAGAAATGTTTTTCGTGGAGTAGACGATGAGCCTGGCAGGGTGGCGAGTACCTACCGGTGATTGGTTGGACCTGGCGGTTATCCGGAGGATACTGACCAGAATCGATAGATGGATATGGGCGTACTGCTGGGGCCGAGGGCCGATTCCGCAGACGGAGCCCGTGGGCTGATCCGGACTGACGGAGCCCGATATATGTGGATTTACGTGCCGATGCTGGGCACAGCTTTCATGATGTTTTCGAGTGTCGATGCTGGACACTCCGGTTCCATGATTTTGACGTGTTGCGAGGGACACAGATGGTTTATATCCTCATATTTCTATGTATATGCTTTATGATATTTACATGCATGATGGTTATTGTCATTGGGTGACGAGTGGACGGGATCCACATACATACAGATTTGATTTCATTGATCATACCTCATATTTATGATATGTTATTACCTGAGGCACTGGCATGAGCACTTGGCACTACACTCATGTATAGGGGTTATATTGCCACTTTAGCATGCTTCAGACTTTTTCATATTGAGGATATATATATCTGATCGTATTGACCTAGGATGAGTCATACATACGATATCCGCTTGTAGATATTTTCTATTCATGAGTTGGCAACTCAACCCCGTTGTGCCACAGTTCTTGCTGGTTTTGCCGTACAGGTTTCATTGCGGCTTTTCTGGCACATTGCTTCCATCACGGGTGACTTGCTTTGGTAGGTGGGTTCTTTTGTATCAAAACCACCATTGTACATGTATTATTCATTGTATCTAGAAATTCCATCAACCAACACTTGTATATTGTTTCAGACTTAGAAAATTAGTTATGTATTATTTCGACCTTAGAGTCGTGCATTGTAGTATTACGGTTTTCATGTTTTTTGAATTCTCTTTTGAGTTTTGATCCTCGCCCTTCGGCGTTGTATATTATTATTGCTTGCGTGGTTGTGGCCGTCGATTGACGAAGAGCTAGCTCCCGCTTGGGGATGCCTTTTATCATTGCATATATATTATCCTTGTTGTACCCCGTTCGGGGCCAGTATTTACAAAGGGAACTCTGCCGAAATTTTTAGAAAAGACTATACCTTTTAAAAAATACACGTTCGGCTTACTTATTTAAAAACCTTGCTTTTAAAACATATTTTCTTCACTTCTTAAACTATTTTCCTTCATTTACTCCTTAAAAATGGTTTTAGATTTCTGGGCTTTGGCTTACTTGGATTAGATGGAGTCCTATAGACTTCATATGATTCAAGGGCCAGCCACGTGCTTTTTCGGGTCGTGACACCAACTCCAAAAATTGGTGGTGATAGTCAAAGCACCCACACCCATCTGTCAAAGTCTTCGAAGAGAAAGAAGAAGACCAAAAATCCCGTGAAGTATGGTGACAAGCGCAGGGACCTGCAAAAACAGATTAACGCGCTGGAAGAATATAACCAGAAGGCGCGAACTCCGGTTACACTCTAAGAATTTCTCCACCACGTCCTTGAGGACGGAGATGATGATAATGGAGAAGACTTGTCGGATGAGTCTGACGATTATGTGGTAAGCTGCCATATGATCTCTCACTCGTCGATAGACGATGAAGAAGCTCCTTACGCCGAGAAACTGGGGGCAGATCCTGAGTCGGAACTTCTAGGACTATCAGACAAAATGATCGATGCATTCCTAAACGAAGCTCTTTTGAAAAGTAAAGCTAACTGGGAGCGCGAGATGGCCATATTTGAAAAGGCCAAACGCCGGCGACTGGATGAAAGGGTCGAGACATTCCCGCCAGATCAAAGTACATCCGTCGCAAATAAAAGCAGATTCAAGACGAGGAAAAGGTTCGCCAAAGCCATATCGATGGGAATGAAGCTGCCACCTTCTGAAGGAAACATTCCTGATGAAGCGGATATACATCCTAACTACTGTCTATATCATCGAAGGATTGCGCACCCCACCGAAGGGTGCAATGCTTTTAAAAACTGGTGGCAGGGATATGTTGCTCACCGACAACATTTCAAGCGGATGAAACACAAAACTCGTCGGGAGAAAAGAAACACGAACGAGGAGCGCAAGAGAACTACCGGCAACTGTACATGGTCGATTCCGGGGGATCGCAAGTTCTCACCTTCGAGAGTGACTCTGACAAAGAAATAGCCCTCGGCTCTCTCTTCAAAGAATCCACCTCAGGAAAGGAGGAAGAACCGAAGAGCTGTGAGAACATTTAGCTGCGCAATCGCACACTACCTAAAAAGAATCTCGGACCTGCAAACAAGGGTTCAAACAAAAAGGATAAGGGAAAAGAAAAGATCCCTGAGGATATCATCCTCGATGACCAAGCCGTCGAAGAGCTGACAGCCAAGGACCCGCCAAAGAAAAACAAGATGTTTTATAACGTTCTACCGCACTTGAGGAAGCTACCTTCGTAGCTAAGCATTCTCGATGCCCTCTTGTTATCAAAAGAAGCAAGAGATTCTTTGATCAAGGCACTGCAAGAGCTCAAGCAATTCCAAGCTTTTCTCGCCGAAGAAAAGATGAAGGACGAGCTGGAAGAAGTGCATACAGCCGGTATCACCTTTGGCGATGAAGATCTCCTCCTTGGGATGTGCGAGCATAACCTTCCCCTCTATGTCTCCGGATACTATCATGATATCAAGATAGGCAAAATCCTGGTTGACAATGGGTCCTCCGTCAATCTCCTCAATGTGAGAGTGTTGAAAGAAATCTGCATGAGCGTTCAGCACCTCGCTCATGATAAAATCACCATCTCCGGGTTTGACTCCCAGTCATCACGGACGCTTGGGTCTGTAATATTGACACTACGCTTTGGGCTGCTTGTCACGGATATCAAGTTTCATGTCATTGACACCAAGACATGCTACAATGCTTTGCTCGGCAGGCCTTGGTTACACGAGTACAACATTATCCCTTCTACACAACATCAGTATATGAAGTACTTCAAAGATGGTCTTGAGTACACTGTGACGGGGGATTTGAACCCATTCTCCGTGAATGAAGTCCGAAAGTACGAAGATGCAAAATACTTCTTACCAGATTTTGAGGACACGGAAAGATATCACAAACCCAAGAACAAACCTATCACCACTATTCCGGTCTTCGGGAGTGATACCGAGGAGGAAGAAGAAATAGTTTCTTCAGGGCCGCCCCAATGCAATAAGCCGAGACCATCCACCCCTATGTTGATCTTCAGCAGCGATTCGGAAGACGAGGTCAATGCCGTATTTTCCGTTCGGCCGTCAATACAAGCCTTCGCTGGCAATGATTGGAGTTTGCAAATTGCCATGGTTCCGCAAGAGCATTACAAAGAGCTCGACGCACTTAATACCTATAATGTGCAGGAACTGCAGACATTCTACGTCCCTCCCAGGCGAAGAGATGAAAAGGCGATCCTCTTTTATCAATCCACGGAAACTAAAGTGGAAAAGAAATTTGGCATGGTGCCGATTCTGCACTTGACAGGCTCCAGCCCATCCATCTGCCTAGATTTTACACAGAAGGGTTAAGGAGGCTGTTGAGGTGCCAAGGCGTACCTTTCAAACAGACTGCTCGACAAGTTCAGTTCTACAACATGATCTGGGACGTTCCCGGAACTCAACGAAAGTTGCCCAACGGGAGAATGGAAATGATCTGGCTTGGATATGTTCAATCCAAGAAACGGGAACGATTCCATGGCTGCTACGTCATACATGACTCTGACAAAGAAGGAGATGTTCTGTTAAAAGATGCTAACCCTGAACCAAAATGAGGTCCCGCTATGAAAATGCCGAGTCCGTCGTTTGAAGAAAAGATGGACAAGTTGATAAGGGAAGCGGGTCAAAAGGTCCGGGATGATCATAACCGTGAAATGGCCATTTACGAGAAAGCCAAGACGCAGCGCCTCCTTCAGCAGGCCGCGGAGAATGACAATGTTCTTTGTCACCAGCCCGTCATACAAAAGACCCGACACAGAGGTAAAAACAAGCTAAAGAATGGAAAAGACGTTCGACAGTGGTAAAGCGGATCCAAGAAACTTCGCGATCGAGAATTGGGCAGCCGGGATTCGTCTCTTACAAAGAAGATGGGTCGGGAATATTCTTTTCCCCAAGACAAGACAAAGAAGATATTCAATCTTGTCATAAAACATCAGATGATGAAACTCCCACAGTTCAAGCACCCCGAGCAAGCAGATAAAGTTTCTCACCCAGACTATTGCTCTTATCATCGAGCAATAGGGCATCCTCTCGAAGACTACTTCACCTTCAAGAACTGGGTTGAAGACCAGTATCAATTTGGCAGATTCGCTCTATCTAGCAGTTGGAGGGTAACCCCGCCGCAGAAGCATGAACCGAAAGCCACCTATGCAACGAGAGTAGAACCAGATTAACATCGGTCTTGGAAGCGATCTCGTACCTGTCACGTGATAATGCTATCAGAAGAAGAACCAGAGAATATAGATGACCTCTCTTGGTGCTTCGAAAACGATGAAGATGAGTTAATCTCAGAATTTCCACCAGTGCCAAAAGAGTTGGAAGATGGAATACATACTACTGCAGATGACCTCAGAAAAATTGACCTGGGAACGGCAAACGACCCACGGCCGACGTTCGTCAATGAACTGTTGTCTGAGGAAAAGGAGGCTACGCTTGAAGACGTGCTCATGCAGTATAAAGATTGCTTCGCATGGAACTATTCAGAGATGCCGGGACTCGATCCAGAGATTGCTGTCTACAGATTGGCGATTTCTCCAGATGTCAGGCTGATCAAACAGGCGCCGAGAAGAATGCGGCTCGAGCTTGAGATGAGCATCAACGCCGAAAGCTAATCGACTCTAGCTTCATCCAAGAGGTTCAGTATCCTAACTGGATCGCCAACATTGTCCCAGTAATGAAGAAAAATGGGACGGTGTGCATATGCGTAGACTTCCGGGATCTCAACAGAGCTTGTCTAAAAGGTGACTTTCCAGTACCGGTTACTGAGATGATGATAGATAATACGTCCACCCATGAAATTTTCTCTTTCATGGACGGCTCATCAGGATACAATCAGATAAAGATGCATCCTGAGGACCAGAAGCATACCGCTTTCCGGACCCCTTTGGGCATATTCTGCTACAAGGTGATTCCCTTCGGTCTAAAAAACGCCGGTGCCACCTATCAGAGAGGGCTATGACGAGAATCTTCGATGACCTCATACATGAAATCGTCGAATGCTATATCGACGACCTCGTAGTTAAAAGAAAATCATACGAGAAATATTTAGAGCATCTGAAGATCGTATTTCGGTGCCTTCGGAAATATAACTTGAAGATGAACCCTCTCAAATACGCGTTCGGAGTTTCCTCAGGCAAATTCCTAGGATTCATCATCTGTCACCGAGGCATCGAGATAGACTCGTCGAAGATCAAGGCTATTATAGAAATGTCTCCGCCAAGGACTCTCAAGCAGCTGCGGTCTCTCCAAGGGAAGCTCGCATATATCTGGCGATTTATAGCCAATCTCTCAGGCAAGTGCCGTCCTTACAGTCACCTAATGAAGAAGGGAACCCCGTTCGTCTGGGATCGCAAATGCCAAGGCGCACTGGACGAAATCAAGCAATACCTACAGAATCCTCTGGTGCTAACCGCTCCAATCAATGGAAAACTCCTCATTCTGTATACAATTGCCCTTGAAGGTTCGTTAGGCGCATTATGGGCACAAGAAAACGACCAAGGGAAATAAAGGGCCATCTACTACTTGAGTCGAGTTCTACATGGGGCAGAAAGCAACTACTCCCCCATTGAAAAATACTGCCTGGCGTTGATCTTCGTGATAACGAAGCTCAGACACTACGCTTTGGCACATGAGGTTCATCTCATATCGAAAGTGGATCCTCTAAAATATTTGATGTCGAAAGCCATATTAACAGGACGTCTCGCTAAATGGGCCCTGCTCTTGATGGAGTTCTCAATAACTTATCGTCCCCTCAAGGCAGTGAAAGGCCAAGTCATTGCCGACTTCCTCGCTGAGCATCCGATACCCGCCGATTCTCCTTTGAACTGCGAATTGCCCGACGAGCACGCGTTTGACACGATCGACGTGGAGAGAAGAGAGAATGATACCCAGTGGGAGCTCTATTTCAATGGAGCGTCTTCCATGAAGAAGAGCAAACAAAGCATCCCAATAATCAAATCCGGGGTAGGCCTCATCTTCGTGACTCCACAAGGAGGGATAATGCACTTTGCCTTCTCTTTAACAGAGCCAAGGACGAATAACGAAGCCGAATACGAAGCTTTGATAGCAGGTCTTGAGATCGCTGTCGACATGAGAATTGAAAACCTCCTCATATATGGAGACTCCCAGTTGGTCATTAGTTAAGTAAACGACGACTATCAAACGTGCAAACTAGAGTTAGTGAAATACGGCGAGAGATTGCAGCAACTGCTGACTCAAATTCCTTCCTACGCCCTGAAAAGCATACCGCGTGCGGAAAATAGCAAAGCGGATGCGTTAGCCAAACTCGCTAAAGAACTGGATGACGAGAATCTCGATGACGTAAGGATCGTGGTACAAAGTCGTCGGGTTCTTGCACCGGCAGAAATATCTCCGGAGTCGTTCGAAGAAAAGAGAGCGACCGAGCAAACGGCCCAGCAAATAAAAGACCAGGAAAAAGCTATGGATTGGAGAGAAGTCTTTATAGACTACTTCAAATCCCATCGAACACCTGAAGATGCATCTCCAAGACATCAGCTCATAAGACGATCTCTATCTTTTGCCTTCATCAATAATACGCTGTATAAGAGATCATTTGATTCTCTGTGGTAAGATGCCTAGTACCTGAAGAAGCAAAGAGAGTTGTCCAAGAAACTCACGACGGACTTTGCGGTTCTCACCAAGCCGGGCCGAAGATGAAACTTAAGATCAAAAGGATGGGCTACTATTGGCCCATGATTAATGATCCAGGACTGCCTTGAATACGCGAAGCAGTGCTACACGTGCCAGATTCACGGGGACTTTATCCACCAGCATCCAAATCCACTACACCCAAAGGTGGCTAGCTGGTCATTCGAAATGTGGGGAACCGACATAATCGGGCCAATCGAACCAGCATTGTCCAGAGGACATCGATTCATATTGGCGACAATGGATTACTTCTCCAAGTGAGCAGAAGCAATACCACTAAGAGAAATGAAGACGGAGAATATCCTCCATTTCTTCAAGATACACGTCATTTATCGGTTCAGCACTCTGCGACGGATTATCTCCGATAACAGGCCAGCCTATAGAAGCCACAAGATCAGCCACTTCGCACAACAGCATAACATAGACTCGAGATACTCTTCAGTCTATAATCCCCGAGCTAACGGTCTAGCTGAGGCTTTCATCAAGTCTTTGACGAAGATCATGAAAAATACAGTGTCCAAGAATAAGAAGGACTGGCATGACAGAATGCATGAAGCTCTCTGGGCGTATCGAACTACGTTCAAAATGGCCACAAACACAGCGCCTTATGCATTAGTATTCGGCATAGAAGTGGTACTCCCCCTTGAGATAGAGTTACCCTCTCTACAAGTTGCGGTTCACTATGAGCTAACAGACGAAGAAAATGCTCACCTTCGGCTTGAGGAGCTTGATGTTCTCGACGAAACCCGGCTTATGGCGCAACAAAATCTGGAGGCTTATAAAGAAAAGATGACGCGCTCATATGAGAGGTTGACTAGGCCGAGAACATTCCGCCAAGGCGAACTCATGCTAGTGGTCAAAAGACCTATGATCCCCAATCGTGCCAAGCGGGGGAAATTCGAGCCGAACTATGAAGGCCCATATATCATAGATAAAGTTTACCAGGGTGGTGTCTATCTACTCATGAACATGCATGGTGAAAGACCTTTCAGGCCAATAAACGGTCGCTTCTTGAAAAAATACTATGCCTGACGAGTCATGGCCTAGGTCAACGATAGATGCGACGCCTATGTCCGCTCGCTATCTTCCTAAGCCCAAAATCTATAAGTAGTAACCGGCTACAGACCGAAACGTCCTTAAACTAACGACGGATCACTATGTTCTAAAACTGGCTGTTGACCGAGGCATCGATAAACTACTACGGACCGCAGCATCCCAAGGTTGGCATAAAAAAATATAAAAAAAAAGAAGAAAACGGTATGTCCATAAGCAAAATGGGCACGGATGAAAACTCGAAAGGGCTCCGTGAGTAAAAACAGCAGGACTGCCGGCGAGTTTTGTGAAAACCCGAAAGGGCGCAACCTCGTTAAAAGACACTTGCAAAGTCCTCTCGATCTTGTGAGGAGAAACCACCTTCTTGAGATCCTTACGACTCACAAGGGAGCAACACACTTAGGGATCCCCACGATTCCTAGGGAGAAGACACACTTACGAGATCCTCACGACTCGTAAGGAGAATTCCCCTTTGAGACCCTCACGGCTCATAGGATTCAAAAGCCTTAAGCTACAGGGATTTGAACCTGTTCTTAAGCAGTCATATACCCTGATTTTTCCCTACAAGCGGTTCAACGCTGACCCTTGTATACAATCCACGGGTGCAAATAAGCATTTCCCTAACAAAGTCCTACCAGAGACTGGGGATATGCTCATATGGCAAAGACACTTGTAAGTCCTCTCGACTTATATGGAGAAAACACTCTTGTAAGATCCTTACGACTTATAAGAGACCATACACTTAAGACTCCTCACGATTCTTAAGAATAAAACACACCTACGAGATACTTACGACTCATAGGGAGAAATACATTTATGAGACCCTTACGGCTCATGAAGTCAAAAGCCTTAGTCGACAGGATCTTAACCCTGTTTACTAAGCCACCTTTGTTCGACATCGACAAAGGCAAATGATGATTCGCTCCTGGCAATATCCCAGTTGCAGCGATGCTGATGCCTAAATCGGTATCTAATCCCAAACTTGCGGCATATGAAATAGCCGAAATGATGGGGCAACTTGCAACAAAATCAGCAAGTAAAAAACGCATGCAAACAAAATAGCCGAAATGGTTGGGCAACTCGCAATAAAAAACAGCGAGTAAATAAAACAAATAGCCGAAATGATTGGGCACCACGAAAAATAGCCGAAATGATTGGGCAATCGCGATTTTCGCGATATAAAAGCTGAAATGATAGAGCGTCGCGGAAAGAAAATATATAAAATGAAACTTTTTGCCCTACAGGTGAGATCACATCGAGCCCTGTATACAATCCAGGGGCATAAACAAAAAGGGAACCATACTTTCCGACCAGGCTCCGTCAGAAAAAGAAGCTAAATCTCGATGGTTTACAGACATCCTAGAGATCATCTCAACATTCGTCTCATTACAACAGACGTAACATCAACAAATTGGAGCTGCAACGAAGTTCCCAGTTCCATGACTCGACGATGCAGAGACAACCGAGAGTCAACCAATCCTGGTTTCGTGGAACACGGCCTATGTCAATCCTAACCCCGTGGAAAACGTCCAGAGAGGATCCTGGTCCTTGCGGAATACGGCTTATGTCAATCCTGACCCCATGGGAAGCATCCAGAGCGAATCCTGGTTTCGTGGAACACGGCTTATGTCAATCCTGACCCGTGAGAAGCGTCCAGAGCGGATCCTGGTCCTTGCGGAACATGGCTTATATCAATCCTGACCCCGTGGGAAGCATCCAGAGCAAATCCCGGTTTCATGGAACAAGGCTTATGTCAATCCTGACCCCGTGAGAAGTGTCCAGAGCGGATCTTGGTCCTTGCGGAACACGCTATGTCAATCCTGACCCCGTGGGAAGCATCCAGAGCAAATCCTGGTTTCGTGGAACACGGCCTATGTCAATCCTGACCCCGTGGAAAACGTCCAGAGCGGATCCTGGTCCTTGCGGAACATTGCTTATGTCAATCCTGACCCCGTGGGAAGCATCCAAAGCAAATCCTGGTTTCGTGGAACACGGCTTATGTTAATCCTGACCCCGTGAGAAGCGTCCAGAGCGGATCCTGGTCCTTGCGGAACACGGCTTATGTCAATCCTGACCCCGTGGGAACAATCCAGAGCAAATCCTGGTTTCGTGGAACACGGCTTATGTCAATCCTGACCCCGTGAGAAGCGTCCAGAGCGGATCCTGGTCCTTGGGGAGCACGGCTATGTCAATCCTGACCTCGTGGGAAGCATCCAGAGCAAATCCTGATTTAGTGGAACACGGCTTATGCCGATCCTTACCCCGTATGAAGCGTCCAGAGCGGATCCTGGTCCTTTCAGAACATGGCTATGTCAATCCTGACCCCGTGGGAAGCATCCAGAGCAAATCCTAGTTTCGTGGAACACGGTTTATGTCAATCCTGACCCAGTGAGAAGCGTCCAGAGCGGATCCTGGTCCTTGCGGAAGACGGCTATGTCAATCCTGACCCCGTGGGAATCTCCAGAGCAAATCATGGTTTCGTGGAACACGGCTTATGTCAATCCTGACCTCGTAAGAAGCGTCCAGAGCGGATCCTGGTCTTTGCGGAACATGGCTATGTCAATCCTGACCCCATGGGAAGCAGCAAATCCTGGTTTCATGGAACACGGCTTATGTCAATCCTGACACCGTGGGAAACGTCCAGAGAAAATCCTGGTCCTATAGAACATGTCTAAAGTCAATCTTGACCCCATGGGAGGTGGCCAAAGCAACCCCTGACTCCGTGAAATGAGGATAATGTCAACCTCATCCATCACTTACGTGTCCCCTCGACTCGTAAGGGAAAAAATTCTCTTGTGAGATCCTTACGACTCTCAAGAGAAAACGCACTTAGGAATCCTCACGATTCTTAAGGAGAAATTACACCTACGGGATCCTCTCGACCTGTAGGGAGAAAATTCTTTACGAGACCCTCACGGCTCATAAAGTTGAAAAGTCTTACGAGGCAAATCCTAACCCTGTCTCCCAAGCCATCGTTACTTCGTAGAAAGGTCAAGGTAGATTTTCTACGGGCCACACTCTCCGACAAGAAAGAAAACAATCACTTACGAGTCCTCTCGACTCGTAAGAAAGAAAAATTCTCTTATGAGATCCTTATAACTCTCAAGAGAAAACGCACTTAAGAATCCTCACGATTCCTAAGGAGAAGATACACCTACGGGATCCCCTCGACTGGTAGGGAGAAAATTCTTTATGAGACCCTCACGGCTCATAAAGTTGAAAAGTCTGAGGAGGCAGATCCTAACCCTGACTCCTAAGCCATCGTTGTCCTACAAGAAAATCAAAATAGATTATCCACAAAATGCATTTACTAAAAGGAACACACCATCATGAAACAAAATATGTCCTTTATTCATGAATCAAAATGAATACAAAGTACAATTTATGAAAGAATCAAAAAATAATACTCGCATTCAGGAGTATGTACAAAAGAAGAATAAAAAATATACAATTCTTCAAGCCGGAGGATGATTCAATAGATTTGCCAATTCATCCTTTTTCCGCTGGGCCTCATCTTCATGATTCATTATCATTAAGAAACGGGCTTCCGCTTGAGCCTGTTGAGCCTGGTATGAGGCAAGCCGACTTTCAAGCTCTTTTTCGGTAACCTTATGAGCTTCGACCATTTCGCGAGTGAAAATGATGGCCTTATCAATGGCTACCACCTCCTTGATAGCCTCTTGAAGCACCCGCCAAAGTTCATATGCCCGAGTGGTCTTAGCCGTAAGATTAGCTTGAAGTTCCCTCAGCGCTTTGGAAGCCAGCTCCCTTTCCGAAAACTTTCGGCTGAGCCTCTTCTCGCATGACAGCATATTTGCAGCGCACCGCTCAATCAGCCCGCGTAAGCTCTCCTTCGCAGCCACAACCTCTGAAGGAAGGCGTGTACATTTAAGACTATGCAAGCAAGCCTCCACCTGACGGCAGAACTCAACCCAGACTTGCACCAATGTTCCACTATGGTAGGTAGCAAGAAAGGGAAGAGAACCGTTGGCTTCAGCGGAAAATGCTTCGGCCGTGACTGCTAGCACGAAGGTCTTCAATCAGGGATGATAAGGAGTGAAGGCTTAGCTTTGCCATCCATTCCGAGGCACGTAGAGCATAGGGGCCGGGCGGCATCACGATACGAGATTCCAGCATGGTAAGAACTGGCAAAGCTATTAAGATTCATAGAAAACAATCAGTGAGACTCACAAGTAAAGAGCGGGTGGAACAACATTGAAACTTTACTTACCCACGGTCATGCAAGAAGGGTCTGAAGGCTCCCCAGGCCCGTCAAGAATCTCAACTTCGTCATCAGCTTCTAGAACTGTAGAAGACATTTGTGTCATTATATGAAATAATAATAATGCCGTGAGGAGAGGGCAAATGACACTAACCTTGCCCAGAAGAGAGGACGATTCGTTAAGGAGATATCACCTGCGGAGCGGCCATCTCTAGCAGACGCTGAAAAGACTTCCTGGTGGACAAGTCCACGATGGACGCTCCCAATCCTCGTAGCTCTGAAAAGGAAGGAAGGTTCGGATAATGAAGAGATCATTAAAATAAAAGATAGAAGAATACCTTCGATGCTCCTCCCACTCTGGACTGGAGGGATAGCAGCTTCAGCGGCCTCCTCCGTACCCCCAGGCACATCATCGGGGATGTGGGCCGGTATAATAACTTCCGGTAGAGGAGCAGTGGCCATCGCTGCAGGCTCCAATGTAAGGACGGTGGCCTCGACTACCTGTCCCACAGTCTTCGGGCTGTCCCCAGAAAGATCCATTGAATCCGCGGCCAATGAAGATGCCTCTTCCAGTGGAGCAAACACCGGGGGAACGTGAGTCACCGAGGGAAGCTCCATGGCAGGAACAACAGTTGTATCGACCCCCTCCTCACTTACTAATGTCTCATCGGGGGTATTTGTGGAGTCCGTAGTTAAAGCGCGACTTGAACTCAGAGCCTCCGCCATTGCCGAAGTCCCTGCAAAGTTTTCATGAGGATAAGGATATATATATATATATATATATATATATATATATATGAGCAGTGCAAAATACTACAAAGGATATATAAGTATACCAATATGCAAAGGAGCTTCTAGTATGGCTTGTTCAAGCCGGCGTTCCTTCCTGAGGAGGTATGCTCGTTGGGGTTCGAGGGTAGACTCATGGCCACCGGTCCACGATGAAAGCGCATCTTCGACGTCGGCTGAGATGGGCTGCTTAAGGGCTCTCTCACCTCCCTCTTCCAAAGGACCTATAAATATTCGCCTTATCGATGGAGGATCTTCGTAAAAGATAACGGCAGGATAAGGCCTCTTCGGGATCCTTACGTTCTCAGATTCATCCTATGAGCATCTTATAGCCTCAGCCAATTGTGCGGCTTCCTCAGCAGAAGAACCCGGGAAAAGTAGACCACTATCCGATTCTTGCATGGCTAGTGGTTCATCTTGAAGGATAGGCTCTAATTCCACTAGAAAGTCGAGCAGATTGGTGACCGTATTCTTTCGCCTCTTGGACCCAGAACTAACTGCAGAAGACGATCGCTTCCTTCCCCTTGGTGCTTTGGTACGGCGTTAACCCACTTCGCCTTCAATATCCTCACTCAGCGGTGCTACCGACGACGACACCGCCATTGCTGACGCCGCAGCTAATGATACTGCTACCGGCGCCTTATTGGCCCTTGATTGAGCTCCAGTTCGCGGCGGCATACCAGCTGTGGGAGTTAGATCCACTTCCGCCGCCTCAGGAATAAGCACGACACCAGTATCTCTCAAGGGAGTCCGAACCACTGCCCGCGGTCGCGGCGGGACTCCCGTAGCCTGGATCAGGGTAGGAGCCCTATATCCGAGGAGCATCCTCCTCTCCTCGGCAATAATGGGACTGACTCGGTGGAGGTACCAGCCCGTGAAAGACCCCACACATCGAGGAATATAGTCAGCTTCAGGAATCACGAAGAGAGAGCCAGTGTTCAGCCGCATGAAGTGATGAGCGGCATCACGAACGACTTCAGACGATGGGCTGGGCTCCACTGTAAACGCCTCAAAGGGGATACCCTGGTCATACCCCAGTTGCCGAGAAAAGCGGTGTGGGTTGTACTGCATAAAAAGGGCCGCACCGTTCTGACGAAATACCAGATAACCCGGTCTGATCGAAGTGCATGGCTTCCCTGGGCTTTAGGGAAGGTACTCCCTCTTTCGACGAGTCACAAAGCTGTTGAATCGGTCTTGAAGGAGCATAGAGGAATCGATCGTTGAATACCATCCCGCCCGTATTCGCATAGGGATTAATCAACACACGAATAGCTCCGGACTGAGTCGGATCGGGAGCAGAAGCGTCCACCAACCTCATGAGCCGCGGAAAAGTGTAGGCATCATAAAAGCTGGGTCTCTGATGCGTGGCAAATGTTCCTAGCACATTCATCTTAATCCATGACGTAAAGTAATGAAGAGAGAAACTCACTACGTTCACGCCTGGTGTTGAGGTATTGGTTGCAGCGCTTAACCCATGATACAGATGCGCTAGCCCTGCAATGCCCACGGCTAGTCGCGTCCCTCCAGTGATGCGATGAGCAGGGTAAATGACCGAAGCTCTCATGAATCGACGGTGCGTTGGAATGACGAACTAGCTGAGCCAGACGCTAATAAAACCTACGAAAAAAGTCTCTTCATCTATGCCAGGAGCTGTGATCGACTCAAAAGGTACAGCCGACAGGATTGGAATGTAGAACTGCGGCAAATCCTCTTCTTTAGCCGATAGCTTATTTAAACCGAACCCAAAGGGGTTATTGATACTCGCAAACTTTGGAGCCGTCTTTGATAGAACGTCTTCGCGAAGGAAGCATGCGATAAAACTTTTGAAAGTGACGCCGTGCTCCTCTGACTCTGTGAATAGCTTCTCAAAAATGCTCAGAGTCTTGATTAAACTTGGGTGCTTGTGGCGGACGGCATTTTCAGTCGACAGGCCGTCAAGCATAGCAGGCTCAGTTTCGAAAACATACTCATCAGGAGGCAGTAGTTCTTCATAAAGCGTCCCCCTGACCGGCAACCCCGAGATCTCGCGAAACTCTTCCAGAGAAATTGAAACTTCGCGGTCCCCTAGAAAGAAGGTGTTGGTGGGAAGATTCCATTGATTTAAGAAAGCCTTAACCCACTAGACATGAGGGGACCGATAGTGGAAGAGAGACGCATACACCGCTTGATAGAGCCCGACCCTCTGCAGTCGCCCACGATGGGCAGACAGGATATAACGAGCCCAAAGAAGGTAACCCGTGGGTTGTCGAGGAGTAAGCCCTATTTTGTAAACCTGTCCCCAGGGCTGGGCTTCACCTTGGCAGATACGACGCCCTAAGATGTCTATAGCCGACACAGGGTGATTTGGAATCCCAGTTGTCGACGGCTCGAGCCGTCCTGTAGGGGTCCAGTTCAACATCTCCATAGCAAAGGCGGTCCGTGGACGCTCCATCAGCAAGAATGGGTAGGTAGGCTCTGTTGGTATCCGCAAAGAAAGCTGTGGCGGCCCCGAATGATGTGTCCATACCAAGTCCCCCATAAAAGCAAGTTGGTGCAATTAGGGTTGTGAGCTCTGATCATCGCCATCACCTCTTCATCAGACGGTGACTGAGGAAAGGCAACCTCCGAGCGGGTGAAAGGGAAGTATGGAAGAGAAGCCATTGTTCCTGAAATAAAAGAAAGGGAAACTGTTAAGTGAAGCCAACACGTGTGTGTGTGTGTGTGTGTGTGTGTGTGTGTGTATATAAAGAAAGACAGTAGAAGAAAGCGACAGAAAACTTATTTTATGGGACCATTGGTTACAAAACACGGGGGCCCCACAAAATCAAAATGACGGCTCACTAATGATGAGGCAGGATAATCATTATGGGAATAATAGGAAGATTCTCAATAAATGAACATTGGATTTCAAACAACTCTAAACATTCCCCAAGGAGAACACCCACTGCAGACTCTTTGCAAATCATGAAGGATCTCTCTGGGAACTTTTTTGCAAAGAACAACCCAGGGCAAGAAATCCCAAGAAGTTCTCTGTGAAGAACTGAGTTATTTGAAGGAATTAAATTCCTTTTGAATAGGGGAATTAAATTCCCAGAAAACATTTTCAGAGCTAGAGATTTTTGAAATGGAATTAAATTCCAGAGAGAAGACAAGTATCACCACCGATTATCTAAAGATTGGGCATTATTTTAACTTGGAAAGATGGGTTCTTATTAAAGGGAAAAACCCTTGGTGTGGATTTAAAATCCAAAGAAAATTTTTTACAAGAAGTTCTTCAGCCTTTCAAGATCATTACCTGAAAAGGGAAATCTTTTGTTAACAGAGTTAAACTCTGGAAAGTTTTGAAACAGAGAACTAAGCTCTGAGAGAGAGAATTAAATTCTCAAGGCAAGAACAAGCAAGGAAGAAGATGAAAAGTAGAGGTGCTTCTGAAGAGACCCCTGCATTTATAGGATGTGATGGAAAACAGTTCATCTTCCCCCTTCCCTAGGCAGATCCAACAGCTACAAAAGATGACAGCGTTGCACTCACGTGCAAACACGTAAGAACAACGCTGTGGGGGCATTTGTTCCCTCATAAAATTTCGGGAAAGAAACCCCAATGGGGCATCATGTGCTCACACATGACCAAGGGTCATGTGTTGATACGTGATGGTTTCCTGGGGATTCTGTTATAATAGAATTGAATTCTAATCAACAGGAGTCACGTGCCCACACGTGATAGGCCTTTAAACTCACTGAAAAGAATTAAAAGTATAATAAAATAACTAAGGAAAAACCCCAATGGGGCATCACGTGCTCACACGTGACCAAGGATCACGTGCTAACACGTGATGATTCCTTAGTTCTTTAAAACAACAGAATTAAATTCTGGTTAAAATGTTAATCAAGGGGGTCACTTGTCAACACGTGATGGGTTCCTAAGCTCTTTAATTAATAGAACTAAATTCTATTTAAATGATCAAACAATGGGATCACGTGCCAACACGTGATAGGCTTTTAAAGCCTTCTGAACTAATAGAATTAAATTCTAATTAAGAAGGAACCGAGAACCCTAATCGGAAAATATCTCTCTAAATTTTTCCAAACAAAAAGAGATTGTGCTCTGTAAAGTGGAGCATCGTTGGATTAAAAATCCAATGGTGATTAAAAATCACCAATTTATAGAAAGATTCTATACAAGAAAAGATTTCCCTAAAATTCACCAAGAATAACAAACAGAATATCTTTTGGATTAAAAATCCAATGGTGAATAAAATTCACTGAGTGATCTAAAAGATCATGTTGGTTACAGAAACAACCAAAATTTTTCAATGAAAGATTGACTAAACAAATTGATTCTTTTCTTTCTCCTATAAATAGGAGCCAAGAAGAGAAGAGAATCATCCTTGGAATTTTTTTTAGAGAGATACAACAACAGAGAGAAAAAGAGAGGAGAATTTAATTCTCAAAAGAGAAAAGAAGATTTCTTCTGGAGAGAAAAGAAACCCTAGGTGAGAAAGGGAAAGAGATCTAAACTCCATAAAACAAAGAGAATTTAATTCTCAATTTAAGAGTTTAACTCTTCTGAATAAGAACTTAGTTCTTCCTTTGGTTGAAGATCTGCAGAAGCAGATCTCCCCACAAGTTGAGAATTTAATTCTCATCGGGGAGATTCTGCCATGCAGATCCAAAACTTAGAGGGAGAATTGAGTTTAAGGAGTTTAATTCCCCCAAATTCATAGGAATTTAATTCCTCCAAATGAAACTAGGGTTTAACCCTATATGAGAATTTAATTCTCCCAAATTCATAGGAATTCAATTCCTCAAATAAAACTAGGGTTTAACCCTATATAAGAATTTAATTCTTCTATATACATAGGAATTTAATTCCTCAAAACAGAATTAGGGTTTAACCCTACCAAAGAACTTAATTCTCAAACAAAGGACTTAAATTATCCATGCATGTAAACGTGGTCACGTGGCAACACGCGACCTTTCCTTTAATGATCAGGAAAAAAACGAATGAGACATGGTCACGTGCCCCCACGTGACCCTCAAACGGACTCCTCAAAATAAGAAGGAATTAGCCCAGAGGAAATGCTTCACGTACTCCCACGTGACCCTTAAAATAAAGGGAATAAAGCCAAAGGCAGTACTGATTTTGGACGCCCTCACATGCCTCACGTGACCCCTAATAAACACTCTAATAATCAATGGATGGATACCCATCACGTACCCACACGTGATGGCCGTTAAGATAAAGTGTTTAACACTTATTTGAATATTCTGACAGTAAAATAAAGGAAGTTTGGCCCCATCTCCAGATGCCTCACGTAACCCCACGTAACCAATTCAATTTTAGTGTTTAACACTACTTTAAGCACTTTGTCCTTAGTGTTTAATACTATTTTCAGTACACCACGTGAGAGCACGTGATCACCAAATATCCTCTAGTGTTTAACGCTATTTTAAAAACCAAGCTTAGCCCAAATTGGCTAAGTTTTCCAGAGGCAAATCTTCCCTTCAAATGAACTTTAAAATCCAGAGCTATAATGAATGGTTAGTGCTCAGCCAAAGACTAAATGTTGTCAGAGCTCCCAGACCCCTGTTTAGCATTGCTAAATAATGAGGATGTTGAACCCAGACAAATGTTCAACAGTCCAACAAAGGGCCAACATTTCAAACTTAATTGGACTTAGCCCAAGTTGGTCATAAGTCCTCAATTCAGATTTAACTGAGCCATTGTGCTCATAATCTAATTAATTGATCTTAGTTCCAAATTGGACTATAGATTTCCCAATCAACTTTGGTTCAAGTGTACATCTCTTCACTCCTTTGAGATTTATCGTTGTAATCCTTCAACGTCTTCAAAGAGGTGACGGGTCCCGATAAACAATCATTCCATGGATCGTGGGGTCCTTAAACTCATGGACTATGATGTCCTTAAACTTTATAGATTATGACATCTTTAAACTATGGACTGTGGGGTCCTTCAGCCCATGGACTATGATGTCCTTAATCTCGGACTGTGGGGTCCCTTTAAACCCATAGACTTTGATGTCCTTAACCTCGGACCGAGATGTCCTTAAACTAACAATGGACCACTATGTCTTAAACTGGTAATCGACCGCAATGTCCCTACACTAAACAATAGAGCCCAAATGCTCTCTTGTTGGATCTAAACGATCCCGTTAAGTTGATCTTAGTCTAAAAATTAGACTAACGTATCCTTAACAAATGTTTAAGCTGATCTTAGTCTCAAATGAGACTAACGTATCCTTAAATCCAACCCCTAACCCAAATCTAAGAAAATACGGATTTGGACTAATCCACGCCCTACGGGCGACAACTTAAATTAGTCTCCGTATACAATCCACGGGCAAACAAAAACAAAACAAACACCCACGACACGAAGTGACCATCTGGAGAAGGGGAAAGTGGTTACCGCGATGCGGTAACGTAATTAACTGCAGGGGCTTGCGCCTATAGGGAAGAGCATCCCCACATTCAAAAACCCCTCAAATGATGGGGAATCTGACGAAGTCTGCTACATCGGTCGCATCTGTCTCAACTTTCGATATACGTTGCCATAAATCAACTTGGCATCTTTGGAGAGGTGGACGGATAGCTCCAATTAGCATCTGCCTTCGAAATTCAGGCAAGACGGACCCACGCGGTCGCGTCTCCGTGTTTCGGCGGGGTACAAGGAACTCGACACCCTTGATGAAACCCGGCTCATGGCGCAGCAAAATCTGGAAGCTTACAAAGCAAAGATGACGCGCTCATACGAGAGATTAACTAGGCTGAGAACATTCCGCCAAGGAGAACTCGTGCTAGTGGTCAAGAGACCTATGATCCCCAATCGTGCCAAACGGGGGAAATTCGAGCCGAACTATGAAGGTCCATATATCATAGACAAAGTTTACCAGGGTGGTGCCTATCTACTCTTGGACATGCATGGTGAATGACCTTTCAGGCCAATAAACGGTCGCTTCCTAAAAAAATACTACGCCTGACGAGTCATGGCCTAGGTTAATGATAGATGACGATGTCTATGTCCGCTCGCTATCTTCCTAAGCCCAAATTCTATAATTAGTAACCGGCTATGGACCAAAACGTCCTTAAACTAACGACGGACCACTATGTTCTAAAACTGGCTGTTGACCGAGACGTCAATAAACTACTACGGACCGCAGCATCCCAAGGCTGACACAAAAAAAATAATATAAAAAAGAAGAAAACGGTATGTTCATAAGCAAAATGGGCACGGATGAAAACCCGAAAGGGCTCTGTGAGTAAAAACAGCAGGACTGCCGGCGAGTTTTGTGAAAACCCGAAAGGGAGCAACCTCGTTAAAAGGCACTTGCAAAGTCCTCTCGACCCTGTAAGGAGAAACCACCTGCGTGGAATTCTTACGACTCACAAGGGAGAAACACACTTAGGGATCCCCACGATTCCTAATGAGAAATTACACTTACGAGATCCTCACGACTCGTAAGGAGAATTCCCCTTTGAGACCTTCACGGCTCATAGGATTCAAAAGCCTTAAGCTATAGGGATAACCTGTTCTTAAGCAGCCATACTTCCATTTTTGCCCTACAAGTGGTTCAATATTGGCCCTTGTATACAATCAACGAGCGCGAATAAACATTTCCCTAAAAAAGTCCCATCCGCGACTAGGGATATGTTTGCACAGTGAACAGCCCTTGTAAGTCCTCTCGACTTATAAGAAGAAAGCACTCTTGTAAGATCCTTACGACTTATAAGAGACCATACACTTAGGAATTCTCACGATTCCTAAGGAGAAAACGCACCTACGAGATCCTCACGACTCGTAGGGAGAAATACCCTTATGAGACCCTTACGGCTCATGAAGTCAAAGCCTTAGTCGACAGGATCCTAACCCTGTTTACTAAGCCACCTTTGTTCGACATCGACAGAGGCAAATGATGATTTGCTCCTGGCAATATCCCAGTTGTAGCGATACTGATGCCGAAATCGGTGTCAAATCCCAAATTCATAGTGAAAAGCCAGCGAGCCACAAATGCATACGAAATAGCCGAAATGATGGGGCAACTTGCAACAAAATCAGCAAGTAAAAATGGATGCATAAAAAATAGCCGAAATGATTGGGCAACTCACAATAAAAAGCATCGAGTAAATAAAAACAAATAGCCGAAATGATTGGGCACCACGAGAAATAGCCGAAATGATTGGGCAATCGCGACTTTCGCGATATAAAAGCTGAAATGATAGAGCATCGCGGAAAGAAAAACGTATAAAATGAAACTTTTTGCCCTACAGGTGAGATTACATCGATTCCTGTATACAATCCAGGAGCACAAACAAAGAGGAAACCATACCTTCCCCCTAGGCTTCATCCGAAAGAGAGCCAAGTCTCGACGGTTTACAAACAGCCTAGAGATCATCTCAACATTCATCTCATTATAACAGACGCAACATCAGCAAAACGGAACCGCGGCAACTCCTAGTTCCATGACTCGGTGGTGCAAATACAACCGAGAGTTAACCCCCGACTCAGTGAAATGCGGATAAAGTCAACCAATCCTAATCTAGTGGAACACGCCCTATGTCAATCCTGATCCCGTGGGAAGTGTCCAGAGCAGAACCTGGTCCTTGTGGAACACGGCTTATGTCAATCCTGACCCGGTGGGAACCATCTAGAGCAACTCCTGGTCTAGCGGAACACGACCTATGTCAATCCTGACCCCGTGGGAAGCGTCCAGAGCGGAACCTGGTCCTTGTGGAACACGGCTATGTCAATCCTGACCCCGTGGGAAGCGTCCAGAGCGGAACCTGGTCCTTGCAGAACACGGCTTATGTCAATCCTAACCCCATGGGAAGCATCCAGAGTAAATCCTGGTCTAGTGGAACACGGCTTTTATCAATCCTGACCCGTAGGAAACGTCCAGAGCGGATCCTGGTCCTTGCGGAACACGGCTATGTCAATCCTGACCCCGTGGGAAGCGTCCAGAGCAAATCCTGATCTAGTGGAACACGACCTATGTCAATCCTGACCCCGTGGGAAGCGTCCAGAGCGAAACCTGGTCCTTATGGAACACGGCTATGTCAATCCTGACCCATGGGAAGCATCTAGAGCAAATCCTGGTCTAGTGGAACACGGCCTATGTCAATCCTGACCCCGTGGGAAGCGTCTAGAGCGGAACCTGGTTCTTGTAGAACACGGCTATGCCAATCCTGACCCCGTGGGAAGCATCCAGAGCAAAACCTGGTTCTTGCAGAACACGGTTTATGTCAATCCTGACCCCATGGGAAGCATCCAGAGCAAATTCTGGTCTAGTGGAACACGGCTTATGTCAATCCTGACCCTGTGGGAAACATCCAGAGAAAATCCTGGTCTAGTGGAACACGGCCTATGTCAATCCTGACCCCGTGCGAAGCATCCAGAGCTGAACCTGGTCCTTGTGGAACACGGTTATGTCAATCCTGACCTCGTGGGAAGCATCCAGAGCAAATTCTGGTCTAGTGGAACACGGCCTATGTCAATCCCGACCCCGTGGGAAGCGTCCAGAGCGGAACCTGGTCCTTGTGGAACACGGCCTATGTCAATCCTAACCCCATGGGAAGCATCCAGAGCAAATCCTGGTCTAGTAGAACACGGCCTATGTCAATCCTGACCCCGTGGGAAGCGTCCAGAGCGGAACCCGGTCCTTGTGGAATACGACTTATATCAATCCTGACCCCGTAGGAAGCATCCAGAGCAAATCCTGGTCTAGTAGAACACGGCCTATGTCAATCCTGGCCCGTGGGAAGCGTCCATAGCGAAACCTGGTCCTTACGGAACATGGCTATGTCAATCCTGACCCCGTAGGAAGCATCCAGAGCAAATCCTGGTCTAGTGGAACACGGCTAATGTCAATCCTGACCCCGTGGGAAACGTCCAGAGCGGATCCTGGTCCTTGCGGAACACAGCTTATGTCAATCCTGACCCCGTGGAAAGTGTCTAGAGCGGAATCTGGTCCTTGCGGAACATGGCTATATCAATCTTGACCCCGTGGGAAGCGTCCAGAGCAAATCCTGGTCCCGTGGAACACGGCTAAAGTCAATCTTGACCCCGTGGGAAACGCCCAGAGCAACTCCTGACCCCGTGAAATGCGGATAATGTCAATCTCATCAAACACTTACGGGTCCTCTCGACTCGTAAGGAAGAGAACTCTCTTGTGAGATCCTTACGACTCCCAAGAGAAAAGCACACTTAGGAATCCTCACGATTCCTAAGGAGAAAATACACCTACGAGATCCTCTTGACTCATATGGAAAAAGTCTTTATGAGACCCTCATGGCTTATAAAGTTGAAAAGCTTTAGACAGCAAATCTGAACCTGCTTCCTAAGCCATCACTACCTTTCGAAGAATTCAAGACGGAATGTTCTCTACCATCTACAGGCTACGCTTACTAAGGCAACATGCCGGCAACAAGGAAAAGAGAAGAAAGCGACAGTAAGGAGAACATTTGATTCATATTCGGATAAACATTCAAAGCGTACCCATTCATGCGTGTGCGAAAAGGTTTAATGCATAAAATAAACAAATGGAAATGGAAAAGCTTGCTATTCATACTTCAGAAAATTCATACATTGGGGAAAACAGTAAACAAAAACATAATTAAAATGTTTACAAAGGCACGACATCAAATTCAGGACATGGATTGAGAAATTTAAAAGTGAGGCCATCCAAAATTTTGCGGGCCTCTCAGACCATCTTCGTGTGCATCCTTTCACGGTCACAAGCATCAAGATCCTGATCAGTCGAAAATACTGCATTTTTAACACGGCAATTTCCCTATCTTTTGCATTCATCTAGAGGTGTTCGGTATTCATAGTGCACATATTAGCAAAACAGTCCTGAAATACCAGATTGCATGTGTTATACTCTAAAACCGGCATTTCGAGGGAAATTGTGTGTTTATCATGGCATCGCATCATTCTTGTGTAGCGCAACACTTGTTTCGAAGTCTGTGCAGGTAATTACAGGAACAAAGCCAAAATTTGGAAAAGAGCTGATCAAAAATACACCAACTCCAAGATTTGAGATCTGGTATCAATCTAGAGGGAAATTTAAAATTCAAAATATCAAAACAAGGCCCAAATATCATCCCAAACAAGTACCAGAAAGATAAAGCCCCAAGGCCCACAAAGCGCCGCGGTTCCGCGGCGGGAGCCCGCTTGTGCCGCGGAACCGCGGCGGCTTGACAGTTTTAATGGCTCAATTTTCTACACGTGGCTATTTGTAACTGCCCAAGCTTCCAGAAGACTCCCGATTCGCCACGTAGCTTATCTAGAAGGCTCGGCTTAACAAACTTTTGGAGGGAAATTCAAATCTTGCTAACAAACTTTTGGAGGGAAATTCAAATTTAAATTCCTAGATCTAGGGTTTTGAGATCTATAAAAAGGAGCCTAGATCTAGGGTTGTGGGATTCATTAATTCTTCATCTCTCCCTCTCCATCCACAAGTTGAGTGACACGACTTGTGCGAAACCCTAACCCTAATTCCAATCCAAATTCAAGATCCCGAGTACCAAATCAAGCAAGAAGCCTTCAACCTTTTAGGAGTGGAGCCGATCTTCAATCGGGCAAGTGATCCAAGCCGATCCGCGACTCAAGGAGACGAGTGAAGCCAAATCGACGATCGAGTTCTTCCTCTTATAGTTCTTGAGCGATTGTAACGAAATTGTTGATATAAATAAAAGGTGAAATTCTTTAATCTTGCTTTCTTTAAATTCTTGCATCATGATTCGATCTCAATTTGTGATTGTGATTCTTGTTGTGATGTTTGAGTAAAACTCCGCTCGTAAAGGAGTCGAGATGATCAATAGAATGATGATGATTTAGATCTTTTTACAATTCTTAAATCCTATAACGATTGTAAATTCTTGTGAGTCAAATGATCGATGACCTAGTTTCGGGATGATCCTTCCTTGATTGTGTTCACTCGAAACTAGAGAACAACTATTGATCATTTGATTGACTAGAAGCTAGAATTTGAATGAGATTCATTGAAAGGTCAAAGGATAAGTTGAGGAAACCCTAGCTTCTTCGCAAAATCCTTAACCTTGATGAATTGTCATCGATCTAGTATCAATTCGCTAAAGGATAAGAACATGAAATCTTTAGATCTCATCACATCTATAGATCCGATCAATTCCTACGAGCCTCATTTCGATTCTTGATATTTGGTTTGGAAAATCATCAAATTCTCAATTCTTGATTTTATCATTTCTTGTTATTAGATCTAGATTTTCTAATTCTTGAACTTCAATTACAAATCATGAATTGTTTCTTTTCTTTTCTTTAAAGTTTCGATTCATCTAATTCGAAACACGAACGATTACACTTTCCCTGTGGACGATCCGCACTTACTAACGCGCTACATTCGACACCGTTATTGATTGCGGTCAAATAATTTTTGGTTGTGATTTCTATATACAATTTTCCATACACACAACGGAAAATTCATTCAATCAAATGGCGCCGTTGCCGGGGATAGTGCGCTAATTGTTCGTATTTTGAAATTTGAGTTGAAAAGTTTTTTCCATCCATATTTTTAGATCAAAATTCGCGCAAACACTAATACGAGTTGTTGTGATTTGTTGCGAGGGAATCTGGAATTATTGGAGCCGGGGAAATTTTTTTCAGAATACCAGAGGACTCAGGGCTTGAACAGAGGCTTGCTGTGAAATTTTTGTGCAGGAATTCCCCTATAGAACCGCGATTCCGCGGCATTAAAGGACTAAGACCGCGCTTCCGCGGTGGGACTACCTCCTCTCTGTGCCAATTTTCCTTTGTGAGTCTCTAACTTTCTTATCTTCTTCCCTCTCTGCTCCAAATAACAGTTTGTGCAGGTTTCTTTGCAAATAATCGCAGCGCCGCAAAAAGCAAAATTAAATTGTGCGTGTTTTGATTTTTGGTTGTTTGTATATTAATACGGAAATTAATGGGCAAAGACCAAATCCAGATTAGGTGGGGAGTTCATTACCCTTCCTAAGCCCCAAAAATCACAAACTTGCATCCTCATTTACCCTCATTAATTAAACAATATCTAGAGATGACTCTAAGGACCGTCGCGCTCACTTAGGACAGAAGAAGGCCGTGGGTAATTCATTGCTTATCCGCGTTTCTTTTTGTGGTGTCTAAGGCAAGTGTGTCGAAGGCTAGTGGTTACTTAATTAGGCCCACTACTTACGTAGTGGAGAACCTCCCACTTACCTGGCACTTACCTGGCCACAGGAGAGACAAAGAGGCAGTGGAGGATTTATCCTGCGACTTGTCTTTTGGCAGTTAGGAGCGGTCTAGAGCCTGACCTAGGTGATCACTAGATTTTTAGGGTATTGCTTGTTGCATTTGTTGTGCTTGCATCATATTTTCAAAAATCCGTATCATTTTTCAAAACAAACACCAATCACATTCATTTCCCCTAATTATAAATCACGCTGCCACTTGTACTAACCCTTTTTAGTGCAAGATAGGCTGGACAACAGGATTCTAGTGCCTGTTTAGTCCGCGTCCTTTCGATCGACCCAAAAGTCGGTATTTCTACATTTACCCTTTCTTTTCCCACCACTATACCCACATCGATGGATCCGTCTCCATCGAACTTCTTTTCCACTACCCTGCCGCCGTCCGTTGGTGCGTAGAATCCACCTCACATCTCTCTCCAAGAGAGGTGCTATCCTACCCGAGGTCCCTTTCCACCTGTCTTTCCATTCCACCAGCCAACGGGGACAATTTTCAAATAAAACCCCAATACATCAACCTTCTACCAAAATTTCACGATCTCGAGTCTGAAGACGCATATGTGTTTATCATGAAATTTGAAAATGTATGCGCAATGATGGGTACCTCACAGCTGTCTGTGGATGCTTTGCGTCTTCGTCTTCTCCCATTCACCTTGTGCGATATAGCCGAGAAGTGGCTGTATAACACTACCGCACATTCCCTTTCAAACTGGGAAGACTTCGTCAAAGCATTCCTTAAGAAATTCTACCCACATTATAAAACAGCTCGAGTCCGTAGCGAAATATATCAATTCACCCAGCTTCCAAATGAAACATTTTCACAATGTCTTGAACGCTTTAAGGATCTGTTAGTCCAATGTCCTCATCACGGAATCCCCAGATGGGAACTGTGTAGAATCATTTATGAGGGCATTAATCCTAACACAAGACAGACCCTTGAATTAATGTGTCAAGGCAACTTCATGACCAAAGATGATGGGGAAGCCTGGAAATTTCTAGAAGATTTCGCTGAAAAATCTTTATAGTGGGAGGGTGTGAGTCAATCGTCTAGGGCTGGCAATAACCAATCGGATGTTTCCATAGGAGTTAGAGCTGAAATTTCAGCTATGCAAAAGAAACTTAAGACTATGGAAAACAAATTTTTAGCCGCCGCCCTAAGTCAAATGTCACTCTCCAAAACTGTATGTGGATGCTGTTCTGATCCATCACATCTGACGGAAGAGTGTCCACTAAATTCTACGTTTCAAGGTCATGAGCATACCAATGCCGCATTTCAAAGACCTAGGAACGATCCATTTTCTTCCACTTATAATCAGGGTTGGAGGAATCACCCTAACTTTGCTTGGAACCAATCACAATTTCAAAACACGGTTCCAACCCAACACAATTTCCAAAGGGTCCCTCCACCACAACAGCCACCACCACTTTCATTGAGTCAGCACCCCTTCCAATCACAAAACTTCCAAAATCCGGCCAACACTTTTGCACCACATGAACACTCTTTGCAGTTGACCGGTATAGATAATACCTCTGCACTAGCACAAACCTTGGACACTTTCATGAAACAATCCATCCAAGGGACGGCAAGTTTGCAATCTTCCATCGAGAATGTAATGAGGATCATTGTCTCTCAAAATGAGAATTCAAATCGATGGAAGCACAAATTGCACAACTAAAAGCCGAAATGAGTGCAAGAGAGAAAGGGAAACTTCCAGCTCAACCTTTACCCAATCCTGGCTATTCACATCATGTGGATGCAATCACGTTGAGATCTGGAAGAGTGCTTGACAATCACGTTGGGGAAGAGTTTGATGATACTGATGCATCAATCAATAACACCCTGGCTGAGACCTTTCCTTCCACCTCTACTTCTAATTCTGACCCCAGTTCTTCTACCCCACCACCTTCTTGCGAGCCTATTCTTCGTTTCCCACAAGGCTCGCCACCTCAGCCCATCTCTTCTACTCCTCCATGGACGATCCTCACTTCTACTTTGGGATCAGGTCCACACACACTTCCTTCTCCTATGATGGACCCAGCGCTTATTGCTAAAGCACCTTATCCTAATCGGTTAAGAGCTAACAAATCGAGTCCACATATGGAGAAGATTATGGACATTTTTAAGCAAGTTAACATCAACATCCCTCTCCTAGATGCCATCCAACAAGTTCCGTCCTATGCGAAAACTCTTAAGAACTTGTGCACTAGGAAGAGGAAGACTCAAGTGCCCAAGAAGATTTTCATGGCAAAGACTGTAGACACGGCTTTCCCCCAACAATTACTGAGGAAACGTAAGGATCCTGGATATCCTACTATTTCCATTTCCATTGGGGGAAAACACATTAACCGTGCTCTACTAGACCTTGGCGCTAGTGTTAACTTGCTTCCATTCTCAGTCTATGAGCAACTAGGTATCGGAGAGTTGAAGCCAACCTATTGCACTCTCCAGATGGCTGACCGATCAATCACCAAACCTAGGGGTGAACTGGATGATGTGTTAATAAAAATCGGGGAATTCATATTCCCTGTGGACTTTATTGTAATTGATACACAGCCTGTAGAGAACCCACGAAATCAAATTCCGGTGATTTTAGGTCGCCCCTTTTTGGCCACTTCCAACGCTATCATCAACTGTCGTAATGGTTCTATGACCCTATCCTTCGGGAATAGGTCAATAGAGCTGAACATTTACAAGTTAGGAAGTCTACCCTCCGAACCTACTGCTCAGGTCTGTTCTGTCGACTTAATGGATGTCGACAGCAGCGAAATTGATGATCCTCATGATACCGATCTAGACTCTTTTCATACGTTATTGTTTGACCCAACTATGTATCATATACATACGGACTCTTCCACCGAGATGTCCGGGTCAACAATTAACACTGATTATGAACCGTTCATAGAGTCTGAAGATCACCCCGCACTTTGTGATGACATTATTCTTCGGGGTATTGATGAAACTTTTGAGGAGATCTTCGCTGATGAACTCGCATTTTTGAATGACACGGGTGTTGAGATAAATTCACATCCAATCACTGAAATTGAACCTCCACCCATTCTTCTGAATTGTAAAAAGAATGCGAGTAATCCATCACATTCACTGCATCGTCTCTCCAAAATGAGACGCACACACACTCTCTTCCACCACTTAATCTTTCCCCACTTCTTCTTCCACCAACCAGAGCACTACATTGATAAAATTTTCGAATGGTTGGTGTTGACATTCGGTCTTTGAAAAGCTTGGCATCGACCAATGATTTTTGACCCCCTCATGTGATTTTCAAAGCTTAACATTGCATAACTCAAGTTTGGGGGGGGGCATTTTTTTCGGGCTCTTGAAAAGAAAATTTTTACCAAATTTTGAGCCAAAAATGAGTTTGGGGGAGGGTCTTCACTTAAATATTTTGCCCCCACTAATAAATTCCTCCCAAGTTTACAGGTTTTTCGAGATTTAGCAAATGGCAACAGTGAGGACACTGTTGAAAACAAGTTTGGGGGAGGTTTGTGCTTATTTTTGCATCATTTGCATATCATTTGCATAAGCACAAAACATTTTCGAAAACCCATAAAAATTTAAAAATTTTCAAAAATATAAAAATATTTTTGTACATAAATAAGATAATAAAAGATTAGATAGTGAAAAATACATCCATGAGATTAGAAAAATTTAAGAAAACCAAGAAAATTAGAAGTTTTCTTATACGAACTAGTAATAAGTAGTTATGAGCCGTTGTCCCAATGGTTAGTAAGATGAAGGAAGTCACTAATCTGAGGATAAAACTAAGTCTAAAAAATAGTTTCTGTTCTGGAAGCCAAACATTTTGAACGTTGCTACCCTGCTATTCGCACTTACACACGTCTTGAAGCCTGGGATAGTAGAGGATACCTTGAAATGCTCTTGTCTTAAAGCCGATGTATGAAGGAAATAAAAGAAAGTGAATAAGAAAAATAAAATGGTGAGAAAAATGGACACTGATTTTGTTAGCACCGAGGGCAATAAAAAATATATAGCAAGGGTGCCTCTTCACCTAGTGCCCTAAGGCCAACTGGTCTGGGAGTCACTGCTATGCCTTAGGTGGTGCAAGACGAGGAAAATACACCAAATAAGCAAGCACATGAGTAATCGGTCGGTTAGTACCTCAAGAAGTATTAACGGTCGCATGAAAGTGTGTGAGCACATCTAAATATTCATTGATCAAAAAGTACTGAGGCTGATGGGCAAGAGTATGATAGCTTGAATTGAATTCTCCGGGTGTAGGGATGTCCTTTACACACACGCAGGGTGATATGATCGATGTTTGGAAGAAAGATAGGAATGAAGAATAAGACGATGTTTTGTTGAGGGAGGACATGATTTCTGACATCTTTTCATGACCATTAAGATAGGGCTCATGACAACCGAAAAGCTAGCTTAGTTGGAAACCCTAATTTTCAAGGCTTTTCTTTTACAATTCTTATCTTTAAATGTAATATTCATGATCTTCCTTTTATTATTGGATTTTATGGGTGCAATCCGCTGAAAACCCTCAGGAGACAACACTCCTCCTACTAGGGGCACCTAGAGGTTTAAAGGCTTGTTGCACGTGCTCAGCGCAATCGTGTTGCTTACGAAAGTGTGCTTTTCTCTTTCTTTATTTTCTCCTTCTCTTTTTAATAAAATCGTTCGCTTGAGACGATCGAAAATAAGTTTGGGGGAATTTGATCAGTCGAAAATACTGCATTTTTAACACGGCAATTTCCCTATCTTTTGCATTCATCTAGAGGTGTTCGGTATTCATAGTGCACATATTAGCAAAACAGTCCTGAAATACCAGATTGCATGTGTTATACTCTAAAACCGGCATTTCGAGGGAAATTGTGTGTTTATCATGGCATCGCATCATTCTTGTGTAGCGCAACACTTGTTTCGAAGTCTGTTCAGGTAATTGCAGGAACAAAGCCAAAATTTGGAAAAGAGCTGATAAAAAATACACCAACTCCAAGATTTGAGATCTGGTATCAATCTAGAGGGAAAACTAAAATTCAAAATATCAAAACAAGGCCCAAATATCATCCCAAACAAGTACCAGAAAGATAAAGCCCCAAGGCCCACAAAGCGCCGCGGTTCCGCGGCGGGAGCCCGCTTGTGCCGCAGAACCGTGGCGGCTTGACGGTTTTAACGGCTCAATTTTCTACACGTGGCTATTTGTAACTGCCCAAGCTTCCAGAAGACTCCCGATTCGCCACGTGGCTTATCTAGAAGGCTCGGCTTAACAAACTTTGGAGGGAAATTCAAATCTTGCTAACAAACTTTTGGAGGGAAATTCAAATTTAAATTCCTAGATCTAAGGTTTTGAGATCTATAAAAAGGAGCCTAGATCTAGGGTTGTGGGATTCATTAATTCTTCATCTCTCCCTCTTCATCCACAAGTTGAGTGACACGACTTGTGCGAAACCCTAACCCTAATTCCAATCCAAATTCAAGATCCCGAGTACCAAATCAAGCAAGAAGCCTTCAACCTTTTAGGAGTGGAGCCGATCTTCAATCGGGCAAGTGATCCAAGCCGATCCGCGACTCAAAGAGACGAGTGAAGCCAAATCGACGATCGAGTTCTTCCTCTTGTAGTTCTTGAGCGATTGTAACGAAATTATTGATATAAATAAAAGGTGAAATTCTTTAATCTTGCTTTCTTTAAATTCTTGCATCATGATTCGATCTCAATTTGTGATTGTGATTCTTGTTGTGATGTTTGAGTAAAACTCCGCTCGTAAAGGAGTCGAGATGATCAATAGAATGATGATGATTTAGATCTTTTTACAATTCTTAAATCCTATAACGATTGTAAATTCTTGTGAATCAAATGATCGATGACCTAGTTTCGGGATGATCCTTCCTTGATTGTGTTCACTCGAAACTAGGGAACAACTATTGATCATTTGATTGACTAGAAGCTAGAATTTGAATGAGATTCATTGAAAGGTCAAAGGATAAGTTGAGGAAACCCTAGCTTCTTCGCAAAATCCTTAACCTCGATGAATTGTCATCGATCTAGTATCAATTCGTTAAAGGATAAGAACATGAAATCTTTAGATCTCATCACATCTATAGATCCGATCGATTCCTACGAGCCTCATTTCGATTCTTGATATTTGGTTTGGAAAATCATCAAATTCTCAATTCTTGATTTTATCATTTCTTGTTATTAGATCTAGATTTTCTAATTCTTGAACTTCAATTACAAATCATGAATTGTTTCTTTTCTTTTCTTTAAAGTTTCGATTCATCTAATTCGAAACACCAACGATTACACTTTCCCTGTGGACGATCCGCACTTACTAACGCGCTACATTCGACACCGTTATTGATTGCGGTCAAATAATTTTTGGTTGTGATTTCTATATACAATTTTCCATACACACAACGGAAAATTCATTCAATCAGATCCCCACTGATGTCCTCCACCCTTCGGTAGGCAGCGAGTATCGCGGCCTGCTGAAAAGCTTCTGCATGATATCAACAAGATTGTCTCGCCTTTTCTTTGAGATTAAGCTCATCAGATACACCGAGTGCACCTTATCTTCAGTGTCGTCCAATGCCTTAAGCGGCATGCCGACATAAAATAGAGGAAGTGCTCCCCAGATCGCTCCCACAATAAGCTTTAAAAGAGAGGAACGACGAGGAAGCAGTCGACCATTGTATGCATCAAAGCGACCCATAATTTCGGCACACTGGGCATTTGTGAATTCTCGGTTTTGGGAACGGCCGAGTGCACGAATGTCTCCATAAGAAATAATCTCGTCAAGATCATACATATGAGCGTCCATAACGTCTGAAAAGTAAAATCGGTGAGAGTTAGTGGACAGACTGATTAAGAAAAAGTTTATTGGAAAAGACACAGGATTTAAACAGCCCATGATATCCCCAAGGAGGAAATAAGTGCTTCTTAAATTGCCTAATGAATTTAATTTTGTGCAATTAAGAAAGGAATCCTAAAAAGGATTTCACATTTAATAAGAAGGTTTCTCGGGCCAAGGAGTTAAACTCCTCGAGAGCAATGCTCTGTAGACAGGAATGACACCTGTCAAAGTCAATTATGAGGGGAATTAAAAATTCTCCGGGAATTCTAAGAGCCTTGCTCTGTAAAAAACGATGGAATAACCATCGGAAAATTTAAAATAAGAGTTTTAATGAATAAAAAAAATTCTGAAATGTATGAACAAACTCTAAAAGTTCTTCATGAGCAAAGCTCTGTTCATTGATGGGCAAAGAAACCCTAAGAAAGATCTCTTTAGATCTATGGGTTCAAGAGAGCAAAGCTCCGTTGATGAAACCCTAAAAGGGTTTTCTTTAGATCAAGGATCTATGAAGAGCAAAGCTCTGTTAATGGCTGAAACCTTGGATTATTAAAAGGTCCTTTAAAAGATTCAATCTTTACCTAAGATTTTGACAGAGTTCTGTCCTTAAGAAAGTTCTTAAGCCAAAAAGCTATGCACTGCAAGAGAATAAAATTCTCAGAAGGAAAAAGATGAATAGAAATCATCTCAAAGGCCAAGAGTCCTATTTATAGGAACTGAGTGCCGTTTCAACTTCCAGGTTGATTTAATGGTGGAGATGTTGCCACCGCTGTACTCATGTGTGAGCCACGTGAGCGCAACGGTGGGGGGGCATTTGTTTCCCCCAATCAGAGCAAACCTCTGTTCAAAATTCAAATTTTTAAATGAAGCACCGCTTCAGATACAGCGCCAAGTGCGCTGCTCCCTAAATAGCGCACCACGTGCAAAGCATGTGTGTGCTAGCGCTAGGTGCGCTGCGCTCTAAGCAGCGCACCACGTGTAAAACACGGACGCGCTAGCGCTTGGTGCGCTGCGCCCTAAACAACGCACCACGTGCAAAGCACGGATGCGCTAGCGCTAAGTGTGCTGCACTCTAAGCAGCGCACCACGTGCAAAGCACGGGTGCGCTAGCGCTGGAACTAAAAGCTCCCCGCCGTCAGATCAAAGATCTAATAATAATAATGATAAATCATTAATTAATTAGAATTAAATTCTGTTAAGGAAAGATTTCTCAAAATCTTTCCAAATAACAAAATTATGCTCTGTAAATCAGAGCACCGTTGGATCAATGATCCAATGATGATTAAAAACCACCAAAACACAGAATAAATTCCGTATAGAAAGATTTTCCAATCTTGTTAAAAACAAGAAAATTGCCTTCTGTAAATCAGAAGCCCTTGGATCAAAGATCCAACGATGGGAAATTCCCCGAATCAATTGAAAAAAAAGATCTCCTTAACTGATTGAACTGATCAGCTTGCCCTATAAAAAGGCCCCTAGACTTCAAGTCTCATATACAGAAGCATAGAGAGAAACCCCCCATAAGCTCTGAGAGATTTCACAAAGAAGAGCGAAGCTCTCAGAGAAAGAAGATTTTTCTTCAAGGTAAAAAAATAATGATGAACAGAGAGATGAAATTATCTCATAAATTAAAAAAAAGAAGAGTTTACTTCTTTCTCACAGATCATAGATCTATAAGACCGAGGTCTTTCACAAAAGGATAAAAAAATCTCATCATAAGAAAAAAAACATAATTCTTCTCACAGATCATAGATCTATAAGGCAAATTGTCTTTCAGAGATCATCTCATTATAAAATGGGAGAATAATTCAATTCTCTTAGGATCAAAGATCCATAAAGGCAAAGCCTTCCACTAAAATAAGAGATTGAAATATCTCCTATAAAATAAGAACTTTGTTCTTAGAACTTTGAGACAAAGTCTCTTATAAAAAAAGAGAATTTAACTCTTAGGGCGCAAACTGATCTAAGTTGCATAAAAGAAGGGCTATAGCGCTCTTAATTTAAAAGCGCTTCAGCAACCCACATCTAGCGCAAAGCGCTGTAGAGCCCCATTATTCCAAACATAGCGCACTGAGCTCATTGTCTGGCGCTCAGCGCTAATCGCAACACGTGTCTTTCACGTAGGCGCCACTTAACAGTTAGCGCTTTGCGCTCTTGAAATAGCGCACTGCGCTAATGGGCTGGCGCTCAGCGCCAGGCGTACCACGTGTGCGCCACTGAATTAATAGTGCTCTGCGCTCATAAGCTGGCGCAATGCGCCCATCACCTGGCGCTTAACGCCAAGCGCGAAACGTGTCCCTCATGTGTGCGCTACTCGGCAAAAGCGCAATGCGCTCTTTGACTGGCGCAAAGCGCCAAGCGCACCATGTGCTGCGCTGGTAGAACATAAATTGTTCTTTAATAAAGCCCAGAGCTATGATGAATGCTCAGCATTCAGTAAAAGACAAAAACATTGTCAGAATCCAAATCAAGCCCAAATGAATGCTCAACAGCCCAAAATAAATGTTAAACATTTTAACTTGACTGGACTTAGCCCAAGATTGGCCATAAGTCCTCAATTCAGATTAATTGAGCCCATATGCTCACAAATCTTTTGATCTTAGTCTCAAATTGGACTACAGATCTCTCAATCAAAATTGGTTCAAGAGTACATCTCTGAACCCCTCTGATATATGTCGTTGTAATTCTTCAACGTCTTCACAGAGGTGACGGGTCCCAACAACCACACATGTCATAGAATATGACGTCTTTAAACTGGACTGTGGGGTCCTTAAGCTCATGGACTATGATGTCCTTAACCTCGGACTGTGGGGTCCCTTTAAACCCACGGACTATGATATCCTTAACCTTGGACCGAGATGTCCTTAAACTAACATTGGACCACCATGTCCTTAAACCGGTAATCGACCGCAATGTCCCTAAACTAAACAATAGGGGCCAAATGCTCTTTTGTTGGATCTAAATGATCCTGTTGAGTTGATCTCAGTCAAAATTAGACTAACGTATCCTCAACCAACGTTTAAGTTGATCTTAGTCTCAAATGAGACTAACGTATCCTTAAACCCAATCCAAAACCCAAATCTAAAAACATACGGATTTGGACTAATCCACGCTCTACAGGCGACAACATAAATTAGTCTCTGTATACAATCCACGGGCAACTAAAAACAAAACAAACACCCACGACACGAAGTGACCATCTGGAGAAGGAGAAAGTTGTTACCGCGATGCGGTAGCATAATTAACTGCAGGGGCTTGCGCCTGCAGGGAAGAGCGTTCCCACAATAAAAAAATCCCTCAAATGAGGGGGAATCTAACGACGTCTGCTACATCGTCCGCATCTATTTAAAACTTCGATACATGGTGCCATAAATCAACTTGGTATCTTCGGAGAGGTGGACGGATAGCACCAATTACCATCTGCCCTCGAAATTCAGGCAAGACGGACCTGCGTGGTCGCGTCTTCGTGTTTTGGCGGGGAACAGTGCACTTTGGAAATTACTAGAGAGGGTTAGGGTTTAATTTGAGTTGTGTGATGAACTTGAGTGTATTTTGTAACCTTAAAACCCCCCATGGTGTTATAAACCCAGACCAAACACTAATACCAAACCTGAAACCCAAAATACGGAAAAACAGAAATTTGTTATGTCGGTTTTGTGGTTATTTGAGGGTGCAGGGAAATCTCTAGTAATATCCCATCTATTTAATTTGACAAGCAAGCGCGTGGCGACATCGGCATCAGCAAGCGAAGGTCAAGCTGAGTAGATTATATCTACGGGGGAAGTCGGGTGGATGGCGTATATCACCCCCGCAAAGTCGTAAGAAACAGTGTGATGTGATATAGATATACATTTATATGTTATTGAGAGATTTGAACACTTAGCAGGAAAAGATTTAGGAGATTATGGGTTTAGTGTTAGCGAGAAGTGAAGAAAGGACTTTAGTTGATTTCTTAGTCACGAAACCCTAGAGTAAAGATTTGCATACACGCATATACATACACTCGCATACATTTACTTCCTTGTGCGTAATGGGGACATATATATATTCGTATTCATATGCATGGATGATGATGATAGTATATGGTATTTGGAGATGATTCGATGAGTTTGAGCATGGTGCCATGAGATCGGTGATGTGATTGGTTCGTATTAGGAGATACGATGTGATATTAGCGGATTGTTTGGGCTATGTGTATTTGCACATACGCATACATTTTTGTTGATGATATTAGTATTGTACTAGACTTAGATCAGTACCCCCCTGTTCACGATAAGTGATGATAAGGATATCAGATGAGTAATGAGATAAATATTATATTTGACCCGTACCCAGATTTGGGGATGCCGTATGATAGATTTACCGTACGAGATATATTTATGATGTTAGATCCGAATTCTTGACTCGAGGATGTCATATATATATATATATATATATATATATATTGTATCGTACGTGATACTATTGAGGCGAGATCACTGACTACTAGATATATATATAGATCGACTCAGACTAAGGTGGATTTCCTTACCCTTTTGACTGGTCTCGAGTCATACTTGTTTTCAAAAGTAGAGAATTATGAGCATTTTAAATACCAAACTGCATGACTCGTATATTGGGTAGGTATATTCTTCAGTGTTGCTGTTACTACATCACTTTCTGTATATTCATGATGTTCCATCGCATTGCATGCTATTACATGTGTTATCTGTAATTATTATGAAACCCTGCTGTTAGGACACTAGCACCATTACCGATGATGCGTATACTCCACATACACTTGCTTGCCGGCTCACACACATCATCATCGGTAATTGCCATGTCACGTACAGTTTAGAGAATACTATTCATTGACATAGCTTGCTAGCTGATAGTTGCAATATATTATAGCTTTCGTATGCTAGTTTAACTATTGCATTCATTGCATGATATCAGATGCATTCATATATTCATTGGTCATGCAGTATTACGGAGATTTATGCCGGTATTCACTGTTTATTGATATCATGATTTTGATGATTTCGGACCCTTCTTGAGATTTTCTGGATTTGGAAACCGCATGTGACATTTTATAAACTGATGAATTATTTTAAAGAGAAAGATGCGGTTTTCCTTGATATGATAAGTATTGTCCACCATGATATTTTCTCGGTTCTGAGATGGTTTTTGAGACCCGATTCGAGGAGTTGGATGAACTGTCTGCTGGTACATGGTGGACCCGGTATGGTATCCCGGGGCAAGAAGCTCGAGTTGTAGACGATGAGCCCGGCAGGGGCAGACTGCCTACCGGTGATTGTCTGGCGTGGCGGATATCCGGAGGATACTGTTTGTGGTCGTGTGATTGATGATATGGTCCGATCCGGACTGCTGGAGCCCGAGGTATTGAGATATTGAGATTTGAGACACTAAGATATTGCGATTTGATGATGCAGGCCAGTACGGATAGCCGGAGCCTGAGATATTGAGATATTGAGATTCATGTTTTGTGTCGATACTTGACACTGATTTCTCTGTTGATTTCATTGAGAATATTCGATTTATATACATACATGAATCTCATTAAATAAAGAAAACAGTTGTCTCACTCATGATGTATTCTGTTTCCATTCATAATGCATTCATACATCATATATCTGATATGTTGCTATCTGAGGCACTGACACGAGCACGTGGTATTGCACTTATGTGTAGTTGGATCAGGATATTTATTGAGGATATTACTTGATATGACCTAGGATAGCGTTATGCATGCGATTTCTGCTCTGTGATGTTTTCTACTCACGAGTTGGCAACTCACCCCCGTTGTGCCACAGTTCCTTGTAGGTTTTGCCGTACAGGTTTCGTTGTGGCTTTGCTGGCACACTGTTCCTTCCGGGTGATTGCTTTGGTAGGTGGGTTCTTTTGCATCAGGACCACCATTGTATAATTATTATTTTAGTTGTATCTAGTAAAACTCCATCAACCAGACTTGTATTATTTAATAGACATAGAAGACCAGTGTATATTCTTTCGACCTTAGAGTCGCGTGCTGTATTATATGGTTTTCCTCTGGTTTTCTTGATGACGTTGGATTTTTATCCTGAATTTGATCCTCACCCTTCGGCGTTGTATATTATATTGCTTGCGTGGTTGTGACCGTCAATTGACGAAGAGCTAGCTCCCGCTTGGGGATGCCTTTATTCATTATATATGCCTTATCAGATTTGTACCCGTTTGGGGTCAGTTTTTACAAAGGAAACCCTGCCGAAATTTTTAGAAAAGACTTGAGATTTTAAAAATGCATACTTCGGCTTATGTTGTTATACTTCTTGCCTTAAAATTGGTTTTTCCTTCACTCTACTGCTTTACTTGGTTTGGATTTCTGGGTTTTGGTTTACTTAGATTACGTACGCCTCGAGACATTTCGTAGTTTAAGTGCCGGTCATGTTCCGTACTTTTCGGGTCATGACAAAATTGGTATCAAAGCGTTAGGTTTTACCTTTGGAGTATAGGATGACCCTTGGTTGATGAAGTAGGTGACTCAAGTAGAGTGACGTACCGTGTGTATGTTCCGCGGCATACTTACAATACGATACTCCGCTTAAGAAGCTTTAGGATGTACAATTCTTTGCACAGTATTATATTCATTCCTATGATCTATCCTCTTCGGTACCAGTTATTGTTTTGTTACCATGATTGTACGGGCAGAGAGAGTTGCGGCTAGAGTTGCGGTCAGCACGAGCTCGTCACGGACGAGGACTGACCAGGGCGTCATTCCAGGGACATACAATTTGCATAGATGCGTCGTTTAGTTGTGTTTTCGCGCCATGAGTGTTTGATGGATCGCTTTTATAAGATTACTCGGACATACAGATCAGCACCAGAGAATTGGGCCACTGATAGAGGCAACCCAGAATGTGATGACCGTCGATGCACTGATTATTCATGATGATTGATGGCACTGTTCAGCGTGCGGACGACAAATTCAGTTGTTGCTGCGAATGACGAGATATCGCCCCAGATGCTGTTGCAGCATGAGTTACATAGAGATATCATAGAAGATCGCTAGTCACCCGAGGATGAATGACTAGGACATGTGGTTCGTTCGCTTACCCCGATGCGAGGTTTATCAGATAGATTGATTCCAGCTTGAGGAGACTTCACACAGATACGTTGGTAGTCGATAGAGACGATCGAATGTCAGGAGCCCATTTTCCAAGTTTAAAGTATTCAGAGACAAATGCAAGTAATGCTATGGACCTTCTAGAAGAATGAAATCCTAACTCGACATAATGACCATGGAACGCCTTTGAACCTTAGGGTTTGCAGCAGTTCAGCGGTGCCATTAGTGAGGCTTGGATTTGCCCTTCTACGGTTGGTCCACAGGTGCTGTGGCATGTACTCGATACAATTAAACTGTACTCAAGATGTTGAGTTCTTGGGGGATTATGGAACTTTGACGAATCGATCAAAAGGTTCGACTTCATTCAGATATCATGTGATGGGATACATTGCTTGGGAGACTCCAGATACGAGTATAGCCATTGGAGCGTAGTCCATACAGCCACGAAGAGACGAGTCCGAAGCAGTCGACATTAGAGAAGAGTGGAGTAAGAGGTTCATACGAGATCATGACGAGATGACGTTCTACTCTGCTGACATCAGAGATGTGATACGCGTGCAGAGGTGTTGTACATGGATATATCTTCCAGAAGGAGTCGTGATGACTATGCAGCCATTCCGGAACCAGAAATAGATTTAGTGTAAGATGATGACTTCCGGGCAGTTCGGCGGAAACGAGATTTGGGAGATACTACGACAGAACCTTTCTGGAGTACTATACGAGAAGACCTGGACCCAGGATCAGTTGTATTACGCACACCCAGGAGACCAGAGTTCGGCATCATTGATGGGATATGTTATAAGCGACATGATAATCGGCCAGAGATCTTTAGAGGATATGCTAGAGCGGATCGTTTCCGTTAGTACACCGAACCGGTCCGACGAGCCAATGGATTGCAATATTGGTAATCCACAGAGAAATGAAGACCCAGAGGCAAAAGACGCCAGACCGTGAGCAGGAGGCAGCGGATGTTCTTGCTCTGCCAGTTTTGGGCGTACCGACACTTTTCGATATTGTAGGAGGCGTACCTCAATGTCTTTCGTTGCGATTTGCGTTGTGATCTGAATATCATGCTTATATCACTTGGATTTGAGTTTTGATGATTGGGCTTTATAGTATTCTTTTTGTGCACCATGGCTGCACCTACTGAGTATTTACGTTTTGTGCATAGTTATTGCACTTGAGATATGCTTTATACACCGTTGTGTTGATTTATGATTTGTGCAGGTTTATTGCACTTGATTCAGTTTTGTGCCTTGGCTACACATGTTTATGATTTCATGGATTGCATACAGCTGATTTGATTTTTTTGCATATGTATGCACTCGATTTGGTTTTTGCACTCGGTATAGCTTACATGTGCTTGCAGTGTATGGATACGTGTTTTGTGCATGCAGTTGCACGCGTTTATGATTTTATACACCTTGGCACACTCGGTGTTGCTTTTTATACGCATTTGAGTTATTGATGCATTTCCGTGCACTTGTTGCACCCGATTTGTATTTTTGTGCAGTTGTTGCACTGGATTTTTACGCTGTGCATTGTTGCACCATATTGTATTTCGTGCACTGGATGTACTGTATTTGGTATTTCGTGCACTGGATACACTGTATTTGGTATTTCATGCACTGGATGCACTGTATTTGGTATTTTGTGCACTGGATGCACTATATTTGGTATTTCGTTGCACTGGGTGAACTGTATTCGGCATTTCGTGCACTGGATGCACTGTATTTGATATTTCGTGCACTGGATGCACCGGAGTTGGTATTTTGTGCACTTGATGCACTATATTTTTATTTTTATGCGATTGTTGCACTGTATTGTATTTCGTGCACTGGATGCACTGGATTTATATTTCGAGCATTTGTTGCACCAGCTAAGTATTTTGTGCATTGGTTGCATCGGAATTATACTCCGTACCTTGGTTACACCCGATTTATGTCTTTGAGCATTTGTGTTACCAGATTTGTGTTTTGTGCGCGTCTGCACTTGATGTTCGTTTTCATGCATGTTACTGCACTAGATACTTTTAACGGACTGACGCGCTTGGGTTGGATTTTTGCGTATATTAGGCGCTTAATATTGGTTTTGTGCACACCGGATGCATTCGATTGGGATTTCCATTCGTGCATGTTAGTTGCTCTAGATTGAGATTTTATGCACCACAGTAGCACTTGACTTTGATTTGATATCATTCGAGATGTTGATTCTGATTTCATGCCTATGGTATGCATGTGATTTGACTTATGCTTTCAGCATAGTTTTCATACACTCTTAGTATTTTAATTCGATTTTGTGCACGCTGATACACATGGTTGTGAGATTATATACCATGGTATACCTGATTTAGATTTGGATTGAGATGTGTTGTATACCGTCGATTTCGATTGCGAGATTTGATATTGTTTTCGTGCACCTTGTGCACTGGATTTCGATTCTTGCGCATACTTGGGCGCTTGATGCGATTTTAGTGCACGTCAGATGCACTAAATCGAGATTCTTCGTGCACATCAGATGCACCTGATATTGCTGTCAGACACACCGTTGCCCTTGACAGGGGTTTTCGTGCACACCCGTTGCACTTAGATTTTGTTTCTGTGCATATGTATGGCACATTCATTGATTTCGATTTCCGTGCGCACCAGACGCACGTAGCAGTCTTATATACCTTTTGAGATTGATTTCCTTTGAGCAGTATGTTTTATGATATTTACTATTTGATATAGTAGCTGAGCAGGACTAGTCCGAGGACAGTACCTGATTATATTTTTGCATGCATTGATAGCTATCGAAGCGATTTCAAAAAATGAGCTATAGTCTCAGTATTTACCTACGTGTCCGAGATGACATGAAACATTTTATAAAGGAAACCGTTCTAAATTATTTTCAAAACGACGGGACGTATGATAAACAAAGGGTATATACATATATAGTTATTTTCTTACAAATGGACGTCCGCTACTTCTGCTGTGATACACGCATCGCGCAGTGATTTGAAAAGAAAAAAAAGAGTTTGGCATGCATTTCTTTTCAGATGTTTTGACAAGTTTAAAACGATGCGTACTATGTACATGTCATAGTTTTGATGTATATCGTGCTGGATTTCGTATTGGATTTGGATATTGTGTCTTCACCATAACTCCGATGATTGCGGGATGCTTGACAGAGTTTTGATTTAAGATTATTATACTCGTTTTTCAGGCGCATACATTGCGCTACGATGTGTTTTATGTATTTATGACTTCGGAGCCCCGACGACATGAACTTTTTACTGAAATGTTTTAGTAATGGAGGGGTTTAAATTTAAAATTTGGGGACTGAATTTATTTAAGAGGGGAAGATTGTAACATTTCAGAAAAAAATAAAATATTATTTTTGGGAATTTTTATAATTAAATAATAAATATTAGGAATATTTTAATGGAGCGGTACAATTAAATACAGATAAATTGGGGAAAATTTTGGAAAAATTATAAAAATTACTAGAATGAAGGTGTTTTAAGTGATTTAGGCGAATTATGAATTTTTATGATTAATTATATGCACTTTTAATGCTAATCGCGGTTAAATGTCGCTAATCGCGCATTAAGTTTGTTTTGTGCAAAACATGCACCATATTATTTTTTACATTTGTGTTACATTTTCCTACATGGCCTTCTCTTCATTTTCATTCATGGTTTTGGTTTTATGTGAGAAGAGAAAAGAAAAGGAAAAGAAAATAGAAAAGAAAACAAGAAAAAGAAAAGTCAAGAGGTATGGGCATGAGAGAGAAAGGTGAGGGGTTTTCTTTGACCAAGTGCCATTGCAATCATTCATCATCTTTCTTCTTCCTCCATCACCATGGCAGCACCTCATCTCCCCCTCCTCTTAAACCCTCATAACATCATCAAAAACAACCCAAAACTCCATCTCCATTTCTTTAAAAACATGCACAATCCTCCTAGCTACACTTTGGACAAAGAAAAATGGGATTTTGATGCTCTAGGGGATTCTTGAGTCCCAAATGAGGTAACTCTTTCACTTTAAGTGTAGTAGTTCAACTCTTTTAGCAACCTTGCATGTTTAGATGTGTTAAAGTGGGATTTAGTGCACTTTGGAAATTACTAGAGAGGGTTAGGGTATAATTTGAGTTGTGTGATGAACTTGAGTGTATTTTGTTACCTTAAAACCCCCCATGGTGTTATAAACACAGACCAAACACTAATACCAAACCTGAAACCCAAAATATGGAAAAACAGAAACTTGTTATGTCGGTTTTGTGAGTATTTGAGGGTGCAGGGAAATCTGGAGTGAACTGGGATTCTTACGAAAGAAGCAAACAACTTCAGGGACCTAGATGGACCACTACGAGGCCACCCTACCAATACGAACTGAATCCCATCACCCAAAATCGAGCTGGCCGGAATTTCTAAGGGTGTGGCCGGCCACTTGGTCAGGTTAGGCTCCCAAGTTGCTTCTGTAGGTCATATACCCTATATACATCATCTCAGAATTGTTTGTGCACATTGTTTTCACCTTAATCAAAATCTGGGACTAGTTTCATGAGTTTCTGTTTTATTTCAGGGTTTTGTTTTGCGTATTTTGAATTCTGGATTTTAGGAATTTGGTTTTAACTCGATGGTTTGACGTTTGTACGATGATATCGAGAGTTGTTTGGTGGTTTTGAAGGCGTAGTCCGTAGGTTCGAACGCATAGGCTTTTAGCGTGTCGTTTTGGCTTTGATTTGGAATTTAATCCGATACGATACGTTATGATGTGTAGGTACCCCACGAGGACTTCAAGATGACAAGCAAGCACATGGCGACGTCGGCATCGGCAAGCGAAGGTCAAGGTGGGTAGATTATATCGACGGGGGAAGTCGGGTGGATGGCGTATAGCACCCCCGCAAAGTCGTAAGAAACAGTGTGATGTGATATAGATATACATTTATATGTTATTGAGAGATTTGAACACTTAGCAGGAAAAGCTTTAGGAGATTATGGGTTTAGTGTTAGCGAGAAGTGAAGAAAGGACTTTAGTTGATTTCTTAGTCATGAAACCCTAGAGTAAATATTTGCATACACGCGCATACACACACTCGCATACATTTACTTCCTTGTGCGTAATGGAGACATATATATATTCGTATTCATATGCATGGATGATGAGGATAGTATATGGTATTTGGAGATGAGTCGATGAGTTTGAGCATGGTGCCATGAGATCGGTGATGTGATTGGTTCGTATTAGGAGATACGACGTGATATTAGCGGATTGTTTGGGCGATGTGTATTTGCATACACGCATACATTTTTGTTGATGATATTAGTATTATACTAAACTTAGATCAGTACCCCCTGTTCACGATAAGTGATGATAAGGATATCAGATGAGTAATGAGATAAATATGATATTTGACCCGTACCCAGATTTGGGGATGCCGTATGATAGATTTACCGTACGAGATATATTTATGATGCTAGATCCGCACTCTTGACTTGAGGATGTCATATATATATATATATATATATATATATATATATATATATATATTGTATCGTACGTGATACTATTGAGGCGAGATCACCGACTACTAGATATGTATATAGATCGACTTAGACTTAGGTGGATTTCTTTACCCTTTTGACTGGGCTCGAGTCATACTTGTTTTCAAAAGTGGAGAATTGTGAGCATTTTAAATACCAAACTGCATGACTCGTATATTGGGTAGGTATATTCTTCAGTGTTGCTGTTACTACATCATTTTCTGTATATTCATGATGTTCCATCGCATTGCATGCTATTACATGTGTTATCTGTAATTATTATGAAACCCTGCTGTCAGGACACCAGCACCATTACCGATGATGCGTATGCTCCACATACATTTGCTTACCGGCTCACACACATCATCATCGGTAATTGCCATGCCACGTACAGTTTAGAGAATACTATTCATTGACATAACTTGCTAGCTGATAGTTGCAATATGTTATAGCTTTCGTATGCTAGTTTAACTATTGCATTCATTGCATGATATCAGATGCATTCATATATTCATTGGTCATGCAGTATTACGGAGATTTATGTCGGTATTCACTATTTATTGATATCATGATTTTGATGATTTCGGACCCTTCTTGAGATTTTCTGGATTTGGAAACCGCATGTGACATTTTATAAACTGATGAATTATTTTAAAGAGAAAGATGCGGTTTTCTTTGATATGATAAGTATTGTCCTCCATGATGTTTTCTCGGTTTTGAGATGGTTTTCGAGACCCGATTCGAGAAGTTGGATGAACTGTCTGCGGGTACATATTGGACCCGGTATGGTACCCCGGGGTAAGAATCTCGAGTTGTAGACGCCGGCAGGGGCAGACTGCCTACCGGTGATTGTCTGGCGCGGCGGATATCCGGAGGATACCGTTCGTGGTCGTGTGATTGATGATATGGGCCGATCCGGACTGACGGAGCCCGAGGTATTTAGATATTGAGATATTGAGATTTGAGACACTGAGATATTGCGATTTGATGATTCAGGCCAGTCCGGATAGCCAGATATTGAGATATTGAGATTCATGTTTTGTGTCAATGCTTGACACTGATTTCTCTGTTGATTTCATTGAGGATATTCGATTTATATACATACATGAATCTCATTAGATAAATAAAACAGTTGTCTCACTTATGATGTATTCTGTTTCCATTCGTAATGCATTCATACATTATATATCTGATATATTGCTATCTGAGGCACTGACACGAGCACGTGGTATTGCACTTATATGTAGTTGGATCAGGATATTTATTGAGGAGATTACTTGATATGACCTAGGATAGCGTCATGCATGCGATTTTTGCTCTGTGATGTTCTCTACTCACGAGTTGGCAACTAACCCCCGTTGTGCCACAGTTCCTTGAAGTTTTTGCCGTACAGGTTTCGTTGCGGCTTTGCTGGCACACTGTTCCTTCCGGGTGATTACTTTGGTAGGTGGGTTCTTTTGCATCAGGAACACCATTGTATAATTTTTATTTCAGTTGTATCTAGTAAAACTCCATCAACCAGACTTGTATTATTTGATAGACATAGAAGACCAGTGTATATTCTTTCGACCTTAGAGTCGCGCGCTGTATTATATGGTTTTCCTCTGGTTTTCTTGATGATGTTGGATTTTTATCCTGAGTTTGATCCTCGTCCTTCAGCGTTGTATATTATATTGCTTGCGTGGTTGTGACCGTCAATTAATGAAGAGCTAGCTCCCGCTTGGGGATGCCTTTATTCATTATATATGCCTTATCAGGTTTGTACCCGTTTAGGGTCAGTTTTTACTAAGGAAACCCTGCCGAAATTTTTAGAAAAGACTTGAGATTTTAAAAATGCATATTTCGGCTTATGTTGTTAAACTTCTTGCCTTAAAATTGGTTTTTCCTTCACTCTACTGCTTTACTTGGTTTGGATTTCTGGGTTTTGGCTTACTTAGATTCGCCTTGAGACGTTTCGTAGTTTAAGTGCCGGTCATGTTCCATACTTTTCGGGTCGTGACAGTAATGATTTACGACAAAGTCACATATATCCATGCAACTCCTGCTTTATCTTTTGCTTTCTCCAGAACATTCTGTGTCATTACGAAGATCAACATAAAATGGATATAACCATCACATATAGTTACATACGAACTCGTAGAAATTTATTTCAGTTCGAGAATGGATTCCAGTTCTGGAGAAATAGAATAGGATTATTCAGATTGTCTTTTCTATTTATCTTCTCTTAGGTTAGAGGGCTCCTAGTATTAGGAGAGTACACCTATTGCGCATATTGGATAGTCTTCTTCTAAATCATAGATATGTGTCGAAAGGTAGGGAAGAAAGAAAACCAATTAGCCCAAGTATGGTATACAGAAGGTAAGAAGTAAAGACAAATAACGGGATTGAAGTAAGGGCAATGAAAATTGCAACTAATGTCATGAGTCAGATATTGGAAGAGGGATTACTAGAAATACCCGGCCACCCGTCAAAACATTTTCATATTTCAGTTTTACTGTACATTGATAATTGAAAACTGCTTTCCCAATAAAATTCTAACTCAAGAATATGTATTTACCAGACTAGATTCCCACATCTGTATAGTATTACAGATACTGAGTGGGAGTAGAATATTGGGAATTAGGTAACAAGATTCTCAAAAATCAGAATTCTTTGTAATTGGTGATATTTGAGGAAATCACCTAGATTTTACCTAACGACAAATATATGGTTTTGAATATCCATTGTTATGCACCAATTTCAAATTGATATATCTGTACGTTTATTTTATAAAGTGTAACGACTCTAAAATCCCTGTACAAATGTAACTTATTCAATGTATAGAAAGGGTATTTGAGCCTGATTAGGAGTTATAAGTTATTTATGTTCAATAAAAGCAAGAACAAGCTTGTAGCTCACTGGTTAATACTCAAGAGTTGTACGTGTAATACATGGAGAATCGAAAACTTTCAAAAAAATCAAACAGAATAAATGAGGTTTTAATTACGAGTTAAAACGTGGCATGAATCTTGAGGCAAATGGAGCAAATCTGAATGCCCAAATCATCGTTTTGGTTGCTACCGACGGTCCGATCTTGGCCAAATGTCTTCATGCTTCGCTCACGCGTCTCTTTGACTCCTTTCTACTCCCCTATATTATTTGATTACTCTGCAATTAATCAAAGACCTTTCATTTAACCATTAATCCTATTTTAATTCATTTTAATTCCAATTCTTTAACTCACACCCCCTCATCACTACACTATAAATACATCACATGCCTTAGCTCTCCCCATTTTGAAAAATCTCTATCAAAATTCTCCCAAAATTTACTAAGTACAAGTGGAGCCACGTGGAGTTAGCGATCAAAATTCCTTTCGTTGAAGATCGAAATTGTTCTCGGAACTACCGCGATGCCACGAAGACTTCTCCTTCTTCCTTACTCTTTTCTTGACGCCCTAAAACTGTAAGTCCCTTTCTCTCTCTTTCTTATCATCTCAAACCAATCTTTAAAACTATTCAAATAAAATGGAGTTAACTTAGGTAAAACTTCATTTAATAAGTTTTTGGCACTTTTACTATGTAAAAATTTCCACCCCAACTCTTCTAAGCATCATATCATAATATTTCATCCAAATTATTTTTTGAGTTGTTCATAATTTTGGGCTAAATACATCATACAACGAAATTTCAACAAAATACATGAACTTTAATTATAACCCTTTGTTCAATAATTAGTCATAAATACATCTAGAACATTCACGGGGTAACGACCTACCCCAAATACACACTTTTGATTCATTGCATGATATTTGGTTAGAATTTTTCATCTAAATGAAACATTTTTTAATAAAATACCACCACTTTATAAAAATATGTTTTTAATCGTTATATTTTAAATTCTTTGCAATTGCGCCTCTACAACCCTTTTAGGGGAACCTATCTATAGATAGTGCGGGTTATCATACATTCTTGAGATAGTAGAGTGAGATACAGAACTTCTCACGGAGAATTCGGTCTCAAAATGAATTGAAAATATGATTTTAAAGAAATACGACTTTTTTAACAAATTAAATCATTTGAAAATTTTCAAAAATCACAAATCCATATTTTTCTATGAAAACTAATTTTATTTGAAGAATATAATATTAAAATGAAAAATTAAAGTTACACAAAAATATCACCAATTTTCCAAAAGTATAATTTTCATACAAATACCATACACTTTTAAAATTTAGGTTTTATCACTAAAATTAAAATACTTGTTCATAAAAACTCTAAATAACATAAATCACCCTCGAGATTTTTTTTAAACAATATTAAAGTATTTTTCATAAAGCCCCTCGAGGAATGCAAACAATATAAATACATTATGAACATCTATAATAAATATTAAGGATTCTAGATTAATATAGGTTTAAGCGGTATTATTTCTCTAGAGCCCCAGCAAGCCGGAGAAAGTGAGTGCTTGCCTAATCTGGTTAGACAAATTAGCGAAGTTATCAAATGGCAATTGTTTTGAAAAAAGTCACAAATTCTATCGTCCATGTGCAACAGTTGTCCGATTACTCCTGAACTTAAGAAATTCAAGAAATAAATCATTTCATAAGATACTGACTCCAATCTGAATCCAAACTCAAACCAGAATCCAAAATAAAACAAAAAATTGAATACTTGATCATGAACCTGAACACTCGAATTCAAATATCAAAATTGAACTTGAACACTTGACTCAGCTTGACCGAACTATGGATATAATTTGACATGAAATGTTAGGAATATGTATGCCCTAGAAGCTATTATTGTAGGATATAGTGGATGCTTGGACATATATATAGAGGACTTTCTTGCTCGACATGATAGTATGCTACCTGGTTGCTCTTTATCTTAATATGTACACTTGTATTATTATACTGTCTCTTTGAGGCATGTTGATAAAACTCTTAGGATGTTGGCTTGACTTTCAGGACTATGATGCAGATCATAGTAGTGGGGCTTGTGTAGTCCGCAAGCACATCCTTTAACCGTTCCTAGTAGAGGGAGTATCGAGACAGGGCATCGATATTCCAGAGTAAACTAGTGTGTACATTTCTTGACCCTATATGGGGCGATGGTTGATCCCATAGCTATTGGTGTTTGACATCAAAAATTGTACACAGGTGCTCATTAGAGAATGGGTACACCGAACAGGACTCGCCGAGAACTCCTAGATGGTACCATATCTATCGTCAGATAGCAGTTCTCTGGTAACACTTGTATAGATTAGTCTGTAGACCCGAGATCGTCATAGTGTCTTTTGTGGTTTCCATTGTGCTTTGATTTCCTCCCTACCATGGCTCAAAGGAGTCGTGTAAACAGGTGGATTTTGGGTACAGTCCCGAGTCACATGGAGGCAGTGAGCGACAGGAGGGATTTTGTCTCTCCCGGTATAAAGAGTTGATGTTGCGCTATGCTCGATTGGCTATAACAGCAAGTCCCTGGTCAGGGTTGATAAGATTTACTGGTAAGTGTTATCAGTAGTTTATTGAACGGTTATAGGCCACACATCGGCATGATTTATCAAGTTACTGGGTCTAACAATTCCATCCGTAGACTTGATATGCGACATATCAGACGAAGAGACCGGACCGTACGGTAAGTGTTGCTTATAGGCTTTGTGGAAGTTTGGACAAGCTTACTTGTTGATCTTCTATCCGCTCAATACCTGGGTAGCCTTTACGTCCAACTAGTACCGTTGATGTCTTGTAGGTGACTGATGTGATCATTATCTACTGCTGGTGTATTGATGAGTATTTAGAGTCCCACATAGAGGTTTCCTAGCTCAAGCAAAACGAAGTAGGACATATATGTTGATATGTGCGGAAGCTTGATTAAATACGAGTATGTGATACCGTATTCTAATCTCGCGATATTTGATATCGGTTAGGTTATACGTGATATAACCGGATTGTTGAATCAAGTGTTGATTCAATGATATGTTATATGGATATATATTTGATACTGACCGGTTATATATGATATGACCGGATTATTGAGTCAAGGGTTGATTTAAAATAGTATTGAATATTTGTCGGTTTTATGTGGTATGACCTGGTTATTGAATCAAGTGTTGATTTGATAATTTGATATACATATAAGTAATATTAGTCGGTTATTTATGATATGACCAGATTATTGAATCAAGTGTTGATTTAATAATTTAATATATATATATATATATATATTAACTAATATTGTGCTCACTAATGAATTTTCTTCTTTTTTTATATATAATGATATATGTATATATGATATATATATATATATATATATATATATATATATATATATTTGTTTATATATAATTCTATTGTGTCATGGTGGATGATACATAGAACATGGGTGTATGACTCACACCAAGACAAAAGATAGTTAGGATGTTTATTTATTAAGAGTAAATCAAAAATGAAGTGGAAATGAGCATGGCTTAGATACTTGTAGAAGCATGTAGAAGCCATGACTCATTCCACCAATTTTGTTTTACTCTAGATATTTTATAACCTGACGATTATCTTTAGCTCATGGTTAACTCTCATATGATCACTTGAGATATTTTTCTCACCCAAGTCCTTCTTCTTTTTCTCTAGTTTTTCTTGAGTTGAAAAAGAAAAAGAGAAATAAATTTCTAAAATGAGAAAAATTCCTACTTCATCAACCTACTCTCATCTAGCCTATAAGATTAGGTTTTTTACTTCACTAATTTCTTGATTAGTGAAGAGGTAGCTTAAGTTATAGGAACTTCAAGGTGGATCATTTTTGGCCTCGAAGACGACGTAGCAAGCTCGATCCTTTCTTTAAGTAGATCCAAGAAGAGTTCTAAGGACCACTACTTGGAGCTTAGGGACTACTACTTGGAGCTATTGAAATAAAGGACTTGGTCTACAAAGGTTGTAACCCTCTTCACTTAGTGTAAAACTTATTTACATGTTTAGAAAACCCTAATTCTCTAGATAGATTCTAGGTTAGTGTAGCTTAGCACCCTAGATTTTTTTAAATTGCTTACTTGATGCTTGTCTAAACCTAGTGGTAGTGCTAAGACACAATTTTATGGTATCAGAACCAAGCTAGACCATTAGACGATATTTAGAAATTACGAAACTGAAACGACCCTAAAACATCGAAATGAAATTCCAAGTTTCTGTTGATTTTTGCAGAGCCTCTAATTTTTTTTAAATAGTTCCAGAGTGCTCTTCTTCACGTAACTAGAACACCACCAAAAACCGAGGCCAAAACTCATACTTTTGGCCGGCCACAATGCCTATTTTACCGGCCTGGCCCAAGTATTGAGTCTGGTATCGTGTTTTGTTTGGTGTTCTCGAGACTTGGAATTAGGGTTTCAGGTTATGTTTGTTTTGCTCAGATTGCAAGTGATGTTATCTTTTGTATTGGGGTGATTCGGAGTGTTTCGAAGTTGCAATTTAATATCGTTTCGGGTTTAAGTTTGATATGTGATACAATATTTGGAATCCAAAATAATTAATTTTGAGAAAACTAGTTAGTGTTTTATAAATCTAGCATTTTAGTCTCGGTTGATCGATTGCCACAGAGTTTTGATTCGGATCAAAACTCCATCACAATCTCGTATAATACACAAATACTCGCCGGATAACACTACTAGATAGCCACACCCCATAGCCCCAACCAAGTGACTGTAGGAGAACCCCGTTGCCAAAAACATCCACTCGGGTGCTCGCGGCCACGGTGTTCCGCCTAAGTGCACTTCGTCGACGGTATCGGGGGTGCGGCCATCTACTAAAGTTCCCTACCATCATTCGATCAGGTAGTCGGGAATCTTGTTGAATTACCCGACTAAGTCATTGAAAAGTGTTTTCGATTGAGACTAAAATGCAAGGTTTATAGGATTAGGCATGAAATTCGGAATATGAGATATTCTGGGTTTATGATGTCTAAGGTATATGCGGATTCTAATTATTGTAGTTTTAATTTCTTTTCTGCGACCGTAAGTGTAATATATGGGGTATCCCAGATCTCGTTGCGATGCGTCAATGACATTCGAGCTACACATATTTACTTACGTTGATGACATGTGATGTTATGTGTTGTTGTGATATGTTATATTGGATCTTCATGATTGAATAGACGGGGATTTTTGCGTGAGATGAGAATTTTTCAATTTTCATTCATGTAAAATTGTATGTAATATTCTTTTATTGGGACACTTCCGGGTTGAGGATGATGTCATCATTGATGTATATTATTTACTTTTCCGTATTAGAATAGACCCAAGACGGGGAGCACAAGTAATCGGGTTCTCGAGTCCAGTGGGAGACCATCTCGAGAAGTCGAGACTGGGTCTCCTAACTCTAGAATTGACAGGGTTTCTTGCCACTCTTGTAGGGGTCTAGGAATGTGGGTTTGGCTATTCATCACGACTGTGGAATCCATGTTTTTCATTATTGGCTTAATTTAAAACACGGACCTCCTAGTATATTTTATATTTCATATGTTTGTTTCTGCTGCCTGTGTTATGTGATGTGATCATATAACTGCGTGAGAAAAATGCTATATATATATATATACATATATATAATATATATAATAAACGTTGCTTATGTTTTGCACCCGTGCTAGTCCTATCCCCGCTTTGCCGTTAGTTAAGTAACCTAACGGTGCATGATAGGGCCCCGTCGCGAATGCGGATGGCATAAGCGTACGTTCTATTTTCGTTTCTTCTGTGATGTTTAGGAAACATAAATGATGGGACGTCATTAACGAGATTAATGAAAAGAAAGAAACTTAAAAAAATGTTATAGAATCAAATTTTTCAAAAAGGTAGCTCTAGTTATTACTTTGAATAGCAGTATTCCTTTATGAATATCCAGTACCTCATTCGATGAGGAAAGAGCCTAGATCCCTTCACCAGGAGTGACCTCTTTAGCAAAACTAGCAAATGCTACAACCCACTCGGTTTGTTTTGAAAACTACTCGATTTTAAAAGCAGAGCTTAAACCACTCCTTTTTCAAATCACTGGATTCTACAACGATATCAAGTTCATTACGTTAAAGGTTTTATTCAAAACCAGTCGTAGCCCTCCGTCATTTCAGATAAGTGCTATTTAGTATTCATGCTGCATTTGTTGATCATAGCCAAGGCGTAGTGTACGGTAGCTAATTAGTTCTTATCTGTAGCATATGATGTGATTGGATTAGGGTAGTCATACGGTTATGTTGACCATAGCCAAGGGTTGTACGGGTGGGTTTAATTCAATCAAGAAATGACGGGTTGAACTTGGCTAGCATTTATGATTTGTTGACCATAGCCAAGGTCATAAGTCACTACGGGTAAAAACAGATATTGGGAATTTCAAGTGTTGAAATTTGCAATGAGATTGCATACCTTCTATGAGATAATTGGATCCCGATACCCACTGCGAGTAAGTGTTACTCCTGGGAGAGTTTTCCACTTTACAATTAGCTGAACCAGTAAGTGTCTAAAAAAGGTGTTAACGGGGTTATAACCCTGTGGAAACGAGGTTATTTAATTAGTTCCATGCGAAAGAATGGGGAGACTCCCTCGGAGTACCAATACCTGCCTGCCTGACCGATTGGCGAACTTGTAGGGTGTAATTAATCCCGGCTAATCTTCCTTTTAGGGTTTGAAGGAATATTTGATAAAAACAGTGGGAGCCATCCTAATTAGATAAGATAATAACCAATCTAATTTTGCAAGAGCGCACGCTAAAGTGTTTTCTTCTCTCTCTTTCTCCAGGTAGCGACCATGACACGCCTTAATCAAGATAATAATATAGATGTATTGACCGAACTCTCTTATTATACTGAGCTGGGGAACGTTGGCTCCGCTCTATTTTATGACTGTCATAAGTCTGAGCAAGGAATAGGGGAATATCAGGATTCCCACGCAACCCGAACGAAGAAAGAGCATGATGTTGTATCTTCTTTGGGTGTGTTCGTTACCGAGAACTGTCTCTCAGTATGCTCTACGTCCTGGGTATTGGATACCGCATTAGGATCCCACATTTGTAATATATTACATGGGTTAAGAAAAAGCAGAGAACTGGGAAAGAGTGATAAGTCTCACGTATTAGGGAATTGTACGATTGTTGTAGCCAAAGCAGTTGGCGAATATCACCTAGTATTACCAAATGGTAATACATTGATTCTGAACGATTGTTATTTCGTACCAAAAATGATGTGCAATATAATATCAATTTCTTTATTAGATAAAAAAGGATATAACTTTGTATTAGAGAAAAATGTTATGAACATTTTTTTAAATCAAGTGTTGATTAGGTTTGGTACGTTGTATAACGGTATATACGTCTAAATAAAACTATAGTTCTAAATATACAGAACACACACAAAAAGAAAAGTTCATAAATGAACGAATTCTTCTTGTGGTATTGTAGACTTGGTCATATCAATGCGACAAGACTAGCTAAGTTACATAAAAATGGATATTTGAATCCGTTCGAATTTACACCTTATGAAACTTGCCAGTCATGTCTCAAAGGCAAGATGATCAAAACTCCGTTTACTGGACACGGAAAAAGCGCTACCGAACTCTTAGGACTGATACATAGTGATGTACGTGGTCCTATGTCTACACATTCCAGGAATGGTTCCTCGTACTTTATTACATTCACCGATGATTTCTCAAGGTTCAGACACGTGTTCTTATTGAAACACAAATCTGAAACTTTTGAGAAATTCAAGATATATAAATACGAAGTAGAGAACCAAATGGGTAAAAGTATTAAAGTCCTACGATCTGATCGGGGAGGAGAATACTAGAGAACGAATTCCGAGACTACTTAAAAGAAAATGGGATTCTCTCTCAGCTTACTTCTCCGTATACACCACAGCACAATGGAGTATCGGAGCAGAGGAATCGCACCCTATTAGATATGATGTGCTCTATGATTAGTATTGTTGAGTCACCTATTTCCTTTTAGGGTTATGCACCTGAGACAGCTACATACCTATTGAATAGGGTTACGACCAAATCCGTGCCTACCACTCTATATGAGATATGGAATGAGAAGAGGCCATTTCTTAAACGAGTTAAGATATGGGGTTGTCCGGCTTATGTTAAAAGGAAAAATCTTGAAAAGCTCGAGGCAAGATCTGTTTTGTGCAAGTTTGTGGGATATCCAAAGGATTCATATGGATATATCTTCTACCATACTGAGGAACAAAAGATGTTTGTTTCTCAACATGCCACTTTTTTAGAAAAGGAATTTATTGTGAAAGAAATTAGTGGTAATGAGGTAGAACTGGAAGAAGTTTCAGCTACACAAACTACAGCTGATGATTTGGTAGAACCGGAGGATTTGATAATCCCCGACGAACCTCAGCCACCCTGTAGATCTAGTAGGGTTCCTCATCCACCTAAGAGATATTATGGTTTTCTCATAGATGGTGGAAGTGAGGATTGCATCATGGAAGATGATGACCTAACTAGTTTCGAGCAGGCCATCATAAGTGGGGACTCTGTAAAATGGCTGGATGCTATGCGATTTGAGATGGATTCCATGTACACCAACAAAGTATAGACTTTGAATGTTGCTCCTGAAGGGGTAAAACCCATTAGGAGCAAATGGATCTTTAAGAAGAAACTTGGTGTAGATGGAAAGGTTGAGACCTTCAAAGCTAGACTTGTTGCTAAAAGTTTTCGTCAACGACCAGGAGTCGATTATGATGAAACCTTTTCTCCAGTGGCTATGCTTAAGTCTATCAGGATCCTACCTGCCATTGCTGCATACCATGACTATGAAATCTGGAAAATGGATGTCAAGACAGCTTTTCTAAATGGTGATTTAGAAGATAGCGTGTACATGATACAGCCAGAGAGCTTCATAGACAGTGGGAGCAGCGGAAAGGTGTACAAGCCGCTTAAATCAATCTACGGATTAAAGCAGGCATTACAGAGTTGGAACATCTGTTTTGATGTGGCAGTCAAAGAGTTTAGCTTCATAAAAAAACGTAGATGAACTTTGTATATACAAGAAAGTTGTAGAGAGTAAGGTTGTCTTCCTTGTATTGTACGTGGATGACACACTCTTGATAGGAAATGATGTTCCTATGCTATACTCGGTCAAGCTCTTCTTATCACAAAAGTTCTCCATGAAAGATCTGGGTGATACCTCCTACATCCTGGGTATTAAGATCTATAGAGATAGATTTAAACAGATGTTGGGATTGTCCCAATCCAGGTACATTGACACCATACTAAAGAGGTTTAGTTTGAAAGATTCTAAGCGTGGTAATTTACCCGCTTGTTCATGAATCACTCTCTCCAAAGAGATGTCTCCTAAGACTCATTTGAAAAGGGCTCGGATGCAAGGGATACCCTATGCTTCTACAGTTGGGTCAATTATGTACGCGATGTTATGCACCACACCGGATATAGCTTACGCACTTAGTGTGGTAAGTAGGTATCAATCAGATCCTGGGGAGAAGCAATGTACAGCTGTAAAGAACATTCTTAAGTACTTAAGAAGGACTAAAGAAATGTTCTTGGTGTATGGTAACGGTGAACTCCAAGTGGAGTCCTTTACCGATTCCGTCTCGGGTTTTGTCTTTACCCTCAATAGAGGGACGGTATGTTGGAAGAGTTCCAAGCAAGATATCATAGCAGACTCGACAATGGAGGCTGAATATATCGCTGCCAACGATGCTGCCAAAGAGGCTGTCTGGATGAAGAAGTTCATTACTGAAGTTGGTGTGGTTCCATCCATTGAGGATCCAATACCCTTGTATTATGATAACAGTGGAGCTGTGGTTATGGCCAAGGAACCCCGGTCCCATTAGCGATCCAGACATATTCTGAGGCGGTATCATCTGATCCAGGAGATAGTTAATCGCCCGGAGATCGAGGTCAGGAGAGTTGATATGAAGGACAAAACAGCGGATCCACTTACGAAGGCCCTCCCCCAGACGCAGTTTGAGAGACTTTTTGGGATGTTTGGTATGAGATACTTCAACAACTGGTCTATTGGCTATAGTGCCCTCAAGTCAATTATTGTAATCACAGGCACGCGATTGTGATGATTGAGGGAGGACCTATACGGGTAGAACGGTCTTACTCGAGATGATAGTATGCTATCTGGTTTGTCTTTATCATCATGTACATGCATTATGTGGTATTACAGATCACTATTACATATTGATAGAGCCCATAGGATTCTTGCTTGACTATCAGCATTATGATGGCGATCATATACGTGGGGGCTGGGTGGTCTATAAGCACATCCTTAAATGTCCCTAGTCATGGGAGTATCGAGACCGGGCATCGATACTCTGGAGTAGACTAGTGTATACTTATCGAAGCCCCGATGAGGGGCGGTGACAGGTCTCAGAAGCCATTGGTGTCAATTAGTCACCTAAGATAGTATACAGGTGCTCATTGGTTTATGAGTACACTGGACGGACTCGCCGGGAACATGCTAGTTGGTATTATACCTATTGTTAGATAGCAGTTCCCAGGTGACATGAGTACAGATTAGTCTGTCAACCTGAGATCGTCATTTTTCTCATGTGAGTTCCTACTGTGCTTTGATTACTATCCTACCACGGCTCAAAGGAGTCATGCAAACAGATTTTAGTTAGGTACAGTCCCGAGCCATATGGAGGCAGTGAGCGGATCGTCGGGGATTCGTCTCTCTCGGTATTGGGAGTTGATATCGCGTTGTGCACGGGAGGCCATCACCAGAAATCCTTTGCCAAAGCGGACGAGAATTGTTAGTTATATGTATGCCCTAGAGGTTATTACTGTACATATGATGTATATTGTAATGGATGCTTGGACATATATAGGGAGGACTTTTTTGCTCGACATGATAGTATGCTATCTGGTTGTACTTTATCTTAACATGTACTCTGTTTGTCTCTATGTTACATGTTGATAAAGCCCTTAGGATATTTACTCGACTACTGGGACTATGATGAGATCATACTACTGGGGCCACGGTAGTCAACGAGTACATCCTATAACTGTTCCTAGTCGAGGGCGTATCGAGACAGGGCATCGATACACCAGAGTAGACTAGCGTATACGCATCTTGACCCATATGATGGGTGATGGATGATCTCATATCCATCGGTGTTTGACATCAAGGATGGTGTACGGGTGCTCAGTGGAGACTGGGTACACTGGACGGACTCGCCGAGAACTCCCAGATGGTATTATACCTCACGTCAGATGGCAGTTCTCTAGTGACACTGGTACAGAGTAGTCTGTTGACCCGAGATCGTCATAGAGTCTTGTGTGATTCCCACTGTGCTTTGATTTCCATCATACCACGTCTAAGAGGGCATGCAAAAAGGTGGCTTTTGGGTACAGTCCCGAATCACATGGAGGCAATGAGCGATAGGAGGAGATTTGTCTCTCCCGGTATAGGGAGTTGATGTTGTGCTATGTTCGATTGGCTATAACTGGAAATCCCTGGCCAGGGTTGCTGAGATTTACTGATAAGTGTTATCAGTAGTTTCTCGAACTGTTATAGACCTCATATCGACACGACTTATCAAGCTACTGGGGTCTGACGTTTACCACCCCTAGGCGAGATATACGACATATCAGACGAAGAGACCGAACTGTACGGGAGTGTTACTGATTGGATTCACAGGAGAATGTACAGGCTTGCTTGTTGATCTTCTGATCGCTCAATACCTGGGTGGCTGTTACGTTTAGCTGACCACTTGCAGCTTGTGGGTGTTTGATATGATCATCACCAACTGCCAGCGTATTGACGATTCTTTAGAGTCCTACACAGAGGTTTCTTGGCTCAGGCAAAACGGAGTAGGAGCACATATATGATATGTGCGGGACCGAGAACAATACGTGTATGTGATACAGTATTAGATTCTCGCGATATGAGATATCGGCCGGGTATATGAGATATAGCCGGGTCATCGGATCAAGTGTTGATTCGATGAACTGATACAGATTATATTAGTCGGTTATTTATGAAATAGCCGGATTATCGGATCAAATGTTGATTTGATAAAACTGCACATTTGTTATTACATTTTTCCTACCATTTCCATATTTAAAAAGGTTTTTATTATGATATATCATACATATGAGGGTTTATGTGTAAAAATACTATTTTCCATATGTTGATATATTATAATTAGCATTTGGTAGGAAAATGTATGCAAATATTATCATTGACCTAATTCTAGTAGAACTAAGTCTACTAAATATTATTTGTTAAGTTATTGTGCAGAATTTTCAGGTCTAAAATTAAGGAAATCAAGTTGTTAAAGAAAACCTGCCTAATTAAGAAATCAAAATGAAGAAATCAATTCTGGCAGAAGAAAAGATAAGATTTCCAAATTCTGAAGGTTCCAAGGATTGCCACATGTCATAAGGAGCTGCCCACAGAAATTTGATGATTTGATCTCCACCCTTGGCCGCGGATCCGCGGCCAAACCCCCCTGTTGGCCGTGGATCCGCCGTAGGGTAGGAGAGTTAGGAGATGAGGATATTAGGGGTGAATCTATACTGTTAGATTCCAATTTTGGAAGCTAACTTTCTGTCCTTTGGACTATAAATAAGGACCGAGAGCCTCTTGGAAAAATTATCAAGCCGACGCGATCCCGAAGTCCGAGACGGCTCACGCATCCAGGCTGGTCATTAACTGTTCGTCTACCTCCTTGGAAGAGATCGAGAAGCAAACTAGTCTTTGTAATCATTTTCTAAGGAATCAAAGTGTAATGAATATTGTTGATTAATAAAGGTAGCTTTCTTTTTCTTATTCTATTTCTTCGTAGTTTAATTATGCAATTTCTTTCCATCTCTTTTTCTCCCAACATGCGCGAGTAATTCTCCGCTTGTTAGGGTTCGTAGGATTAAGGTAGGCTAATGGATGATGAACATCCCTAAACCCTTTTTAAGTCCTATAAAGTATATGAACTTTATCAAAAGAATCATTAACATCCTAATCGGGCGCGCTAACAATTCTTTGTTAGTTCCGACCGCGATTAGAGATTAGATTAATGATTGTTTTGGTAAAGGCTAGATATGAACGGAGTTCCGTGTCGAGATAAGGGTTAAGAGTAGGATTCCTTTTCCCTCCAGAAACCCTAATCTACATGCATCACCGTCGTTCTAGTTTTAAATCTATTAAAGGATAAAAAGGGTAACTTTTAATTAATCGTCCATAACTACTAAATCCTAACGAACCATACAAGCCCCCTTATTATATTAACTACATCCTTAAAATAATCTAGATCTATATTTTTGCATTCTTGCTTAACGTAGATCTAGAAACCATTCTACAACATTCTTTCTTCCTCCTCTCTTTTTCAACACATCTAAAGTAAGAGTAAAAGATTCAACGTTTCCTAGAGGACGACCCGTACTCATCTCGGTCTAGCTACACGCGACACCGTTATTGATTGCGGTTACTTTAACTACAAAAACACTTATTTCGTAACAATCAAATGGCGCCGTTGCCGGGGATACGTGCGTAAATTTTTATTCTTATTATTTGTGTTGAATTCTTAGACGATTCATATCATTATTAAAACAAAACTGCAAATTGCATATTTAGCGATTTGTGCGTGAATTTTTGCAAGGAGATCTGGGGTTACAGAATCAAGGAAAACAGGAAACAGAGACATTTTTAGAGATCCAGAGGAGCACAGAAGACTATACAAAAAAATTTCATCAAGTGATCCTTCTGCCACGCGGCGGAAACGCGGCAAAAACACCCTTGTGGCGGCGGAAACGCGGCACAACAGGGGAGTTAGGGTTTCAGTCTTTTCTGGTATCTTTCTCAACTCCTTCGCTCTCCTCTAAAATCCAATAAAATCTATTTTCTGCAGGATTCTTTGCAAAATAGCGCCGCTCAAAAATCTTTTTGCAAAAGTTTTGTGATTGGTTTTGTTTTGCATATTTTAATACAGACTTTAAGGGGCAAAGACCAAATCAAGATTAGGTGGGGATTTCATCACCCTTCCTAAGCCCCACAAATCACAAACCGAGCATCTAGATCTACCCTTCATTAATTTAAAAAATATCTAGACCAGACTCTAAGGACTGTCGCGCTCAATAAGGACAGAGGAAGGTCGTAGGTAATCTATCGTTTATCCGCATTACTTTTGTAGTGCCTAGGCAAGTGTGTCAAAGGCTAGTGGTTTTTAATTAGGCCCACTACTGTGGTTCCTTCCTACTTACCTGGCACTTACCTGGCTACAAGGGTAGTACAGAGGCGGTAGAGGATTTATCCTGCGGCTTGTCCTTTGGAAGTCTAGGAGCGGTCTAGAGACTGGACCTAGGTGACCTTAGTTCTAGGGTTGCTTGTGCATTTTAAAGTGATTTGTCTTGAGTCCCACTTTTTCAAAAACAAGCCAATTTTAAAATCACACACACACTGCCACTTGCACTAAACCCGCTTAGTGCATGCTCGGCTGGACACGGGATCCTAGTGCCTGTCTTGTCCGCGTTCCTGCTATCGACGCTGAAGTCGGTACTTCTTCAACTTCTTTTCCCCCACCACACACCACGACCGAGATGGACGGCACTCTATCAGATTATAACACCATGCTGCCACCGCCCGTAGGTGCGCAGAATCCACCGCGCATCTCTCTCCAAGAGAGATGCTATCCTATCCGTGGTCCCCTTCCCACTTGTCTATCTATTCCACCAGCTAACGGGGATAATTTCGAAATTAAACCCCACTACATCAATCTGTTGCCCAAATTTCACGGGCTTAAGTCGGAAGACGCGTACGTTTTCATCACCAAATTCGAAAACGTATGCGCAATGATGGGTACTTCGCAATGATGGGTACTTCACAATTGACTTTAGATGCTATGCGCTTACGTCTTCTCCCATTCACACTGTGCGACTTGGCAGAAAAATGGCTTTATAATACTGCCGCACACTCTATCACTAATTGGGATGAATTTGCCATAGCATTTCTTAATAAGTTTTACCCAAACCATAAGACTGCCCATATTAGGAGCGAGATCAACCAGTTCACCCAGCTTCCCAATGAACCATTTTGGAAGTGCTTTGAACGTTTCAAAGATCTGCTTGTCCAATGTCCCCATCACGGAATACAAAGATGGGATTTATGTCGGATTATATATGAGGGAATTAATCCAGCGACAAATCAGATGCTTGAAACAATGTGTCAATGCAATTTCATGTCTAAAGATGACGGTGAAGCGTGGAAATATCTGGAAGACCTTGCTGAATACACGTTGCAGTGGGAAAGCGTAAGACCACCTTCAACTAAGGGAGGTATTCACCAGCTCGATGTTTCTATCGCAGTAAAAGCCGAAATGGCAGCGATACAGAAGAAACTCGACGCTATTGAAAACAAGTTCTCATCATTCTCCCTAAATCAGGTCACGCTTCCTAAGACCGTCTGTGGTTGCTGTTCGGATCCTTCACACTTAACGGAAGAATGTCCTATGAATGCATCGTTTCAAGCTAATACTGATTTTCAGCAGCGACCTAGAAACGACCCTTATTCTTCCACGTACAATCAAGGATGGAGGAATCATCCTAACTTTGCTTGGAACCAAAACCAACAAAGCAATTATCAAAGACCTCCTCCACAGCAACCACAACCATAGAATCAGCCCCCCTTTCAGTCACAGAATTTCCAAAATCCGGCCAACATTTCTACACCACAAGTGGCCGGTACTGACAACTCACTTGCACAAACTTTGGATATGTTCATGAAGCAATCCATGCAATTGTCGGCTGAGATGAAGTCTTCTATTGATACCATAACGAAAAACTCCGCCTCCCATGGTGAGAGTATTAAATCATTATAAAACTAAATCGCATAGTTAAACGCCGCAATGTGTGCGAGAGAGAAAGGGAAACTCCCATCTCAACCCTTACCGAATCCTGGCCATTCACAAAATCATAATGTGAATGCCATTACTACGTTGAGATCGGGGAGAGTGCTGAATAACCGAGTGGGGATGTTAGTGATACATTTGATACCCCAGCTTCTTCTTCTTCTTCCCCTAATTCGTCGAGTCTCCCACCTTCATCCGAGCCTATTCTCCGTTTTCTCCAAGGCTCGAACATTTCGCCAAATCTATCTAAGTCGATGCCCACTCCAATTTTGGGATCGAATCCGTCCCCACAGTCTTCTCCACAAACGTTGAACCCAAAACTTATTGATCGAGCTCCATTTCCAAACAGATTAAGGGCCAACAGACCTAACCCGCAAATGGAGAAGATTGTGGAAATGTTTAAGCAAGTTAGCGTGAATATTCCTCTCCTAGATTCTATTCAAAAAGTCCCATCTTATGCAAGAATCCTTAAAGACTTGTGCACTAGGAAGAGAAAAACTCAAGTGCCTAAGAAGGTTTTCATGACGAGTAATATTAGCATAGCTTTTACCCAACAAATACCAAAGAAACGTAAGGACCCCGGCTGTCCTACAATCTCTATTTCTATTGGGGGTAAAAATATTAATCGTGCTTTACCCGATCTAGGCGCTAGCGTTAACTTGCTTCCTTATTCGGTATACGAGCAGTTAGGAATTGGAGAGTTAAAACCCGTCCATTGTACTCTCCAAATGGCAGAACGATCTATCACCAAACCTCGGGGTGAACTAGAGGATGTGTTAATTAAAGTCGGGGAATTCATATTTCCCGTGGACTTTATTGTTTTAGATACACAACCTGTGGCAAACCCACGCAATCAAATCCCGGTGATACTTGGTCGACCCTTCCTAGCAACTTCTAACGCTATAATTAATTGCCGTAACGGTTCTATGAACTTATCCTTCGGGAAAATGACAATTGAGCTTAATATTTACAAGCTAGGAAGTCAGCCATCAGAACCTTCTGCTCATTTGCTGGATGTTTGTTCCATCCACGAGATAGCTTCCGAAAGTTGCATGGATGAGGAACTTTGCTTTGATGTTCTCGACAACACTAATGAGACATCGTTTGATCTTACACCACTTCATAGTGAGGATATGTTCAATGAGTCCGACCTTGAGATTGAACCCGTTGACTCGTTGCAAAAGTCAGCAGCACTTTCCGAGTCAACATCTTATGCAAGTTTTGAACCTCTTTGGGAGTCCGAATATCATTCCCTTACCCCACCTTCTATTGTCTCTCCGCCTATTCTTGATCTCAAACCGCTACCTTCTCATCTTAAATATGCATATTTAGGAGAGAATGAGACTTTGCCAGTGATTATATCCGCTTCTCTAGCCTTTGAGCAAGAGAATGCACTTTTGGCAGTGTTGAGATCGAATCGGCAAGCATTTGGTTAGACAATGGCCGACATCAAAGGGATTAGTCCCTTAATTGCTGAACATCACATACATTTGATGGATGAAGCCAAACCAACCCGAGACCCACAAAGATGGTTAAATCCCGTTATGAAAGAGGCGGTAAAGAAAGAAATCGTCAAGTGCCTTGATAGTGGAATAATTTACCCTATATCTGATAGCCAATGGGTAAGTCTAATTCATGTGGTCCCTAAAAAGTCTGGCATCATGGTCATCACTAATGAGGCTGATGAGTTAATCCAAACACGCACCCAAACTGGGTGGCGTGTATGTATTGATTACAGGAAACTCAATGCCGCGACGAGGAAAGATCACTTCCCTCTACCTTTTATTGACCAGATGTTAGAACGATTAGCGGGACACGAATACTACTGTTTCTTGGATGGATACTCTGGCTATAACCAGGTCCCCATCGCCGATAAGGATCAAGATAAAACCACTTTTACTTGTCCTTTCGGAACTTTTGCTTATAGACGCATGCCCGTTGGGTTATGCAACGCTCCCGCTACATTTCAGCGGTGCATGATGGGGATATTTTCAGATATGGTGGAAAATTTTCTGGAAATTTTTATGGACGATTTCTCCATTTTTGGGGACTCCTTTGATGACTGCTTTCGTAATCTTGACGCGGTTCTTACCCGCTGTAAGGATAAGAACTTGACTTTGAATTGGGAAAAATGCCATTTTATGGTCCAAGAAGGTATTGTACTTGGACATATAATTTCACGAAAAGGCATTGAGGTTGACAGAGCTAAAATAGATGTCACTCATAACCTCCCTCGTCCCAAATGCGTCAAAGATATACGATCCTTCCTTGGCCATGTAGGATTTTATAGGAGATTTATTAAGGACTTTAGCAAAATTGCTAGACCCTTAACCCTTCTATTGGCCAAAGACACTACTTTTCACTTCGATTCGGATTGTGAGGCTACTTTTGAATCGCTTAAAGAATCACTCACTACAGCCCCAGTTCTATCATCTCCGGATTGGAACCACCCGTTCGAGCTTATGTGTGACGCATCAGATTTTGCTATTGGTGCTGTCTTAGGACAGCATATTGATAAGATACCACATGTAATTTACTATGCAAGTAGGACCTTGAATGATGCATAAATAAATTACACAACTACCGAAAAAGAACTCTTGGCAGTTGTATTTGCATTAGAGAAATTCAGGCCCTACTTGATTGGCTCGCCTATTTTGGTTTACACAGATCACTCCGCCCTACGACATCTTTTATCGAAAAAGGATGCGAAGGCCAGGCTAATACGTTGGATCCTATTGTTACAAGAATTTGATCTTGTCATCCGAGACAAGAGTGGATGTGAAAACGTTGTAGCCGACCATCTTTCACGCATCACTTCTTCGCCATCTGTGACCGTGCCGATAAATGACTCATTTCCTGACGAACAGCTCTTGAATGTATCCTACGAACCTTGGTTCGTGGATATCGTGAACTATCTTGCGACGGGACTTATTCCTAGTGATTGGTCGAAACAAGACAAACTTCGATTTCTATCCCAAGTAAAATATTTTTACTGGGATGAACCTTATCTACAAGTATTGTTCCGATCAAATCATTCGCAGGTGTGTCCCTAACGATGAATTCAAGAGCGTGTTATCATTTTGTCATGATCAGGCATGCGGCGGTCATTTTGGACCTCGAAAAATGGCGGAGAAAGTTTTACAATGTGGCTTTTATTGGCCAACATTATTTAAAGATGCATTTGAACATTGCAAAACTTGTCCGCGATGTCAGCATTTGGGTCGGATTTCACGAAGGAACGAGATGCCGCTCCAACCTATATTGGTTGTGGAAATATTCGATGTGTGGGGTATTGATTTTATGGGCCCTTTTCCCAACTCCTTTGGGAATCTATATATCTTGTTAGCGGTTGATTATGTCTCGAAATAGGTGGAAGCTATACCGTGTCGCACTAATGACAACAAAGTTGTCATTAAGTTCCTTAAAGAAAATATCTTTTCGCGATTCGGACACCCTCGCGCTATAATTAGCGACAACGGGACACATTTCTGCAATAGGTCTTTCGAGGCTTTGGTGCGGAAATATTCAATCACTCACAAGCTTTCTACGCCCTATCACCCCCAAACGAGCGGGCAGGCTGAGATCTTAAATAGGCAGATCAAACAGATATTGGAGAAGACGGTTTCAAAAAATCGTAAGGATTGGTCAACCAAATTGACGGATGCTCTTTGGGCATTCCGCACCGCTTATAAGACCGATCTTGGTATGTCTCCATACCGCCTTGTGTTTGGGAAGGCATGCCACCTCCCTGTCGAGATTGAACATAAGGCAATGTGGGCTATTAAAGAGCTTAATTTTGATCTTGATCATGCAGGCAGCTATCGGAAGCTGCAGTTGAATGAGCTAAACGAACTCCGCGATGAAGCTTACGATAATGCCGTGATAGTAAAGAACAGGACTAAAGTGTTCCACGATAAAAATCTTTTTAGGAAAACCTTCACATCGGGGCAACAAGTCCTTCTTTACGATTCCCGTCTCCATCTTCATCCGGGTAAGCTTAAATTTCGCTGGAAAGGACCTTTTGTGGTGCGGTATGTACACCCGCACGGGACAGTTGAAGTCGAAAATTTGAAAAACGGTTCAATTTTTAAAGTAAATGGGCATAGATTAAAACCGTATTTTTCTGCTGACCCCGCGGAGGAGCTCCTGTTTTTACAGGAGCCGCTTTATCAAAACTAAATTTCCTCCGCTTCACCTCCATGTTTTTGTAACATTTTCTTATTTTAAAGAATGGAGGTGAGTAAAAAATGGATTTGATTGAATATCTGTGCGTGTCAAAGATCAAGTTTGGGGGTAGTTTTCATTTAAATATTATTTTACCCCTTGTATCTCTCTCTTAGTATACAGGTCCTTGTTCTCAAAAGGCTACATCAGTGAGGACACTGCTGAAAACAGGTTTGGAAGGGAGGTTTGTATTCACTGAATTATCTTTGACACTGGGCATTAAAAATTTTTTATAACAAAAGAATAGAAAGTGAAAAATTACATCCAAAAGATAGGAATAGTTTAAGAAAACCAAGAAAATTAGAAGTTTTCTTAAACGAACTAGTAATAAGTAGTTATGAGCTGTTGTCCCAAGGGTTAGTAAGATGAAGGAAGTCACTAATCTGAGGATAAAAATAAGTCTAAAAAATAATTTCTATTCTGGAAGCCAAACATTTGAATGTTGATACCCTACTATATGCACTTACACACGTCTTGAAACTCGAGATAGTAAAGAATACCTTGAAATGCTCGTCTAAAAGCCAAAGTATGAAGGAAATGAAAAAAAAAGAAGAAGAAAATATAAAAATGGTGAAAAGAAAAAAATGAACACTGGTTTTGTTATCGCCAAGGCAGCAATAAAAAATATAGCGAGGGTGCCTCTTCACCTAGTGCCCTAAGGCCAACTGGTCTGGGAGTCACTGCTAAGCCTTAGGTGGTGCAAGACGAGGAAAATATTATCACCTAATCAGCAAGCACATGAGTAATCGGTCGGTTAGTATAAATATTTATATCAAATATTGCTTAGTTGTACATCCCACTTTTATAGTTTCTATGATTCATTATAAATCATAGAAAAATCATTAGTATACGTTCTTTAGTTCGTTGCGAAGCTAACTCAGAGTATTATAACTCTATGAAATATTTACTTACAAAATAAATTGTTTAAATAACGTAAAATGCAAATGAATATGTCTCTAAACTGCTGTCTAGGGAAATTCCAGCAGCAAACTTTCAATTTCGAATGCTCATAGCTTTTTGTAGGGACAACCTAAGATACTTATACTTATAAAAATGAAAACCTTATTGAATTATCTTTGTTTTGGTATAAGACACGTCCCTTTTGGAGAACGTTTGTTATTTTTAAGCTATTTTACAAATCAGGGTGACGCTGAATTTCTGAACGGAACTTTCTTGTGCATGGTTAATCAATACCACTTTTATAGTTATTAATCGCTTTGAATATGCTATCCATATTAATATTATTATATCGATATTTATATGAAATATTGCTTAGTTGTACATCCCACATTACCATTTTATAGTTTTATAACTTTTCGGATACCCGTTTGCATCCATCGCATTTAAGATACATATAATTGCATCCATAGATCACATTATTACATAATACTGTGATATTAACACTCCATGTTTAATAAATTGCATCCTAATTAATATTGAAACTATAAATGTAACCCTAATCGATAACTGTGCATCTGTATGCCTTAATCTGTACCTGATTGCATATCGCATTACAATGTTCCATTTTATTGTGCTATTAGTACCCATGCTTGTTTTGTATACCCATACTTATGCTAGTTGATTATGAGCACCCACATAACATTTTGTGCTTCCTGACATGACCTGTTGCACTTCCTACCTGATAGGACATGGTACCGTACACTCTTGACATGACCTGACACCTAAATACACTACTTGACCTGATGTACCATGGCTTGACCTGTTACCTGATCTTGTGTCTAATGCCAACAAACCTGACATGTAGTCCTCACGGACCGTTCCTGTTGTCTATCCAGACAAACCTACTCTTACCTGATCCTATGTTGGCATTAGTTCTTGAGTACTGAATACCTGACTCGACATACACAACTTGGGGGTATGGGAAAATCAATGATGAAACCTGACTTATAACTCGACAGTGTACTACCTTTACTGATCAGTTTTAGAGGCTAGGCCAGCCTTGGGATGATGCTGTTGACATCATTCATCTGTACATATTTCCTGTTTTAGTGCCTAGCGGCATGACTCGGATTCAGCCCGAGAATCTTGACCGTGGTCCCGGGTATGCACGGGATACAATTGAGCTACATCGATGATTCATCAAATTGATTTCAAAGACTTGAGAGTAGTTAACCCAATAGACCAGTTTAGATTACTCACTACACATTACCCTCACTGTCCTTATTTATATTACTGTTATACCTGTTTTACTATTCATGCACATACCTGTATGTCTTGCTACCCCTGTTTATAGTATTGCTTGATATTATGACGCACTGACGTCTGGGTTTTGCATGGCCCAGATCCTCTACCTTTGTTGCAGATGATCAGGAGTACTGCCGCTGTTAGACTGAGCGGTGAGGACCCTATTGGTATCCAGATTTACTATTCCAGGTGTTTGTTTATTGGATCTATTGCTTCCGCATATTATATTATTTCTTGACTCATTTACTCTGGCTTATAGACATGTACTAGATAGTTAAGTTTACTTTCCTGTTCTTGATATCTTTACAGCCGTAATGTGACTATGGAAGGATTTTTCCTATCCACAGGTAGCATGGTTGGCTATGTCACGTGCCTATCTTAGCGTACTCTGGGAAGCGGGGCGTGACACATTTAGCTGACCACTTGCAGCTTGTGGGTGTTTGATATGATCATCACCTACTGCCAACGTATTGACGATTCTTTAGAGTCCTACACAGAGGTTTCTTGGCTCAGGCAAAACGGAGTAGGAGCACATATATGATATGTGCGGGACCGAGAACAATACGTGTATGTGATACAGTATTAGATTCTCGCGATATGAGATATCGGCCGGGTATATGAGATATAGCCGGGTCATCGGATCAAGTGTTGATTCGATGAACTGATACAGATTATATTAGTCGGTTATTTATGAAATAGCCAGATTATCGGATCAAGTGTTGATTTGATAATTTAATGTATAATTATATATTTGATATATTAAATTACATTAACTAATATTAGCTCACTTATTGATTCATTTTCTCACTCGGGTAATACATTGATATATATGCGATATATGTTAACTGTATTATTTTCTTTTATTACAAAATATCTTATATATGTGATATATAATATTGTAACATGTTATAATTACTAATGCAACATGATTAGTGGAGATTAAACAAGGTTAGGGTTTGATTTGGGTTAGCTCATTCTTGAAGCTTCTAGAAGCTTTTCTTTTTGTCATGAGCTAAGATATTTTGTTGATATTTTGTAACCCAAACCACACCCTCAACCCTATTTAACTCTCTACAAAGGTTAGCTCATTTAATATTAGTAACCATGGTTGCAATTGTAATTATCATGGATTCATTATTCATCACAAAAGGATTCTTCTTCTTCTTCCTTGAGTTCTTGATGGAAAAGCTCACTAGCTTTTTCATTAGTGATGATTTTGAGTGAGATTAAGAAAACAAATGAGAGCTAAAATCCTACCTCATCATCCTAATCTATCCTAGCCATTTAGATTAGGGTGTTCACTTAATTTATGAGTGAGAGCTTGTGTTAAGAAACTTCAAGGTAGATCATCTTAGTTATCGAAGATCGGAAGCAAGTTTGCATCATTCTCTTCGTGGAGCCTCTCTAGAGTCCGGGTACATGATGATCGCACCGAAGGGACCTCAACATGGAGCTTATGAAGTGACAGACCAGACTACAAAGGTTGTAATCCCAAACTCTTAGATGTTAAAGTGTTTAACATGCTTTGTTCCGCCTAATCTCTAGTTTAAAGATCTTGGTTAGGGTTGTTCGGCACGTCTAAATTTTAAATCGGGTATGGTTGATGCCTTGTAGACCCTTAAGAGAGTGCCTAGTAACCCTACAGTGGTATCAGAGCCAAGCTAGAGGTTTAGGCGAAGTCTAGGAGAAGTTTAAATTCCGATCGAACTCCGAATACCTGATAAAACCTAGTTTCTGGAAATTTTTCAAAACGTTGACATTTTTCATATTAAAAATGCTCGAAAAATTCAGCAGGTAATTGTATGGGTTACTGTAAAAAACGACCCCAAAATACCTTTATTGCGCCGCGGAACCGCGGCCGTACCCTTACTTGAGCGGCGGTTCCACGGCGCTACAGTGGAATTAGGGTTGCATTTTTGTACAGTAATGTCCGTATGTATTTCCTGATGTTTCTGAGAATTTTTTATTTTACTCAAGTGTTGAGTTTTCTGGGTTGTATTGGGAACTCGTTGATTCGATCGGATAATTTAACTTCGTTTAGTTTTTCCGGATAATTTAGAACGTGTTAAAAAGTTCAACCGGATATCAATAACTCACTTTTTCCCCTGCCGGAAAATTTCCAAGTGTTGGATTTTTCCGTAGTTTAAGAACGTTCTATGTCATGCAAGTAATGCGGTGGACCCTCTAGAAGACAACAAACCTTAACTCGATTATGTGACCGTTTGAACCGCCTCTAAACCTTAGGGTTTATGGCAGTACGGCGTTGCCACATGTGAGGCGTTGGCTTGACCCTTCTACGGCTGGACCATTGGTACTGTGGCATGTGATGGATGTTTTTAAACTAATTTCAAGTGTTGAGCTATTTGGGAAAACTTGGGTGTTTGATTATTCGATCAGAAAGTTTAACATTTTCTATTTATCTGGAATGCGATACAATATTTGAAATCCACAAGTAGTTATAAGATAACTAATTTGAATGTTATAAATCTAGCAGTTCAGTCTCAGATGATCGGTTGCCACGGAATTTTGATGTGATCAAAAGTCCGTCGAGCGTACGTGGATACTCGCCGGGTAAACTTAATAGACAGCCATACCCCATAGCCCCGACCAAGTGACTGTAGGAGAACCCCGTCGCCAAAAGCATCCGTTCGGGTGCTCGCGACATCGGTGTTCCGCCTTAGTGAACTTTGTCGACGGCATCCGGGGGTGCGGCCGTCTACTAAAGTTTGCGACGAGCATTTGATCAGGATGTCGGGAATCTTGTTGAATTGCCCGACTTGATATTGAAAAGTGTTTTCAATATTGAGACTAAAATGCGGGGTTTATAATTGTTAGGCATGCGATGTCTAAGGAATTCATTTGGTTAGGCATGCGATGTCTAAGGTGGTTGCGGATTCCAACTGTTGTAGTTTTACACTTTCTTTTCTGTGACCGTAAGTGTAGTATGTAGTTGTATCGCCGGTTTTCATTGCTATACATCAATGACGATCGGTGTATGCATACTTACTTACGTTGATGATATGAGATATTATGTGTTGCTGTGATATGTTATATTGGATCGTCGTGTTTTGAATAGCCGGGGGTTTTATGTGAGATGAGGGTTTTTATTTTCATTCATGTAAAATTCATTGTATATAATATTCTTTTATTGGGGCACTTCCGGGCTGAGGATGATGTCACCATTGTATATTATTTACTTTTCCGTATTAGATAGACCCAAGGCGGGGAGCACAAGTAACCGGGTTCTAGGGTCCAGTGGGAGACCATCTCGAGGAGTCGAGACCGGGTCTCCTAACCCTGGAATTGGCAGAGTTGTTTGCCACTCTCGTAGGGGTCTAGGGATGTGGGTTTGGCTATTCATCACGACCGTGGAATCCGTGTTTTATACAGGCTCGTATTAAAAACACGGACCTCCTAGTATATCCAATATTTCATATATGTTCTTCTGCTGCAATATTCTGTGATGAGATCATATTACTGCCTGAGACGAATGTTTATATTGTATATATGAGATATATATTATATATTGTTGATTTCGTTTCATATCTGATGCTTGTGAAGCATATTAAAATAGGATTTCATTAATGAGATTAATGAAATAAAAGAAACCTAAAGATGTTGTAGAAACTTGTTTAAAAACTGGTAGCTCTAGTTCTTGCTTTGCATAGTGGTATTTATGAAATATCCTGCACCTTATTCGATGAGGAAAGAGCCGACGATCCCTTCACCGGGAGTGACCTCTTTAGCAAAACTAGAAAAGGCCTAAAAAACATTCCATTTAAAATCACTCGATTCTACAACGATATCAAGTTCATTACGCAAAAGGTTTTCTTAAAAACCTGTCGTAGCCCTCCGTCATTTCAGATAAGTAATAGTATTCGTGCTGCGTTTGTTGGCCTCCGTCAAGGCGTAGTGTGCGGTAGCTAACTAGTATTTATCTGTTTATGCATATGATGCAGATTGTTTTAGGGTAGTCGTGCGGCCTTGTTGACCTCCGTCGAGGGTCGTGCGGGTGGGTTTAATTCAATCAGGAAATGACGGGTAGAACTTGATTAGCAGCCTATGGTTTGTTGACCTCCATCAAGGTCATAGGAAGCCAGGGGTAAAATATTATTGGGAATTTCAAGTGTTGAAATTTGCAATGAGATTGCATACCTTCTATGAGGTAGTTGGATCCCGATACCCGCTGCGAGTAAGAGTTACTCCTGAGAGAGTTTTACACATTACAATTAGCCGATCAAGTAGGTGTCTAGAAAGGTGTCAACGGGGTTACGCCCCTGGGAAAATGAGGTTTACTTTAATTAGGTCCGTGCGAAAACACGGGGAACCCCCCTCAAAGTACCGACACTGGCTTGGCTGAAAGATTGGCGAACTTGTAGCGTGTAATTAATCCCGGCTGGTCTTTCCTTTTACGGTTTGAAGGAAGATTTGACTAAAACAGTGGGAGACATCCTGATTAGATATATTAGATAACCAATCTAAACTTGCAAGAGCATACGCTGAGTGTTTTCTTCTCTCTCTCTCTCTCCAGGTAGCGACCATGTCATGCCCTTAATCAAGATAATAATATGGATGTATTGACCGAACCCGCTTGTTATACTGAGCTGGGGAACGTTGGTCCTGCTCCAACTTATAATTGTTATAAGACAGAGCAGGAAATAGGGGATTACCAGAATTCCCGTGCCGCCCAAACGAAGAAAGTGCATGCTGATGCATCATCTTCGGGTGTGTTCATTACAAAGAACTGTTTCGCAGTATCCTCTACGTCCTGGGTATGTGTTACCGGATCAGGATCCCAGATATGTAATATGTTTCATGGGCTACAGATAGGTAGAGAACTGAGAACGAGTGATAAGCTTCATGAGATAGAAACGGTGCAAGTGTTGCAGCCAAGTCTGTTGGTAGTTATCACCCTGTATTAGCAAATACATTGATTATGAACGAATGTTATTAGATACCAAACCTGATATACAATATCATATCAGTCTCTTTATTAGTAAAGAAGGATATAATTTTGTATTGATGGATAATGTTTTGAACATTTCCTATATCAAGAGTTGATCGGTTTAGGCACGTTATCTAAAAGCATTGACGTTCTAAATCAAACTACAGTTCTTAGTATACAGAACACACACAAGAGGAAGAGTTCAGAAATGAACGAATCCTTCTTAAGGCATTGTAGACTAGGTCATATCAATGCGACCCGACTAGCTAAGTTACATTTAGATGCATATTTAAATTAGTTTGAATTTACATCTTGTGAAACTTGCCGGTTATGTCACAAAGATAAGATGACCATAGCTCTGTTTATTGGAAACAGAGAAAGAGTTAGTGAACTCTTGGGATTGATACATGATGATGTATGTAAGGTCCCCTGTCTACACATGCCAGGACCGGTTCTTTGTATTTCATTACATTCACTGTTTATCTCTCAAGATTTGGACATATGTTCCTGTTGAAACACAAGTCTGAACCTTTTGAGAAATTCAATGAATATGAGTTAGAAGTAGAGAACCTAAATGGGTAAAAGTATTATGTCCTTTGATGAGACCAAGGAGGAGAATACTTAAGCACGGAAATCCTGGACTATTCTAAAGGAGAATGGGATTCTCTCTCAACATTACTCCTCCGTATACACCATAGCACGATGGTATATCGGGGCGGAGCAATTGCACCCTATTAGATATGGTGTGCTCTATGATGAGTACTACTGAGTTACTATTTCCTTTTGGGAGTTATGCACTTGAGAAGCTGCATACTTATTGAATATGGTTCCAATCAAATCAGTTGTCTACAACTTCATATGTGATATGGAAAGGGAAAAGCCCATATCTTAAGTATGTTAAGATTTGAGGTTGTCCGGCCTATGTCTGAAAAACAAAATCTGGACAAGCTCGAGGCAAAGTCAGTTCTGTAGAAGTTTGTTGGATATCCTAAGCATTCGCAAGGGAATATCTTCTACCAAACCGAGGAACAAAAGCTGTTTTGTTTCTCAGCATGCCACCTTTGTGAAAGGAAATTTCTTATGAAGAAATTAGTGGTCATGAGGTAGAACTGGAAAGAGTTCCAGCTATACAAACTACAGCAGATGATTTGGTAGAACCAAAGGATTCAATAGATTCTAATGAACCTCAGCCTCTCCGCCGATCTAGTAGGGTTCCTCACCCACCTGAGAGATACTTCGGTTTTCTCTATGACAGTGGGAGCGAGGATTGCATCATGAGATGATGACCCAACTATTTTCGAGCTGGCCATCAGGAGTGGGACTCTGTAAGAATGGTTGGATGCTTAGCAATATGAGATGGAATCCTTATACACCAACAAAGTATGGACTTTTGTTGCTTTATCTGAAGGGTTAAATCCCCATCAGGAGCAAGTATATCTTGAGAAGATTACTTGGTGTATATGGAAAAGTTAAGACTTTCAAAGCTATGCTTAAGTCCATCCAGATCCTACTTGCCACTGCTACATACCATGACTACGATATCTGGTGGTTGGGTGTCATGACTGCTTTTCTAAATGATGTTTTGGAAGAGAGCGTCTATAAGTACACAGCTAGAGGGCTTCGTAGATAGTGGGAGTAGCGGAAACGTGTGCAATATGTTTTATATGATAAAGCAGGCATCGCGGAGTTGGAACATCTGTTTTGATGTGGAAGTCAAAAAGTTTGACTTCATCAAAATGGTAGATGAATCTTGTATATACAAAAAGGTAGTAGAGAGTATGGTGGTGATCCTCGTAGAGTACGTGGATGACATACTCTTGATAGGGAAGGAGTTTCCTATACTACGCTCGGTCAATCTCCGCTTATCACAAGGATTTTCCATATAGGATCAAAGCGATACCTCCTGAATCCTGGGTTTTGGATCTATGAGATAGATCTAATTGGATGTTAGGATTCTAACTGGTTATAGTGAGATGGTGTCAATCGATCCTGGGGAGAATCACTGGAAAGGTTCCAGGGTGATAAGGACGACTGAATGTCAGTCGCAGGCCCTCAGTGGAGGGACGGTATGTTGGAAGAGTTCCAAGCTAGATACCATGACATACTAGACGATTAAAGGCAAGATACGTCGTTACCAAGGATGCTACCAAAGAGGCAGTCAGGATATATAAGTTCATGAGATGAACTTCGTTCCAACCATTGTGTGACAATGGAGTTATGGCTTTGGCCAAGGAACGCCCGTCCCATCAGAAATCCAGATATAATTCTTAGGCAGTATCACCTGATCATGGAGATGGTTGATCTCCAGGGAGATTGAGGTTAGGAGAGTAGACACAGAGGACAACGGCGCAGATCTACTCACAAAGGCCTTTTTTCCCAGTAGAGACTTTTATGGGATGGTTGAGTATGAGATATTTCAACCACAGCTAATTGTTGGGTATGTGATACCACAACAGATGGCCCTAGTGCAAGTGGGAGATTATTAGTTATATGTATGCCCTAGAGGCCATTACTATACATATGATGTATATTGTAATGGATGCTTGGACATATATAGGGAGGACTTTCTTGCTCGACATGATAGTATGCTATCTGGTTGTACTTTATCTTAACATGTACTCTGATTGTCTCTATGTTACATGTTGATAAAGCCCTTAGGATATGTACTCGACTACTGGGACTATGATGAGAACATACTAGTGGGGCCACGGTAGTCGACGAGTACATCCTATAACTGTTCCTAGTCGAGAGCGTATCGAGACAGGGCATCGATACACCAGAGTAGACTAGCGTATACGCATCTTGACCCATATGATGGGCGATGGATGATCCTATATCCATCGGTGTTTGACATCAAGGATGGTGTACGGGTGCTCAGTGGAGACTGGGTACACTGGACGGACTCGCCGAGAACTCTCAGATGGTATTATACCTCACGTCAGATGGCAGTTCTCTGGTGACACTGGTACAGAGTAGTCTGTTGACCCGAGATCGTCATAGAGACTTGTGTGATTCCCACTGTGCTTTGATTTCCATCATACCACGTCCAAGAGGGTGTGCAAAAAGGTGGCTTTTGGGTACAATCCCGAATCACCTGGAGGCAATGAGCAATAGGAGGGGATTCGTCTCTCCCGGTATAGGGAGTTGATGTTGTGCTGTGTTCGATTGGCTATAACTGGAAATCCCTGGCCAGGGTTACTGAGATTTACTGATAAGTGTTATCAGTAGTTTCTCGAACCGTTATAGACCTCATATCGACACGACTTATCAAGCTACTGGGGTCTAACGTTTACCACCCCTAGGCAAGATATGCGACATATCAGACGAAGAGACCGGACTGTACGGGAGTGTAACTGATTGGATTCGCAGGAGAATGTACAGGCTTGCTTGTTGATCTTCTGATCGCTTAATACCTGGGTGGCTGTTACGTTTAGCTGACCGCTTGCAGCTTGTGGGTGTTTGATATGATCATCACCTATTGCCGGCATATTGACGATTCTTTAGAGTCCTACATAGAGGTTTCTTGGCTCAGGAAAAACGGAGTAGGAGCACATATATGATATGTACGGGACCGAGAACAATACATGTATGTGATACCTTATTAGATTCTCACGATATGAGATATCGGCCGGGTATATGAGATATAGCCGGGTCATCGGATCAAGTGTTGATTCGATGAACTGATACAGATTATATTAGTCGGTTATTTATGAAATAGCTGGATTATCGGATCAAGTGTTGATTTGATAATTTAATGTATAATTATATATTTGATATATTAAATTACATTAACTAATATTAGCTCACTTATTGATTCATTTTCTCACTCGGGTAATACATTGATATATATGCGATATATGTTAACTGTATTATTTTCTTTTGTTACAAAATATATTATATATGTGATATATAATATTGTAACATGTTATAATTACTAATGCAAAATGATTAGTGGAGATTAAACAAGGTTAGGGTTTGATTTGGGTTAGCTCATTCTTGAAGCTTATAGAAGCTTTTCTTTTTGTCACGAGCTAAGATATTTTGTTGATATTTTGTAACCCAAACCACACCCTCAACCCTATTTAACTCTCTGCAAAGGTTAGCTCATTTAATATTAGTAACCATGGTTGCAATTGTAATTATCATGGATTCATTATTCATCACAAAAGGATTCTTCTTCTTCTTCCTTGAGTTCTTGATGGAAAAGCTCACTAGCTTTTTCATTAGTGATGATTTTGAGTGAGATTAAGAAAAAAATGAGAGCTAAAATCCTACCTCATCATCCTAATCTATCCTAGCCATTTAGATTAGGGTGTTCACTTCATTTGTGAGTGAGAGCTTGTGTTAAGAAACTTCAAGGTAGATCATCTTAGTTATCGAAGATCGGAAGCAAGTTTGCATCATTCTCTTCGTGGAGCCTCTCTAGAGTCCGGGTAAATGATGATCGCAGCGAAAGGACCTCAACACGGAGCTTATGAAGTGAAGGACCGGACTACAAAGGTTGTAATCCCAAACTCTTAGATGTTAAAGTGTTTAACATGCTTTGTTTCGCCTAATTTCTAGTTTAAAGATCTTGGTTAGGGTTGTTCGGCACGTCTAAATTTTAAATCAGGCATGGTTGATGCCTTGTAAACCCTTAAGAGAGTGCCTAGTAACCCTACAAGAATTACTGATTTGGATCAGTAGTTTCTCAGTGGGTGATGTGCTTCATACCGACTTGAAATATCTCGTTATTAGGGGTCTGACTTTATCCACCCCCTAGATACGATATACGATACTCTTAGACGAACAAACCGGACTGTATGGAGATTGTCACGGACAGGCTCAGTAGGGGTTCAGATGAGTTTGCTCGTCGGCCTTCCTTTCGCTTAATACCTGGGTAGCCGTTACGTACAGCTAGTGCCACTGACGTGCTTGTGGTTAAACCCACTGCCAGCGTATTGACGAGTCTTTCAAGTCCCACACAGAGGGTTTTTGCGGTTCAGGTGATATGGTGTAGATGACATATTTTGGTACATACAAGTGTCCGATTAAATATGTGTACTGGCTACACAGACTTTAATCAGACGGTTGATAATACTAGCGGCTTAGGATTAAGCCAGATTATTAAATCACGTTTTGATTTAATAATTTATATATATGTATTCTAGAATTATTGTTCACTATTCATTTTCTCTCTTGGCTATTCGTATTTTTATACTAATACGCGTATATGTATTTCGATACGTATACCGGGTTGTATTCCGTATTTATACGTAATATCATCTAGAAGTTGGACACCTCATTTAGATGATTTTCTTTTTAGAAAATTATTTGTTTTTATAAATGAGGTGGAGGGTGAGTTGGCATGAGCATGGTGAGGCATGCAGAGAAGTATGGCACATGATTTATTTATTGTAAAATGTGAGAAGATATTTTTCCATGGTTGAAAATGTAGTAACCATTCTTTCTACATGCTTGCTTCTTGATTCATTCATTCACACTCTCACTCTTTGAGAGACTTAGCCATTCTTGAGTTGCTCATGCCACTAGTTTTCCTCACCTCCTTCATCTTCTTGGGTTGCTCATTTAAGCTCATGTGATGAGAGAAAAATATAGTGAGACATTTCTACACATCCACTCTCCATTGCTAGCAACATTGGAGCATCGGTTGCCTCACTTGGCGAGGCTGGAGCCTGCGTCATTTCCCACGGGTGGATCATCATTGATGGAGGAAGACCGACAACCAAGTTCGATCCGTGACCCGTAGGAGCTAATGAAGGTGGTAGAAGACCGAAGGAGTTGGTTCATTCGGTATAACCTTTCTAAACTCCTACTTAGTTTGCTAGATTAAGGTTAATGGTAGATCCGGGTAGCAGGTTGTGTTAGCGCCAGTTTATAAAAATTTTGTTCCACAATCGGCCACGGTTTGATGGCCATGGCGCTGGCATAACCCAGCACAACCGGTCTTAGTGCAAGTGGGATATTGTTAGGAATATGTATACCCTAAAGGCCATTATTGTATGATATAGTGGATGCTTGGACATATATATAGAGGACTTTCTTGCTCGACATGATAGTATGCTATCTGGTTGCTCTTTATCTAACATGTACACTTGTATTATTATATTGTCTCTCTGATACATGTTTATAAAGCCCTTATGATGTTGGCTTGACTACTAGGACTATGATACAGATCATACTAGTGGGGCTTGTATAGTCCGCAAACACATCCTTTAACCGTTCCTACTCGAGGGAGTATCGAGACAGGGCATCGATATTCCAAAGTAGTCTAGTGTGTACGTTTCTTGACCCTGTATGGGGCGATCGTTGATCCCACGGCCATTGGTGTTTGACATCAAAGATTGTACACGGGTGCTCATTAGAGAATGGGTACATCGAACAGGACTCGCCGAGAACCCCTAGATGGTACCATTCCTATCGTCAGATAGCAGTTCTTTGGTGACACTTGTACATGTTAGTCTGTAGACCCGAGATCGTTATAGTGTCTTGTGTGGTTCCCACTGTGCTTTGATTTCCTCTCTACCACGGCTCAATGGAGTCGTGCAAACAGGTGGATTTTGGGTACAGTCCTGAGTCACATGGAGGCAGTGAGCGATAGGAAATGTTTCGTCTCTCCTGGTATAGGGAGTTGATATTGCGCTATGCTCGATTGGTTAGAACAGCAAGTCCCTTGCCAGGGCTGATGAAATGTACTGGTAAGTGTTATAAGTAGTTTCTCAAACGGTTATAGGCCACACATCAGCATGACTTATCATGTTACTGGGCTCTGACGATTCCATCGCTAAACTTGATATGCGACTTATCAGACGAAGAGACCGGACTGTATGGTAAGTGTTGCTTATAGGTTTTGCGGGAGTTTGGAAAAGCTTGCTTGTTGATCTTCTATTCGCTCAATACCTGGGTAGCCGTTATGTTTAGCTAGTACCGCTGACGGCTTGTGGGTGACTGATGTGATCATTACTTATTGCTGGCGTATTGACAAGTCTTTAGAGTCCCACACAGAGGTTTCTTAGCTCAAGCAAAACGAAGTAGGACGCATATGTTGATATGTGCGGGAGCTTGATTAAATACGAGTATGTGATACCGTATTCTAATCTGGCGATATTTGATATCGGTTAGATTATATGTGATATAATCGGATTGTTGAATCAAGTGTTGATTCAATGATATGTTATATGGATATATATATTTGATACTGGCCGGTTATTTATGATATGCCCGGATTATTGAATCAAGTGTTGATTTAAAGTAGTATTGAATATTTGTCGGTTATATGTGATATAACTGGGTTATTGAATCAAGTGTTGATTTGATAATTTGATATACATATAAGTGATATTAGTCGGTTATATATGATATGGCCGGATTATTGAATCGAATGTTGATTTAATAATTTAATATATATATATATATATATATATATATATATATTTATATATTAACTAATATTGTGCTCACTAATGAATTTTCTTCTCTTTTTATATATAATGATATATATATATATTTGTTTATATATAATTCTATTGTGTCATGGTGGATGATACATAGAATATGGGTGTATGAGACTCACACCAAGACTAAAGATAATTAGGGTGTTTATTTATTAAGAGTAAATAAAAAATAAGTGGAAATGAGCATGCTTAGATGCTTGTAGAAGCATATAGAAGCCATGACTCATTCCACTAAATTTGTTTTACTCTAGATATTTTATAACCCGACCATTATCTTTAGCCCATAGTTAACTCTCATATGATCACTTGAGATATTTTTCTCACCTAAGTTCTTCTGTAGGGTTCCTAGGCACGCTAATGAGGTCTCACAAGGCATCAACCATGCCAAATTCAAATTTTACGGGTGCCGAGAAACCCTAATACGGATCGTTAACTAGATATTTAGGCGATAAACGAAACTAGTTAACAACTTAACTAAAGGAGAGGGGCTACAACCTTTGTAGATCCGGTTCTCCACTTCCTTAGCTCCACGTAGGCGTCCTCTCGCTGTCCATCTCGAATCCCGAACTCAAACGTCGGCTTCATCGGAGAATTGGGCGGACTAGGTCGTCGGCTTCGTGCCGAAGATGATCTACGTCGAGGTTTCACAAGTTCAAGCTCCGACTTCACCAAGTTGTGAAACTTGTGAAGAAAACACCCAAAACAACTTGGCAAGAGGTAGAGGGTGAAGAAATAGGAGGTGGGTTCACTTTAGAATTGGATTTCACTCACTTTTGCTCAAGTTGCCATTGATGGGCTTAAGCTTTTCTTGAAGCAGAAGATGATCAAGAAGAAGAAAAGAATATGATAAGTTATTTAAAATGAAAAAGAAAACAATACTTATCATATCCTAACTAAGGTTAAGTGTAGAGAATATACCATGGTTACTTGAGAGGGTTAGGGTTAAGCATGAAGACAAGAATGGTTGCATAAGTCAAAAGCTTCATGAAGCTTCAACTAGAAACAAAAGAAGCCACCATTCTTATCTAAATCATTTCCAAATAAACAAACAAATAAATAAATGAAAAAGCAAAACCCTAATCATCTCTTAACCATGGTTTAATCCTTTACACTTAACCACATGATCAAGTATCATCAAACATGATACACATATGTGCACAAAAGTATATCATATATACTTCTTGCACATCAAGTGAGAAAATCCATTTAAAATGAACCAATACCAGTTAATGCAAAGTAATATATCAAATATATAATTATACATTAAATCATTAAATCAACACTTGATTTAACGATCCGGTCATATCGCATATAACCGACCAGTATCCAATGTATCGTTTTATCGAATCAATGATTCGATAACTAGGTCATATCGCATACAACCAATCGAAACATTCATCGCGAGAATGAAATGCGGTATCACATACACGCATTATTCTCGGTCCCGCACATATCTCATATGCGCTCCTATTTCGTTTCGCTTGAGCCAGGAAACCTCTGTGTAGGACTCTAAAGACTCATCAATACGCCGGTAGCAGATGATGATCATATCAAGCACCCACAAGCCGCAAGCGGTCTGCTAAACGTAACGGCCATCCGGGTATTGAGCGATCAGAAGATCGACGAGCTAGCCTGCTCACACTCCTGTGAATCCAACCAGTAACACTTACCGTACAGTCCGGTCTGTTCGTCTGATATGTCGCATATCAAGTCTAGGGGTGGTAAACGTCAGACCCCAATAACCGATAAGTCGTGCCGATGTGAGGCTCATAACGGGTCGAGAAACTACTGGTAACACTTACCAGCAAATCTCTGATCAGCCCTGGCCAGGGACTTCCCTGTTACGGCCAATCGAGCACAGCGCAACATCAACCCCTAATACCGGGAGAGACGAAACCCTTCCTATCGCTCATTGCCTCCATGTGACTCGGGACTGTACCTAAAGACCACCGTTTTGCACGCCCTCATGGACGTGGTAAGGTGGAGATCAAAGCACAGTGGGAATCACACAAGACTCTATGACGATCTCGGGTCTACAGACTAACCTGTACAAGTGTCACCTGAGAACTGCCATCTGACGTGAGGTATAATACCATCTGGGAGTTCTCGGCGAGTCCGTCCAGTGTACCCAGTCTCCACTGAGCACCCGTATACCATCTCTGATGTCAAACACCAATGGATATGGGATCATCCATCGCCCATCTCATGGGTCGAGAAGCGTATACGCTAGTCTACACTGGTATATCGATGCCCTGTCTCGATACACCCATGACTAGGGACCTTGAAGGATGTACTTATAGACTACCATGTCCCCACTAGTATGATCTGCATCATAGTCCAGGTAGTCAAGTACACATCCTAAGGGCTTTACCAACATGTAACTATAAGACAGTTTAAAGAGACAAGTGTACATGTTAAGATAAAGAGTAACCAGATAGCATACTATCATATCGAGCAAGAAAGTCATCTCTATATATGTCCAAGCATCCAATATAATATACATCATCTGTACAATACTGGCCTCTAGGGCATACATACAACTAACAATCTCCCACTTGCACTAGGGCCAGCTGCTGTAGTATCGCATACCGAGCATCCCGAAGAGTCTCTCAAACTGTATATGGGGAATGGTCTTCGTGAGTGGATCCGCCGTGTTGTTCTTCGTGTCAACCCTCCTGACCTCGATCTCCCGGCGATCAACTATCTCCCGGATCAGGTGATACCGCCTCAGAATATGCCTGGATCGCTGATGGGACCTGGGTTCCTTGGCCAAAGCCACCGCTCCATTGTTATCGCAATACAAAGGTATTGGATGCTCAATGGATGGAACCACTCCAAGTTCAGTAATGAACTTCTTGATCCAGACAGCCTCTTTGGCAGCATCGTTGGCAGCGATGTATTCAGCCTCCATCGTCGAGTCTGCCACGGTTTCCTGCTTGAAACTCTTCCAGCTAACCGCCCCTCCGTAAAGGGTAAAGACAAATCCCGACTGCGACTTAGAGTCATCCTTATCACTCTGGAAGCTCGAATCGGTAAAGGACTCCACTTGGAGTTCTCCGTTACCATACACCAAGAGCATCTCTTTAGTCCTTCGCAAGTACTTGAGAATGCTCTTCACAGCTGTCCAGTGACTCTCTCCAGGATCAGCTTGATACCTGCTCACTACACTTAGTGAGTATGCAACATCGGGTCTGGTACATAGCATCGCGTACATGATAGAGCCTACAGCCGAAGCATAGGGTATCCCTTGCATGCGAGCTCTCTCCAAATCAGTCTTGGGAGACATCTCTTTGGAGAGAGTGACTCCAGAGATCGTGGGCAAGTTCCCATGCTTGGATTCTTCCATACTAAACCTCTTTAGTATGGTGTCAATGTACCTGGATTGGGACAATCCCAATATCCTTTTGGATCTATCTCTATAGATCCTGATTCCCAATATGCATGAGGCATCACCAAGATCTTTCATTGAGAATCTTTGTGATAAGAAGAGCTTGACCGATTGCAGCATAGGAATATCATTTCCTATCAAGAGTATGTCGTCCACGTACAATACGAGGAAGACAACCTTACTCTCTGCCACCTTCTTGTAGATACAAGGTTCATCTGGATTTTTGACGAAATCAAACTCTTTGATAACGACGTCAAAGCAGATGTTCCAACTCCGCGATGCTTGCTTTAATCCATAAATGGATTTAAGCAGCTTGCACACCTTCCCGCTGCTCCCACTATCTACGAAGCCCTCTGGCTGAGTCATGTACACGCACTCTTCTAAATCACCATTTAGAAAGGCGGTCTTAACATCCATTTGCCAGATTTCGTAATCATGATATGCAGCGATGGCAAGTATGATCCGGATGGATTTAAGCATAGCCACTGGAGAAAAGGTCTCGTCATAGTCCACACCTGGTCTTTGACGAAAACCTTTTGCTACAAGTCTAGCCTTGAAAGTCTCCACTTTCCCATCTACACCAAGTTTCTTCTTGAAGATCCACTTGCTCCCAATGGGTTTTACCCCTTCAGGAACAACGTCCAAAGTCCATACTTTGTTGGTGTACATGGATTCCATCTCGGACCGCATGGCATCCAGCCATTTTACCGAGTCACTACTCGTGATGGCCTGCTCGAAGCTAGTTGGGTCATCATCCTCCATGATGCAATCCTCGCTCCCACCATCCATGAGAAAACCGTAGTATCTCTCAGGTTGGCGAGGAACCCTACTAGATCGGCGGAGAGGCTGGGGTTCGTCGGGTACTACGGAATTCTCTGGTTCCACCAGATCTTCTGTTGTAGCTTCTGCAGCTGGAACCTCTTCCAGTTCTACCTTATTGCCATAAATCTCTTTGTCAAGAAATTCCTTTTCTAAAAAGGTGGCATGCCGAGAAACAAACACTCTTTGTTCCTCAGGGTGGTAGAAGATATACCCTTGAGAATTCTTGGGATACCCTACAAATTTGCATAGAACAGACCGTGCCTCGAGTTTGTCCGGATTTTGTCGTTTGACATAGGCTGGACAACCCCATATCTTAACATAGTTAAGACTTGGTCTCTTTCCTTTCCATATCTCATATGGAGTGGTAGGCACAGATTTGGTTGGGACCATATTCAATAGATGTATGGCTGTCTCAAGCGCATACCCCCAGAAGGAAATAGGTAACTCAGCTGTGCTCATCATAGAGCGCACCATATCTAATAGAGTGCGGTTCCTCCGTTCTGATACACCGTTGTGCTGTGGTGTATATGGAGGAGTCGGCTGAGAGAGAATCCCATTCTCTTTTAGGAAGTTGCTCAAGTATTCACCTCCTCGATCAGATCGAAGGATTTTAATACTTTTTCCGGTTTGGTTCTCGACTTCTTGTTTATATTTTCTAAATTTCTCAAAAGCTTCAGACTTGTGTCTTATCAAGTACACATGTCCGTATCTTGAGAGATCGTCAGTGAATGTAATGAAGTACGAAGAACCATCCCTGGCATGTGTAGACATGGGACCACATACATCACTATGTATCAGTCCCAAGAGTTCAGTAACTCTTTCTCCGTGTCCCGTAAACGGAGTTTTGGTCATCTTGCCTTTGAGACATGACTGGCAAGTGTCATAAGATGAAAATTCGAATGGTTTCAAATATCCATCCTTATGCAACTTAGCCAGTCGTGTCGTATTGATGTGACCCAGTCTACAATGCCACAAGAAGGATTCGTTCAGTTCTGAACTCTTCCTCTTGTGTGTGTTTGTTATGCTCAGAACTGTTGATTGATTTAGAACATAAATGCCATTGCACAACGTGCCTGATCCAACCAACTTTTGGTTACGGAAAATGTTCATAACATTGTCCTGTAATACAAAATTATATCCCTCTTTACTTAATAAAGAAACCGATATAATGTTGCATATCAGGTTCGGCATGTAATAGCATTCGTTCAGAACCAATGTATTACCAGTTGGTAATGCAAGGTGATATTCCCCGACAGTCTTAGCTGCAACAATTGCACCATTTCCAACTCTAATGTCTTTATCACCTTCTCCAAGTTCTCTACCTTTCCTGAGCCCATGTAACTGATTACATATATGGGATCCTGACCCGATATCTAATACCCAGGACGTAGAGCAAATGGAGAAACAGTTCTCAGTAACGAACACACCCGAAGAAAATGCATCAACATGTACTTTCTTCATTCGGGTGGCATGGGAATCCTGGTATTCCCCTATATCCTGTTCATTCCTATAACTCTTATAAGAAAGAACGGAACCAACGTTCCCCAGCACAGTATAACATGCGGGTTCGGTCAATACATCCATATTATTATCTTCATTAGGGCATGAAATGGTCGCTACCTGGAGAGAGAGAGAAGAAAACACTTTAGCGTATGCTCGTGCAAGATCAGATTGGTTATTATCTTATCTAATCAGGATGGCTCCCACTGCTTTTTATCAAATCTTCCTCCAAACCCTAAAAGGAAAGATTAGCCGGGATTAATTACACACTACAAGTTCGCCAATTTTTCAGCCAGGCCAGTGTCGGTACTTTGAGGGAGGTCCCCCGTTCTTTCGCACGAACCTAATTAATGTAAACCTCGTTTTTCCAGAGGCGTAACCTCGTTGACACCTTTCTAGACACCTACTTGATCGGCTAATTGCAATGTGCAAAACTCTCCCAGGAGTAACTCTTACTCACAGTGGGTATCGGGATCCAACTATCTCATAGAAGGTATGCAATCTCATTGCAAATTTCAACACTTGAAATTCCCGATAATGCTTTTGCCCCTAGCGTGCTATGACCTTGACGAAAGCCAACAAACCACAGCCCGCTAGTCAAGTTCAACCCGTATATTTCTTGACTGAATTAAACCCACCCGCACGACCCTTGACGAAAGCCAACAAAGCCGTACGACTACCCTAATCCAGTCGCATCATATGCAGCAGATAAACAGCACATAGCTACCGCACACTACACCTTGACGAAAGCCAACAAATGTAGCACGAATACTATATGCAACTTATCTGAAATGACGGAGGGCTACGACAGGTTTTTCTGAAAACCTATTGCGTAATGAACTTGATATCGTTGTAGAATCAAATGAAGTTTTGAAATGGAGTGATTTTGAGGCTTTTCTAGTTTTGCTAAAGGGGTCACTCCCGATGAAGGGATCGTCGGCCCTTTCCTCGTCGAATGAGGTGCGGGATATATCATATATATCACTGTGCAAAGCATAAACTATAGAAGCAATCAAAAGCAAACCGAGTGTGTAGCATCTGCCAGTTATTGCTAAAGGAGTCACTCCCGGTGAAGGGATCTCGGTCCTTTCCTCATCGAATAAGGTGCAGGGTATATCATATATACCGCTATGCAAAGCAAGAACTGTAGCTACCTGTTTTGTTTAAAATCTGATTCTACAACATCTTAGGTTTCTTTTCTTTCATTAATCATATTAATGAAGTCCCATCATTTAAATACCTAAACATCACAGATAAATACGACGTACACTTATGCCATCCGCATTCGCCTCGATGTCCCCTCATGCACCGTTAGGTTAGGTAACTAACGGCAGAGCGGGGCAGGGCTAGTACGGGTGTAAAACATAAGTAACGTCTATATAATATATCATATATACTATATACTGTATCCATCACAGAACATCACATGATCACATCACAGATAACTCAGCAGAAGAAACATATGAAATATTGGATATACTAGGACGTCCGTGTTTTCAATACGAGCCAGTATAAAACACGGATTCCACGGTCGTGATGAATAGCCAATCCCACACCCCTAGACCCCTACGAGAGCGGCAAGCAACCCTGCCAATTCTAGGGTTAGGAGACCCGTACTCGACTCCTCGAGTTGGTCTCCCACTGGACCCCAGAACCCGGTTACTTGTGCTCCCCTCCTGGGTCTATCCTAATGCGGAAAAGTAAATAATATACAAAAGGTGACAACTTCCGCTACCTGGAAGTGCCCCAAATAAAAAGAATATTACATACAAGTTTTTACATGAATGAAAATGAAAAACACTCATCTCACATAAAAAAACCCCGGCTATTCAAACACGACGATCCAATATAACATATCCAGCAACACATAACATCACATGTCATCAACGTAAGTAAGTATGCATACCCCAATTATCGTTGACGTATAGCAACGAAACCGGCGATATGAACATACTACACTTACGGTCACAGAAAAGAAAGTGTAAAACTACAACAGTTGGAATCCGCAACCTCTTTAGACATCACATGCCTAATTAAATGAAATACTTAGACATCACATGCCTAACAGATATAAATCCCGCATTTTAGTCTCATTATCGAAAACTCTTTTCAATATCATGTGGGACTAAACTGCTAGATTTATAACATTCATTCAGTTATCTCATAACTGTTTGTGAATTCCAATTATTGTATCACATTCCAGATAAACAGAAAATGTTAAACTTTCCGATCGAACAGTCGAATACCCAAGTTTTCCCGATACAACTCAACACATGAAATAAGTCTAACAACATTCAGTTCGTGCCTCAGTACCAACGGTCCAGCCGTAGAAGGGTCAAGCCAACGCCTCACATGTGGCACGCCGTACTGCCCCAAACCCGAAGGTTCAAAGGGCAGTTCAAGACGGTCACATAATCGAGTTAAGGTTTGTTGTCTTCTAGAGGGTCCATCGCGTTACTTGCACTACTTAGAACGTCGTTAAACTACGGAAAAATCCAACACATGGAAATTTCCCGACAGGGGAAAAGTTGGGTATTTATATCCGGTCGAACCTTTTAACATATTCTAAAGTCATCCGGTAATACACAAAGACGAAATTTGATAATCCGGTCGAAACATCAAAGCTCCAAAACACCCCAGAAAATTAAACTCTGGAATAAATATTAAAAATACCCATAAAACTCAGCTTCTGAAATAATTAATTACTGCGCAAAGTAGGAGTGCTGACGTCATCATCCTGCCGCGGAACCGCCGCCTTAGGAGGTTTATGCCGCGGTTCCGCCGCAGGTTGCACTGTTCATGAATTGAATTTTGTGCCGTAATTCTTAGAATTTCTTGCTAAGTTTTCTGCATATTTTTAATTTGGAAAAAACCCAGTTTTTAAAAAATGTACAGAGAGCCGTTTTCGGGTTAGGGTTTTGGTTCAATCGGACTTCAAACGTCGTCTGGACTTCGCCTAAGGCTCTAGCTAGGCTCTGATACCACTGTAGGGTTCCTAGGCACGCTAATGAGGTCTCACAAGGCATTAACCATGCCAAATTCAAATTTTACGGGTGCCGAGAAACCCTAATACGGATCGTTAACTAGATATTTAGGCGATAAACGAAACTAGTTAACAACTTAACTAAAGGAGAGGAGCTACAACCTTTGTAGATCCGGTTCTCCACTTCCTTAGCTCCACGTAGGCGTCCTCTCGCTGTCCATCTCGAATCCCGAACTCAAACGTCGGCTTCATCGGAGAATTGGGCGGACTAGGTCGTCGGCTTCGTGCCGAAGATGATCTACGTCGAGGTTTCACAAGTTCAAGCTCCGACTTCACCAAGTTGTGAAACTTGTGAAGAAAACACCCAAAACAACTTGGCAAGAGGTAGAGGGTGAAGAAATAGGAGGTGGGTTCACTTTAGAATTGGATTTCACTCACTTTTGCTCAAGTTGCCATTGATGGGCTTAAGCTTTTCTTGAAGAAGAAGATGATCAAGAAGAAGAAAAGAATATGATAAGTCATTTAAAATGAAAAAGAAAACAATACTTATCATATCCTAACTAAGGTTAAGTGTAGAGAATATACCATGGTTACTTGAGAGGGTTAGGGTTAAGCATGAAGACAAGAATGGTTGCATAAGTCAAAGCTTCATGAAGCTTCAACTAGAAACAAAAGAAGCCACCATTCTTATCTAAATCATTTCCAAATAAACAAACAAATAAATAAATGAAAAAGCAAAACCTTAATCATCTCTTAACCATGGTTTAATCCTTTACACTTAACCACATGATCAAGTATCATCAAACATGATACACATATGTGCACAAAAGTATATCACATATACTTCTTGCACATCAAGTGAGAAAATCCATTTAAAATGAACCAATACCAGTTAATGCAAAGTAATATATCAAATATATAATTATACATTAAATCATTAAATCAACACTTGATTTAACGATCCGGTCATATCGCATATAACCGACCAGTATCCAATGTATCGTTTTATCGAATCAATGATTCGATAACTAGGTCATATCGCATACAACCAATCGAAACATTCATCGCGAGAATGAAATGCGGTATCACATACACGCATTATTCTCGGTCCCGCACATATCTCATATGCGCTCCTATTTCGTTTCGCTTGAGCCAGGAAACCTCTGTGTAGGACTCTAAAGACTCGTCAATACGCCGGTAGCAGATGATGATCATATCAAGCACCCACAAGCCGCAAGCGGTCTGCTAAACGTAACGGCCATCCGGGTATTGAGCGATCAGAAGATCGACGAGCTAGCCCGCTCACACTCCTGTGAATCCAACCAGTAACACTTACCGTACAGTCCGGTCTGTTCGTCTGATATGTCGCATATCAAGTCTAGGGGTGGTAAACGTCAGACCCCAATAACCGATAAGTCGTGCCGATGTGAGGCTCATAACGGGTCGAGAAACTACTGGTAACACTTACCAGCAAATCTCTGATCAGCTCTGGCCAGGGACTTCCCTGTTACGGCCAATCGAGCACAGCGCAACATCAACCCCCAATACCGGGAGAGACGAAACCCCTCCTATCGCTCATTGCCTCCATGTGACTCAGGACTGTACCCAAAGACCACCGTTTTGCACGCCCTCATGGACGTGGTAAGGTGGAGATCAAAGCACAGTGGGAATCACACAAGACTCTATGATGATCTCGGGTCTACAGACTAACCTGTACAAGTGTCACCTGAGAACTGCCATCTGACGTGAGGTATAATACCATCTGGGAGTTCTCGGCGAGTCCGTCCAGTGTACCCAGTCTCCACTGAGCACCCGTATACCATCTCTGATGTCAAACACCAATGGATATGGGATCATCCATCGCCCATCTCATGGGTCGAGAAGCGTATACGCTAGTCTACACTGGTATATCGATGCCCTGTCTCGATACACCCACGACTAGGGACCTTGAAGGATGTACTTATAGACTACCATGTCCCCACTAGTATGATCTGCATCATAGTCCAGGTAGTCAAGTACACATCCTAAGGGCTTTACCAACATGTAACTATAAGACAGTTTAAAGAGACAAGTGTACATGTTAAGATAAAGAGTAACCAGATAGCATACTATTATATCGAGCAAGAAAGTCATCTCTATATATGTCCAAGCATCCAATATAATATACATCATCTGTACAATACTGGCCGCTAGGGCATACATACAACTAACAAGTTCTTCTTCTTTCTCTCTAGTTTTTCTTGAGTTGAAAAAGAAAAAGAGAAATAAATTTCTAAAGTGAGCAAAATTCCTACTTCATCAACCTACTCTCATCTAGCCCATAAGATTAGGTTATTTGCTTCACTAATAACTTGATTAGTGAAGAGGTAGCTTGAGTTAGAGGAACTTCAAGTTGGATCCTCTTCGGCCTCGAAGACGACGTAGCAAGCCCGATCCTTTCTTCAAGTGGAGCCAAGAAGAGTTCTAGGGACCACTACTTGGAGCTTAGGGACTACTATTTGGAGCTATTGAAGTGAAGGACATGGTCTACAAAGATTGTCACCCTCTTCACTTAGTGTAAAACTTGTTTACATGTTTTGAAAACCCTAATTCTCTAGTTAGGTTCTAGGTTAGTGTAGCTTAGCACTCTAGATTTGTTAAAATAGCATACTTGATGCTTGTCTAAACCTAGTGGTAGTGCTAAGACACACTTTCATGAACTTGACATGAATACATGATTATATCTTGAATATGAACCTGTACATTTTTTATATTCATGGATTCGGCCAAGACCTGTTAACTTGAACTATACACTACAATACGCGGGGATAAAGAGATAGATTAGTATGGAACGTATATCGTGGAGTGAGAGGCCACTTAAAAGACATCTCTATGAATTCACGTGATGCTGTCTCGTGGGTTATGATGGAGCCTTGTACTACATGTTACCATAGTCTACGGGGTAAGATGGACTCCTCTCGTATACATGAATATATTATTTATCAAACTACAAACAACCACGTTAGAATAGCAAATCTTATAACTGTAAATAATCATGCTTAAATGCACACTTATATAATCTTACATGTTCACATTACTTGGTTTCTATTCACTTTATATACCATTCAGTCATCTTCCTTTATTTCTTTCGGAGACTTACCGAGCGCTAGTTCGCTGACAACATTTCTATATGTTTCTTTTCTTTGGAATGTTCATCAGGAGGACCGGACTCTAAGGGTATAGAGCCGAGCCAGGAGGACTTGGACCTGTTCGCTACTTAGCCTGACTATTAGCTCCTGCTTGTAGCTCCTGCTTGTATTTACTTCCAGTATGCCATTATTTAGGCATTTGCTTTATCATTGTATCTTTTTATTACAAACAGTTGTATGTAAATCTGAATGTAAATAAAGTTGATGTTTGTGATATTGCTTAATTACGCTTAACGTATTCTCATAGTAGATACGTTGCGGGCTTACCACGTCACTGTTTCCGTCTACTGGGAAGTGAAGCATGATCGGTTTTGTTGGTAGCCCATGCAGGTCAGTTCTGCATGAAGTCTTAAGAAATATATCACAAGAATTATAAGAATCAGCAACTATACATTCCTTACATTTTCAAACTTTTTGAGTCTATCCTAACCTTTCTTTTCTATCAAGGTGATGGATTCTCCAAACAACACCAGCACCAATGTTAATGGAAACACACCACCGCCTACCTTACCACCTCCCCCTACCATTGCTGCTCCGATCAATGAACAGACGACGCTTCTAGAATCCATCAAAAGCCTTCTGGAGGGCCAGCAGTAGCAGACTGCTATTCTCATGAACCGTCCTGAAGCCGAAGCACCTGGACTAAAGTAATTTCGGGCATTGCATCCCAAGAACTTCTCAGGAAAAGAGAGTCCTCTTAAGGGTGAAGAATGGGCCTAAAGTATTGAGGACGACCTTACAGCAACGCAGCTACCAGATATAGCTTAAGTTCGTGTGGCCAAGTTTCAACTCACAGAAAATGCAAGGGTCTGGTGGAAAGCCGAGGAAAGCCGTCTTACACAACCATTAGAGCGGAAGACGTTCCGTGATCTGTTCGATGCGAAGTTTTTCCTCGAGACTGCCCTCTTTGAGATGGAACAAAAGTTCATCCACCTACAGTAAGGCTCTATGTGGGTAAAATCAATGGATGAATATGATGCCGAATTCATCATGCTCATCAAGTAAAGAATTCATCTTAAATTTTGTTCCGTAAAACACGTAACTATCCTGACATCAACATCTTATCAGGTTTGCGGCATACCTGATTCCTACCGATGAGATTCGGGCTAGACGATTCCAACAGGGTTTAGACCCAGAGATTCAAGCGGCATTAGCCACAGGCGACTATCCAACTCATGAACTCGCTCTGAAGGCAGCATGTCGTTATGAAGCTGTGGTCAAGAAGAAGGGTAAGCCTCAAGCAACAGGAATCAAACGTGGAGATAGAACTCTAGAACCGGTCTTCTATTTCAAAAGTGGAGATAGAACTCTAGAACCAGGAAGCTACTGTGCTAAGCCGAAGAATGCAAAAGTGTTCTCCCTACAAGCCGAAGAAGAAAAGCCTGGGGTAGTTCGAGAGTTCGAGAATCTTTTCCCTGAAGACATATCAGGTCTGCTTCCCGATCGAGCTCTTGAATTAAGTATTGATTTACAGCCTAGTGCACAACTAGTAATCAAAGCTCCGTATAAACTAAGTCCGGAAGGATTGAAAGAAATTCGTATTTAGTTAGACGAGCTCGTGAAGAAAGGTTGGATCAGGCCCAGTACTTCAAGTTGGAGATCACCAGTGTTATTAGTGAAGAAGAAAGAAGGTACCTATCGGATTTGCATGGATTATCGAGCACTGAATGAGGTGACAATTAAGAACAAGTATCCACTATCTAACATCAATGACCTTTTCGATCAGCTAAGTGGATTTTATGTCTTCTCAAAATTAGATCTTCGTTCAGGATATCATCAGGTGATGGTTAAAGAGTCCGACATTCCGAAGAAGGCGTTTAGGACTCGTTATTGCCATTATGAATATCTCGTAATGCCATTTGGAGTGACCAATGCACTTCCATCTTTATGACCCTGATGAACCAAGTTTTCTGAGAGTACTTAGACAGGTTTTGTCACGCCCCGCTTCCCAGAGTATGCTAAGATAGGCACGTGACAGAGCCAACCATGCTACCTGTGGATAGGAAATATCCTTCCACAGTCACATTACGGCTGTAGAGATATCAAGAACAATAATAATAACTATCTAATACATGTCCATGAGCCAGAATAACGAGTCAAGAATAAAATAATGCGGAAGCAAAAAGATCCAATGCAAGAATAAACTAGAATGTACGTCCCATAATGCGGGCTCACATCAGGAATGAAAATACTGAAAGGAAAAAAAAACTAACTAATAACAAGTCCTCACTGCTCGGCCTGCTCACTGAAAAACTCCTGCTCGGCCTGCAGCAAAGGTAAAGAATCTGGGCCATGCAAAACCCAGACGTCAGTGCGTCATAATATCAAGCAACAATACATCAAGGAGTATCAAGCCATGCAGGTATGAGTATAAACGATAAAACAGGTATAACAATAATATAAATAAGGACAGTGAAGGGTAATGTGCAGCGAGTAATCTAAACTGGTCTATTGGGTTAACTACTCTCAAGTCTTTGAAATCAATTTGATGAATCATCGATGTAACTCAATAGTATCCCGTGCGTGCCCAGGACCACGGTCAAAGACTCTCGGGCTGAATCCGAGACGTGCTGCAAGGCAGTAAAAGGTATTATGTAACGACGAATGATGTCAGCAGCATCATTCTGGGGCTGGTCTAGCCCGTAAGACTGTTCAGTAAAGGCATCGAACTGTCGAGTTATAAGTCAGGTTTCATCATTGATTTCCCCATACCCCCAAGTTATGTGTTCAAGTCAGGAATTGATAAATCTGGAGCTAATGCCAACACAGGATCAGGCAAGTATAGGTTTTGTCTGGATAGACAACAGGAAATGTCCGTAGGGACAACATATCAAGATTGTCAGCATTAGTAACAAGATCAGGTAATGTGTCAAGCTGTGGTACATCAGGTCATGTCAGGTAGTGTATATGGGTCCAATCACGTCAAGTGGTGCACATGTATCGAGTCGTGTCAAGTAGTAGTGTATCAAGTCATGTCAGGGAGTGCACAAGTATCACGTGGGTGCTCATAATCAAACTATAATAAGCATGGGTACACAAAACAAGTATGGGGTACTAATGAAACAATAAAATGGAACAATGTGATATGGTATGCAAATAAATATAAATTCAGAGATATGGATGCACAATTATCGATTAGAGTTACGTTTATAGTTCCAATATTAATTAGGATGGACTTTATTAAACATGGAATGTTAATATCACAGTATTATGTCTTAATATGGTCTATGGATGCAATTATCTATATTCTAAATGAGATGGATGCAAACGGGTATCCGAAACATTATAAAAACTATAAAATGGTAATGTGGGATATACAACTAAGCAATATGTGATATAAATATTGGTATGGATGCATTGTAATGTAATCTACTATGTAACAAGGTTAGTTTTCATGATTTAGATCTAAAATGATGTAAACGGATGCAAACGGAACATCGAAACGTCATAAAACTAAATATGGGGTACTAGATTTAAACTACAGGCATGATATATATTTAAATAGGTATAAACTGAATTATATAGCATGTAGCAAGATTAACTTGCCTCGACAGATCACGAAACGGATATGTACGGCACGTCCGACGTCGGTAAAACGTCGCAACGCACGCACGGCACACGGTACAGGTCTAAACAATGCAAGAGGGTGATCACGCAGGCAAGGTACGTCTTCTGGGTCGTCTGGAACGGCAGCGACGGTCACGGCTCCGGCAATCGCTGAAATCTAGGTTTCAAGAAAGAATAAAGAAAAGGAAAAGAAAAGAAGAAGAGGAAGAAGAAGGAAGAAGGAGAGGCTCACTGTGGTTTGCACTGGGGCCAGGGAGAGGTCATGGTGATGGGTTGACGTCGGCAACGGGTTTCCGGCGAAGTTCACAGCCAAGGCAGACGTGTGCGTCTTGAAGTCGGGTGAGGATTTCTTGAGTTGGGTTCGGGGTTCTTGGTGCAGGGTTCGGGGTTCTTGGTGTAGGGAGAAGGAGAGAAGGTGAAACTAGGGTGTGGGACGACAGCGGTGAGGTGGTGACAGCGCGGCGAGGCGCGACGATGAAGGCACAGCTCGAGCGCCGTGGGTATGGGTTCTAGCGGTGAGGTGTTATCGGGGGAGAGGAGGTCGAGGAGGGGAGGAATATGGTGGTGAGGGTTGAGGCCGACAGTAGGGTTAGGGTTTGGGTTCGAGATGAGAGAGGCGGAAGCGAGAAAGAAAATTTTGAAGAAGATGAATAGTGAGGGGGAGAGAGGCTGTGTTCATGTTCATAATAAAGAAACCCAATAATATATATATATATATATATATATATATATATATATATGCGGAGAGAGGCAGAGTGGAGAGAGAGGGAGAGGGAGGGGAGAGAGAGAGAGGGGGGGAGGGACTGTTGAGATCACGAGGAGGAGAGAGAAAGAAAGAACGTGCATGTTTAAATATTAAGATTAATATTTATAAAAGGAAAAAGATAGTTTTAGTTGAGATTTAATATATAAAAATATATTTTAGTTAAAAACGTATATTAATAGTTAGAAAGAATTAAATAATATAATATTAGTACGTTTTGAGATTTTAGCAAATACAACCTTACTCCAAAACACGTCCGGATCGGGTCTAAAAATCCGGTTTAAAAATATAAAAAATATATGCGACTTTCAAAATTCAAAATGAATGCTCAGGTAACGAAAATGCATACCCCCAAGATCGGATGCACGTACGTGCGCGTAGCCATCCAAACACGTCCATTTCACTGAACGGGACGAGAACAAGATGCGCGGACGCTACCACGGGGTTAGGGGTATCATGCAAGCCATGTTATGTAATTTTAAATTATTTTACGTGACCTAAAATGTTATATGGTAAAAGGTGCAATACCAGATAAAATGCCAGTATGCAGTATACATGAGATGCACATGTCTATGTAACAAGTCAAGGTAATTCATAAATATGAATCAAACAGGTTCAAGCAAGCGGGTCAGGTCGAATGCAATGTAAAATGTAAAATACCATTCACACCTAAACACGATAAATCAAGAAAATACCATAGATAAGTAAATACAGGAACTGGAATTGGTATAAATGAACTAGGTTGTTACAGGTTTGTTGTTATCTTCATTGATGACATCCTGGTGTATCCAAAGAATCGGAAAGAGCACGCCGAGCACTTACGCATTGTCATGGAGACATTACGACAACACCAGCTTTACGCCAAGTACAGCAAGTATGAATTTTGTCTAGATCAAGTCGGATTTCTCGGACACATCATTTCAGGCGAAGGAATCTCTATAGATCCAGCCAAGGTGTCAGCTGTCAGCGAATGGCCAACACCAAAGTCAGTAAAAGATATAAGAAGTTTTCTGGGCTTAGCAGGATATTACAGACGCTTCATCGAAGGATTTTCAAAGATCGCAGCACCCCTGACCAAGCCTACATGTAAAGACGAAGCATTCGTATGGTCAGAAGCATGTCATAAGGCTTTTATAGAACTTAAGTCGAGGTTAACCTCTGCACCTATTCTTATAATGCCGGATCGATCTGGCGGATTTGATGTACATTGTGATGTGTCTGGTGAAGAATTATATGTGTTCTATATCAGTATGGAAAAGTTGTGGCTTTTGTATCAAGACAGCTAAAGGTTCATGAGCGTAACTATCCAACACATGATCTGGAGCTGGCAGCCGTCATCTTCGCACTCAAGATATAGCGTCACTACTTATTGGGAGAGCGAGTGGATATATACACCGACCACAAAAGTCTGAAGTATGTATTTACTCAGAAGGAACTCAACATGCGGCAAAGAAGATGGCTCGAGCTCATGGCGGACTTCAACATCAATCTACAGTATCATCCTGGAAAGGTGAACGCAGTTCCCGATGCACTTAGTCACCAGCCATTAGCAATGAACCTCACCGCTCAGTGGAAGCTACAACAAGAACTGCACAGATTGGAGATAGAAGTAGTTGTGCCAGGTAACGCTTCATCTTTAATGAGCTTACAAGTCCAGTCCACTCTTATTAATCAGATCAGGGCAGTTCAAGCAAATGATACCAAGTTACAAAAGATCCAAGAACATGTAGAAAGTGGTTTTTGAACTGACTTCATCATTTATGAAGATGAATCCTTGCGGTATGAGAGCCGTTTATGCGTTCCATTCAGCCCTCTTCAAGAAGAGTTGATGAAAGAAGCTCACAGCTCTCCTTATTCTGTACACCCCGATAGCACGAAGATGTACAAGGATCTATGGCAACACTACCGGTAGCATGGAATGAAGCGAGAAGTAGCAAGGAGCATAGCAAAGTGTTTAGAGTGTCAGTAAGTGAAGGCTGAACATCATAGAACTGTTGGTCTACTTCAGCCATTACCAATTCTAGAATGGAAATGGCAGTACATTACCATGGACTTCGTGACTGCTTTCCCTCGTAGCACGAAGGGTAACGATGCAATCTGGGTTATTGTGGATCAACTCGCCAAGTCGGCTCACTTCATCCAATTCAGAGTTAGCCAATCAACCGAGACGTTTCCAAGGAAGTATATGGAGGTGGGTAGAAATATAAAGTAAGATTTAAACCTTCAAGATATACCATACTTGTCTTGATACCCATAAACTTATGCAGGAGATCATGAGATTACATGGGGTACCTGTCTTCATCGTCTCCGATCATGATACGAGATTTCGATCACAGTTTTGGCAGGGTCTACAAGCTAGCCTAGGAACGAGTCTGAATTTCAGCATGGTGTATCATCCTCAAACAGATGGATAGTCCGAGCGAATAATTTAGATCCTGGAGGATATGCTGAGAGCCTGTATGTTAGACTTCGGAGGTTCATGGGACGATCACCTGCACCTTGTGGAGTTTTCATATAACAACAGCTAACAGGCAAGCATTGGGATGGCATCATTCGCAGCACTCTACGAACGGAAGTGTTGTTCCCCACTGAGTTCGGACAACGTTGAAGATCGTGAACTCCTTGGGCCAGAGATGATCGTGGCAGCTGTGGATGTGGTTCGCACGATCAAGGAAAAAATGCGCATAGCTCAGGACCAACAAAAGCATTGGACAGATGCAATGCGTCGACACTTGGAGTTCCAACCTGGAGAGCATGTGTTCATGAAGATCTTTCCTAACAGAGAAGTGATACATTTTGGTAAGAGGGGTAAACTCAGTCCAAGATACATCAGACAGTTCGACATACTCGAACGAGTTGGCAAAGTGGCATACCGTTTAGCACTACCACCCTCATTGGAAGGAGTGCACAATGTGTTTCATATATCCCAACTACGAAAATATGTGAGCGACCCCAACCACATACTTGATCACTCAGAGCTCACAATATAGACCGATCTGACTTGCGAGCAGCAGCCAGTCGAGATCTTGGATCGAAAGGTGAAGACACTATGGAACAATGAGGTGAACTTAGTCCGGGTGATGTGGAGAAAAAACTCGCTAGGAGAATCTACTTGGGAGAGAGAAGACAATATGCATGCACGATACCCTCATCTATTCGAAGATTGGTCATTTGTATAAATTTTGAGGACGATATTTTTATAAAGAGGGTAGAATGTAACGACTCTGAAATCCCTGTATAAATGTAACTTATATAATGTATAGAAAAGGTATTTCAGCTTGATCAGGAGTTATAAGTTAGTTCTGTTTAATAAAAGCAAGAACAAGCTTGTAGCTCACTGGTTAATACTCTTTACTGCTGTGATATAACATGTGTGTTCGAATCCCATCAGTCCCAATTATTTTTATGATTTTTTCTTTTTAACTTTTCGGAAGCGCAAGAGTTCTACGTGCAATACACGGAGAATCAAAAAGTTTCAGAAAAATCAAACAGGATAAATGAGGTTTTAATTACGAGTTAAACACGTGGTACGAATCTCGAGGCAAATGGAGTAAATTTGACCGCCCAAATCATCGTTTTGGCCGCTACCGGCGGTCCGATCTTGGCCAAATGTCTCCGTGCTTCGCTCACGCATCTCTTTGACTCCTCTCTACTCTCCTGTATTATTTGATTACTCTGCAATTAACCAAAGACCTTTCATTTCACCATTAATCCTATTTTAATTCATTTTAATTCCAATTTTTTAACTCACACACTCTCATCCCTACACTATAAATACATCATATCCCCTAGCTCTCGCCATTCGGAAAAATCTCTATCAAAATTCTCCCAAAATTTACTTCGTACAAGTGGAGTCAAGTGGAGTTAGCGATCAAGTTCCTTTCGTTGAAGATCGGAGTTATTCCCAGAGCTACCGCAATGCCACAAAGACTTCTCCCACTTCCTTACTCTTTTCTTGACGCCCTAAAACTATAAGTCCCATTCTCACTCTTTCTTTTCATTTCATACCAATCTCTAAAACTATTCAATTAAAATGGAGTTAGATTAGGTAAAACTTCTTTTAATAAGTTTTTGGCACTTTTACTATGTCAAAATTTCCACCCTAACTCTTCTGAGCATCACATCACAATATTTCATCTAAATTATTTTTTGAGTTGTTCATAATTTTGGGCTAAATACACCATACAACGAAATTTCATCAAAATACCATGAACTTTAATTATAACCCTTTATTCAATAATTAGTCATACATACATCTAGAACATTCACGGGGTAACGACCTACCCCACATGCACACTTTTGATTCATAGCATAATATTTGGTTAGAATTTTTCATCTAAATGAAACGATTTTAAATAAAATACCACCACTTTATAAAAATATATTTTTAATCGTTATTTTTTAAATCCTTTGGAATTGCGGCTCTACAACCCTTTTAGGGGAACTCATCTACGGATGGTGCGGGTTATCGCACGTTCTTTAGATAGTAGAGTGAGATATTGAACTCCTCACAGAAAGTTCGGTCTCGAAAGGAAATGAAAATACGATTTTAAAGAAATACGACTTTTTTAACAAATTAAATCATTTGAATTTTTTTCATAAATCATAAATCCGTATTTTTCTATGAAAACTAATTTTTTTAGGAATATATTATTAAAATGAAAAATTAAAGTTACACAAAAATACCACCAAGTTTCCAAAAGTATAGTTTTCGTACAAATACCATAAATTTTTAAAATCTAGGTTTTATCACTAAAATACCACTAAAATTAAAATACATGTTCATAAAAACTCTAAATAACATAAATTACCCTCGAGGTTTATTTTTAAACAATATTAAAGTATTTTTCATAAAACCCCCTCGAGGAATACAAACAATATAAATACAATATAAACAACAATAATAAATATTAAGGACTCTAGATTAATATAGGTTTAAGCGGTATCATTTCTCTTAAGCCCCAGAGAGACAGAGAAAGTGAGTGCTTGCCTAATCAGGTTAGACAAATTAACGGAGTTATCAAATGACAATTGTCTTGGAAAAAGACACAAATCCTGTCGCCCATGTGCAGCAGTTGTCCGATTACTCCCGAACTTAAAAAATTCAAGAACCAAATCCTTTCATAAGATACTGACTCCAACCTGAATTCAAACTCAAACCAGAATCCAAAATCTAACACAAAATTAAATCTTGGTCATGAAACTGAACACTCGAATTCAAATATCAAAATTGAACTTGAACACTTGACTCAACTTGACCGAACCATGGATATAACTGACATGAACTTGATATGAACTTGACATGAATATCTGAATACATGATTATATCTTAAACATGAACATGTACATTTTTTATATTCATGAATTAAGCCAAAACCTGTTAACTTGAACTATACACTACAATACGCAAGAATAAATGGGTAGATTGGTACGGAACGTATATTGTGGCACGAGAGGCCACTTAAAAGACACCTACATGAATTCACATGCCGTTGTCCCGTGGGTTATGACGGGACCTTGTACGACATGTTACCATTGTTCATGGGATAAAATGGACTCCTCTCGTATACATGAATACATTCTTTATCAAACTACAAACAACCACGTTAGAATAGCAAATCTTATAACTGTAAATAATCATGCTTAAATGCACACTTATATAATCTTACATGTTCATGTTACTTGGTTTCTATTCACTTTATCTACCATTCAGTCATTTTCCTTTATTTCTTTCGGGGACTTACCGAGCGTTATTTCACTGACTATATTCCTCTATGTTTCTTTTCTTTAGAATGTTCGTTAGGAGGACCAGACTCTGAGGGTATAGAGCCGAACCATGAGGACTTAGACCGGTTCGCTACTTAGCCTGACTATTAGCTCCTGCTTGTATTTACTTCTAGTATTCCATTATTTAGGTATTTTCTTTATCATTTTATCTTTTTATTACAAACAGTTGTATGTAAATCTAAATGTAAATAAAGTTGTTGTTTGTTATATTGCTTAATTACGCTTAACGTATTCTAATAGTAAATACGTTGCGGGCTTATCACGTCACCGTTTTCGTCTACTAGGAAGCGGGGCTTAACATAAAGTGAGATATAACTTTTTGAAATTGTGTTTATAACATTTACCTTTATTAGATGATGATTAGGTAAGATGCATTCAATAACGTTGTAATTCTTCTTAACCATAATACAGTTTTCAACTTACAAGAAACAGGGTTTGAGTTATTAAACTTGGAGGACTTATACAAAGTATTGTGTATTGTCCGATGTCCATTAGGACAAGGGGTTGGAACTCGTACTATATTCCGTTTACTTATGACTTCTTTGGTCTTAGACACGCATTTCGTTGAAATACAAGGTCCAAATTTTGAGAAGTTATAGGTATAAGAATAAAGTAGAGAACCATTCGTTGGAAGTATCAAGATTTTTCAAGGTGATCAAAGATGTAGATACTTATGCTAGGTATTCCGCCATAGTAATTTTAAGAATTTGCTTCTCTCTCAAGTTACTCATCCGTGAGTACGCTCCTTGATGAGTAATGTTGCATGGCCTTTTTCCTCTTTGGTTGTGCACTGGAAACAGTTGCATATTTTTTGAATCTGGTTCAAATTAAATTAGTGCTTTTATTTCTATATTAGATATAGAATGGATTCATATCTTAATAATGTTAAGGTATATGGAGTTGCCCGGCTTATGATTAAAACCATAATCCGGATAAACTCAAGGAACCTTTTTAGTAATAGCGGTTTGTGGGTTTTCCCGGGTACAGAAGAGGGTTAACATTCTACCATCTGCAGGATCGATAGGTATATTATTCTTGACTCGCCACATTTTAGCAAAATGACTTCTTTTCAGAAAACATAAGTGGCAGTATGGTAGACCTGAAAGTGATTTCAGAACCACAAACGGTTACTGAATATTTAATAGATCCTAAGAATTCAATTGGATTCGACAATCCATTAGCCACTCCGCAGATATAGTAGGTAATCTCAGCCACTCGAGAGATTCTTCGGTTTTCTCATAGACGGTGACAGGGAGGTTTGCATCATGGTTATGATGGCCCTACTAGTTATCAGCTGGCCATCGGAAGCAGTGACTTTCGGATGATAGCCATATGCCAGATATCCAAGTTGGACTCCACGCACTTCAGCAAATTATAGAATTTGCTGGGAGCTTCTGAAGGGGTAAATCCCATTAGGAGTAAGTAAATCTTTCGAAATCAGTGCAGATGGAAAGGTGATAACATAATAAGGCGAGAGTAATAGTAAAGAGTTCTCATCAAATACCTATTGTGGATTGTGATGAAACTTTTTCTTCAATGTCTGTACTGAAGTCCATACGGATATAGCTTATCACTATTGCTGTCCATGACTATGAGATCTGGCAGGTGGATGGTTATAACGTCTTTTTAAATGGGTATTTAGAAAAGCACGCGTATATGACACTGCCAGAGAATTATCGCAGTCGGTAGGAGCAACGGAAGCGTGGTGGGTCAAAAGCTTATGTCTATTTATAAACTGAATCAAGTATAGCGGAGATGGGTCATCTATTCTTGATGTGAAAGTTATAGTGTTTGACTTTATCAAGAAAGACAGATAGACCTGGTAAGAAGGTTAAGTAGGGAGTACTATCATGGTTATTTAGATGACATACTCCAGATAGGAAGAGATATTCCTATACTACAATCGGTTAGATTGTGGTTGTTACAAGTATTTATTCATAAAGTTATTGGATAAAATATCAGATATTTTTATGACTAGATCTATGATTTGAGATCTAGATTTGGGAAGTGTCCCAATTCAGGTATTTAGACACTATTCTAAAGCATTTTATAATGGACGACTCTTGGCGTGGTGGTGTACACGCAGGTGATGGAGTCGCCCTCTTTAAAAAGATGTCCTCGGACTAATAAGGAGAGGGATTTGCATGATTGACATATCACTTGCTTAGGCAATTGAGTCAATCATGAGATGTTAAGTACCACATCAGATATTGCTTTTGCACTAGATGCAATAAGCAGATATTAATCCAATCCTGAAGAAACGATAAGGAAGCAGTTATGAACATGAGAGAATGTTCTTGGTATATAATAACGGCAGTCTCCTTTAGGAGGCGGTTATCATTTTAGGCTTCCAAGATGACCTGGATAATAGAGTGGCAGTCAAAGTTAAAGTTTACCCTCTTCTGAGGGGATGTATGTTGGACAGTGGTCCAAGCAGATACTGAGAAAGGTATGGCGCAGGATACTAATTAAATTCAGTGGAAGATACAGTCTAAGAAGTTTGTTGGATTCGGAGTTCATTTATGAACTAGGTCCCATCAGATATCCAAACAAATTTTAAGACAGGTATCGCTCATTTAGGGAGACTGTCGTTCTCCGCGAAATTGAGATATAGAGAGATTAAGATAGAAGCATTAGAACGGATTCACTCACTAAGGCTATTTCTCGAACACGAATATCTTGCAAACATGTTTTGCAAAACTGATTAGTAGAGAAGTTGGCGTTTGGCATCACACGGGCTGTGAGTGTGCGACACCGCAATAATTAGCCTTAAGTGCAAGTGGAAGATTGTTGGCTAGAGTGCCCTCAAGGCAATTATTGTAATCGCAGGCAAGCGATTATGATAATTGAAGGAGGACCTATACGGATAGAACAGTCTTACTCGAGATGATAGTATGATATCGGGTTCATCTCTATCATCATGTACATGTATTATGTGGTATTTCATATCACTATTACATGTTGACAGAGCCCTTAGGATTCTTACTTGACTACCAGGGTTATTGTGGCGATCATACTTGTAAGAACAGAGTAGTCTATAAGCAAATCATTAAATGTCCCCAGTCGTGGGAATATCGAGACTGGTTATCAATATTCCAGAGTAGACTAGTGTATACGTTTCTTAACCCTGACGAGGGGCGATGGCCGGTTTCACAGCTATTGATGTAGTTAGTCACCAAAGATAGTATACATGTACTCATTAGGTTATAAGTTACACAGGACGGACTCGCTGGAAACATGCTAAATGGTATTATACCTATTGTCAGGTAGCAGTTCTCTAGTGACACGAGTACATGTTAGTCTGTCGACCTGAGATCATCATTTGCCTCGTGTGAGTTCCCACTGTAGTTTGATTATTACCCTACCGCCACTCTACTGAGTCATGGAAATAGGTTTTAATTGGGAATAGTCTCGAGCTATATGGAGGCAGTGTGCAAATCGTCGAGGATTCATCACTCCCGGTATTAGGGGTAGATGTTGAAAGTCTGTCTTAGCACCACTATTAGGTTTTAACAAGCATCAAGTATACAGATTTAAAAAAAGTGTGCTAAAGCATTCTAACCTAGAATAGAACTAGAGAATTAGGGTTTGTAAGCAAGTAAACAAGTTTTACACTAAGTGAATAGAGAATACAACCTTTGTAGACCGGTCCTTCACTTCTAAAGCTCTAAGTAGTAGTCCCTAGAACTCTTTTTAGGCTCCACTTGATGAAAGGAACAAGCTTACTAATGGATCTTCGATGTCGAAGATGATCCTGTTAGTTATGTATATGCCCTAGAGGCCATTATTGTACATGAGATGTATATTATAGTGGATGCTTGGATATATATAGAGAGGACTTTCTTTCTCGACATGATAGTATGATATCTGGTTGCTCTTTGTCTTAACATGTTGACTTGTATTGTGATACTATCTTGCTCTCACATGTTGATTAGGATGTGTACTTAACTACCAGGACTATGATGGAGATCATACTAGTAGGGCTAGGGTAGTCCACAAGTGCATCTTTTAATTGTTCTCAGTCGAGGGTATATCGAGATAGGGCATCGATACTCCAGAGTAGACTAGCGTATACGCTTCTTGACCCATATGATGGGCGATGGATGATCCCATATCCATTGGTGTTTGACATCAAAGATGGTATACGGGTGCTCAGTGGTGACTGGGTACACTGAACGGACTCGCCGAGAAATCCTAGTTGGTATTATACCTATCGTCAGATAGCAGTTTTCTGGTGACACTAGTACAGGTTAGTCTGTAGACCCGAGATTGTCATAGAGTCTTGTGTGATTCCCACTGTGCTTTGGTTTCCACCTTACCACATTCAAGAGAACGTCCAAACGGTGGATTTTGGGTACAGTCCCGAATCACATGGAGGCAATGAGCGATTGGAGGGGATTCGTCTCTCCCGGTATTGGGGGTTGATGTTGCACTGTGCTCGATTGGCCATAACTGGAAGTCCCTGGCCATGACTGCTACGGAGATTTACTGATAAGTGTTATCAGTAGTTTCTCAACCCGTTATGAGCCTCACATCGACATGACTTATCGGTTATTGGGGTATGACGTTTACCACCCCTAGACTAGATATGCGACATATCAGACGGACAGACCGGACTGTACGGTAGTGTTACTGACAGGCTTTTGCAGGAGAAAGAGCAGGCTTACTTGTTGATCTTCTGATCGCTCAATACCCGGATAGTCGTTACGTCCAGCTAGTACCGCTGACGGCTTGTGGGTGCTTGATGTGATCATCACCTACTACCGGCGTATTGACGAGTCTTTAGAGTCCTGCACAGAGGTTTCACTGGCCCAGGAAATACGAGGTGGGAGCACATATGTGATATGTGCGGGACCGAGAATAATACGAGTATGTGATATCATATTCTATTCTTGCGATTTATTCGTATCATACGGTTATATATGATATAGCCAGGTTATCGAATCAAGTGTTGATTCGATAGGTTGATACAAATAATATTAGTCGGTTATATGATTTATAGCCGGATTATTAAATCAAGAGTTGATTTAATGATTTAATGTATAATTATATATTTGATATATTAATTTACATTAACTAATATTAGCTCACTTAAGCATTTCTTTTTCTCACATGTGCACACTTAATATATATGTGATATATATTAATTATGTTTTATTTTGTGTCATGATTGATGATACATGCAACATGGGTGTATGAGACTTACACCATGATAAAGATAATGAAGGGTTTATTTATTTAGTGTAAATCAATTATTAGTTAGATATTGGTCACATGGCATGAAGCTTGTAGAAACTTGGAGATCCATTGACTAGTCCACTAGTTTTATCTTATACTAGATATTTGTTAACCCAACCATTATCTAAACTCATGGTTAAGTCTCTACATGAGAGATATTAGATATTTTCTCACCCATGGTTGCCATTCACTCTCTCATCTATTATTTGCTTCTTCTTCCTCAAAGCTCAAGAGAGCTCTCTAGGTTTTCATGAGAGGTGATAAAATAGTGAGAAAATTAATTCTAAAGTGAGCAAAAATCCTATTTCATCATCTTATACTAGATTGGCAGTTTAGTATAGGGTGTTAGCTTCACTAATCTCACATTAGTGAAGAGGGTAGCTTAGGTTGGTGTCTTCTCGACGTAGATCATCTTCGGTCTCGAAGACTTCGTGCAAGCTCGTTCTTTTCACCTTGTGGAGCCGTTCAAGAGTCCGCAAGATCACTACTTGAAGCGAAGGGACTACTACAAGGTGCTATTGAAGTGAAGGACCGGTCTACAAAGGTTGTATTCCCAGTTCACTTAGTTGTAAAGTAGTTTACACATTGTTTCATTTAAATATTTAGTTAAGATTCTAGGGTTAGTATTGTTAAGCATGGCAAATTTTTGAAAATGGCATGGACGATGCCTCCCGAAACCTTGCTGTCGTGCCTAGCAATCCTACAGATCCACCTTGAAGTTTCTCTAACTCAAGCTAGCTCTTCACTAATCAAAGAATTAGTGAAGCAAACAACCAAATCTAATGGGCTAGATGAGAGTAGGTTGATGAAGTAGGAATTTTTCTCACTTTAGAAATTCTTTTCTCTTTTCATTTTTCCTACTCAAGAAAATGTAGAGGAGGAAGAAAAAGAACTTGGGGTGAGTGAGAGAATGTTGTGATCAAGTGAGTGGGTGAACCATAAGCTCAAGATTTTTTTAAGTGATGAGAATGAGAGATAAATATCTTTGAATAAGCCAAGAATCAAGAGGTGAGTCATGGCTTCATGAGGCTTCTACAAGTTTCTCAAACTCATGACTCATTCTTTAATTCCCTTAATTCAAAAATGTCTATTATTTTCTCATTCTCATGTGATTCCCATTCACCCATGTTCTATGTATCATCAACCATGATACAATTTTTTTTTTATATATATAAATACATATATCAAATATATATATATCATTATATATATATAACAAGAGAAGAAAATTATTAGTGAGCTAATATTAGTTAATATATATATATCAAATATATAAATATATCTCAAATTATTAAATCAACACTTGATTGAATAATCCGGTTATATTATATATAACCGACTAATATCATTTATATGTATATCATATTATCAAATCAACGCTTGATTCAATAACTCGGTTATATCACATATAACCGACAACATTCAATTTTCAATATCAAATCAACACTTGATTTAATAATTCGGTCATATCATATATAACCGGCCAGTATCAAATATATATACATATAACATATCATTGAATCAACACTTGATTCAATAATCCGGTTATATCACATATAACCTAACCGATATCAAATATCGCGAGATTAGAATGCGGTATCACATACTCGTATTTAATCAAGCTCCCGCACATATCAGCATATGTGCCCTACTTCATTTCGCTTGAACTAGGAAACCTCTGTGTTGGACTCTAAAGACTCGTCAATATGCCAGCAGCAGGTAATGATCATATCAGATACCCACAAGCCGTCAGCGGTACTAGCTAGACGTAACGGCTACCTAAGTATTGAGCGAATAGAAGATCAACAAGCAAACTTGTCCAAACTCCCGCGAAGCCTATAAGTAACACTTATCGTACAGTCCGGTCTCTTCGTCTGATATGTCGCATATCGAGTCTAGGGGTGGAATCGTCAGACCCCAGTAACTTGATAAGTCATGCCGATGCGTGGCCTATAACCGTTCGAGAAACTACTGATAACACTTACCAGTAAATCTCATCAGTTCTGGTCAGGGACTTGCTGTTATAGCCAATAGAGTATAGCGCAACATTAACTCCATATACCGGGAGAGACGAAACCACTCCTATCGCTCACTGCCTCCATGTGACTCAGGACTATACCCAAAATCCACCTGCTTGCATGGCTCCTTTGAGCTGTGGTAGGGAGGAAATCAAAACACAGTGGGAACCATACAAGACACTATGATGGTCTCGAGTCTACATACTAACCTGTACCAGTGTCACCAGAGAACTGCTATCTGACGATTGGTATGGTACCATCTAGGAGTTCTCAGGGAGTCATGTTCGGTGTACCCATTCCCTAATGAGCACCTGTGTACAATCTTTGATTTCAAACACCAATGGTTATGGGATCAACCATCGCCTCATACAGGGTCAAGAAACGTACACACTAGTCTACTCTGGAATATCGATGCCCTGTCTCGATATCCTCTTGACTAGGAACTATTAAAGGATGTGCTTGTGGACTACCCAGGCCCCACTAGTATGATCTGAATCATAGTCCTGGTAGTCAAGTCTACATCCTAAGGGCTTTATCAACATGTACCAAAGAGACAGTATAATAATACGAGTGTATATGTTAAGATAAAGAGCAACCGGATAGCATACTATCATGTCGAGCAAGAAAGTCCTCTATATATATGTCAAGCATCCACTATAATATACAATAATGGCCAATAGGGCATACATATGACTAAAAAATGTTGCGTTGTGTTCGGATGGCCATCACCAGAAATCTTTGGCCAAGATGGATGAGAATTACTGACTGTAGATCAGTAGTTTCCCAGTGGGTGATGGGCCATACACCGACACGACTTATCACGTTATTAGAAGTCTGACTTTATCCACCCTCTAGAACCGATATGCGATACTCTTAGACGAACGACCAAACTATATGGAGACTGTCACTTTCAGACTCAGTAGGGATGCAGACAAGTTTGCTTGTCGGCCTTCCTTTCGTTCAATACCTGGATAGCCGTTACGTACAGCTAGTGCCGCTGACGTGCTTGTGGTTAAACCCACTGCCAGCATATTATCGAGTCTTTAGAGTTTCATACAGAGGGTTTTTCCAGCTTGGGCAAAATGATATATTGTACATATTTCGATACGTACTTGGTTCGATTAAAACACGTGCTTTTGTGCACGTGGTTTTAATCGGACAATTTGTTAATACTAGCCGATTTGAAAGATAACCAGGTTATCACATTTTGGTTTAAATGTGAGCTAGTATTTTATATCTCTTTTATTATCTCTCATTTCGGTATTCGTATTTTGACAGAATACAGTATTTATACGAATACGAGTATTTATATAAATACGTGTATTTGTGTCTTGATATTAATACGTGTATTTATGTCTTGATATTAATACGTGTATTTGTATCATTAGTATGAATACGGTATTCGTATTTTGATACGAATATAGTATTCGTATTTTGATACGAATACGGATGTATGTATTTGTAACATATACTTGTATTAGTGTATTTGTATATATTTTGATATATGTATATACATATGTATATGTGATCTTATGAGGTGGTATTTCTTGTCTTCTCTTCTCTTCTTGAATGTATAGGAATGTTGTGGGCTTGTGACTCACCATGGTGAGTCACAACCCCACTCATTCCAAACACATAAAGAAAAGAAAGAAGTAAAAGAAAAGATGATGATGGTCCATTCTTCTTGAGTTTCTATGCTTTCTCATTTACCCAAACTGCTTCTTCTCCTCTCTTGGTTTTCTATTAGTGGAGAATTAGAAAAGATTATGAGAAATTAAGTAGAGATTACCCACTACATCAATTTTGTAATCAATTCATAGCAAGTTTTGATCACTAGTTACTTCAAATGTGAAGTTAGAGCCGTAGTTCAGACACCTTCGAGGTGGATCATCTTCGGAAAGGAAGACCGACTCCCAAGCTCGTTTTGACGACCTAAGGAGCTAAGGAAGTGAAAAGAAGACGAAGGACATGATTATAAAGGTTGTAATCACAAACCTAGTAGTTAAAACTCCTTCTTTAATTTCTAGTTTGGTGTTTGGATTCGATTCTAGGTTGTAGGGTTCATGCTCGAGTTTAGAAAATTTTCGATTTGTATTCAATATTGCCGCTAGTTTGCGGTGCGAGCATGATCGTCTACCTACATGCGTAACACTAGCAACTAAAGAGTTCTCATTGTGAGGCTTTTTCTTAGCATCCTCTTTAGTTTTGAGCTTAGGGCAAGCGGCGCTCATGTGCCTAAATTTGTAGCATAAATAACACTCGGGATTTGTATTAGTTGATCTCGGACTAGGTTTCAATCTAGATCTTCCTCTAAACTTTTCTCTACTAGAAACACCATTTTCTGAACGACCGCGTACAAAAAAAACCTCGCCCGAATTTTCATTTCCACCACCAGACAGTTTCTGCCTCAGCTCTTTAGAGTGTAAGGCGGTTTTTACATCTTCTAAAGAAAGTGTATCTCTACCATATAGTATAATATTAACGAAATTCTCAAAAAAAATGTGGTAGTGAACATAATAAAATAAGGACTTGATCTTCTTCTTCAATTTTAACGTCCATATTTTTCAAATCCATAAGAATTTGATTTAATTGATCTAAGTGGTTTTTAATGAACGTAATTTTGAGAATACCTTAGAGTGGGGTGAATAAGGTAATTATAATATCCTATGGAAAATTTAAAAACTTAAGTACTATTCCGAAAATGATTATCAAGTTTCTGTGGAAAATATTTAAACAAGTTTTAAAAAAGAAACTTAATACAATAATCAATACAAACACACAAAAGTAAAAAGAGTAAGATCAATACAAACACAGCGATATGTTGACTAGGGTTTACCACCTCCTGTAGCTAGTCCCTGCCTGATTATGCTACTCAGGATTCTTCCACTATATTTGTGAAGTACACAAACCCCCTTCACAGAGATGTGAAGAAACAAGATATCTTTTTTCACAAGGATCAATCACTTAAACTGCAATTCTCTAGGAAACAAGTTTTCTTCTTCTCTAGGAAAGCCGCACTTTCTTCTCTAATTCACGTCCCTCTAGGAAAATCTCTTTTTCCACTCTGAATCTACAATTCAAGCGAAAGGAGAAGCACCCCTTCTCTTCGGTTACAAATCTCTTTTATTACAAACGATTTCACTCACTCACAATTCTATTAATCTCAATGATTTTTTCTGGTTAGGCACAAGAATTGTTTTGAGAGATTTGGACAACTTTAAGACTCTTGAGAAAATGGAAAATCCAAACAAGTTAAAGCACAAAGAACACGAAGAATTTCAGAAGGATTTGCAATGAAATTTTTTTTGTGTTGAATTGTGATATCTCAAAGGTATTTCTAAAGAATTGAATGGGAAGTTATTGTAACTACCAAAAACTGACATAAAATAGTTAATGACCGTTTAGAGAAAGTTAGGAGCAAATTTGGCGCAAGTGTCCATTCATTTAAAAATTTGAAATTCAAATTCAAACTGCCCATGATGACGTCAAAGGTAGACGTCGGCTCTACACAATTTGTTCTAGTGACATCAGAGTAGCCGTCACTGAGAACTTTAACAGAAAGATGAAAATCAGAGGTTTGTTTTACTGATGTCTGGACTGATGTTAGTAGTTCAAACTTTTCCTATATTGACGTCAAGGGCCGACGTCAGTGTTCAAATTTTTTTGATACTGACGTCGGGGGATGACGTCAGTGTTCTGATATGAATGGTATATTTGGTTTGAACTTTGGCAGATTTGAATTCCAACGGATAAGTATGGCGTCTCTAAAAGAGATGAATATGTCATGGACATTAAGAATGTATTAGAATGAGATTTCCAACCTTATAAGATCATTACTAATTACATGTATATAGCTCATATCTTCGATCTTAGTCTTGGTTCTTCAATTAGCTTCATTTTCCTTGAATTGTTATATTTGAAGTGAATGGATCTTGAATTTGTATGCTTCATGTTGTCGAATGCATCGAGTCGTCATGCCATATTGCCGGTTTGAGTGTGTATCACATTGTAGGCAATCTTACTTGATGTTAGATATGTTATTGCAAACTGTACTTCAAGAAAAACTCGGAAATGTCGTTAGTAACATATGAATTCGTTAAATAATGTTTTGAACTAAATCATCAAAATTGAGGATCGTATGACACAGATGTCAAAAATTTCCCCCTTTTGATATTTTGCAAAACTTATTTAAAGAATTCATGATATACATTATAATACCCAGTTCCATTTTACCGTATCCGCAATTTTGGTACACAATTTCCGAATATTTTTCCCAATTTTTTTCCTTTATATTTTTTCCTATATTATTTTCCTAAACCCTAAATTCTAATTCTAATTTTCCTTAACTAATTCCTAACAACTAAACCTCACCTGAGCCCAAAGACCAAGCCCCAATATCCCAAACCCAACTCTTTTTCTCTCTCTTTTTTTAGCCGGCCCCATTCTCCTCTTCTGCCTCTACAGTTTCTTTCTTCATTAAATCCTCAATTCATTTTCTTTAATCACAATTAATTTACCCTAATTAATCCATTCTGAAATCCTGTTAATCACTATATAATTCCTATTCATTTCTTTTAATTACCCATTTAATCCCATCACCTACCTCTATATCTCTCTCCCATTCCAATTCATCTCTCTCTCAACTCTCTCTCACACTCCTCTCCCTACCCCTCCTCCTCTCAACCGAGCTCCAGCCACCGCGACCCTCCTTCCCCTCGCCGCCACAACCACCTGGAGCCTCCTCCTCCGCTGGCCTAACCCCCGTAGCCCCGAGCTCCTCCGTCACCACCATTTCCACCATACCCGAGCTCTTAGCCGAGTCCAAGCCCTGAGACCGCGCCAAGCTCGAGCTGAGGCCAAACCTTTTCTTGTTGTTGTGTTTTTATGCCGTGCCCATGCGATCCGTCACCGCTATCATCGTTGTCGTTTCTTCAAAAGAAAAGTGAACCCCTTCACTTGTTTTTATACTATAGTTAAGTCATTTGGTGTGTATATATAACAACTTTAACATTAACTGAACCGAAAAAGAAACTCTGGCGTAAATCACCCATTAATGATTGTGGAACATGTAACCAATGTACTTTATATACGATAACGAACAACATATTGAAGATTTATACCAATCGGATAATGTTTGACCACGGATTGATACCCCCAAGTCGGGTATCGAAACAGACTAAAACGGCTCTCTTTAAGCCAATCATCGTCTTTACGCCTTTGATGGAGGTACCATTGATACTTATGTTTGTTTAATGATAAATAGCAATATGTTAAATTTTTGTAATAAAATAACGCAATTTCACACATTAAGTGACGCACATAGTGTCTATACCGAAACTCGCGTTTTACCGAACACTTGACACCATTAAATTCATAATTAATTCCAGAAAAATCCTATCATAGCGTGCTTAGGTTCTTGCAAAGTGTACTGTATAAAATTTAATATGATGTATAATTTTACTATTAAATATATTATTTGAATATTGAAAACAGAGAACTTACTAGACTTTGGACTGCGGTCTAGAGCAGGAATTCACATGCATTTATACACCTGAAAACTTACTGTTTAATAGTGATAATGTGCGGAACCATATATCAATAAGTAGAAAATTGTTTTATCTTTTCGATGGTACTGGTTTCACTGAATTCCAGTATCATTTGGTATTTTTAAAACATAATCTGATGACGTGTACGGAAGATTTCTGCAATTTCAGTATACACTTCATCAGTAAACTGATCATAACTCCTAAACTAAGATGACTATTGTTGATCCGTCTTCTGCACTGTAGAGTTAACTAATAACCCTACAAATAGTTGACATGTAGTGTCGCCTATCTATGATCTCAATAAGGAGTAAAACGTGTTATGAAACAAACTTTCAGTTCAGAAACTGGACTTCCATTAATGAACACTTAAGAAATGACCGTAACTCGCAAACCTGAAACTTGATTGACCTGAAACCAATTTTGTTGGATTACCGTTTAAGTTTACTTTCTACCCCTCTTGTATCATTTTGCCTAATTACGATTGTACGATTTAATATGATTTTCTGAACTAATAAGGAACGTAGTGATTCATATTGCACATGACTCGATTGGTGGTATAATTCACATACTTACCCGACCGTGATACCTTTAGTGATAGCGAGTGCTCTTATTGATTCTCAGTGATTATTGCATTTTCGAACGTGAGTGGTATCGGATTAGTTGTGTCAAGTACGCCAGTAAAAAGTGAATGATTCATTAAAGTAAACAGTGCAGTGAAAAGTGAATAAAACAGTGTTATTGATGTGTGCTTGTACACAACTAGCCCCAAACATATAGTTATTGAAACCTGGGGGGAAAAGGAAAATTGAAGTGGAATGGAACTTGTATTTAGTGAGGTTTAACGATTTAAAGTATGATCATTCGAACAGCGACTCTTATATATATTTTAGGTTATGGACTTAGCGGTCCGGCTGATAGGGTTATGTCCCAAGCAATAGAGGGCCGTAGTCTCAGGTATGCACGAGATCCTCGTTAAATATGATCATTCTTTTCCACGGTTCGATTTCAAATTGACTTAGAGTCCAATATGAACGTAGATCATATACTGCATTGATTATTGATATACGAATTACCTACATTCACTGTCCTCACTATTATTATCTTTCATTTCATACTTTATTATATTGCTATTATATTATTGCTATTACGTCGCCCTGACGACTTGAGTATGCATGCTCAGAGTTTGGAGAGGATGGAGCTCAGGAGTCAGATCTACCATTCGAGCTTGTAGAGATCTAGACGGTTTACTTTCAGCATTTTTACTACTTTCCCTAAAATAAGCTTGTATTCACACTTGGTTAGTAGTTTGCTTTCCATTTGAACTATTATAAATTATGAACAATGAAAGTTAATGTAATAAACTAGTGATGTGTATCCGTTACTGTGTTGTGCTGTGCTGATATTGATTACCATGAATTACTAGAAGCCGCGGTGTGACTACGGAAAGATTCTTCCTTAGTCGTAGGAACATGGCTGGCCTAGTCGCCATCGTATTCCATATTTTAGGAAGCGGGGCGTGACATGGTTTTTTTGGTATCAGAGCCAGGCTTAGTATAAAGGAATAACGTAACTTACGCTTTATTATATTGTTTTCACTTCACTATTCTTTGCTTTCATCTTTGTATCTAATACTATCCTTTGATCTATCTTTTAATGACATGGCCTCCTCGAATGACCACTCATTGGACTCTAGTTCCCAGGATCACACTGAGAGGATCCTGAACACACTAAAGACTCTCGCGGAAGCTCAAGAGAGAAATACTGACCTACTTACCGAGAGTCTCAGGGAAATTACCGCATTGGAATGACCCACAGCTCTAGTTGCCGCCACAGAGGGCGCCGTTGCACCAGCTGCACCTGCCAAAGCTGGCACTGTATTGGATTTCCGGAGGCTACATCCAGCTGTGTTTACAGGGTTAGCCAGACCACTTGAGGCCGAGCAATGGATAGTCAATGTAGAGAGCCTATTGATGGCCGCACGGGTCCCCAATGAAGAGAAAGTAAACATGATGAAGATTCAACGGGAAGATAAGGCCCGTACTTGGTGTCCGTCGAAGAGAGCAGGCTCGATGAGCCGATTGAATGGAGCAAGTTCAAAGAATACTTTTTGGACCATTACTTCCTCTCCACAGCCAAAACAGAAATGGAGGAAAGATTTATCTTACTGAAAAAGAATGGCCATCCCGTTGATGTATATGCGGCAGAATTTAAGCGTCTGAGCCAATTTTCTCCATATATGGTCGCTTCAGAGGCCACCAGGGCTAGACATTTCTTACAGGGACTAGACTTTGAGCTGCAGCAATTGATTGAGTCCCTCGAGTTGCAGACTTTCGCGTAAGTACTCAACGCTGCACGAATTCAAGAGAAGCTGACCAATAAATTCAAAGGCCCCAGCTCGACTGCAGGAGGCCCTCGGTGATCTCGGCGCGTACTCGTACATCTTCCCGAGGGGTCATACCAGTTCACAGACCGAGAAAGACGCAAATGAAGCGTCCCTTCTTGTGCCAGAAGCAGCAACAAAGGAAGGATTTGGTCTGCAGTTACTGTCACAAGCCCGAACATACTCTAAAGGACTGTCGCTGAGTTAAGGGACAATGCTTACTTTGCGGGTCCAGTCGGCCCAGGGTTAGTGGTTGCCCTCGGTGAACAGAGTTACATAGAGGATTTAGACCGCAACATCAGAGATCGTTGGAGCATAGGTAGACCAACACAGGCCACGGTCAGGGACGGGCTTTCACCCTGACTACCGAGCAGGCAGAGGCCTCAGCTAAAATTGTTATAGGTACTCTACTCGTTTATTCTACGTCGGCTAGAGTACTATTTAATTCAAGAGTATCATACTGTTTCATATCTGCACATTTCGTCGACACTCACTCCATACCATATGAACCATTAACCAAGGATTGGGAAATACATACGGGTAATGGTATTATAGTATCTAGTCGAGAATGTAGATCTTTTACAGTTATAGTTTGTGGCAGGGAATTCTATGCAAATTTCCTTTTAACCGAGACAGGCAATTATGATGTGATTCTTGGGATGAATTGGATGAGTACATTCTATGCGATCATTGATTGTCGAGCTAGGAATGTGAATTTCTGCATCCTCCCTGAGATTGTTTTCGAGGGTGGAAACGAATCTTTGGAGCCAGCCAAATATAGAAGTAAGCTGAAGGTATTTACGGCCATGGAGATTGACGAGAACTCAGCGCCAGAGATCATTCGGGATTTCCTTGATGTGTTCCCTAAAGATTTACAAGGTCTACCACCTCCTCATATCTTGGGATTCTAAATCGACCCGATTCCGGGTACAACACCAGTTTCTAAAGCACCGTACAAAATGGCACCTATTGAATTGGCAGAATTGAAGCAAATTAGAGATTTTCTAGAGAAGGGATTTATTCGTCCAAGCGCTTCTCTGTGGGGTGCACCAATTTTATTAGTGAAGAAGAAGGATGACTCGCTGCGAATATGAATAGACTTCCATGAGCTGAACTGAGTAACCATAAAAAACAAGTAACCCATTCCACGCATCGACGACTTATTTGATCAACTAGGTAATGCCAAGGTATTCTCGAAGCTGGATCTTTGTTCGGGTTGTCACCAGATCAGAGTAACAACTGAAGATGTATGCAAGACATCTTTTCGGACCCGATACGGACATTATGAGTTTCTTGTTATGTTGTTCGGTGTTACCAATGCGCCAGCGATATTCATGGATTTGAAGAACAGAGTTTTTGCTAAATACTTGGACATGTTTGTCATTGTATTCATCGACGACATACTAGTCTACTCTAAGGCTTAAGAGGAGCATGCCGAACATTTATAAATTGTACTGCAAATTCTGCAAGAAGAGAAGCTATACGCAAAGCTGAGCAACTGCGAGTTCTGGCTCGACAAGTGCAATTCTTGAGACACATTGTTTCGGGCGAAAGCATATCAGTAGACCCAGCAAAGATAGAATCTGTTAGAGATTGGCCGACACCGAAGTCAGTGGCCGAGATCAGAAGCTTCCTGGGATTGGCAGGATATTATCTTCATTTCGTTCAGGTCTTTGCAAGAGTTGTTGAACCCTTAACAAAGCTTACGCGGAAGGAAGTGCCTTATGTGTAGTCAGAAGAATGTACACATGCTTTTGAGTTGCAGAAACAAAAGTTGACCATGATCCCTATTCTTACAGTGCCGGATAATTCAGGTGGTTTGGTAATACACAACAATGCTTTAGGAAAGGGTCTAGGCTGTGTTTTGATGCATCATGGTCAGGTAGTTGCTTATGCCTCACAAAAACTGAAGATTCATGAGAAGAACTACCCAACTCACGACTTGGAGTTAGCTGTAGTGGTTTTCACCTTGAAGATCTGGAGACATTACTTATTGGGCGAAAATGTGGAAGTGTACATGGATCACAAGAGTCTGAAATACGTGTTCACTCAGAACGAATTGAATATGAAGTATCGCCGATGGCTAGAACTAATGGCGGACTATGACTTGGACTTACAGTACCATCTGGGGAAAGTAAATGTCGTACCTGACACCCTCAGTCGCAAGCCATCGGTTATGATGTTAACTAGTCAGAGGAGTATAATTGAAGACTTTCAGAAGCTCGAACCTAGAAATCATTGCATGACTTATTCAGTACAACCGGGCAGCTTTGGAAACTACATGTGCAGTCTTCACTTGTAGATCACATTAAGGCTGCACAGGCTGACGATCCTCGATTGAGAAGTTCAAAGAGCAGGTGGAAGCCAGACTGAGGACAAATTTACTCATACATAGAGACGATTCTTTGAGATTCGGTAGCAGACTTTGCATTCCTAAGAGTGATGTTTGAGAAGAAATACTAGCTGAGGTTCATAATTCGGCTTATTCAGCGCATGCGAGAGGGATGAAGATGTACCGATACCTGAGACAGCACTATTGGTAGAACGGCATGAAGCGAGAGATTGCACGGTTTGTGTCTAAGTGCTTAGTATGCCAACAGGTAAAAGAAGAACATCAGAGGGCGGATGGATTATTGCAACCGCTTTCGATACCCGAGTGGAAATAAGAGCATATCACCATGGATTTCGTGATAACCTTACAACGGTTTCCAAGAGGAAACAACGTCGTCTGGGTTATTGTCAACCATCTTACAAAAGAAGCACACTTTATACCTTTCCGGGGGGATAGTCGAAAGAGTCACTCGCAAAGAAGTACATGCAGAAGATAGTGCGACTTCACGGAGTACCGGTCAACATAGTATCGGATAGAGACGCTAGATTCATTTTCCACTTCTGAAAGAGCTTACAGGAGAGTCTGGATACACGTCTCAAGTTCAGCACAACTTATCATCCATAGACGAATGGAAAGTCCGAGCGTGCTATTCAGACGCTTGAGGACTTGTTGAGGGCATGCATGCTGGACTTTCAAGGTTCATGGGAGTATCACCTTCATCTGGTAGAGTTTTCTTATAACAACAGCTTCCAAGCTATCATCTAGATGGATCCATTCAATGCTCTTTATTGACGGAATTGTCGATCCCCTGTTTGTTGGGATGACGTTGGTAAGCGAAGGTTAATGTGTCCCGAGCTTATAGTTTAGATGGTGGACAAGGTCCAGATGATCAGATAGCGCATCAACACTGCTCAGGATCAACAAAAGAGTTGGGCAGATGCCAGCAGGAGATCTTTAGAGTTTGAAGTCGGTGATCACGTGTTCCTGAAGATTTCACCTACTCATGGAGTAATCTGGTTTCGGAATCGTGGGAAACTCGGTCCCCGATTCATCGGACCGTTCGAGGTGCTAGAGTGAGTAGGGGAGGTGGTTTATCGACTTGACTTGCCTCCATCGTTAGCTGGTGTGCACAACACATTTCATATGTTAAAGTTGCGGCTCTGCGTTCGAGACGATTGTCATGTTCTCAATCATTCAGAGTTGTCACTGGGAACTGACCTGTCGTATGTGGAGCAGCCTACCACCATACTCAATCGCAGGGAGAAGGTGCTCAAGAACAAGGTCATTCCACTGGTTCATGTTTCCTGGGGCAGTCGTTCTTCAAGGGAGTCTACCTGGGAACGTGAGGAGAATATTCGTTCGCGTTTTCTATATCGTTTCGAGTAGTCGTTTGTATCATTGTTTCGTTGTTTTATTTCTTTTAATTTCGAGGACGAAATTTTTGTAAGGGGGATATCATGTAATATACCTAGTTCCGTTGTACTGTATCCGTAATTTTGGTACACAATTTCCGAATATTTTCCCCAAATTTTTTCCTTTATAATTTTTCCTATATTATTTTCCTAAACCCTAAATTCTAATTCTATTTCCCTTAACTAAATCCTAACAACTAAACCACACCCAAGCCAAAAGCCCAAGCCCTAACATCCCAAACCCAAACCAAACTCTTTTTCTCTTTTTTTTTGCCGGCCCCCTTCTCCTCTTCCCCCTCTACAGTTTCTTTCTCCATTAAAACCTTAATTCATTTTCTTTAATCAAAATTAATTTCCCCCAATTAATCTATTCTTAAATCCCATTAATCACCACATACTTTCTATTCATTTCTTTTAATTACCCATTTAATCCCATCACCAACCTCTATATCTCTCTCCCATTCAAATTCATCTCTCTCTCTCAACTCTCTCGCACACTCTCATTCTCTCCCTACCCCTCCTCTTCTCAACCGAGCTCTAGCCACTGCGACCCTCCTTCCTCTCACTGCCGCGACCATAAGGAGCTGCCGCCTCCGCCGGCCTAACCCCCACAGCCCCGAGCTCCTCCACCACCACCACTTCCATTATACCCGAGCTCCTAGTCGAGTCCAAGCCCCGGGGCCGCGCCAAGCTCAAGCTGAGACCAAAACTTGTTGTGTTGCTATGTTTCTGTGCCGTGCCCGTACGATCCATCGTCACTATCATTGATTCGTTTCGGTAAAAGGCAAGTGAATCTCTTCACTTGTTTTCATGCTATAGTTAAGTCATTTAGTGTATAAATATAACAATTTTAACACTAACTGAACCAAAAACAAAACTCTAGTGTAAATCACCCTTTAATGATTGCTGAACAAATAACCAATGAACTTTGTACATGATAACGAACAACATATTGAAAATTGACAATAATCGGATAATTTTAGACCACGGATTGATACCCCCAAATCGGGTATCGAAACAGACTAAACCAGCTCTCTTTAGGCCAATCATCGTCTTTACGTCTTTGATGGCGGTACCACTAATACTTATGTTTATTTAGTGATAAATAGAGACATGTTAAAGTTTTGTAACAAAAGAACTCAATTTCAACATAAAGTGACGCCCCTAGTGTCTATACTGAAACTTGCGTTTTACCAAACACTTGACACCGTTAAATTCATAATTAATTCCAGAAAAATCCCATCACAGCGTTCTTAGGTTTTTTGCGAAGCGTACTATATAACCTTTAACATGATGTATATGTTTACTATTAAATATATCATTTGGACATTGAAAACAGAGAACTTACCTGACTTTGGACTGCTGTCCAGAGCAGGAATTCACCCCTTAACATGCCTTTATACACATTGAAACCTTACTATTTAACTGTGATAGTGTGCTGAGCCATATATCGTTGAGTAGAAAATTGTTTTGGCTTTCCAATGGTACTGGTTTCACTAAATTCCAGTATTATTTGGTATTTTTAAAACATATTTTAATTTGATGACATGTACGACAGATTTCTGCAATTTTAGTTTACACCCTTCATCAGTAAACTGATCATAACTCCTAAACTAAGATGACTATTGTTGATCCATCTTCTACACTGTAGAGTTAACTCATAACCCTATAAATAATTGAAATGTAGCATCGCCTATCTATGATCTCAAAAGGGAGTAAAACGTGTTACGAAACGGACTTTCAGTTCAGAAACTGGACTTCCAGCAGTGAACACTTAAAATGGAATGACTGTATGTCATGACCCGAAATTTGACACGTGACGGCCCTTAAAATACGCAACGTCTACAGGCGTAATGCAATTTAAGTAAGCCGAAAACCCAGCAATCTAAACCATCAAAAGTAGTAAGTGATAATAGCATTTTCAAAACTTTATAAATCTCAAACCAAATTCTTTAAAGTCCAACTTTACTTTCTTAAAAATTTCAACAACACCTCCTTTGTAAAAACCAACCCCAAAAATGGGTACAACATAAATATAAGTAAAGTATCCCCAACGGGAGCAAATCCACGCCCAACGGCGGAAAACAACCACCACAACAGATATACGACGCCGTAGCGAATAAATAAAAAACGATATAAGTAAAACTGCATAAAAGACATCCAATTCACCAAAATATACAATATCGTCCTCACATCAAGTCTCTAAGTCATACACATGAAAGTGGTAGATGGAGAGTACAGGATACAACAAATATACAATGAATATGAACGGATAACCACAAAACCCACCTAGAGCAAAACTGCACACTGTGAGCCGAAGCGGTATCCGCAGCAAAAGATGATAAGATAGATGAATAGCCTGCCGCGAATTCCCTGAAAGACTACCTGCAAAACACTGTGGCACAACGGGGGCGAGTTGCCAACTCGTGAATAGTAAATAACATATGCAGGTAATCGCAAGTATGCACGTACAGCGCGAATCTAATACATGCAAGCGGATAGCAATAAATGGTCATATGTATGCAACAGTCATGAAAGATACGCTAGCAGGTACAACTAATACATGAAGCAATAATATGACAATGTGTATATGCAACAGTCATGAAAGGTACTCTATCGGGTACTACTAATACATGAAGCAATGCATATAACATAAATGAGGAGTATAGAAATAAAACATGTCATTCTCACAGAATCCCGACCTCGTGATAGGACCAAAGTCCATCAAGACAATCTAAATCCCAAATTTCCTCAAATCAGCCCCCAAATTGGCTCTCATATCATGTAAGTCTCATAAATCATGAATGTACAATGTCAAGTATATCTCATATATCCTGAACGTACAATATCAAGTAAACCTCATATATCCTGAATGTACAGTGTCGAGTAAATCTCATATATCCAATATCCAGTATCGAGTAAGTTTCATATAAAGTGAGTGTCCAACATCGAAACCCAAAAACATCATGAAACAAGTGTCTAGCATCGACACATAAATATTGATCTATCAGGTGCTGTCACCACGACTGGCCCCTGATAGGCACGTATCCATACGTACATGACCCCGACCTGTATCCCCACGATACCCATCGAGTCAAAGGTACTGTCACCGGTAGGTACTTGCCCACCTTCCAGGCTCATCGCCTAGCATCTGCGAACATCTTTCTGAGGGGAACCATACCGGGCTCCACCATGTACCCGCACATGGCCCACTCACTCCTCGCATCGGGTAAATATCATAAATCTCAGAACCGAGAAATCTCATGGTGGACGCTGAAATATCATATCAAGAGAAACCGGGTTTTTCAAATAATGCATAATTTCATGAAACAACCACGGTCTTCAAATCCAGAAAATATCAAGTAATGAATAAGTATAAATGCATGAATCAATACATATATATTAGCGTCCCATTCCACTAATATATATGCATATATAACAGCGTCCCATTCCACTGTTATATATACTTAGGAGTAAAAATATCAGAGAATATCATATGAAATCCATGAATGTAATATATGCAACATGAAACAGTAATATGAGTATATAAAGGAAAAACCGCTATTTAACTGCAACAAGTTAATATATATATATATATATATAAATATATATCATGCGGTTCCTAATTTCCCCAAATCCATACAACATCATATAAAGGTAAACATGTAGCTATAGCCAGGTATGCGTAACCACGTCGATATAGCAAGATATGTGTATCTACCTATCAATAATGATGTAATACCCTCCAGGTATAAGTATAAGTATGTATGTGAGATGTACATGTAGCTATGTCTCATATGTGTATATACCTATCACTAATGGTACAATACCATATAGGTATATAGGTAACTAGCATATAAGCATGTCAAGGTATACTACTATCATATGCGCCAATGCATAAGAATCAATGACCCCACGTCAATGACAAAACAATACCATATAGGTATGTGTAGCCCTAACTAGGTAAGTGAGTATACATGTAAGTATGTATGCACGGTGTACATGTAAGTATGTGGGCATAGCAAGGCATATGTGTAAGCATGTAGGTATACAGGTATACATGCACAATCAATATCCGTATACATCTAACTAATAGTTATGTCATTTGATTTAGCCCAGACGCATAACGCCATGCGGGCGATCCCCCTGTAGATGTTAAATCTACTCACCAACCATCCTGGCTAAGTAAAGCCAACTACTCGTTTTCCCCTGTTCACAGCGCCCGAAGTCCTCGCCTGCGATCCTGAAAGCATAAAACAATATAACAAGTATATATTAGCAATCGATCAATAACACGTACCAACTACGTTTGACCGACGCATCAACTCCAAACATACTCTTAAGTGTTTGTCAAGTGGATAATGCGCGCAGCGACACTACGAAACTAACTCAAGAGCAAAAGCTACACAAAAACACGAACGACATCGGCACGACCCTAGCTAGGAATGCAAAGCGACACAACTACCAAGCCAAGACCCTGATCGTACCGATCGCGCATTCAAAACACAATAATAAACGTGGAATCTAATATGAATAACATCGCAACGTCAAAAGAAACCCACGCCAAAACTTACCGAAATCTAGTAAGTAATATATATCAATATAGCACAAAACTACAAGTTTTTTACCAAAACTAGAAATTACAACCATCACAATATAGCATGATTTAACCACACAAACCCTTACTAGAATTTTAGATTTCACTCAAATAGGATTAGTAAAAGTTTAGTTTGCTAATTAGTTTAATTATCCAATTAGGAAAATATCAATTAACAAATTAGCAACTTGGTTAAGTTTTCATAATCTTCAAATAACAATTAACCATTTCACCGAGTTAAATCCTAACTTGAACTTCATTAAAATTATCATGAATGAATTAAACATGAATTTAAAGCTATAATTAAACAATTAAATAGCTAGCTTATGATTTAAACATAACAATTAAGGGTTAGGGTTAGGGTTTTATACCTCACTAGAACACCACTTGAACAAGAAAGAAATCCAAACTTTAGCCTCCAAAATCCTCACTAGAATGAAGATCCAAGCAAGTTTTGAGTTCACGAATGAAGGGAAATGATTATATTTGAGTTTGGATGAATAAATTTGGATTTTTCATGAATTTTTTCAAGCTTTAAATTGAAGAAATGAGGTGAAGAAGGAGATGGGGCAGCAAGCATGGGAAGTGGCCGACCATTTTGGAAAGAGCTAGGGTTTTGTGGTGAAGTGTGGAAATTTCTAGAAGGAAATTACAATAATTGCAATATAAAACAAAATAGCATTTTGTCACCATTTCCTTTTCTTTAAAATTCAATTAATCTCCACAAATATCTAGATATTTATGTGAGAAGGTTTAAACATAATTCTAGCGATTAGTTTAGCATAGATTTACATTAGTAGTAATTAACCCACATAAAAATTTAATTACCACTAATAAAGTGCATAAATAAAGCATTAAAATAATATTTTAATTAAGGAAAAAATTTATGTGAACCAAAACTTCCCATTGACCCCCAAAGCCCATGCACTAGCTTCATTCTAGCTAAACTAGGTGCCGACAAGTCTATACAAAAGTTTGATCACAATCGGGTTAAAACGGCAAACACCGACTATTTTACCCTAAAAACGGAAAAATCGCATAAAGATTTCTAAATCATTACACCGTAACACGCAAACCAGAAACTCGATTGACCTAAAACCAATTTTGTTGGATTACTGTTTAAGTTTACTTTCTACCCCTGTTGTATTATTTTGCCTAATTACGATCGTACGATTTAATATGATTTTCTAAACTCATAAGGCACGAAGTGATTCATATTGTACAGGACTCGATTAGTGGTATAATTCACATACTTACCCGACCGTGATACCTTTAATGATACCGAGTGCTCTTATTGATTCTTAGCGATTATTGTATTGTCGAACGTGAGTGGTATCGAATTAGTTGTGTCAAGTACGCCAGTGAAAAGTGAATGATTCGTGAAAATGAACAGTGCAATGAAAAGTGAATAAAAAAGTGTTATTGATGCGTACTTGTACACAACTAGCCACATACATATAGTTATTGAAACCTGGAGAAAAGGAGAAAATCGAAGTGGAATGGAACTTGTATTTAGCGAGGTTTAGTGATTTAGAGAATGATGATTCGAACAACGACTCTTATATATATTTTAAGTTATGGACTTAGCGGTCCGGCTGACAGGGTTATATCCTCGGCAACAGCGGGCCATAGTCTGCACGAGACCCTCGTTAAACATGATCACTCTTTTCCACAGTTTGATTTCAAATTGACCTAGAGACCAATAGGAACGTAGATCATATACTGTATTGATTATTGATACACGAATTATTTGCATTCACTGTCTTCATTTTTATTATCTTTCATTTCATACTTTATTATATTGCTATTATATTATTTCTATTACATCGTCCTGACGACCTGAGTATGCATGCTCAGAGTTTGGAGAGGACGTAGCTTAGAAGTCAGATCTACCGTTCGATCTTGTAGAGATCTAGACGGTTTACTTTCAGCACTTTTACTGATTTCCCTAAAATAACCTTGTATTCGCACTTGATTAGTAGTTTCCTTTCCAGTTGAACTATTGTAAATTGTGAACAATTAAAGTTAATGTAATAAACTAGTGATGTGTTTCCATTACTATGCTGTGCTGATATTGATTACCATGAATTACTAGAAGCCGCAGTGTGACTACGACAGGATTCTTCCTTGGTCGTAAGAGTATGGCTGGCCTAATCACCCTCATACTCCGGCGTACATATATGAAAAGTAAATTCGATTTATATACCCTCCCTCAATTTATGCTTATTTAAGAAACTCTTTGAACTCATACCAGCGTTCCATACCACTGATACTATTTCTTAAGAAATATGACATGAAGGTGAGTTATTTAATTCAAATTTTTATTAACCAATTTTAAGCATTTATAAAATATATAGGTATAATTCATGAATATTTTCTCCCCCTTTTCGAAAAATATCAAAAAGTTTTAAAATTTAGCAGGGGGTAAAAATGTAAATATTAACTAGAAAAAGAGACTTATAAGCATTGTGGATATAAGTTGTATAAAAAATATAGAGATTTTCGACAGGATATAATAAGAAACTGAAATTTTCATTGATTAAGAAGAAAATAGAGCATACAAACTAAAATACTAAGTAACTAACACATAAATATAAACCACGCATACTGAAAAATAACATCCAAACATCAAAAGACCTAAAGTGCAAACATGCACATAACAAAACATCAAAACAAGACTTAGGATCTACAAACAACTAGTCCTAACATTCGTCGGCTTGTGGTGGTGGTGATGATGATGAAGCACTTAGAGGAGTCGTAAGAGTAGACAATATAGTTGAAATTTCTTCAACTCGACCATGAAGACAATCAACTTCACCAAATAATTGATCGAGTCGAGAATAGATGTGATTGTGACATGCTTGTATGCGATCAACAATTCTAGTCTCAAAAGCGGCGAAGTCAAACGTTGGTTGTGGTGGAGGAATCTCGACTGGTGGTGTTTGGCTAGGTTGAGATGAGGTAAATGGTTGTGTCGGTTGAGAAGATGAAGGAGCGGCATCCAACTTCATCAAGTTTAAAATCCTTGTCCTGAAATCTGTTGCATCCTTTGCCATATCATTTGGATCCGGAATCAACACTTTCCGATATTGGAGCAATTTTGTTATAATTTCGTGATAATTCTCCCACATGTTCTGAATGATGAACGATGGAAGATTGATCTTGATTTTCGCTAAAAACACAATATGTGATTAGCTTATGAGGTCCGCAGAGTATATCTCGACTACCAGACTTCGGGATTATCACATGGGCAAGGAGATTGGATAAGACACGGGCTCGTCGAGTTAATGTATTCACTTTTTAATCTCCGTAAAGAAGAGGAAACTCCAATCCATGAAGAATTTTAGAGGCAACTTTTTTAGTGTGCAGGGTTTGGAACTCGAAAGTCTCGAGTGTCAAGTTGAAAACTTCCTCACCATCAGAAGGAATTCCAAGAACACGTCCAATTGTGCCAAAAGAAAACTTGAACTCTTTCCCAAAAACTTTGGTTGAGTAATTGGGAGGGTTGTCATATTCATTAGAAAGATTAGCATAGAAAAGAAGAACTGTCATGTTGAATGTTGGGCAGTATAGGGTAAGGAATGGCATCCATCCCTGAAATTCAAAAAGGTCTTGAAATCTAAAATCCACGAGGTCGGGAAATAATACCTTTACCCTGGTATTTATGGTCCTATTGATAATAAGGGCATAGCAATCCTTTTCCTTGGCATTGTTGAAGAGATTGGAGTCAAGACTTGGATCAGAAGGATTTGGTTTGGACTTCTTAGTTTTAAGTGAAGATTCAGAAGTGGCGGCCTTCGATTTTTTGGTAGACGGAGAAGTCTCAGAAGGGAATGTTTTAGGTTTCTTATTAGCAATCTCCTTCTTTGATGGTTTGGGAGGTATGGTGAGAACTTGAAGGAATTTAGATTTTATTTAGATAGAATTTTAGGGTTAAGAAATTGGAAGAGAATGAGAGAAAAAGTAAAGGGGTTTTGGTGTTTTATAATAGTCTAAGCGGTTTGAAGATGAAAGGGTGTGACTATTAGGTTTTAAATGAATGGTTACGATTGAATTTGGGGATTTAAATCGACTCCAGAAGTCGAGTCGTCATCAGGATTTTGCCCATGCCGACGTTAGTGTTCTCATGCCTGACGTCGGTACAGAGAAAAACAGGGGGCAACTTTGAATATCTGACGTCTATCCAGACGTTGGTAGGTCTATAAAATCTAAACCTAACGGCAGTTACTGACGTCAGATGGTCAAAAAGAAAAATAAAACCGTTAAAGAAATTAACATAAAACACGGATAAATTTTTTATTCATAAACAAAGAACATACAGTACATTATTACAAATAACATAATACAAACAAAACACACAAACATAATAAACAAATACAAACTATTCTGATTTTCTTTCTTGAACTTTTCCATAACGTCGGTAGTGCGCTTCTTTATGATCATGTCATCCTTAGGATCATAGAGAATGATAGTGTCGTCTGAAAAAGTTTGACGAAAGAGAATCACAATTCCTCCAGTTGTTGGCAAATTTGGTGGAATTAAAAATGGTGGTGGCGGATAAGGTGATAGAGGAACGGGGTCTTCTCTAGGATCTTCTTCTTCCGATTTGGAAGTCGGAGGTTTTTTTTTTGGTTTCTCTTTGGATTTCTTTGAACTTTCAACCTTCACATACCCACTCTTCCTCTTGTTAACGTTTCTAATCTCCATTTTTCTCAGATATAAGAATTATGTAAATTGAGTGAGTTTTAATCATATTTATAGAGAAAAGTTAAGAAGAAGGTTGAGGAACCACCCAGGTGTTTGAAAAAATAACGAGTTTTTCAAATTTCCCACTCTAATTTGAATTTGAAAACAATTCAACTCTGGGTCCTAGTAACTAATCACATGTCAATTGGAATTTTAAATTGGGCTGGATAAATATATATATTTTTTTTTATAAAAACTAACATTTTTTTCGAAATTGAAAGGAAGGGGATGAGAAAAAAATTTCAGACAAAGGTAGACGTCGGTGTTGACAGCAGTGTAGACGTCAGTTTAAAGGGAAAAAGTTAGTTTGAATGTCTATGTTATCATATTTGTAACGACTCCAATATTAATATTCCTCCGTATTTTCTTTCTTTAGTAAAATATTGTATTTATTTATTCTTAGTATTTTTTGTATATTTTGTTTTTTTATAAATATATTATTTTATTATTCCATCTATTTTTCCCAAACACATTTTTTAAAACTAAATTTTAACTTTTTTTCAAATTAAACATAACACCTAACCCAGCCCATAACTCAAATCCAATTTCATTTTCATTTTTTTAAATAAAACTATGAGCCCAAAAGCCCACTTTCTTTTTAAACAATATCATATATTTAATTTTTATTAAATATGCATATGAACAACCTTATAGCTCATTGGTTAAGTCTTTAGATTGTTATTCTATAAATCACATGTTCAAATCCTTATTCTTGCAATTATTATTTTATTAATTTTTATTCTTCTCATAACTTACAAATGAGACCTTTCATTTCCAAAATGAATGGTGACCTTTCATTTCTCTTTTAATTCCCATGTGAATGCATATATTATTATAGATAATTCACCATTACACCATCTTTATTTGTCCCCTTCTTTCTTTTTCTTCATTACATTTTTCTATCTCTCCCTCTCCCTCTTCACCTAGAGTCCTAGAAGAAGAATACCAAGAAGTTTCAAGAAAATCTCGCTAGTAACGCGAGCTTATCGGTGTTTAGATAAGCCCGGTAACAATACCGGCTTGTGTATGTAAGTCCCTTCTCTCTTTCGCTCCCTCCATCTCTTTCTCTCTATATTTCTCTTGTCATATTGCCATGAAAAACTTCCCTCATCATATCATAGTCCCTAAATAATTAATTAAATGGATACATATACAAATAATGAACACACACAAATATACATACATATATAGTTTGTAAAGTCTTTTTCATTACTCTCAATCCATATGTTAAGATTTCATAGTAATAAATTAGGATTGCATAGGTTGTTGTTGTATTTTAAATTACTTTATTTAAATTTTGTAAAAAAATGAAGTTACGAATAAATACCATGGTTTTGTCGTTTATCACATATGACATATCAATACCTTTACTTTTAAAATAATTTTTAGAAATTAATTTTTACTTCTGGAAATTTCAGAAAATTTAAATATGATAGAATATATTATTTTGTACATGCTGTAAAAATTTCAGATCGAATCGCGTAACGGTTTAGGAATTATATCGCTTTTATTCACTGTTCGTAAAACAGAAAACTGCAGTTATCGATCAAGTTCTAGGACACATAATTTCGTATACCGATACCCAAATTGAGAAAATTCAGGGGTTTTAGACATCTACATCGAAAGATATAGACTTTATTAGTCTTAATTTTTTACTAAAAACCGACGTAAAATATACAAAACCGTGTTACAATATTAAGCGACGAATCTGGACAGAATCTGTTCTGATTCGTACACTATTTTTAAATTGGACATAACTCGAACACCCAATGTCCGTTTGTGACAAACTTTAGATGTGTAGATGCACAATTGATAGAAATATAATTTTATGTATACTATATTACTTAGAAATGTATGAAACAACCCGATATAGGCTTTGTAATATAACATATAGTTGCTGTCCAGAAATCTGAATTTCTGTTTTAAACGCTGATATTAAAATAATCATAACTAGAGCTTCAGGAATCCAAATCACATGAATATTGGTGTTTTGGACAAGTACATCAAAAGACCTACAATTTTATAATGATTTTTTTAACCTGAAACCCGATAAAAATTAACTCAAAATGCGTTTTAAAAATATGTGACGATGTTGAACAGATTCTAATCTGTTTTGCACGATGATATGAAAACATGTATATCTCCCAAACCGGTAGTCATATTTAGGCGAGACTGAAACTCGCATGTGCATAACACTTAAGGCTATGTTTTCATTTATATTCTGAATTCAAATAACTTGATTAACTAGTCGTACATATCACTTATTTACAAGATTGTTTTTGGATGTTTCTTGTATACTTATCTCATATCTTGTTCTATGATTGATTATCTATTTTTATCTATATGATTTATGATTAAACTATTACATGCTAGAATTGAATTAATCTTGACACGAATTAATCATGAATACCTGAACCCAATAGGTGCACTTGACTCGACTTGACCCGAACCATGAATACGTAATGACTTGACATGAACACTTGACATGAATACAAGAACAATAGACTTGAATAATTGAACTCGACTCGATACTTGAATTGCACTCTCTTATGTATTCATGGATTTGGGCAAGACTTGTAATTTTAATCACAGACTTATATACACGGGGTGTTGGGGTAGTTTGAGTATGAATCCAACGGAATCTCATGAGTCTCATTAATACAAATCATGTTGCTGTGGTACCGGGCTGAAACGGTACAAATCATGTTATCGTGGTACCGGGCTGAAACAGTACAAATCACGAACTCACGAATGAGGGCCCGTGTTTCCAAGACCCTTGATGATTGCCTGTTGGATTTGGAATACTTCAATAACAATTGAAGTCCCACTATTTTGGGCCCGTGATTCTCTGCCCCTAGACGATAGCTTTGGGTTCGAGAATACTCTTGAGATTGGTTGACATTCACACTTGAACTCACGTTAATTAATTTCACCCTTTTAGAGACCTTTTAGGACACTTACATTCATTTCATATTCACTATACCTACACTCTACGGTCATGCTATACTTGTTTGCTATGCTTATATTACATTTCCATGCTGATATAGTTGCCATATACATTACCATACATGTTCATACATTACAATTTCCATTTATACTATATTACATGTCATCTTGCACTCAATTTATATATTACACATCTCTATTAGGATTTACCGAGCGTTAGTTCGCTGACGGACATTCCACCCACTTCTTTCTATTCTTGGAATGTTCGTCAGGTGACATTGAGACAGAGAAAATAGAAGTGGTCGAAAAGGAGTACAACCAGTTGCATCACAAATTAACATATAGTTTCATTCAGTTTTTCATTTCATTTCAGCTTATTTATGTATGCCTCCTTATTAAAGCTTATCATGTTAAATATCTTGTATTCAGATATTTTGTCTACTATGAATCATGAATGTAATAAATCACAGTTGGATTTCATTCTTTTGTTTATTCTTGTTAGTTTATGTTACTTATAGACGCTTAACATATTTATTTCGAGAAATGACCTTCTCGGAATAAATACGTCGCGGGCTTGCCACGTCACCATTTCCATCTACCGGGAAGCGGGGCGTGACAATATTTTATGGTTTCTACGGTGTGTTTAATTCTAACATATTTAATTCACCTCTTAGATGTGAAAATCTATTCTTATTTAGTGGTTTAGTAAAATTATCGGCTAATTGACTATCGGTCGATACGTATTCTAATACGATATCTCCTTTGTGAAAATGGCCACGAAAGAAATGGTATCGTATATCGATATGTTTATTTCTAGAATGTTGATCTGCATTCTTGGTCATATAAACCGTGCTGGTGTTATCCCAAAGTATAAGAATTTATGAAATACTTTCTCGATAGTCTTCGAGTGTGTATTTCATTCATAAACTTTGTGCACGACATTCACCGGTAGCAATATATTCTTCCTCGACCGTCGATAGAGCAACATAATTTTACTTCTTTGAAATCCAAGAAACAAGACAATTCCCTAAAAAGTGACATGTTACACTTGTGCTCTTTCGATTTTTGAGACTTCCAGCATAATCCGCATTAGAATAACTTGTCGAATAAAACAAGTTGTTCTTAGAATACCATAAGCCAAAGTTAAAGGTTCCTTATAGATATCTAAGGATTCGTTTGACTGCAATCAAATGTGATTTCTTAGGGTTGGTTTGGAATCTTGCACACAAACATACACTGAACATGATATCGGGTCTACTAGCGGTCAAATATAGTAAACTACTTATCATGCCATGATAAAATCTAGTGTCAACATTTTGACCATCATTATCGTCAGTGAGTTTGGTATTGATAGCAATCGGTATCTCTCAGGTCTTTGTATTTTCTAAGCCAATTATTTTTATCACCTCCTAAGTATATTTGGCTTGATTAATGAAGATGTCATTTTCCATTTGTTTAATATGAAAGACAAGGAAGTAATTAAGCTCTCCCATCATGCTCATTTCAAATTCGTCTTACATGAATTTGGTAAAATATTCACAAAGACTTTCATTTTTTGACTAAAAATTGATGTCGTCAACATATATTTGGACTAAAATTATATCTTTGTTAAAGATTTTAGTGAATAAAGTTTTATCCACTGCACCTTTCGTAAAACCTATGTTTTCTAAGAATGAACTTAGGCGTTCATACCATGCACGTGGTGCTTACTCGAGGCCATAAAGTGATTTTCTTAGTTTATAGACATGATTGGGAAATTTATGATTTTCAAAACTAGGAGGTTGAGTACATAGACTTTCTCGTCTATTTGATCGTTTAAAAATGCACTTTTAACGTCCATCTGAAAGACTTTAAAGTTTTTATAGCAAGCGTATGCCAATAGGATACGGATTGCTTCAAGTTTAACAACCGGTGCATAGGTATCGTCATAGTCTATTCCTTCTATTTGGTTATATCCCTGATCAACTACACGTGCTTTATTCCTGACCACTATACTTAATTCATCAAGTTTGTTTTTAAACACCTATTAGGTTTCTATTATGGCTCTATTTTCATGTCTTGGAACAAGATCCTAAACGTTATTCCTTTCGAACTGGTTAAGTTCTTCTTGCATGGTTATTATCCAATTTTCATCAATAATAGCCTCATTAACGTTTTTAGGTTCTATCAGGGATATAAATGCTAAGTTAATATAAGTATTGAATATTGATGATCTTGTAATGACTCCTTTATCAATAACACCTATGATCAAATCTTTTAGATGATCACGATTAAACTTCCAACTCTTTGAAAGATCTTCTACAACAAATTGTGGTACATCTTCTATTTATGGTTCGACAATTTCCTTTTCGGTTGATTGTTTCTCTAAACCATTGGAAATGTTTGGCACATCATCATTTTCTGGTATTATGGAGTTGGAGTTATTTTCATCAAATTCAACATTCATACTTTCTTGTATTACTAATGTTCTCTTATTATAGACACGATATGCTTTGCTGGTCATGAAGTAACCAACAAATATACATTTTTCATTCTTAGACTCAATTTTTTCTAAATTATCTAGGGTATTCAATATAAAACACTTGGATCCAAAAACTTTGAAGTATTTTATATTTGAGATTCTTTTGTATAAGAGTTCATAAAGAGATTTCTTAAGAAACATCCTTATGCTAACTCTATTTATGATATAGCATGATATATTTACTATCTATGCCCAGAAATATATAGGTAGATTGTTCTCATTTAACATAGTACATGCTATTTCTTATAAGAAACGATTCTTCCTTTCAATGACACTATTCTATTGTGGTATTCTGGCACATGAGAACTCATGCTTATATCCTTTCTTAACACAATAATCTTCAAATAGATTATTTTCAAATTCTCCACTATGATCTCTTCTGATCTTAGAAATTCTAAAATTCATCTCATTTTGAATTCCCTCATGTTCCCCAAATATTTAAACATATTAAAAGAGCAAAACTCTGTTGAAATTTAATTGGGCAGCACCTCACATGCTTTTTACGAGGGCGCCGGTGCCAGCACCAATTTGTAGTGGCACCGCGCGTACTCCTGACGCCGGCGCCAATGTGCAAAGAACAGAAACGCTTTCTGAGTAAGAATTAAATTCTTATATGGCGCCGCACGTGCTCATCACGAGCGCCAATGTGCAAAGCACAGGAGTATCCATCATAAGATTTAAATTCTTAAGTGGTACCCACGTGCACAACACGTGAGCCCCGGCGTTCAGGTAGAATTAAATTCTACGTTTCCCTAACAAAAAGTTGGGATACTCTCTGTTAAACAGAGCCGTTGGATCAAAGATCCAATGGAGATGATGAATCATCAAATTCCATTAGGAGAAAATATCTCCCAAATCTTTCTAAATAAGAAAGATACTCTCGGTTGGATCAATGATCCAATAATAGAATAAAATTCTATTTTTGGAAATGTATTCTCTCAATCTTTCTAAAAAAAAAGAGATTGCTCTCTATAAAATAGAGAACCTTTGGATTAAAAATCCAATGGTGATTAAAAAACCACATTTTACATAATAAATTCTATATATGGGAAAATATTTCCCCAATCTTGTTAAAAACAAGAAAACATATTCTGTAAAACAGAAGTCGTTGGATCAAAGATCCAACGGTGGGTAAAATTCCCCAAATCAATTTTAAGTCCAATTAAATCAATTGGAATCTCTCAATGAGAGATTTTCTTAAAACCAATAAATAATTTGCCTCCACTATATAAAGGACCCGAGACTTCAAGTCTAACACACACACAGAGACCACAGATAGAGATATCGAAAAAAAACCTATAATCTTCTGCGAAAATACAGTGAGCTCTAAAAAACAACAGAGAATTTAATTCTCAAAGAGGAAGACTTCCCTTTTAAAAAAACCATGGTAAATAAAACACAGAGATAAAAATATCTCTTTTACCTATTTTAAGGGTTTTACTCTTCTCAAAGAACTTAGTTCTTTCTCTGGATCAGAGATCCACAAAACAAGTCTCCCACAAGTTGAGAATTTAATTCTCATCGGGAAGATCTTGTTCTTGGGGATCAAAGATTCAGAAAAAAATTAAGTCCAAAAGAAAAACAAAAGGAAAAAGAACCTATAAAAAACCTAGTTCTTAAAGAAAAACCCGATCCCAGATCTTCAAAAAACGAAGATCTTGGTGACCATTACTGGTCAAAATGCCATTAACAGAGATTTAATCTCTAACAAGGGGGAAAAAATAGCACCTCACATGCTTTACACGTGGACGCCCTTTTAACAGCGCATAGCGCCTCACGTGAAAAACACGCGGGAGCCCAAAACAGAAGGCCAGCGCCTCACGTGAAACCCACGTGGGCACTGAGTAAAAGTGCTTAGCATTCCATATACAGCTAAAACGGCTAAGTGCTTAGCATTGATTGGGCAGTGCCCAGTGCCTCATGTGCTCCTTACGCGGGCACCACACAAAAGTGCTTAGCACTCCATATACAGCCAAAACAGTTGAGTGCTTGGCACTAATTGGACAGCGCCCAGTGTCGCACGTGCACCTCATGTGGACGCCATAAGAAGTGCTTAGTACTTAACATTTAGTCAAAACGACTAAAGTGTTCAACATTTATTGGGCAGCGCCCATGACTGAATGCTTCACATGATATACATGTGAGCATCAGAGCTCAAATAAGTGCTAAGTACTTTTACATAAAAAGAAAATTGCTGAACAAACAGAGCCCAAATAAGTGCTCATCACTTTTGAATAAAAAAAGACTAAGTAGACTAACACCAAATTGGCTAAGTCTCTGAACTTTTCTTGCAGCTGAGCCCAAATACTCTTTTGCTGGATCTTAAGTAAAAATAATCCTAAAATGTTGTTAAGTTTATCTTAGTCTCAAATAAGACCAACGTATCCTTAGCGAAAACAAACTGAGCCCAAATGCTCGCTTATAAATTTAAGTTGATCTTAATCTCAAACTAGATTAACGATCCTTAAATAAATAAAGATGTTTCTGAACTGTAAGAATATACAACCTAAGTTCAAAACCCCGTCAAGCAAATCCTTGACCCAAGCCCAAATCTAAAATATACGGATTTGGACTAATCCGCGCCCTACGGGCGATGACATAAACTAGTCTCCGTATACAATCCACGGGCAACCAAAATAAACAAAAACACACACGACACGAAGTGAACTGCTGGAGAAGGAGAAAGTGGTTATCGCAATGCGGTAACGTAATTAACTGCAGGGGCTTGCGCCTGCAGGGAAGAGCATCCCCAGAATCAAAACTCTCTCATAAAATGAGGGGAAATCTGATATAATCTGCTACAACGGTCACATCTATCCAAACCTCCGATATATGGTGCCATAAATCAACTTGGTATCTTTGGAGAGGTGGGTGGAGAAGTCCAAATAGCATCAGCCCCCCAAAATTCAGGCCAGACGTCCCAACATCTAAGTCCTTGTCTTTCGGCCTTCGTGTGTCATGTTTCACGAACATAATCGTGGTTCGCTATGGTTGCCCTTGGATTCGGGGTACTAAAATTTGGTGTCTTACTCCTGTGCAAAAAAAATCGATGGCTTCCAACTGCACCTCTTGCAACAGGAACTCTCGCTCCACCTTAACTGGAGGAGTGACCTACGGGCCCAACGCGGCCTCTATCTTTTCAATGTCGGTAGGGCAAGTAACACAAGCCACTACTGGATTGTTCTTTGAGACCACGCTCCCACCAGTGAGCTTCGATGCCTCAGTGCCGTAAGAGGAAGCTCCCAAGAGGTCGGTCTTCGATCGACTGGCGACCATAAAGGCCCCTCTCAACGGACCGTCCAAATCTGGTGTCTCAGACTTCAACAGGCTGAGCAAAAGATTGAACGGGACCGCAAAGAGGCTCGTGATACCTGAAGGGGCTGCCCCAAAATGGATAGCCCTCCTAACTCCTGCTACGGGCGAATTCGTCAAAGGTGCTTCCCCCATCAGAAAATCGGTCTTCGAAAGATTGGCCGACCCTCTATAAACTTCAATCAGGACATCAGTTTTCAACAAGATGACACCAACAGACGCCCCTCAGCAAAGCCGGGGACATGAAGAATCCGCTTCCAAAACTGAGACGGTCCCTTCTGGAAGGCACGCTCGACGTCGCCACTGGTGCCGAGTGAGAAAAGCTGGGGGCAACTCTCCCTCTGGACTTATCCTACCAGCTCCAATGGTGGAAATTGACATTGTCGTTCCAACCGGGAACAACTTTAATCCGCTTAAGAGGGTGCGAAAGAACTCTCCAACGACGGTGTTAAAGAAATCAACCCACCTGCAGAAGTTACTGCACAGGCAAAACCGGAGCGCCCCCATCAGCGGCTTTCCTCCCAAATTCATAGGGTCTGGGGAAAAGTCCAAGACACTCTGATTGTCCAAAACTACTCTCGTCGACCGAAGAAATCGAAGGCTCGGCAAGAGGAAGACCGCTCCTCCGTCATACAACGGGGGCTCCTTCTACACGGGTGCCTATCACAACGGCTCATTTAACTTCAACCACCCATAAAAGGACAAGGTTGGAGAAAATCCCACCGCCTGCGGCAAAATCCAAAGGTGATGGACCTAAACGCCCCAAGTCTGGGGGCATGATCATACATACGGTCCACATTAGCTTCTGGGAAAGAAGAATGCCATGCTTCCGTAGTTCATCGACCACAAACTCGATCACTGACAACAGCTCAAGAGTAACAACAAAAGCTCCAGGAAATGCTGACCAAAATGGCAGCACTTACCGGACAGAAAGAAAGTCCGGATCCAGCGTCCAAACAACGCCAGGAGAAAGAGACCGATACAGAGTTCCTGCGAAAGGTGCTTGAAAGAAAAGATAAAGAAGCCGCTGAATAAGCTGCTAACATGAAGCAGATAGCGCTCTTATTTCAGGACATGGTTGGAATGATAATCCAACCAGAACCCCCAACTGAAGATCCGCCGATAATCATCGAGAATGACAGAGGGGAAACATCAAATCCTCTTCCGGCCATATCAGCAGCCAAGGAAGAAACAATCTCCAAGGCGGCCCTGGATGACTACATCACTCAGCAAATAAGAGCTCATCAATCCCATGAAGCTGCTGGCCAAATCGTCAGAACTGGGCGACCGTATCCAGGTTGGTATGACCAAATCAAGTACCCGCCGGGATATACGATCCCAAAGTTCCATGTGTACAAAAGGACAGGCAATCCTCACCAGCACGTCGTGCAGTTCAGAGCTCTTTGCGGCAACACCGGAGGCGACGACAAACTGTTGCTACGCTAGTTCATCGGCAGCCTTTCAAAAACGGCCTTTGAATGGTACTTGGAGCTCCCAAACGACTCTGTAAAAACAATCACAGAGATGGAACTGCTGTTCACGCAGCGTTTCGCCAGCGCGAGCAAGCACACTCCAATTACGGCATTAATCAATGCCAGGGTAAAGCCGGGAAAAACATATATCCAATATGCTATTCGGTGGTGTTCACACCATAATATTGTATTATTATATTCCCCATTCTTATTCTTTTTACAAATAAAACAGGTGCTTTTGACGCATGTCTGCTAAAAATTACAGGTTACAGGTTCTTGGATCTAAAACAGTGAAAACAATAAAGGACGGCTTAAAAGTGAGACTTTGACCAATAAACAGAAGACTCTTGATCAAGCCTACATAAAGATCAGTTCACAAAGCAAGGTTCAATACGTCGACACAAAGCCACGGTTAAAGTCCACCGCAATGTTCACTGGAAAATCTGGAAGAGAATCAGAAGCTAAATTGAGAAAAGAAATAAAGAAGTACGAAGACTAGAGAGCCAGGGACCATCACAAGAAGTTGCAGCAGCCAAATCATCTTTTTGGCTGCGGAACCACGGCCAAACAGGGCCTCAGGCCGCGGTTCCGCGGCGGGCCTGAGCAATTAAGGAATATAAATTTTACCATAATTTTAAGACGGCTTTGACTAGTCTACCTAGGGCTATTTTGGTAAATGTAGACATGCGGATCAATTGTAACCTAAGGTTTCCTATCCTCTATAAATAGGAACTCTAATTCATTGTATTAGATTATGCCTCCCTATGCCTCCTTCATTAATAAAATTCAGATTTCTTTGGAGAGTATCAATTTATAAGTTCTTAATTTATTTTTCTGCCTTAGGTTAAATTTCTTATCTGCCCTAGGTAATTTCTATTCCTTGCCTTAGTTAAATTTAATTCCTTACCCTAGTTAGATAGTTAGATCTTTTATTCTCTGCCCTAGATAAATGTTCTTCAATTCCCTAATGAGCGAGTAATCTCCTCGCTTGTTAGGGTTAGCTTTGGGGAAGGTTTGAGAGATGAAGATCTCTCACCCCTTTCTTGCCCATCACATATAATTCATAGGACTCCATTCATACATGCACATACCGCTTCCTACGGTACCCTATCCCTTGAGGTAGCGGTGATACCGTAGTATAAAGGCCCAGTTGTGATGTTTTCCATGGAGGTTAGGGTAAGGATCGATAAAGGAAGGACAAGAACCTAGAGGAAGGAATATCTTCCCGAATGGATCTAATCCCTTTTATTGATAATTACCATAACTCCTCATAGATATTCATTTGGGTATAGAAAGCGTTGAGATTTATTTACATTTCCAAACTTACCCTAGACCTAATCCTAGCAAGACTTAGATCTAGATAATCTTAGTATAGAATAATTTAGTTTTTAGATTTAATAATCAATCCGGCTCCCATCGGAATTAACTCGTTTGAGAGATTAGGAAATTCACAAAATCCCTGTGGACCAACCCGTACTCACTGGCTAGCTACCAAGCGACGCCGTTCTTGATTGCGGTTATAGATAGTTTTTGAGATCAATCAAATGGCGCCGTTGCCGGGGATGGCTTGTTATTTCCTTTTTGCAATTTCGGGTTAATATAAATTAAAAAACCATAAAAATCTGAAAAATCACAAAAAATTTAAAAATATATCATCTGTTATTTTTGGAAGGGTATTTTTTGTGTGAATTTTGCAGGATCTACAATCGAAAAACGGATCTGGAAATTTCCAGAAAGAGAAACAGAAATCAGAAGATCAGAACAGAGGGGGATTTTCAAAACAGAACAGTAGAATTTTCCCCGCACCCTGAAACCTCCACCGCGCTGCGATTCCGCCGTCGCACCCCTACTCAGACCGCGGAAACGCGGTTCTTTAGCAGAATCAGAACCTCCAAATTTTTCTGGGGACTCGAGCCTTCCCTTCACCGCGGAAACGCGGCCGGAATGGGTATTTAGCCGCAGAAACGCGGTTGCACAGTGACGACATCACGAAGAAATCTCTCTGTAAGCTCCTCTGTTCTTGCTCTGGAAATCTAGATATATCTTTTCTAAAAATCTCCTGCAGGATTCTTTGCGCTTTAAAAATCTTCTCCATTCCAAATAACAAATCTTGTGCAGGATTTTTGCGCCTTGCTTAAAATAGAAATTGATTGCAAGTAATATTTTTCTGTTTTGCATATCTTTTATCGAAAATCTTTTTGCAAAATTTCCAAATAAAGAGCAAGCGGAAAAAGGAAATATTTTTATAACTTGCAAATTTTTGCCGCAAATAAATCCTTGCACCACCCAACCTTCTTTCTTTTCCCCTTTCTTCTATCATGGGTACTCCACATAATAAATCACTTTCTGAACTTTGGTATCCCGAACCTAACTTTGCCTCGTACGTCAATTGTTTCGGTCGATTTAAAGAAAATCCCTCCATGCCAAAAATATCTTTGAAAGATCAAATAGAAGCGTCTAGGAGAAACAGTTCGACTTTGCAACCCACTTTGTGTCAACCAAGTCAACCTTTACCACCTTCATATGTTGATACCACTTTTTCAAGTCCTGCTGTAACTCCTAAACCGATGTCCATTGCTGAGCATATTGCTCAATCTCGTAGCCGATCTTTCACCCCTCTCCATTCATCTAGTTCTAGGGATCCACAAGACTATTCACCTTTTTATCCACATGTTGACCCTACCCCTGTCCAACCACCCACTTCCTACCAATCCTACCCGACTTTCCCACCGTCACTAGACACTGTTTCTACACAGCCTTTTGGGAGTTTCACATATCCAAACAATTTTGAATCTTTTACCGAAACCCCCTCACCACCCAAGTCTAGTTTGGAACAGTCGTTGGAGGCTTATATTTTAGCAACAAACAAAATGGTGAGGAATGTAGATGCATCCATATCCGCCCTTATACAACCTAGTGAACCGGTAGCTGGTTTCCAACTAGCTTCAAATTTTTCAATGTATGAGAAGGCGGTTGGACAGAGGGACAATTTGAGAGGCGCGAGTGAGTTCTACACATTCCCAAATCAGACCTACCCATACCCAATTGAAACCCACAACTCCGGTTTTCCATCGATTGTCTTAAATGATTCACAAGTTGAACATAAAAACGAGTTGTGTGACTTTGTAGTGCTTGATTTGCCAGATTGTGAAGAACCCCTTTCGAATGATACCACACCTAATCCTTTTGAACTTTACACCTCCACTCTAGAACCTAAATCGATAAATATCCATGCTTTTCATGAGGTGTCAGAAAAATTTGATTTTCACTTGATTGAGGATATAGACGCCGGGAATATTTCGGATGATGAACCCGTCGATTTGATTGAAATTTTATGTCCAATTCATCATCCCGAGTCATTAAATGTTTCTCCCGAACTTCATATGCGTCTTGATTTTGATGATATTGGCATGAATAAGCAAAATTTTGAGGAAAATATTGAGGAGAATTATGAGGATAGTATTGAGGAGAGTATTGAGGATAATATTGAGGTTGAACCAATTTTGTTTGATGTGTCGGATATTCCAATTCATCCTCCTGAACCTTTAACTGTTATATCACCCTCTCTCCTTTCCATCGTTCCGACCACGCAAAAGATCACGCTTGAAGACTGTGAGCTTGAAAAATTTCCCTTTGAATCTGATACAGTTCTCACAGCCGATAACACTAACGAGTGTTTCACTTTTTCGGACGATGTTGAAGACTCACCGCCCGAGTTTGAGTCCTTTGAATTTTCAAATGAGTTAGTTGAACCATCAGACTCGGTTGCTTACAGTCGTTTCGAACCATTGATGGAATCTTTCCAGTTCGAGACAGTTTACTGCGGTGAGAATGAGACTATCCCTAATTCACTCACTTTCGTCCTTTCTATCGTTCCGACCGTGCAAGAGACCATTACGCTTTCATCTCCAATACCAAGTTCGACGTACCCATACTTTCTTGCGAATCTTGAGGAATTTGAGCCCATTTCTCGACGAGTTGATAGATTAGCACAATCGTTTTTAACACATCAGTCATCACAAATTGCGCTAATTTATTCACTCAATTTACACCCTCAAAATCGTGCTACCCTTCTTTTTCTTTTCCGCCATTCTTCTCCTCCACCGAGACCATATTCTACCTTTCTTCCCACACGGTCTCGTGTGCTTCTCATTTCCTTTCTTTCCACTCCATTCTTTCACCAACTCGACCATTATCCCGATAAGATTTTTGAATGGTTGGTGCTAACCTTTGGCTTATTTAAAGCCAAGCTTAAGTTTGGGGGGAACCTTGTTGTATATATATTTTTGTTTTTCTTTTAACAATAAAAATAAAAAAAATAAAAAAAAATTTATAAATAAATAAACAGGGGAGTGCCGACAATTTTGACCCTCTTGGTGTAGCATGACAGTGAGGACACTGTCAAGTTTAAGTTTGGGGGTATGCTCGGTACGTCTTCTTCATTCGCATTCATATGTATATTTTTGCATTTGCATATTTATTTGAAAACCCATAAAAATTGAAAATTTTTGAAAAATTATTGTATTCAATTTTGGCTTATTTGACTAGAGTTTGACAGATAGGTTAACTAGCTAGGAACAACTAGATCTTAGACATAGTAAATTAAAAACCCTAAACATAACCTTGCTTAAAGTTTAGCGGTAGAAAGTATATGTCTTTGTAGTTTATTTAGAAATAGGCAAATTTTGAGTTAACTTTTTGGGCTAAGTCGAAACAAAGGAAAAGTATTGATATCTTTATTAAAGTTTAAGTTTGAAAAATAATTCCTAGCTTAAGTCTAGATTCTGAAAATGTATACCCTACAATTTGCACAATCACGCACCTTGAAACTTGGAATAGTAGAAGAGACCTTGAAATGCTCTTGTCTAAAGTCCTTAGTACAATGAAAATAAAAGAAAAAAAAAGTGAATAAAGAAAAAAAAATGAACACTGATTTTTGTGATTACTTAAGGCTACAAAAATAGAAAAATATTTAGCGAGGGTGCTTCATCATCTAGTGCCTTAGACCAACTGGTTTGGAAGTCATTACTAAAAAACCTTGGGTGTTGCAAGACTAGGAAGTACGCTTTAATGTTCAAACACATCTTGTAATCGGTCGTTGGTATCTCAAGAAGTATTAACGGTCGCATGAAGGATGTGTAAGCAAAAATTCAATTAAAAATTCACCTACTAATAAGTACTTTGGACAATGGACAAGGGTATGATTGCTTGATTTGAATTTCCAAGTGTAGGGGTGATTTATACACACACGTGGGGATATGTGATTGGAGTTTAGATGAGAGAAAGGAGTGAAGAATAGAACTTGTATCTTTAGTAGAGTTGATAGAAATTCCTAAGTGGAGATGGAACCCTAGAAGGAAAACTTAAGAGATGCCGAAAGCTAAGTAAGTCTATAGAACATATATAATCTTAAGTTAGATGATGAGGAAGTGTGAAGAATATGGGTGGATAATTTGCAAGTCGAAGATAATAGAGTTCCTTGTTAGAAACCCTAATTGGAGAATTAAAGTCGAAAAAACCAAATGGATAGGATTTTGTGGGTAGTATCCGCTGAAAACCCTCAGGAGACAACACTCCTCCTACTAGGGACACCTAGAGATTTAACGGTTTGTTGCACGTGCTCAGTGCAATCGCGTTTCCCTGCGAAAGTGCGGTTAGGATTTTTGTCGAGAATAAAAAAATAAGTTTGCTCGAGTATGAGTAAAAGATAAGTTTGGGGGTATTTGTTCACACCATAATATTGTATTATTATATTCCCCATTCTTATTCTTTTTACAAATGAAACAGGTGCTTTTGACGCATGTCTGCTACATATTACAGGTTACAGGTTCTTGGATCTAAAACAGTGAAAACAATAAAGGACGGCTTAAAAGTGAGACTTTGACCAATAAACAGAAGACTCTTGATCAAGCCTGCATAAAGATCAGTTCACAAAGCAAGGTTCAAGACGTCGACACAAAGCCACGGTTAAAGTCCACCACAATGTTCACTGGAAAATCTGGAAGAGAATCAGAAGCTAAATTGAGAAAAGAAATAAAGAAGTACGAAGACCAGAGAGCCAGGGACCATCACAAGAAGTTGCAGCAGCCAAATCATCTTTTTGGCGCGGCCAAACTGGGCCTCGGGCCGCGGTTCCGCGGCGGGCCTGAGCAATTAAGGAATATAAATTTTACCATAATTTTAAGACGGCTTTGACTAGTCTACCTAGGGCTATTTTGGTAAATGTAGACATGCGGATCAATTGTAACCTAGGGTTTCCTATCCTCTATAAATAAGAACTTTAATTCATTGTATTAGGTTATGCCTCCCTATGCCTCCCTTCATTAATAAAATTCAGATTTCTTTGGAGAGCATCAATTTGTAAGTTCTTAATTTATTTTTCTGCCTTAGGTTAAATTTCTTATCTGCCCTAGGTAATTTCTATTCCTTGCCCTAGTTAAATTTAATTCCTTACCCTAGTTAGATAGTTAGATCTTTTATTCTCTGCCCTAGATAAATGTTCTTCAATTCCCTAATGAGCGAGTAATCTCCTCGCTTGTTAGGGTTAGCTTTGGGGAAGGTTTGAGAGATGAAGATCTCTCACCCCTTTCTTGCCCATCACATATAATTCATAGGACTCCATTCATACATGCACATACCGCTCCTTACGGCACCCTATCCCTCGAGGTAGCGGTGATACCGTAGTATAAAGGCCTGGTTGTGATGTTTTCCATGGAGGTTAGGGTAAGGATCGATAAAGGAAAGACAAGAACCTAGAGGAAGGAACATCTTCCCGAATGGATCTAATCCCTTTTATTGATAATTACCATAACTCCTCATAGATATTCACTTGGGTATAGAAAGCGTTGAGATTTATTTACATTTCCAAACCTACCCTAGACCTAATCCTAGCAAGACTTAGATCTAGATAATCTTAGTATAGAATAATTTAGTTTTTAGATTTAATAATCAATCCAGCTCCTATCGGAATTAACTCGTTTGAGCGATTAGGAAATTCACAAAATCCCTGTGGACCGACCCGTACTCACCGGCTAGCTACCAAGCAACGCCGTTCTTGATTGCGGTTATAGATAGTTTTTGAGATCAATCAGGTGGCGGAACCTATGGTCTAAGTACGAACAGCGCATTGAAGAATCTCCCGCCATGGGCATGTTCATCGGGACCCTTGATCCTCAAACGACTGTGTCCTAGTTCATGACATTCTTCAAACCAACCACCTTCCGAGCTTTTATCGATAAACTGGCTCAAATGGACCAAATGGGCCACAGGCCTTCCTCCTCAAATAAGGACCCTCGAAATAACAAGGGTAAAGGGAAAGCGGTCTTCGTTGCCAACATGTAACAATAACCGAGTGGCCCAAAACCGGCTGCTCGCCAAATCAACATGCGTCCACGCCTATTCTTGGAGGAATGATTAGGACGCGCTTATTCGTTTCCCCGTGATAAGATGAAGAGACTATTTGAATTAGCAGTGCATAACAAACTCATCACATTGCCAGACCCGCGGCGTCCACCGCAACCCGGCGACGTCAACAACCCTAACTACTGCTCCTATCACAGAATGGTGAGCTACCCAATTGAGGATTGCTACGTCTTCAAGAACGGGGTCGAGGACCAGAATTAACAGGGAAAATTCACGTTGTCTGATAACTGGAGAGTAAACCCACCATAGAAGCACACTCCTAAAAAGGTGGATGTGCCGCGGGAATCATGCTCGCTCGTGGAAGAAACTCTATGGGAAGTCGTTCTTTCAGGTAAAACCAAAAGAATGCTGAAGGATCTACAAGCATGTCCAGCATTCAGATAGAAAAGCCCACTTAAACCCGAAATCATCGAAGGGATGCCGAAACCGCGTCTCGTACCGAAAGTTGTTGACAAAGGGAAAAAACCCCCAAATCAAGCCTTCAAAATCGTCAAAGAGAAAGAAGAAGACCAAGAAGCCTGTGCAGCCTGCCGAGTATGACGTCAAGCGCACAGACCTATAAAATTACATTGACGCACTGAAGGAGTACAACTAGAAGGCGCGGACACCGGTCACGCTTGAAAAGTTCCTCATGCATATTCTTGAGAACGAAGATAGTGACAACGATGAAAAAAATTACTCATCAAGAGATACCGGGAACCGTGTAGCAAGTTGCCACATGGTCTCCCATTCGTTGTTAAATGATGAAGAAACTCCCTCGGCATCAGAAAACAACATGGAGGAACTAGGGGCGGAATCAGTGCTAAAATCCTTGGAACTGCTAGAAGACCCGATCGTTAGGCTGTTAAATGAAGCCTTTCAAAAAAGCAAATCTGACCGAGAACGCGAAACAACCATATACGGAAAGGCTAAGCGTCAGTGTCAGGATGAAGAAGCTGCGGCAAGGATGAGTCATAAAGTACTCCAACCAAACGAAAGCATACCTGCAACAAATAAGAGCAGGATCAAAACAGAGAAGCGGTTCGCCAAAGCCCTGTCAATGGGAATGAAGCCGCCATCTCTCGTAGGTAACACTCCCGGGGTCATATGCCTCGACGGAGAGGATTTACATCCAAACTACTGCCTATACCATCGAAGGGTTACCCACCCCACTGAGGAATGAAGTGCCTTCAAGAAGTGGTGGCAAGGATACGTTGCCCATCAAAAACACTTCAAGAGGATGAAGCGCGAAGCTCGTCGACGGCAAAACAGTGCGACAGATGCGCATGAAAAAACGACCGGCAACTATCATATGGTTGATACCAGTTCGGAAGGGGGGAAACCCTAAGTTCTTACTTTCGGGAGAGATTCTAAGGACGAAATATCCCTCAGCCCTTTCTTCAAAGACTCCACCTCCAAAAAATATGAGAAGGAGAAAAACTGCGAGAATATTCAGCTACGTAACCGCACGCTGCCTGAAAAGAATCTCGGACCTACAAACAAAGGTTTGAGCAAAAAGGACAAAAGGAAAGATAAAATCTCTGAGGAAATTGCCATTGACGGTGGAGTTGTCAAAGAGCTCGCAGTAAGAGACCCGTCTAGGAAAAACAAGGTGGATTACAATGTCCTAGCACATTTGAGAAAAATACCCTCGCAACTGAGCATACGGGATGCTCTCCTCATGTCCAAAGAGGCACGAGATTCTCTGAGCAAGGCGGTACAAGAGCCCGATCAGTTCCAAGCTTTCCTCACGGAAGAGAAGATGAAAGATGAACTGGCAGAGGTCCATACGGCTAACATTATATTCAGCGATGAAGATCTCCTACTCGGTACGTGTGAACATAATCGTCTGTTATACGTTACCGGGTACTGCCACGACATTAAGACAGGAAAAATCCTTGTCGACAACGGATCCTCCGTCAACCTTCTCAACATGAGAGTGCTGAAGGAGATTTGCATAAACGTTCAGCACTTGGCCCGAGACAAAATTACCATCTCCGGGTTCGACTTACAGTCGTCACGGACGCTCGGGTCCCTAATGCTGACACTGCGCTTCGGGTTGCTCGTCACTGACATCAAATTTCATGTCATTGACGCCAAGACTTACTATAGCGCTTTGCTCGGCAGGGCTTGGTTACATGAGTACAACATCATCTTTTCTACGCAACATCAGTGTATGAAGTATTTCAAAGACGGCCTGGAATACACCGTCACAGGGGGGCTAAATCTATTCTCCATAAACGAGGTCCGAAAATATGAAGATGCAAAGTACTTCCAACTAGACTTCGAGGATACGGAAAGGTGTCATTAGCCGGAGAATAAAAAGAAGTCCGTCGCCACTATCCCGATCTTTAGGAGTGATACCGAGGAAGATAAAGAAATAGTCTACTCGGGGCAACCCCAGAAAGAAAACAATATGCCCGGACCATCTACTCCTATTTTGGTTTTTTGCAGCGACTTAGAGGACGAAGCCAACACAATGTTCTCCATCCGCCTGTCAGTGCAAACCCTCGCCGGAGCAGATCAGAGTCTTCAAATCACAATGGCTCTGTATCGGCATTACAAAGAACTTGATGCTCTCAATACATACAACGTACAAGAACTACAGACTTTCTATGTGCCTCCCAGGCGAAGAGGCGAAAAAGCGATCCTCTTCTACCAATCTATGGAAAATAAAGTAGACAAAGAAGTCTAGCATGGTGCTGATTTTGCACTCGACAGGCTTCAACCAATCTGTCTGCCAAGATACTATGCAGAGAGATTGAAAAGGCTGTTAAGATGCCAAGGTGTACCCCTAGAACAAACTGTTCAGAAAGCCCAATTCTATAAAAAGATTTGGGATATTTCCAGGACTCAGCGAAAGATGTCCAACGGGAAGATGGAGACAACCGGGCTCGGATACGTTCAATCCAAGAAACGGGAGCAGTTCTACAGTTTCCACGTCATAAACAGCTTCAATGAAGAAGAAAACGCTCTTCCAAATGGCCGTGACATTGAAACAGAGCGAAATCCCGCTCTAAGAACGTTAAGTCCGTCGCTCGAAGAATAAATAGATAAGCTAATAAAAGAAGCTTGTCAAAAGATCCGAGACAATCACAGCCGTGAAATGGACATTTATGAAAAGGCCAGGACGCAGCGCCTCAATCAGCAATTTGCAAAGAAGGGATGTTACCCGCGGACTCAAGGCTGTTGTCGGCATTTCCGCTCTTTGCACTATAATATTTCAGAAAATAAAATATTATTTTTGGAATTCAAATAATTAAAAAAATAAATATTATGAATATTTTAATGTATAGAGATTAGTTTTAATGAAATGATATAATTATATACCGATAGTTTGGAAAATATTTGGAAAATTAATATAATTATTGATTTGGGAGGTGTTAAGTTGATTTGGATATTTTATATATATTTATAAAATTATTTGCATATGAGTTTAATATTAAACTCGATTAATATTTACTAATTATGCATTAATCTAGCTTATGTGTTATGCATGCACCATATCATGTTTCAAACACTTGTTATTTCATTTGTGACATGAATCATGGCTCATTTTGGTTTTATTAAGTTTTTTTTTTTTTAAAAAGAAAATGAAATGGTAAGATATTTTGGAGACATGAGGGTATGGGCTATGAGTGAGGGAGGGAGAGAGAGGGGGGGTTATCTTCACACCATGGCTATACTCACTTCACTTCATTTCATCATCCTTCTTCTCCACTTCCTCACCTCCTCTACCTCCCTATGGCCACCCTCAAAAGCACCTCAAAACACCACATTCCCTCCACAAAAAATGATCCAAAACTCCTTACAAACATCTTGGACCAAGTTGGAATTTTGAAGACTTTGGGCAACTCAAGAATTTTCTTGAGTTGCCAAATGAGGTATAACCCTTCACTTTTGGTTAAGATTTTAGTGTTCTAAAATTTTAGTATAGTTTAGAGTTAAACTTATGAGGTTTGGTGATCTTTGAAAATTTCTAGTTGAGGGTTAGGTGATTTCTTGATGGGTGAAGGTGTTATTGAGGTTTAGTTGAGGTTTTAAACCTCTGTAGTGTTAGTTTATTGGATCATACTCGAGGTAAAACCCCAAGACTCTGAACTAAAAGTGTTCTGATGTCGGTTTTCTTGGATTTGTGATGCCTACAGGGAATCTGGAGCAAAATGAGGTGTTCATAGGAAAATCAATCAACTCCAGAAACCTAGTTAGACCAATAGAAGACCACCACAGAAGAACGAAACCAAAATTCAAAGGTGGGGCCGGCGGGGGCGGTTACTATAGCATTCTGGCCGGCCAAATTTTTGCTTTTGATGTTAGGTTTTGGCCTGTAGCTCACACTCCTCATAATTTAGCCACTATATTGTTTGTTTTGTCCCAAATTACCCGAGGCAAAATCTGGGAGCATATGAGTTGATTTTATCAATGGTTTTCCGATTTCCAAAACATGGATTTTGGTATTGGATTGTGGATTTGGTTATTGGACGTTTGTATGTCAATGACAAGGGTTTTATGATTGTTTTTGCATGCGTAGGCTATAGGTTCTAACATATGATCACTTCGCGTGTCGTGTTGGTTTTTGAATCGAATTTTGATGCGATACGATGTGTTGTGATATGTAGGTACCTCCGAGAGGACTTTGTACGACAAGGGAGAGAGTGGCGTCATCGACTTCGGCAAGCGAGAATTAAAATGAGTAGATGTATATCTACAAGGGAAGTCGGGTGGATGGCGTATATCACCCCACAACCGTAGAATAGGGTATTACTATATTATTATAAGTTTGGATGCGATATTGGATACTTAGCGAATAAGGTATTTAGAAAACCTTAGGTTAGAGTAGGTTGATCTAGGGAGACCTATCCATAGAATTATTACCTTGGTGGCGAATCGCAGGTTATATGCAGTCACACACGCACGCACACACGCACACTTGATTTTGTGTATGTATGTATGTGTATATATATGTGTGCAGGTTTATATATATATACATACATATATATATATACATACATATATATATATATACATACATATATAGACACACACACACGTATGATGAGGATAGTATATGATATATGGAGACGGGTCGATATGATCGGGCATGATGCCGTGAGATTTTGATATGTGATTGAGTCATGATATTGTATATGATATGATGTTATGATGGATCGTTGGGCGATATGTATTCATAGATGCGATAATATGTGAATTAATGATATTAGAATGTACGAGACTTTAGAACCGTACCTCTGACCATGATATTGTACGATGATGATACAGTATAAATGATGATATATATATATATGATATTTGACCCGTACCCTCGATTTTGAGGATGTCGTACGATGGATATTACCGTACGAGGTATATATGATGATTGATCTGCAATCTTGACTCGAGGATGCTTCACGATAGATATTACCGTACGTGATGATATGAGGCTGGATCGCCGACTACTAGATATATCGACTCGGATACGTATAGTCTTTCACTACTTGACCCGGGTTTTAGTTTAAATTTTGTTTAGTTTCTTAAATTATTAAGTAGATGTAAGAGTATAGTCGAGTCATACCTATTTTCAAAACTAGCGAATCGTGGGTATTTTCAAGTGGGTAACCGAGGGATACTATGGATTTTTTAAATGGTATTCATTCTTCAAAACACCGTAGCCCCTATTTTTCTAAAAACAACGATTCGTGCTATTTCCAACACTATCATTGTATGGATCGTATATAGATTTATATTTTATAATGTTGCATTACTGCTTATTTCCAGTCATTCATTGCATTGTAGATTAAATGTGTTTCCTTTAGCTATTATGATCTCGTCTGTTAGGACACCAGCACTATTACCAATAATGCGTATGTTGCACGTACACTTACTTGCCGGCTCGCACACATCATCATCGGTAATTGACATACCACATACACACTAGAGAACTTTTACTTCATTCAAATGATCTGACTATCTGTAGAAGTAGTATTGTTTCACATTCATGATCTTAAATGCTAGTGTAGACATTGTATTTCTTACTTAAATACCACATGCATTTGCATCCATACATTTTAGTTGCGCACTGATCTTGGCTTTACGTCAGTATTTATTATCACATTGTAAACTCATAGAATGTGATTCTTTTGGAGATTTTAGTATTTATAAGATTCCTGGATTTGGTGAACAAACGCAAATAATTTCATAAACTTATTATCTTTTTTTAAAATGCAAATCACGGTTTTCTCGTGATATGATGTGTGTAGCGTCCACCATGAGTTTTCTCGGTTCTTGAGCCACGTGTGTACACATACCCTATTCGAGAAGGAGGATGCACCGTCTGTAGGTACATGGTGGACCCGGTAAGGTACTCTGAGGCAAGATGGACGTATTGAGAAGGCGTTGAGCCCGGCAGGGGAGCACCACCGACCGGTGATATTTGACGCGGAGGACATCCGGAGGATACCGACCGTAGTCGTGTGATCAGATGATTTGGGCCGATCCGGACTGACAGAGCCCGAGAATTATGAGGATTTTGTGTCGCTGATGGACACGGTTTTCATGATATTTTCGAGTGTCGATATTTGGCACTCAGGTTTATCCTGATTTTTCTGTGTCGTTGCTGGACACGCTCATTTAGTGATACGTTCATACATCATACATATGACATGTAGTTATTTTATGACACGGACACGAGTACCTGACCTTACACACATGTCTATATTATCACCTCTACTGTTACTCGATGTTATCGTGTTACTATTATTATTATACTGTATTGGATGACCTAGGAGATCGTCATACATTCGGTTTCTACTCGGTGATGTCTTCTACTCACAATTTGGCAACTCACCCCCATTGTACCACAGTTCTTGCAGGTTTAGTCGTACAGATTCCGTAGCGGCTTGCTGGCACTCCACTTACTTCCGAGTGATTGCTTGGTAGATAGTTTCACTTGCATCGTGACCACCGTTGTACTTGTACTTTTTATTTCAGTTGTATTTGTTATTTATTTCAGTTGTATCTAGTTAAAGCTCCATCAACCAGACTTGTGTATTTAGTAAACTCGGATAACCACTATTTGTATATTCTTTCGGCCTTAGAGTCACGCTCATGGATATGTTATTGTTTTCTGGTTTTCTTGATGATGCATGTTTTCCTTACCTTCATTCTGAGTTTTGATACTCGCCTTCGGCATTGTATATTTGCAATACTTGCGTGGTTGTTTCCGCCAACTGGCGGAGAGCTAGCTCCCACTTGGGGATGTCTTATATTATATTGTTTGTATCGTTTTCGGGTTAGGTTTTACAAAGAAGGTATTGTCCAAATTTTCAATGACGAAAATATTTTCAAGTTAAATATAAACATTGTGTTTTCGTATACTATTATTTATGTTTTGTAGAAAGAACTTGATTTCAGTAACCTTATTTCAAAACTGCACCTCCACTATTTTCCCTAAAAAGTTTTAGATTTCTAGGCTTTTGGCTTATTTGAATTAGGTGGGGTCCTATAGGCTTCACATGATTCAAGTGCCAGTCATGTGCCTTTTTCGGGTCATGACAAAATTGGTATCAGAGCGTTAAGTTTAACCTTGGTTTGAGTCTAGGTTTGATTATGCGAAGTTTAGGGCGTATATTTACATTCGGAACCTAGGTTTGACCTTACGGAACTTAGACTTGGCCGATGGGGTATTAGACACGAACTTTCATCGCGTAGGTTAACCTTGGTTGATGGAGTAGGTGACTTAAGTAAAGTGACGTACCGTATGTATGTTCCGTGGCATACATACATACGCTACTCTACTTAAGAAGCCTTAGAATGTACATTTCTTATGCACCGTATTCCTATTCGTTCTTATGATCTATCCTCATCGATATCGGATTGTGGTTTCCGTTACCATGGTTACACGAGCAGAAAGAGCTACGGCTAGAGATGCGGTCAGCACGAGCTCGTCGTGGATAAGGATTGACCAGGGCATATTTCGGTTACATACGAACGCATTGATTTATTGTGTTGTTAAGGTTTTTCGTTGACTCGAGCGTTCGAGATCTACACCAGATGATCGGGTCATTGCTAGAGGCCAGCAAGATTGCGAAGATTATTAAGGTACCGTCAACTCCAGATGATTGAGGCGTTGTCTACCGTGCGGACAGATGAGCCAGCTGTTGCTGAGTTGATAAGGTATCTCCCCAGACCCTTGAAGCTAATGCAGCAGGAGTTTATACATGGGGACATGATAAAGGACCGCTAGTCACCTTCAAATAAAGGACTAGGACATGTTGTTCATTTGGATACTCCGATGCGAGATCATCTGATTGACTAACTTTAGTTAGAAGAAGACCTCACACAGGCATGTTGTGAGTCGATCGAGACAGGACGAGCGTAACCGCATCACTCCAATGATTTGGATGAGTTCCCGAGAATGTAATTGGCCATATGCCTACTACAGGAATTTGAGATGCCGAGTTCGTAGCTTCAGAAGGGAGACTCTAGATATGAGTGCAGCCATTTGGAGTGCAGTCCATACAGCTACGAAGAGATGATTCCGAATTAGTCCACATTGAAGAAAAGCGGAGCAAGAGGTTCGTATGAGATCTTGATGAGATGATGTTCCACTCTATTTACATCAAAGAATAGATGCCTATGCAGAGGCGTTGAATGCAGCTATAATTCCAGAAAAAAGTCATGAAGAGAATGCAGCTGTCCCAGAACAAGAAATGGATTAAGTAAAGGGTGATAACTTCCGGGCAGTTCGGCAGAGACGAGATTTGGGAGAGACCCTAGCAGAATCTTTCTGGAATACTACACAAGAAGACTTGGACCAGGATCGTAAGTATCGCGCACACTTAGTAGGCCAAAGATTGCTATTGTTGACATGATACGTTACTAATGGCCATGTAATTAGTCAGGAGATCTTCAGAGGATGCGCCAGAGCGGAACCGTTTCTGTCATCACTCCGTATCGGGACGTCAAACCGGGGAGTCATGTAACTGGTAATCCACAGAGAGAGATGAGAACCTAAGGGCAGAAGGCGTCAGACCGTGAACAGGAGGCAAGTAGATACTTGCTTTGCTAGCTTTAGATGCATTGACACCCTTCGATATTGAAGGAAGGGCACATCGACGACAGTATTTATGATTTGCGATTTGGTGATTCGGATATCACGTTTCCGTTGTCTTGATTCTGGTATTTTGAGGATTTCGTTTTATGATTGGTATTTCTTATGTGCACCACAGTTGCACTTGATTCATATTTTATATATCAGTTGTGTTGATTGTTGTTTTCAAGCATATTCATTGCACTCTATTTCGATCTTATGCTGTCCGAGATGTTTGATTTTGATTTCATACATATAGTGTGCATATGATTTGATTTATGCTTTCAGCGTAGTTTACACGAGCTTTCAGTACGTGATATGGTTCTGTGCACGCAGTTGCATATGTTTATGAGTTTATATACTGCGGTATACTTGATTTTGAAGTGGTGTATGTCGTATACCGTTGATTTCAATTTTATACTCGATATTCGTTCTCGTGCACCATGTGCACTTGAGTGAGATTCTTCCGCACACTTGGTTCGCTTAATGAGACTTTGTGCACATCAGATGCACTGGATATTGTTTTTAGGCACACCCGTTGTACTGGACAAATATTTTCGTGCACACCCACTCGATTTTGTTTCTGTGCACATTAGTGGCATCTATATTTGATTTTGATTTCAGTACGCACCAGACGCGCGTGGCATCCATTGAATTTTTGGGATTGATTTCTTTAAAGCGGCATGTTTTATGATATATACTATATGGTTTGATAACCAAGCAGGATTATTCTGAGAACAGTACCTAAGTATTTTTGCATGCATCATAATTGCCGAAGGGATTTCCAAAAATGAGCTATAGTTTCAATATTTTCGTACGTGTCCAAGATGACACAAAAACTTTATAAAGGAAACCCTTCTAAATTATTTTCAAAAGACGGAATGTGTATGTTAAACAAAAGAGATATATATATATATATATAGCTATTTACTAACAAAGGAACGTCCGCTACTTATGCCGTAATATGCGCATCGCACGGCGATTTGAAAAAGGTTTTGCATGCATTTCTATTTGGATGTTTTGACGATTTTACAACGATGCGTACTATATACATGTTATCGTTTTGAGTACATCATGTTAGTTTTCGTATTGGATTTTAACATTGTATTTTCGCCATAACTCCCAGGATGGCAAGACGCTTGACGAAGTTTGATTTGAGTTTTACCCTCATTTTCATGCGCATGCATTGCGCTATGATATGTTTTATGTATTCATGATACTCGGAGCCCCGTTGATATGATTTATTGATTGAAATGTTTTAAGTATTTGGGGAGTTTAAATTTAAATTCGGGAACCGAATTTATTTAGGGGGGGGAAGATTGTAACATTTCAGAAAATAAAATATTATTTTGGGAATTTAAATAATTTAAATAATAAATATTATGAATATTTTAATGTATAGAGATTAGTTTTAATGAAATGGTATAATTATATACCGATAGTTTGGAAAATATTTGGAAAATTAATATAATTATTGATTTGGGAGGTGTTAAGTTGATTTGGATATTATATATATATTTATACAATTATTTGTATATGAGTTTAATATTAAACTCGATTAATATTTACTAATTATGCATTAATCTAGTTTATGTGTTATGCATGCACCACATCATGTTTCAAACACTTGTTATTTCATTTGTGTCATGAACCATGGCTCATTTTGGTTTTATTAAGGTTTTGTTTTCTTTTTTAAAAAAGAAAAAAGAAAATGAAATGGTGAGATATTTTGGAGACATGAAGGTATGGGCTATGAGTGAGGGAGGGAGAGAGGGGGGGTTATCTTCATACCATGGCTATACTCTCTTCACTTCATTTCATCATCTTTCTTCTCCTCCTCCTTCTCCACTTCCTCACCTCCTCTGGGTTCTCATGGCCACCCTCAAAAGCACCTCAAAACACTACATTCCCTTCACAAAAAATGATCCCAAGCCCCTTACAAATATCTTGGACCAAGCAAGTTAGAATTTTGAAGACTTTGGGCAACTCAAGAATTTTCTTGAGTTGCCAAATGCGGTATAACCCTTCACTTTTGGTTAAGATTTTAGTGTTCTAATGTTTTAGTGTAGTTTAGAGTTAAACATGTGAGGTTTGGTGATCTTTGAAAAATTTTAGTTGAGGGTTAGGTGATTTCTTGATGGGTGAAGGTGTTATTGAGGTTTAGGTTAGGTTTTAGACCCCTGTAGTGTTGGTTTATTGGATCATACTCGAGGTAAAACCCCAAGACCCTAAACTAAAAGTGTTCCGGTGTCGGTTTTCTTGGATTTGTGATGCCTACAGGGAATCTGGTGCAAACTGGGGTGTTCATAGGAAAATCAAACAACCCCAGAGACCTAGTTAGACCAATAGAAGACCACCACAGAAGAATGAAACCAAAATTCAAAAGTGGAGCCGGCGGGGGCGGTTACTGTAGCATTCTGGCCGGCCAAATTGCTGCTTTTGATGTTGGGTTTTGGCAGTTATCTCACACTCCTCATAACTTAGCCACTATATTGTTTGTTTTGTCCCAAATTACCTGAGGAAAAATCTAGGAGCATTTGAGTTGATTTTATCAATGGTTTTCTGATTTCTAAAACATGGATTTGTGGATTTGGTCGTTGGACGTTTGTACGTCAATGACGAGGGTTTTATGATTGTTTTTGCATGCGTAGGCTATAGGTTCTAACCTATGAGCACTTTGCGTGTCGTGTCGGTTTTTGAATCGGATTTTGATGCGATACGATGTGTTGTGATATGTAGGTACCACCGAGTGGACTTCGTACGATAAGAAAGACTGTGGCGTCATCGACTTCGGCAAGTGGGAATCAAAGTGAGTAGATGTATATCTACGGGAAAGTCGGGTGGATGGCGTATAGCACCCCCGCAACCGTAGAATAGGGTATTACTATATTATTATAAGTTTGGATTCAATATTGGATACTTAGCGAATAGGGTATTAGAAGACCTTAGGTTAGAGTAGATTGATCTAGGGAGACCTATCCATAGGATTATTACCTTGGTGGTGAATCGCGGGTTATATATAGTCACACACACACGCACGCACGCACACTTGATTTTGTGTGTTTATGTGTGTGTATATGTATGTGTGTAGGTTTACACACACACACACATGTGTGTGTGTGATGGGGATAGTATATGATATATGGAGATGGGTCGATATGATCGGGTATGATGCCATGAGATTTTGATATGTGATTGAGTCGTGATATTTTATATGATATGATATTATGATGGATCGTTGGGCGATATGTATTCATACATGCGATAATATGTGCATTGATGATATTAGAATGTATGAGACTTTAGAACCGTATCCCTGACCATGATATTGTACGATGATATATATATATATATATATGATATTTGACCCGTACCCTCGATTTTGAGGATGCCGTAGATGGATATTACCGTACGAGATATATATGATGATTGATCCGCACTCTTGACTCAAGGATGTCGTATGATAGATATTACCGTACGTGATGATATGAGGCTGGATCGTCGACTACTAGATATATCGACTCGGATACGTATAGTCTTTGACTACTTGGCCCGGGTTTTAATTTAAATTTTGGTTAGTTTCTTAAATTATTAAGTAGATGTTAGAGTATTGTCGAGTCATACCTATTTTCAAAACTAGCGAATCGTGGGTATTTTCAAGTGGGTAACCGAGGGATACTACGGATTTTTAAAATGGTATTCATTCTTCAAAACACCGTAACCCCTACTTTTCTAAAAACAACGATTCGTGTTATTTCCAACACTATCACTGTATGGCTCGTATATAGATTTATATTTTACAATGTTGCATTATTGCTTATTTCCTGTCATTCATTGCATTGTATATTAAATGTGTTTCCTTAGTTATTATGATCTCGTCTGTTAGGACACCAGCACTATTACCGATGATGCGTATGTTGCATGTATACTTACTTGCCGGCTCACACACATCATCATCGGTAATTCCCATGCCACGTACACACTAGAGAACCTTTACTTCATTCATATGATCTGACTATCTGTAGAAGTAGTATTGTTTCACATTCATGATCTTAAATGTTAGTGTAGACATTGTATTTCTTACTTAAATACTACATGTATTTGCATCCATACATTTTAGTTGCGCACTGATCATTGGCTTTACATCGGTATTTATTATTACATTGTAAACTCATAGAATGTGATTCTTTTAGAGATTTCAGTATTCATGAGATTCCTGGATTTGGGGAAGCACCGTAAATAAATTCATAAACTTATTGTCCTTTTTTTTAAAATGCAAAATTGCGGTTTTCTCGTGATATGATGTGTGTGGCGTCCACCATGAGTTTTCTCGGTTCTTGAGCCACATGTGTACACATACCCGTTTCGAGGAGGGGGATGCACCGTCTGCGGTTACATGGTGGACCCGGTGAGGTACCCCAAGGCAAGATGGACGTATTGAGAAGGCGTTGAGCCCGGCGAGGGAGCGCTACCGACCGGTGATATTTGACGCGGAGGATATCCGGAGGATACCGACCGTAGTCATGTGATCAGATGATTTGGGCCAATCCGGATTGACGGAGCCCGAGATTTATGAGGATTTTGTCTCGCTGATGGACACTGTTTTCACAATATTTTCGAATGTCGATACTTGGCACTCAGGTTTATCCTGATTTTTCTGTGTCGTTGCTGGACACGCTCATTTAGTGATGCGTTCATACATCATACATGTGACATGTAGTTATTTTATGATACGGACACGAGTACCTGACCTTACACACATGTCTATATTATCACCTCTACTATTACTCGATGTTATCGTGCTACTATTATCGTTGTACTGTATTGTCTTACCTAAGAGATCGTCATACATTCGGTTTCTACTCGGTGATGTCTTCTACTCACGAGTTGGCAACTCACCCCCGTTGTGCCACAGTTCTTGCAGGTTTAGCCGTACAGGTTCCGTAGCGGCTTGCTGGCACTCCACTTTCTTCCGGGTGATTGCTTGGTAGGTGGTTTCACTTGCATCGTGACCACCGTTGTACTTATACTTTTTATTTCAGTTGTATTTGTTATTTATTTCAGTTGTGTCCAGTTAAAGCTCCATCAACCAGACTTTTGTATTTAGTAGACTCAGATAACCACTATTTGTATATTCTTTCGGCCTTAGAGTCACGCTCATAGATATGTTATTGTTTTCTGGTTTTCTTGATGATGCATGTTTTCCTTACCTTCATTCTAAGTTTTGATCCTCGCCTTCGGCATTGTATATTTGCATTACTTGCATGGTTATTTCCATCAATTGGCGAAGAGCTAGCTCCCGCTTGGGAATGCCTTATATTATATTGTTTGTATCTTTTTTGGGTTAAGTTTTACAAAGGAGGTGCTGCCCAAATTTTCAATGAAGAAAATGTTTTCAAGTTAAATATAAACATTGTGTTTTCGTATACTATTATCTATTTTTTGTAGAAAGAACTTGATTTCAGTAACCTTATTTCAAAACTGCACCTCAACTATTTACCCAAAAAGGTTTAGATTTCTGGGCTTTTGGCTTACTTGAATTAGGTGAGGTCCTATAGACTTCACATGATTCAAGTGCCAGTCACGTGCCTTTTCTGGGTCGTGACAAAGACTATAATAATCTTCATCCCTGGCCCGCTGTATGTCCTTGCGAAAGGGGAAAATTCAAAATAGAGGTAGAAACAGGGCAAAGAAGGAATACAACGTTCGAAAAAAACAAAGCGGTTCTAAGAAGCCGTGCAATTGAGAAAAGGTCGATTAGAACCCGTCCTTTATAAAGAAGATAGGTCGGGAATTCTCTTTCCCCCAAGACAAGACAAGGAAAATATTCAACCTTGTCATGAAGCACCAAATGATGACACTTCCGGAGACTCGGCACCCCGAACAAATAAACGATGTCCATCATCTGGATTATTGCTCCTATCACCGAGTAATAGATCATCCGCTCAAAGACTGCTCCACCTTCAAAGACTGGGTAGAAAACCAGTATCAAGAAGGCAGGTTCGCTTTTTCCGACAGCTGGAGAGTAACCCCGCCACAAAAGCATAAGTTAAAGAGAACCTATACCACGAGGATAGGACCAGCTCAACATCAAGAATGGAAGCAAAGTCGTACCTGCCATATGATAACACTCTCGAAAGAGAGAGGACACGAGACTATGGATGACCTCTACATTTTCTTCGGAAATGAAAACGAGGATGGGGTGATCTCAGAGTTTCCACCAGCACCAAAAGAGCTGGAAGATGGGATACACACTATGGAGGATAACCTAAGAAAAATTGACTTAGGGACTGAAAATGATCCGAGACCGACATTCGTCAGTGAGCTACGATCTGAAAAAGAGGTAGCCATATTAAAAGACGTGCTCATGCAATATAAAGACTACTTTGTGTAGAACTATTCTGAAATGCCAGGTTTAGATCCAAAGGTAGCAGTACATAAACTAGCCATATCGCCGGACATAAAGCCAATCAAACAGGCGCCAAGAAGAATGCGGCTCGAACTTGAAATCAGTATCAACGCTGAAGTCAAGAAACTAATCGACTCTGGCTTCATCCAAAAGTTCAATATCCCGACGGGATCGCTAACATCGTTCTGGTGATGAAGAAAAATGGGACAGTCTGCATCTGCATGGACTTTTGGGATCTCAACAAAGCTTGCCCGAAGGATGATTTTTCAGTACCTGTTACCGAGCTGATGATCGTTAACACGTCCACCCATGAGATCTTCTCCTTCATGGATGGATCTTCAGGATACAATCAAATAAAAATGCATCCTGAAGAATAAAAGCATACGGCCTTCCGGACTCCGCTGGGCATATTCTGCTATAAGGTGATGCCCTTCGGTTTAAGGAACGCTAGCGCTACCTACCAAAGGGCCATGACAAAGATCTTCGATGACCTCAAACACGAGATCATCGAATGCTACATTGATGACCTTATGGTAAAGAGCAGACCTCACGAGGAGTATTGGGAACATCTAAAAATAGTGTTCCGGCGTCTTCGGAAGTATAATCTGAAGATGAATCCTCTAAAATACGCATTTGGAGTCTCCTAAGGCAAATTCCAAGGATTCATCATATGGCACCGGGATATTGAAATCAATCCCTCAAAGATCAAGGCGATTATGGAAATGCCCACGCCAAGAACTCTCAAACAGTTGCGATCTCTTTAAGGAAAGCTCGCATATATCCGGCGGTTTATAGCCAACCTCTCCGGAAAATATCGTCCTTACTATCATCTAATGAAGAAGGGGACCCCGTTCGTTTGGAATCAATAGTGCCAAAATGCACTAGACGAAATCAAGCAATACCTGCAAAATCCACCGGTATTGACCGCTCCGGTTAAGGGTAAACCCCTTATCCTATATACAACATCCCTTAAGGGTTCTCTAGGCATGCTATGGATATAAGAGAACGATCAGGGAAAGGAGAGAGCTCTGTACTATTTGAGTCGAGTTCCCCTGGGGGCAGAAAACAACTACTCCCCCATCGAAAAGCATTGTTTGGTACTGATTTTCGTGATAACGAAGCTCAGACATTATGCCTTGGCACATGAGATCCATCTCATATCAATGGTGGATCCTCTCAAATATCTGATGTCAAGGGCCATACCAACAGGAAGGCTTGCCAAATGGGCCCTCCTCCTAATGGAGTTCTTGATAACGTAGCGACCTCTCAAAGCAGTGAAAGGCCGCCCATTGCCGACTTTCTCGCGGAGCATCCGATACCAGCCGACTCCCTATTAAATTGTGAGTTACCGGATGAACATGTGTTCGACACAATCGAATAAGAGAAGGAAGAAAATGATTCCCAATGCGAACTCTACTTCGATGGAGCATCTTCCGTGAAAAGGCAAAAGCAAAACACCCCCATAATCAATACCGGGGTGGGCCTTATCTTCATGACTCCGAAAGGAGGGATATTGCGTTATGCCCTCTCCTTAACGGAGCCAAGAACTAATAGCGAAGCTGAATATGAAACTTTGATAGCAGGTCTCGAGATCGCTATCGACATGGGAATCAAACACCTCCTCATATATGGAGACTCCCAGCTGATCGTTAGCCAAGTAAATAGCGACTATCAGAGGTGCAACCCAGAGCTGATAAAGTATGGAGAAAGAGTGCAGCAACTGCTGACACAAATCCCCTCCTACATCCTGGAGAGAATACCGTGTGCAGAAAACAATAAGGTGGATGCATTGGCCAAATTTTCTAAGGAACTGGCCAATGAAGACCTCAATGATGTAAGGATCATTGTGCAGAGCCGCAGGATTCTCACACCAACAGATATATCTTCGGAAGACTTGATAGAGCTATTCGAAAGAAAAGAAATGACCGGACAAGTAGCCCTTCAAATAGAGGACGAAGAAAGGATTGAAGGGAAGTCTTCATAGACTACTTCAAATCCCAACAAACGCCTAAAAATGCGTCGCCTAGACATCAGCTCATGAAATGAGCTCTGTCCTTCGCCTTCGTCAATGTTACTCTATATAAGAGATCGTTCGACTGTCTGTGGCTAAGATGCCTGGGGCCAGAGGAAGTAAAGAAAGTCGTCAAAGAAACTTATAATGGACTATGCGGTTCTTATTAAGCCGGGCCAAAGATGAAGCTAAAGATAAAAGGACTGGGTTACTATTAGCCCACAATGATTCAGGACTGCCTCGAATATGCGAAGCAGTATCACTCATACCAAATTCATGGTGAATTCATCCACCAACATCCAAATCCGCTACACCTAACAGTGGCTAGCTGGCCATTCGAAATGTGGGGAACCGATATAATTAGCCCCATTGAACTGGCATCGTCCAAAGTACATCGGTTCATACTGCAACGACCGACTAATTCTCCAAGTGGGCAGAAGCAGTACCACTAAGGAAGGTGAAGACAGAGAACATCCTTCATTTCTTCAGGGCACATGTCATCTATCGGTTCGTCACTCCGCGACGAATTATCTCGGATAATGGGCCAACTTATAGAAGTTATAAAATCAGCTGCTTCGCACAACAGTATAAAATAGATTTGAGATACTCTTCAGTCTATAACCCTCGGGCCAACGGTTTAGCTGAAGCTTTCAAGAAGACCTTGACAAAGATTGTAAAAAAGATGGTGTCCAGAAACAAAAAAGACTGGCACGAAAGGCTGCACGAAGCTCTCTGGGCGTACCGAACAACGTTCAAAATGGCCACAAATACCACACCATACGCGTTGGTATTCGGCATGGAAGCAGTGCTTCCCCTGGAAATAGAACTCCCTTCTCTACGAGTAGCGGTCCGATACGAGCTGACAGATGAAGAAAATGCTCATCTTCGGCTTGAGGAGCTCGATGCCGTCGACGAAACTTGCCTTATAGCACAGCAAAATATGGAAGCTTATAAGGCAAGGATGACACAGTTGTTCCCCTCCGAAAGACGGCCACGACGTGAAGACGTCTTGCCTGAGATTCGGGACAGATGCTATTTAGTTTTATCCGTCCACCTCTCCGAAGATGCCAAGTTGATTTATGGCACCGTGTATCGGAGGTTTAGACGGATGCGGCCGATGTAGCAAACTTCGTCAGATTCATCCTCACTTGAGGGGTTTTTTGATTGTGGGGACGCTCTTCCCTGCAGGCGCAAGCCCCTGCAGTTAATTACGCTACCGCATCGCGGTAACAACTTTCTCCTTCTCCAGAATTTCACTTCGTGTCGCGTGTGTTTGTTTTGTTTGTGGTTACCCATGGATTGTATACGGAGACTAATTTATGTCGTCGCCTATAGGACGTGGATTAGTCCAAATCCGTATTTACTTAGATTTGGGTTTGGTGTTTTAGTTTAAGGATATGTTAGCCATATTGAGGCTAAGGTCAACTTAAACGTTCGTTAAGGATACGTTAGTCTGATTTGAGAATAAGATCAACTTAACGGAAAGAGCATTTAGGGGGCTCTATTGTTCCAGTTTAGGGACGTAGTGGTCCATTTAATATATGGCCGTCGGGACCCGTCACCTCTCTGACGACGTTGAAGGATTACAACGACAGGTGTCAGAGGAGTTTAAAGATGTACCCTTGAGCCAAAGTTGATTGGGGGTCTTATAGTCCGATTTGGGACTAAAGTCTGTTTGAAAGTTTAAGGATACGTTATCCATTTTTGAGGCTAAGATCAACTTAAACGGGATCGTTTAGATCCAACAAAAGAGCGTTTGGAGGCTCTATTGTTCCAGTTTAGGGACGTAGTGGTCCATAGGTAGTTTAAGGACATTACGGTCTATTGCCGGTTTAGGGACATGGTGGTCCATTTCCAGTTTAGGGACATAGGGGTCCATCGTTCCCGTTTTAGGGACGGATATTAGTTTAAGGACACATTAGTCCATGGGTTTAAGGACCCCATAGTCTATATAGATGTGTTTAAGGACGCATTCGTCCATTAGTTTAAGGACGCATAAGTCCATGGGTTTAAAGACCCCACAGTCCGTATTAATGCATGGTTGTCAGGACCCGTCACCTCTCTGATGTCGTTGAAGGATTACAACGATAGGTGTCGGAGGAGTTCGGAGATGTACCCTTGAACCGGATGTAAATTGATTTAAGAGAGCAGTCTTGCTCAGTCAATTTAATTTGAGGACTTACGGCCATGATTGGGCTAAGTTCAGTTGAGATTAATCAACGTTTTTATCTTTGGCCTATTAGGCCTGTGCTAGGGCTTTGCCCCTGTTTAATAATGCATTGCATTTTATTTTGGCCTGCTAGGCCTTTTTGATTTGGGCTCTGTCCCTTTATAAATGATGCACAGCATCTTTTTTTATTTGGGCTCTACCCTTTTTTAAAGTAATGCATTGCATTTTATTTGGCCCGTTAGGCCTTTTCTAATTGGGCTTGGCCCTTCTGTAAATAATGCAGTGCATTAATCAAACTGACAGTGGCCATGTGGCCTGTCAGGCATTTTGCGCCAATTATTGAGCGCAAGCGCATGTGGAGGTGACACGTGTCACGCTCTGGTGAGCGCAAGCGCAGTGCGCTGCGCTGTTGCGCTGCTGACACGTGGCGCGCTATAGTGAGTTGCGCCAATTTCAGAGAGCAATGCTCTATCTGCATAGCGCAAGTGGTTATGGTGCTGACACGTGGCGCTCTCTGGTGGCTTGAGCCAACCCAGGAGTGCAACAGTGCAGATCTGCAAGTGCAAGGCACTGTTTTGATTTCTTGATCCAATTTTGGATTCAAGAAAAGAATCTTTAAGATTCCAGAACCAATGGTTCATGAAAAAGCAATGCTTTTGTCATTATTTATTTTTTATTGAAGATCATTGATCTTGTTCTTAGATCAATGATCTATTCAGAAGAAATTCTTCTTTTTTAAAGGGTTTTACCTTCTTTTTCCTTCTGAATTTCTTCTCAGAGTTCTTTAGAGTTCTCTCTCTGTTTCTAGAGCTTTTCTATTCTCTGTATTCTTGTTGTTGATGATCTCTTGATGTCTTTTTGAATTGGGGTCTAGGGGCCTTTATATAGTGCCCATTAATTTGTTAAATTTGTTAAAGAGATCATTCTCTGAGTGATTTGGGGAATTTTCCCCACCGTTGGATCTTTGATCCAAGGGCTTCTGTTTTACAGAAGACAATCTTCTCGTTTTAACAAGAACAGAAAGATCTTACTGGAATTTTTATTCTGTTTGGCGCAGATGCATCAGCGCTTGATACGTGTCGCGCAGTGCACAACGCAGCGCAACTGCGCTTGCGCAACGGCGCTGACACGTGTCGCGCAGCGCAACTGCGCAGAGCAACTGCGCTGACACGTGTCGCGCAGCGCAACTGACGCAGCTGCACTGACACGTGTCGCGCAGCGCACAGTGTTTGCGCAACTGCGCTGACACGTGTCGCACAGCACTTGCGCAACTGCGTTTGCGCAACTGCACTGACACGTGTCGCGCAGCGCACAGCGCAGTGCAACTGCGCTGACACGTGTCGTTCAGCGCAGCGCCTGCGCAACTGAAGCGTTGCTTTCTTTAATTTTGTTTTTAATAGAGCCTTGCTTTGATTGGGCGCGCTGCCTTGGGCGCTGCACTGATGTATCAGCTTTTGACATGTGGCGCGTTGCGCGCAGCGCAAGGGATTCGAAGCGTTGCTTCAATTTTTGAATTTTTGAAATTCAAACAGAGCTTTGCTCTGATTGGAGGGGAACAGCAGTCATACGAAAAACTGACCAAGCTGAGAACATTCCGCCAGGGCGAACTCGTGCTAGTCGTCAAAAGACCAATGATCCCCAATCGTGCAAAATGGGGGAAGTTCGAGCCAAACTATGAAGGCCCGTATATTATAGACAAAGTCTACTAAGGTAGAGCCTACTTGCTCATGAATATGTATGGCGAAAGACCCTTCCGGCCAATAAACGGCCGATTCCTAAAAAAATACTACACTTGACGAGTCACGACTTAGGTCAATGATAGATGACGACGCTTGTGTCTGCTCTCTATCTTCCTGACCTAGGACTCTGAGAGTAGTATCCAAAAATCTCCGTCGCCTCAAACATGGCGACAACGGACCGAGATGTCCTTAAACTCGAACTTCGCCTCAAACATGGAGACAACGGATCGAGAAGTCCTTAAACTAACTATATGCCTCAAACATGGCGATAACGGACCGAGATGTCTATAAACTAGAACTTCGCCTGAACCATGGCGATAATGGACCGAAAAGTCCCTGAACTAAAATTTCGCCTCAAACATGGCGATAATGGACCGGAATGTCCCTAAACTAGTACATTGCCCAAAATACGGCGATACATTCCCTTGAGTTCTATATTGCAATCGATGTCTTAGCAGCAAAGATTGCAACTCAAGTCCCACTGGCTGCACAACTATTCCAGCAATGAAGACACCCCTAAGTCCCACTGACAAATTGATGGGCACCTGCGGCGAACTACTATTGGGTATTCCATCATTAAAAAAAGGTATGTCCACAAGCGAAATGGGCATGGATAAAAACCCGAAATGGCGTCATGAGCAAAAACAGCAAGACTACCGGCGAGCTTATGAAAACCCAAAAGGGCGCAATCTCATTAAAAATAACCTGCGTGAGATCCTTACGACTCTCAAAGGAGCACACACTTAGAAATTTACACGATTTCTAAGGAGAAAATACACTTACGAGATCCTCACGACTCATAAGGAGAATTCCCCCCTATGAGACCCTTATGGCTCATAGAATTCGAAAGTCTTAGGTTATAGGGATCTAAACCTATTCTTAAGCTGTCATATCCCCCAAGTTGCCCTACAGGCGGTCCCATATTGACCCTTATATAAAATCCACGGGTATAAATAAATATTCTCTTACAAAGTTCCACCAATGGCAAGAAATGTCCCCATATGGTGAACGACGCTTGCAAGTCCTCTCGACTTATAAGGAGAAAACACTCTTGTAAGATCCTTACAACTTATAATAGAAAATGCACTTAGGAATCCTCATTATTCCTAAGGAGAAAATACACATACGAGATCCTTTCGACTTGTAGGGAGAAATACATTTATGAGACCCTTACGTCTCATAAAGTCAAAAAGTCTTAGTCGACAGGATCCTAACCCTGTTTGCTAAGACATCTTTGTTCAAATCAACAAGGGTAAATGATGATTCGCTTCTAGCAACATTCCAGTTTTAGCGATGCTGATGCCTAAACAGGTATCAAACTCTAAGTCCTCTCATGGCAAATGATGATTCGCTCCTGGCAATATTCCAGTTGCAGCGATGCTGATGCCACAATGGGTATCAGGACCAAGTCCCCAACTCGCGACAAAAATTAGCGAGCAAAAAATATGCATATGAAAAAGCCGAACTGATAGGGCAACTCGGAATAAAAAGCAGTGAGTAAAAACAAAAACAGCCGAAATGATTGGGCACCGCGATAAATAGCCGAAATGATTGGGCAATCACGACTTTCACGACATAAAAGCTGAAAAGATAGAGTATCGCGGAAAGAAAATAAAATAAAACTTTTATGCCCTGCAGGTAGGTCCACAACGACTCCTGTATACAATCCATGGGCATAAATGACAGAAAGGGAACCATATTTTCCCATCAGGCTCCGTCAAAGGGAGAGCCAGATCTTAATGGCAACATTTACAGCCTAAAGATCGACTCGACGTGCTTCTCTTGCCAGCAGGGTGCAGACACGACGACAACAAAGACCCAAGGGTCGAATAAAAGATGAGTGATGGCAAAATTCTAGCTCCAAGTCTTCACGATACATATACAACGTAAAGACTATCCCGGTATTACTTCTCATTCCAGCAGGATGCAGACGCAGTGTCACTATCAAACAAGAAAGACCCCAAGGGTCAAAAGCAAAAAAATGGAGCTATGGAAAAATCCTAGCTCCAAGTCTCGACGGTACATATACAACGTAGGGACTATCCCGGCGTCCCCCCTCATTTCAGCAGGGCGCGGATACAACTATCAAATGAAATTGGAGCGATGGCATATTCATATCTCCGGACTTCAATTGCAATACAAACAGCACATAGGTCCTACAGATGTCTACCCTACTTCAGCAAAGAATCGGTGCGATATCGCCAAAGAAAAAAAAATGAAGTGACGGTATATTCCTAGCTTCGGGTCTTAACGACAACTCATATAAAGCCTAAAAACCATTGAAGATCGTCCCACCCCAGAAGGGTGTGGTTACATGTCATCGGGGCTCCAAATTGAGCCTAATCTCAAGTAAAAAGCGTCATGGAAAATTCCTAATGCTTTCTCTTTCGACGGTAATAGGACCTAAGGAGATTACTTGAAGACGTCTTGTCCAGCCCTCGAAGGGATTAGAGACACGAAAGTCGCGGGCTACTCGAACAGCAACTTAAAGATTGCATATCGAGGAATATATCAGCCAACGCGACGGTACCACGGACTAAAACCCTAGTACCACAGAACCTAACGGACCTCTATCGTAAAAAGAATGAGGGTTATCTACATACTGCGTTAGGAAAAGTTTTCCTGTAAACCCAAGAGCGGTAAACTAAAAACACTCCGAAATTTGTACATAAACTAAAGACTCCGAAACGAGTGAATAAACTATAAACTCTGAAATAAGTACGTAAGCTAGAGACTCCGAAACGATTGAATAAACTAAAAACTCCGAAATGAGTTCGTAAACTACAGACTCCGAAATGAGTACGTAAACTAGAGACTCCGAAACGAGTGAATAAACTACAAACTCCGAAATGAGTACGTAAACTAGAGGCTCCGAAACGAGTGAATAAACTACAAACTCCGAAATGAGTATGTAAACTAGAGGCTCCAAAACGAGTGAATAAACTACAAACTCCGAAATGAGTACGTAAACTACAGACTCCGAAATGAGTACATAAACTAGAGACTCTGAAATGAGTGAGTAAACTATAAACTCCGAAATGAGTACATAAACTATTTCGCACCGAATCAAGAAAATCAAGAAAAGGAAAGTGCAGAAAAAAGGGGGCTTATCATTCATACTTCAGAAAAGATTACACAGTGATGATAAGAACAACTAAAAAATGCGCTACTACATTATCTGAGGTCTATAACGGCAAAACGCTAAACTTCGGACACGGATTCTCAAACTCAAAAGCAAGTTTGAGCAATGCACCTTCAGCTTCATCGACCATCTTTTTATGCATCTTCTCTCGGATGCAAGCGTCAGGGTCACCACTGATGTCTTCCACTCTATGATATGCCGATACTATTGCTTTCGGCTGAAAGATGCGGTGCAAGATGGCGACGAGATTGTCTCTCCGTCTCTTTGAGATCAACCCCATCAAGTACACCGAATGTACCTTATCCTCAGCATTATCAAGCGCTTGAAGCAGCCTAACTTCAAGATGCCCAGGTATAGCTTCCCAGATCGACCCAACGACGATCTTCAAAAAGGAAGAACGGCGAGAACGCAATCGACCATTGTAATCATAAAACAACGCATCACCGCATCGCATTGGGCGTCAATAAACTCTTGGCCTTAGCAACGGACTTGGATGTGAATCTCCTCGTAAGAGATAATCTCTTCAAGATCGTACAGATGACCAGCCATGATACCTTAAAAAAGGGTGGAGAGTTAGCGATTAAACTATTAAAGTCACTAAAGTGGGCCCCACAAAATCAGGGTGATAGCTTATCAATGATGAGACATGCGCTCATTGTGAGAATCTGAAAGGATTCTCATTAAATAAATAGTGCGCATTAAACGGTGGAGATAAAAACTCCCAATATTCCCCAAAAGGCGGGCTCTTTAAAACAAACAACAGATTAAAATCTGTAAAAAATAGATTAAAACCCCAAAAATAAAAATAATAATAATAATAACAAAACATACAAGAATGGTAAAGGGAATAAAATTCCCGAAGATCCAAATCAAAGCCAAGCTAGGCAAAAAAAATGGAAAATGGAATTAAATTCTCCTAAATAGTTGGATCAAATACCGAAACAATCCCCATGCTAAAAGAATTCATGGGTTAATTGATGGAATTAAATTCCAGAACGATTGTCAAGATTGACAGTAGCATAAAACCCTAAATAAGAGAGTTAAAAATTCTCAAGTCTTGGATGAGAGCATTAAGATTCATGATCTGTAAAAAGAAAGTTTTTAGATCTCCAAAATATCGATTCAAAAAAAAAGACGAAAAAAAGAGAGCTAAGCTATGCCGAAACTGATAATGAACTTAAAATCCAAAACTAAGAAAATATATATGCTCAAAAGGAGTTAAGAGCTAAGCTTTGTTCATAATTCTTACCAAGAAATTTGGCAGAGTTCTAAGAGACAGAGATCTAGACTTTAGGAAATGAGAATTAAATTCTCAAAAGAAAAGAAACTCAAGAAAAAAGATGAAGAGACAGCAGTCATCTTAAGGGCTAAAGGCTCTATTTATAAGATGTGAAGGGAAGGTTCAACTCTCTAGAAAATCAAATGGTGGAAAAAGTAACACCGTTGCACCCACGTATAAGCCACATGAGAGCAACGGTGGGGGGCATTTGTTCCCCCAATATTTAAACATATTAAAATAGCAAAGTTCTGTTGAAATTTAATGGGGAAGCGCCTCACGTGCTTCTCATGAGGGCGCTAGCGCCAGCACCAATTTGTGGTGGCGCCGCGCGTACTCCTCACGCCAGCTCCAATGTGCAAAGCACATAAACGCTTTCTGAATAAAAATTAAATTCTTATATGGAGCCGCACGTGCTCATTACGCGGTCGCTAATGTGCAAAGCACAGGAGTACCCATCATAAGAATTAAATTCTTAAGTGGCGCCCACGTGCACAACACGTAAGCGCCGGCGCCCAAGTAGAATTAAATTCTACGTTTCCTAACAAAAAGTTGGGATACTCTCTGTTAAACAGTGCCGTTGGATCAAATATCCAATGGAGATGATGAATCATCAAATTCCATTAGGAGAAAATATCTTCCAAACCTTTCTAAATATGAAAGATACTCTCGGTTGGATTAATGATCCAATAATAGAATAAAATTCTATTTTTTGGGAATATATTCCTTCAATCTTTCTAAACAAAAAGAGATTTCTCTCTGTAAAACAGAGAACACTTGGATTAAAAATCCAATGGTGATTAAAAAATCACCATTTTGCATAATAAATTCTGTAAATGGGAAAATATTTTCCCAATTTTGTTAAAACAAGAAAACATATTCTGTAAAACAGAAGTCCTCGGATCAAAGATCCAACGGTGGGTAAAATTCCCCAAATCAATTTTGAGTCCAATTAAATCAATTGGAATCTTTCAATGAGAGATTTTCTCAAAACCAATTAACAATTTGCCTCCAGTATATAAAGGACCCGAGACTTCAAGTCTCACACACACAAAGAGACCACAGATAGAGATATAGAAAAAAAACCTATAAGTTTCTGCAAAAATACAGTGAGCTCTAAAAAAACAACAGAGAATTTAATTCTCAAAGAGGAAGACTTCTCTTTTCAAAAATACCGAGGTAAAGAAAACACAGAGATAAAAATATCTCTTTTACCTATTTTAAGGGTTTAACCCTTCTCAAAGAATTTAGTTCTTTCTCTGGATTAGATATCCACAAAACAATTCTCCCACAAGTTAAGAATTTAATTCTCAACGGGAAGATCTTGTTCTTGGAAATCAAATATTTAGAAAAAAAATAGGTCCAAAAGAAAACAAAAGGAAAAAGAACCTAAAAAAGAACCTAGTTCTTCAAAAAAACCTGATCCCAAATCTTCAAAAAATGAAGATCTTGGTGATCATTAATGGTCAAACTACCATTAACATAGATTTAATCTGTAAAAGGGGGAAAAAGACTAGCGCCTCACGTGCTTCCCACGTGGGCGCCCTTTTAACATCACATAGCGCCTCACGTGAAAAACACGCGAGCGCCCAAAACAGAAGGTCAACGCCTCACGTGAAACACACATGGGCACTGAGTAAAAGTGCTTAGCACTCCATATAGAGCCAAAACAGCTAAGTGCTTAACACTGATTGGGCAGTGCCCAGCGCCTCACGTGCTCCTCACATGGGCGCCATACAAAAATGCTTAGCACTCCATATACAGTCAAAACGGTTGAGTGTTTGGTACTAATTGGGTAGCGCCCAACGCCGCACGTGCACCTCACATGGACGCCATAAGAAGTTCTTAGCACATCACATTTAGTCAAAACGACTAAAGTGTTCAACATTTATTAGGTAGCACCCATGACTGAATGCTTCACATGATATACATGTGAGCATCAGAGCTCAAATAAGTGCTTAGCACTTTTACATAAAAAGAAAAGGGCTAAACAAACAGAGCCCAAATAAGTGCTCAACACTTTTGAATTAAAAAAAAGACTAAGTAAACTAAGCCCAAATTGGCTAAGTCTCTGAAATTTTCTTGCAGTTAAGCCTAAATGCTCTTTTGCTGGATCTTAAGTAAAAGTAATCCTAAAATATTGTTAAGTTGATCTTAGTCTCAAATAAGACTAACATATCCTTAGCGAAAACAAACTAAGCCCAAATGCTCGCTTATAGATTTAAGTTGATCTTAATCTCAAACTAGATTAAATAAACAAAGATGTTTCTGAACTGTAGGAATATACAACCTAAGTTCAAAACCCCGTCAAGCAAATCCTAGACCCAAGACCAAATCTAAAATATACGGATTTGGACTAATCCGCGCCCTATGGGTGTCGACATAAACTAGTCTCCGTATACAATCCACGGGCATAAAAACACACACACACACACGATACGAAGTGAACTGCTGGAGAAGAAGAAACTGATTATCGCAATGCGGTAACGTAATTAACGGCAGGGGCTTTCTCCTGCAGGGAAGTGTGTCCCCACAATCAAAAACCCCTTATAAAATGAGGGCGAATCTGATATAGTCTGCTACAACAGTCGCATCTGTCCAAACCTCCGATATATGATGCCATAAATCAACTTGGTATTTTCGGAGAGGTAGATGGAAAAATCCAAATAGCATCTGCCCCCAAAATTCAGGCCAGACGTCCCAACGCCTCGGTCCCTTCTTTCGGCGGTGAATAGGTTCTGGCACACCCGGTGGGACCTTTTCCTCTTTCCACTCCACACTTCGTGTGTCGTGTTTCGCGAACAAAATCGCGGTTCACTATAGTTACCCTTAGATTTAACGTACTAAAATTTGGTATCTTGCTCCTGTGCAGAAAAAATTGATGGCTTCCAATTGCACCTCTTGCAACAACAACTCTCGCTCCACCCCAACTGGAGGAGTGACCTACGGGCCCAACGCGGCCCCTATCTTTTCAATGTCGGTGGGGCAAGTAACACAAGCCACTACTGGATTGTTCTTTAGGACCATGCTCCCACCAGTGAGCTTCGGTGCCTCAGCTCCGTAATAGGAAGCTCCCAAGAGGTCGGTCTTCGATCAACTAGCGACCATAATGGCCCCTCTCAATGGGCCGTCCAAATCTGGTGTCTCAGTCTTCAACAGGCTGAGCAAAATCTCGAACGGACCCGCAAAAAGGATCATGATACCTGAAGGGGCTTCCCCAAAACGGATAGCCCTCCCAACTCCTGCTACAGGTGAAGTCGTCAAAGGTGCTTCCCCTATCAGAAGATTGGCCGGCCCTCCCCAAACTTCAATCAGGACGTCGATTTTCAACAGGCTGACACCAACAGCAGCTCCTCAGCAAAGCCGGGGACATGAAGAAGGCGCTTCCAAAATTTAGGCAGTCCCTTCTGTAAGGCACACTTGACGTCGCCACTGGCGCCGAGTGAGAAATCTAGGGGCAACTCCCCCTCTGTATTTACCTCACCAAGTCCAATGGTGGAAATTGATGCTGCCGTTCCAACCGGGAACAGCTTTAATCCGCTTAAGATGGTGCGAAAGAACTCTCCAACGAAGATGTTAAAGAAATCACCCCTACTTGCAGAGGTTACCGGGCAGGCAAAACAGGAGTACCCCCATTAGCGGCACTCCTCCAAAATTCAGAGGGTCTGGCGAAAAATCCAGGACTCTCTGATTGTTCAAAACTACTCTCGTCGACCGAAGAAATCAAAGGCTCAGTAAAAGGAAGACCACTCCTCCATCATACAACGGGGGACTCCTTCTACACGGGTGCCTGTCACAACGGCTCCTTTAACTTCAACCTCCCATAAAAGGATGAGGCTGGAGAAAATCCCACTGCCTGCGACAAATCTGTTCATCTCATAAAATTGCATTTTATTACCTCTCATTCGTTATCTGTTTTGCTATATATCGGTACTTTTAATCAGTGTCTGCTCAGTTATTACAGTTTACAGGTATTCGTGATAAAATACTGGAAAACACATTCAAAATCACAGATATCACGTTTGGGAGCCGACATTGCAAACAGAACAGAAAACCGACCGATGTCCTAGGAGCTCTTTTGGAAATAATACAAGTGTACACATTTTTTGTGTAAAATTGTTCCAACACACATGTGGACACATACCATGGACCAGGTAGGGGGCTGCCATAGACCATGTAGGCTTTGGCATCATGAAGAAAGCAAGTGGGCACACAACTTGTGCAAGTGGGTGTGAATGCATTTATTGCATAAAGTTTAGATGTGATGTAAAGACCAAGTTTCCCTCCATTCCTCTGCATACAAACCAGGTTACAATTGACCAAGCAAACAAATCCAGAGTAATAAAAGAGAGCACACAAGCACTCAACTACAACCCGAGCCTCTCTGCTCGGTTTTTGGCCGGCGAGTCCTCTTGCAAATCCGACGAGCTCGGTTCCCGAGGCTCTAGTGGGCCCCATCTTTTCACAGTTCCTCCCTTGATGCCACATCAGATTTTTTTATTGTTTATTTATTTCTTTTTTGGGTCTATAAATAGCAGATCAGTAGCAAGAGAAAGTACCATGCATATACCATTTCATAGTTTTTCCTAGTTTGTTTTCTTTTTGGTTTAGCTTGAGGGTGAGTGATCTTCACTTGGTTTCTTCTTCTTCTTCCCTCTTGAAGCTCTCTTTGGAGAGCTTCATTAAGGAGGTTGAACAAGATACCAAATTCTTGTATCTCATTTCTTCAAGTGTTAATATATTGCAATTGTTGTTTCTTTTATATTTACTTGCTTTCTTTACTTGCTTTGTTTTCTTTTATTCATCATGCTTAACTAATTCTATTTGGTTGTGATGTGGGTGAGGAAGTGAGATGAAAGACTTTACCTCCTCCACCTCTTGTTTATGATTCATGTGCTTAACTTTTGATTCTAACTTAAATATTGCTAATGTATTGATATGATATGGTATTTTGACCTATGGTTACTTGTAACCTCCTCACATGCCATATTCATTCCCTTTCCCCATTTTCAAATGTTTAAGTTAATATCTATTTAGTGTTAAGTTTGCTAAGTTTGGATATTGTATCTTGTGATCAATTGCTTGACAATCTTTTGATTTCATATACGACATACCATCACAACTTCTTAGCAAACTCAACACTAATATCATTTTCTCTCACTAACCATTTTGTGTTTTTGTTGTTGCGGTATGCTTGCTAACCCTCGTGTTTAGTGTTGATACCCCAAGCGCGGACATACAAACGGTAAGTGATCAAACATACATCTCATGACTAAGGGAGTGTAGAGGTAAACGTCGCGATTCAAAGCTTCCGAGCCAAGCCACAACCATTCTTCCTTAAACTCATTTTCTTGCTTTTTATTGTTTCCGTATTCTTATATTTTTTGTGACAAACCCCAATTCGTTAATTTGTTAACCTTAAATAACAATACCTAATACACAATTCCCTGTGGATCGACCTGTTCTTGCCGGCTCGCTACAACGCGCCGTGCACTTGCGGTTATAAATATTAAAATGAGAACGATCTCGCGTGCGCATTCTATTTTCCTTAAACGATCATATTTTCAAAACATACGCGTTTGCGCGCGCGGGTGAATTCTACACAAAATCCCAAAGTTGATGGACCCAAACGTCCCAAGTCTGGGGGAATGATCATACATACGGTCCACATGGCTTCCGGGAAAGAAGAAAGCCATGCTTCCATAGGTCATCGACCGCAAACTCGATCGCTGACAAAAGCTTAAGAGCAATAAAAAAAGATCCAGGAAATGCTGAACAAAATGGCAGCACTTACCGTACAGAAAGGAAGTCCGGATCCAGCGGCCGAACAGCGCCAGGAGCAGGAGACCGATACAGAGTTCCTGTGAAGGGTGCTTGAAAGAAAAGATAAAGAAGCCACTGAACAAGCTGCTAACATGAAGCAGATGACGCTCTTGTTTCAGGACATGGTTGGAATGATGATCCAACCAGAACCTCCAGCCGAAGATCCGCCGATAATCATCGAGGATGACAGAGGGGAAACATCAAATCCTCTTCCAGCCTTATCGGCATCCAAGGAGGAAACAATCTACAAAGCGGCCCTGGATGACTACATCGCTTAGTAAATAAGAGCTCATCAAGCACATGAAGCTGCTGGCCAAATCGTCAGAACTGGACGACCGTATTCAGGTTGGTATGACCAAATCAAGTACCCGCCCGGATATACGATCCCCAAGTTCCATGTGTACAAAGGGACAGGAAATCCTCACCAGCACGTCGCACAGTTCAGAGCTCTATGTGGCAACACTGGAGGTGACGACAAACTGTTGCTGCGCCAGTTCATTGGAAGCCTGTCAGAAACGGCCTTTGAATGGTATTCGGAGCTCCCAAACGACTCGGTAAAAAAATTCATAAAGATGGAACTGCTGTTCACACAGCGTTTCGCCAGCGCGAGCTAGCGCACTCCAATTACGGCATTAATCAATGCCAGGGTAAAGCCGGGAGAAAGCTGGGTCTAATATGCGATCCGGTGGCGGAACCTATGGTCTAAGTGCGAACAGCGCATTGAAGAATCTCACACCGTGGGCATGTTCATCAGGACCCTTGATCCTCAAACGACTGTGTCCCGGTTCATGACATTCTTCAAACCAACCACCTTCCAGGCTCTGATCGATAAACTGGCCCAAATGGACCAGATGGGCCACGGGCCTTCCTCCTCAAATTCGGACGATCGAAATAACAAGGGTAAAGGGAAAGCGGCCTTCGTTGCCAACACACAAAAACAACCGAGTGGTCCAAAACCGGCTGTTCGCCAAAACAACGTGCATCTACGCCCAACCTTGGAGGAATGATTAGGACGCGCTTATTCGTTTCCCCGCGATAAGACGAAGAGACTATTTGAATTGGCAGTACGTAACAAACTCATCACATTGCCAGACCCGCGGCGTCCACCGCAACCCGGCAACGTTAACAACCCTAACTACTGCTCCTATCACAGAATGGTGAGCCACCCAATTGAGGATTGCTACGTCTTCAAGAACTGGGTCGAGGACCAGTATCAATAGGGGAAATTCACGCTGTCTGATAACTGGAGGGTAAACCCACCATAGAAGCACACTCCCAAAAAGGTGGATGCGCCACGAGCATCATGCTCGCTCATGGAAGAAACTCCATAGGAAGTCGTTCTTTCAGCTAGAACCAAAAGAATGCTAAAGGATCTACAGGCATGTCCAGCGGTCAGGTGAAAATGACCACTTGAACCCGAAATCATCGAAAGGATGCTGAAACCGCTTCCCGTACCAAAAGTTGTTGACAAAGGGAAAAACCCCCAAGTCAAGCCTTCAAAATCTTCGAAGAAAAAGAAGAAGACCAAAAAGCCTGTGCAGACTGCCGAGTATGACGACAAGCGCATAGACCTACAAAATTACATTGACGCACTGGAAGAGTACAACCAGAAGGTGCAGACATCGCTCACGCTCGAAGAGTTCCTCAAGCATATTCTTGAACGAAGATAGTGACAACGATGAGGAAAATGACTCATCAGGAGATATCGGGGACCATGTAGCAAGTTTCCACATGGTCTCCCATTCATTATTAAATAACGAAGAAACTCCCTCAGCATTAGAAAACAACGCGGAGGAATTAGGGGCAGAATCAGCGCTAAAATCCCCGGAACTTCCAGATGACCCGATCGATAGGCTGTTAAATAAAGCCTTTTAAAAAAGCAAAGCTGGCCGAGAACATGAAACAGCCATATATGAAAAGGCTAAGCGTCAGCGTCAGGATGAAGAAGCTGCGGCAAGAATGAGTCGTAAAGTACTCCAACCAAACCGAAGCATACCTGCAACAAATAAGAGCAGGATCAAAACAGAGATGCGGTTCGCCAAAGCCCTGTCAATAGGAATGAAGCTTCCATCTCTCGTAGGTAACACTCCTGGGGTCATATGCCTCGATGGAGAGGATTCACATCCAAACTACTGCCTATATCATCGAAGGGTTACCCACCGCACCAAGGAATGCAGTGCCTTTAAGAAGTGGTGGTACGGATACGTTGCCCATCAAAAAAAATTCAAGAGGATGAAGCGCGAAGCTCGTCGATGGAAAAACAGTGCGATAGATGTGCATGAAAAAATGACTGGCAACTATCATATAGTTGATACCAATTTGGAAGGGGGAAAACCCCAAGTTCATACTTTCGGGAGCGATTCTGAGGACGAAATACCCCTTAGCCCTCTTTTCAAAGACTCCACCTCCAAAAAAGAAGAAGAGGAGAAGAACTGTGAGAATATTCAGCTACGTAACCGCACGCTGCCTAAAAAGAACCTCGAACCTACAAACAAAGGTTCGAGCAAAAGAAAAAAAGGGAAAGATAAAATCTCTGAGGAAATTGCCCTTGACGGTGGAGTTGTCAAAGAGCTCGCAGTACGGGACCCGCCTAGGAAAACAAGGTGGATTACAATGTCCTAGCACATTTGAGGAAAATACCCTCACAACTGAGCATATTGGATGCTCTCTTCATGTCCAAAGAGGCTTGAGATTCTCTGAACAAAGCAGTACAAGAGCCCAATCAGTTCCAAGCTTTCCTCGTGGAAGAGAAGATGAAAGATGAACTGGCAGAGGTCCACACGGCTGACATTACATTCAGCGATGAAGATCTCCTACTCGGTACATGCGAACTTAATCTCCCTTTATACGTCACCGGATACTGCTACGATATCAAGATAGGGAAAATCCTTGTCGACAACGGATCCTCCGTCAACCTTCTCAACGTGAGAGTGTTGAAGGAGATTTGTATGAACGTTCAGCACCTGGCCCGAGACAAAATTACCATCTCCGGGTTCGACACACAGTCGTCATGGTCGCTCAGGTCCCTATTACTGATGCTGCGCTTCGGGTTGCTTGTCACTGACATCAAATTTCATGTCATTGACGCCAAGACTTACTATAACGCTTTGCTTGGAAGGCCTTGGATACATGAGTACAACATCATCCCTTCTATGCAATATCAGTGTATGAAGTATTTCAAAGACGGCTTAGAAAACACCGTCACAGGGGAGCTAAATCCGTTCTCTGTAAACGAGGTCCGAAAATATAAAGACGCAAAGTACTTCCTATTAGACTTCGAGGATACGGAAAGGTGTCATAAGCCGGAGGATAAACAGAAGTCCATCGCCACTATCCCGATCTTTGGGAGCGATAACGAGAAAGATGAAGAAATAGTCTACTTGGGGCAACCCCAGAAGAAAAACAATAGGCCCGGACCATTTACTCCTATTTTGGTTTTTAGCAGCGACTCAGAGGACGAAACCAACACAATGTTCTCCATCCGCCTGTCAGTGCAAACCCTACCGGAGCAGATCAGAGTGTTCAAATCACAATGGCTCTGCCTCAACATTATAAAGAACTTAAGGTGCTCAATACATACAATGTACAAGAACTACAGACTTTCTACTTGCCTCCCATGCGTAGAGGCGAATAAGCGATCCTCTTCTACCAATCTACGGAAAATAAAGTAGAAAAAAAATCTGGCATGGTGCCGATTTTGCACTCGACAGGCTTCAACCAATCCGTCTGCCAAGATACTAAGCAGGGGGATTGAAAAAGCTGTTAAGATGCCAAGGTGTACCCCTCGAACAATCTGTTCGGCAAGTCTAATTCTACAAAAATATTTGGGATATTCCCGAGACTCGGCAAAAGATGCCCAACAGAAAGATGGAAACAACCGGGCTCGGATACGTTCAGTCCAAGAAACGGGAGCGGTTCCACATTTTCCATGTCATAAACAGCTACAATGAAGAAGAAAACTCTCTTCCAAATGACCGTGACATTGAAACAGAGCAAAATCCCGCTCTAAGAACGTTAAGTCCTTCGCTCGAAGAACAAATAAACAAACAAATAAAAGAAGCTTGTCAAAAAAGCCGAGACAATCACAGCCGCGAAATGGCCATTTATGAAAAGGCCAGGACGCAGCGTCTCAATCGGCAATCTGCGGAGAAGGAAAACTATAATGCTCTTCATCCCCAGCCCGCTGTATGTTCTCGTGAAAGGGGAAAATCCTGAAATAAAGGCAGAAACAGGGCAAAGAATGCAAACAACGTTCAAAAATAACAAAGCTGATCCAAAAGTCGTGCAATCGAGAAAAGGTCGATTAGAACCCGTCCTTTATAAAGAAGATGGGTTGGGAATACTCTTCCTCCAAGACAAGACGAGGAAAATATTCAACCTTGTCATGAAGCACCAAATGATGACACTTCCAGAGTCTCGGCACGGCGAACAAATAAACGAGGTCCATCATCCAAATTATTGCTCCTATCACCGAGTAACAGGTCATCCCCTCGAAGACTGCTTCACCTTCAAAGACTGGGTAGAAGATCAGTATCAAAAAAGCAGGTTTACTTTATCCGATAGCTGGAGGGTAACCCCGCCACAAAATCATGAGCCAAAGAGAACCTATACCATGAGGATAGGACCAGCTCAAAATAAAGAATGGAAGCGAACTCGTACCTGCCATATGATAACACTCTCGAAAGAAGGAGGGCACGAGATTATGGATGACCTCCATATGTGCTTCGCAAATGAAGACAAGGACGGGGTGATCTCAGAGTTTCCACCAGCACCAAAAGAGCTGGAAGATGGGATACACACTACGGCGGACAACCTAAGAAAAATTGACTTAGGGACAGAAAATGATCTGAGACCGACATTCGTCAGTGAACTACTATCTGAAAAATAGGTAGCCACGTTAAAAGCCATGCTCATGCAATATAAAAACTGCTTCGTGTGGAACTATTCCGAAATGCCAGATTTAGATCCGAAAGTAGCAGTACATAAACTGGCCATATCGCCGGACATAAAGCCAGTCAAACAGGCGCCAAGAAGAATGCGGCTCCAACTTGATATCAGTATCAACGCTGAAGTCAAGAAACTAATCGACTCCAGCTTCATCCAAAATTTCAATATCCCGACTGGATCGCTAACATCATTCCGGTGATAAAGAAAAATAGGACAGTCCATATCTGCGTGGACTTTAGGGACCTCAACAAAGCTTGCCCGAAGGATGATTTTCCAGTACCTGTTACCGAGCTGATCATCGATAACACGTCTACCCATGAGATCTTCTCCTTCACGAATGGATCTTCAGGATACAATCAAATAAAAATGCATCCTGAAGACCAAAAGCATACGGCCTTCCGGACTCCGCTGGGCATATTCTGCTATAAGGTGATGCCCTTCGGTTTAAAGAATGCTGTCGCTACCAACCAAAGGGCCATGACAAAGATCTTCGATGACCTCAAACACGAGATCAGCGAATGCTACATTGATGACCTTGTGGTAAAGAGCAGATCTCACAAGGAGTATTGGGAACATCTAAAAATAGTGTTCCGACTTCGTAAGTATAATCTGAAGATGAATCCTCTAAAATGCGCATTTGGAGTCTCCTCAGGAAAATTCCGAGGATTCATCATACGGCACCAGGGTATCGAAATCGATCTCTCAAAGATCAAGGCAATTATGGAAATGCCCATGCCAAGAACTCTCAAACAGTTGCGATCTCTTCAAGGAAAGCTCGCATATATCTGGCGGTTTATAGCTAATCTCTCTGGAAAATGCCGTCCCTACAGTCATTTAATGAAGAAGAGGACCTCGTTCGTTTGGAATCAAAAGTGCCAAAATGCACTAGACGAGATCAAGCAATACCTGCAAAATCCACCGGTATTGACCGCTCCACTTAAGGAGAAACCCCTTATCCTATATACAACAGCCCTTGAGGGTTCTTTAAGCACGCTATGGGCACAAGAGAATGATCAGGGAAAGGAGAGAGCTCTGTACTATTTGAGTTGAGTTCTCCTGGGGGCAGAAAACAACTACTCCCCCATCGAAAAGCATTTCTTGGCACTGATTTTCACGATAACGAAGCTTAGACATTATGCCTTGGCACACGAGGTCCATCTCAAATTAAAGGTGGATCCTGTCAAATATCTGATGTTAAGTGACATACTAACAGGAAGGCATGCCAAATGGGCCTTCCTCCTGATGGAGTTCTCGATAACGTATCGACCCCTCAAAACAGTGAAATGCTAGGCCATTGCCCACTTTCTTGCGGAGCATCCGATACCAGCCGACTCCCCCTTAAATTGCGAGTTGCCGGATGAACATGCGTTCGACATAATCAAAGAAGAGAAGGAAGAAAATTCCCAATGGGAACTCTACTTCGATGGAGCATCTTCAATGAAAAAGCAAAAGCAAAACACCCCTATAATCAAATCCGGGGTATGCCTTATCTTCATGACTCCGCAATGAGGGATATTACGTTACGCCGTCTCCTTAGAGGAGCAAAGAACTAATAACGAATTTGATTATGAAGTTTTAATAGCAGGTCTCGAGATCGCTATCGACATGGGAATTAAAGACCTCCTCATATATGGAGACTCCCAGCTGATCGTTAGCCAATTAAATGGCGACTAACAGACATGCAAACTAGAGTTGATAAAGTATGGCGAAAGAGTGCAGCAACTGCTAACACAAATCCCCTCCTACATCATGGAGAGTATACCACGTGCAGAAAACAATAAGGTGGATGCATTGGCCAAATTTTCTAAGGAACTGGCCGATGAAGACTTCGATGATGTAAGGATCATTGTGCAAAGCCGCAGGATTTTTGCACCAACAGATGTATCTTCGGAAGACTTAATAGAGCCATCCGAAAGAAAAGAAACGATCGGACAAGTAGCCCTTCAAATAGAGGACGAAGAAAAGGTCAAGGATTGGAGGGATGTCTTCATAGACTACTTCAAATCCCAACGAAAGCCCAGAAATGCGTCGTCTAGACATCAGCTCATGAAACGAGCTTTGTCCTTCGCCTTCGTCAATGATACTCTATATAAGAGATCGTTCGACTGTCTGTGGCTAAGATGTCTGGGCCGGAGGAAGAAAAGAAAGTCATCCAAGAAACTCACGACGGACTCTGCGGTTCTCACCAAGCTGGATCAAAGATAAAGCTAAAGATAAAAAGAATAAGTTACTATTGACCCACAATGATTCAGGACTGCCTTGAATATGCAAAGCAGTGTCACTTGTGCCAAATTCACGGGGAATTCATCCACCTACATCCAAATCCGCTACACCCAACAGTGGCTAGCTGGCCGATCGAAATGTGGGGAACCGATATAATTGGCCCCATTGAACCGGCATTGGTTCATACTGTCAACGACCGACTAATTCTCCAAGTAGGCAGATGCAACACTCATGGTGCTCATATTGTTTGCCTTTTCTATAGCGGTAATCTTAGGCTGCTGTTCACCACCGAAAACAAAGACGAACTGGGATTGAACGTCTTGCCTGAATTTGGTGGCAGATCCTATTTGGACTTATCCATCCACCTCTCTGAAGATACTAAGTTGATTTATGGCACCATATATCGGAGGTTTGGACAGACGCGACCGTTGTAGCATGACTTCATTAGATTCCCCCTCATTTATGAGGGTTTTTGATTGTGGGGATGCTCATCCCTGCAGGTGCAAGCCCCTGCAGTTAATTACGTTATTGTATTGCGATAATCACTTTCTCCTTCTCCATCAGTTCACTTCGTGTCGTGTGTTATTTTGTTTGTTTTGGTTGCCCGTGAATTGTATGCGAAGACTAGTTTATATCGTCGCCCGTAGAGCGCGGATCGGTCCAAATCTGTAAATTTTAGATTTGGGTTTGTTTTATTTAAGGACTGTTAATCTAGTTTGAGATTAAGATCAACTTAAATATATGAGCAATTTGGCTCAATTTATTTTAACTAAGGATACGTCAGTCCTATTTAAGACTAAGATCAACTTAGCAAAACTTTAAGGATCATTTTTATTTAAGATCCAACAATAGAGCATTTGGGCTCGGCTGTAAGAAACTTTTCAGAGAGACTTAGCGAATTTGGACTTAGTCTGCTCAGTCCTTTTTTTGTTCAAAAGTGCTAAGCATTTATTTGGGATTTGCCTATTCAGCCCCTTTGTTTTTATGCAAAAGTACTAAGCACTTGTTTGAAGCTCTGGCGCTCACATGGGTATCATGTGAAGCTTTCAGTTATGGGCGTTGCCCAATCAGTACTGAGCACTCAGCCGTTTTGGCTGTATATGAAGTGCTAAGCACTTTTATATGGCGTCCACATGAGGAGCATGCGTGGCGCCGAGTGCTGCCCAATCAGTGTTGAGCACTCGACCATTTTGGCTGTATAAGAAGTGCTAAGCATTTTTGTATGGCGTCCATATGAAGAGCACGCGCGGCGCTGGGCGCTACCCAATTTAATAATCCGGATATATCACATACAACTGACTAATATCATATGAATGATCTTATCGAATCAACACTTGATTCGATAACCCGACTATATCACATATAACCGACCGATATCACATATCGCGAGAATAGAATACGGTATCACATATCGTATTAATCTCAGTGACGCACATATCACATATGTGCTCCTACTTCGTTTCGCATGAACCAGGAAACCTCTGTATAGGACTTTAAAGACTCGTCAATACGCCGGCAGTAGGTGATGATCATATCAAACACCCACAGGCCGCAAGCGGTCTGCTAAACGTAATGGCCACCCAGGTATTGAGCGATCAGAAGATCAACAAGCAAGCATGCTCATACTCCTGCGAATCCAATCAGTAACACTACCGTACAGTCCGGTCTCTTCGTCCGATATGTTGAATATCGCAGCCAGGGGGTGGTAAAACGTCAGACCCCAATAGCCTGATAATTCATGCCGATGTGAAGTCCATAACGGTTCGAGAAACTACTGATAACATTTACCAGTAGATCTCAGCAATCCTGGCCAGGTGGCCAATCAAGCATAGCGCAACATCAACCCCCAATGCCGGGAGAGATGAATCCTTTCCTATCGCTCATTGCCTCCATATGACTCGGGACTGTACCCAAAAACCACCATTTTGCACGATCTCTCGAACGTGGTAAGGTGGAAATCAAAGCACAGTGGGAATCACACAAGACTCTATGACGATCTCGGGTCGACAGACTAACTTGTACCAGTGTCACCAGAGAACTACTATCTGACGATAGGTATAATACCATCTAGGAGTTCTCCACGAGTCCGTTCAGTGTACCCAGTCTCCACTGAGCACCCGTATACTATCTATGATGTCAAACACCAATGGATATAGGATCATCCATCGCCCATCACATGGGTCGAAAAGCGTATACGCTAGTCTACTCTGGAATATCAATGCCCCGTCTCGATACTCCCATGACTAGGAACTGTTGAAGGATGTACTTATCGACTACCCTTGCCCCACTAGTATGATCTGCATCATAATCCTTGTAGTCAAGTACTCATCCTAAGGGCTTTTATCAACATGTAATAGAGAGACAATAAGTGTACATGTTAAGATAAAGAGCAACCAGATAGCATACTATCATGTCGAGCAAGAAAGTCCTCCCTATATATGTCCAAGCATTCACTATAATATACATCACATATATAATAATGGCCTCTAGGGCATACATATAACTAACAATCTTCCACTTACACTAAGACCATTTGTTGTAGTATCTCATACTCAACATCCTATAGAAGTCTCTCTAAGGAAAGGCCTCCGTTAGTGGATCCACCATGTTATCCTTCGCTTCAACTCACCTAACCTCAATCCCTTGGAGATCAACCATCTCCCAGATCAGGTGATACTTGCCTCAGAATATGTCTGGATCGCTGATGGGACCGGCGTTCCTAGCCCAAAGCCATAACTCCATTGTTGTCACAATAACAGTTATTGGACGCTCAATGGTAGGAACCATGTTCATCTCATGAACAAGAAATGTCCAGACGCCCGCTTTGGCAACATCGTTGGTAGCGATGTATTCAGCCTTTATCGTCTAGTCTGCCACGGTTTCTAGCTTGGAACTCTTCTAACATACCGTCTCTCCACTGAGGGTAAAGACAAAGCCTGTGACTGACTTTCAGTCAACCTTATCACTCTGGAAGATCGAACCAAGAACATTCTTTTAGTACTTCTCAAGTACTTAAGATTGTCCTCCACATCTTTCCAGTGATTCTCCTAAGATCTGATTGATTCCTGATCACTACACCTAGTGATTTAGCTACATCTGGTCTGGTACATAACATCGCATACATGATAGAGCCTACTGCCGAAGCATAGGGTATCCTTTGCATGCGAGCTCTCTCCAAATCAGTCTCTAGAGACATCTTTTTGAAGAGAGTGATTCATGAGTAAGTGGGCAAACCATCACGCTTAGAATCCTCCATACTAAACCCCTTTAGTATGGTGTTAATTTATCTGGATTTGGGACACTCCCAACATCCACTTTGATCTATCACCATAGATCATAATCAATAAGATGTAGTAGGTATCATCCAGATCTTCCATACAGAATCCTCGTGATAAGAGGAGATTGACCGAGTGTAGCCTAGGAAACCCTTTCCTATCAAGAGTATGTTATCTACGTACAATACGTGAAAGACAACCTTACTCTCTACAACCTTCTTGTATATACACGCTTCATCTACCTTTTTGATGAAGTCAAACACTTTGACTGCTACATCAAAACAGATGTTCCAACTCCGCGATGCCTGCTTTCATCCTGATGGACTTAAGCATAGCTTTGAAAGTCTCAACTTTTCCATCTACCCCAAGAATCTTCTCAAGATTCATTTGCTCCCGATGGATTTTACCTCTTTAGGTGCAATATTCAAAGTCATACTTTGTTAGTGTACATGGATTCCATCTTTGATTGCATAGCATCCAGCCATTTCACAAAGTTTCCATTTGTGATGGCCTTCCTGAACCTTAGTTGGGTCATCATTTATCATGATGCAATCCTCGCTCCCACCGTTACCGAGAAAAACGTAGTATCTCTCAGGTGGATGAGGAACCCTACCAGACTCGCGGAGAGGCTGAGGTTCGTTAGAGACTATTGAATCCTTTGGTTTCATCAAATCATCATCTGTTAGTTTGTCCAGCTGGAACTCCTTCCAGTTCTACCTTATGACCACAAATTTCTTCACAAGAAATTCCTTTTTCTAAAAAGGTGCCATGCTGTGAAACAAAACACATTTTTCTCCTCAGTTAGGTAGAAGATATACCCTAGCAAATGTTCGGGATATCCAACAAACTTATACAAAACTGACCTTGCCTCAAGCTTGTCCGGATTCTGCTTTTCAACATAGGCCGGACAACCCCATATCTTAACTCGTTTAAGAGATGGTCTCTTCCCATTCCATATCTCATATGGAGTGGTAGGCACTGATTTGGATGGAACCCCATTCAATAGGTATGCAGCTTCTCAAGTGCATAACTCAAAAGGAAACAGGCAACTCAGCAGTACTCATCATAGAGCGGGCCAAATCTCATAGAGTGCGATACCTCCGTCCCAATACACCGTTGTGCTGTGGTGTACTCGAAGGAGTAAGCTGAGAGAGAATCACATTCTCTTTTAAATAATCCAGGAACTCCATGCCCAAGTATTCTCCTTCTCAATCACATCGAAGAACTTTAATACTTCTACCCGTCTGGTTCACAACTTCAATCTTATATTCCTTGAATTTCTTAAAAGTTTCAGACTTGTGTTTCAACAGGAACATATGTCTGAATCTTGAGAGATAGTCAGTGAATATAATGAAGTACAAAGAACAAATTCTGGCATTGTGTAGACTTTGGGCCGTATACATCATCATGTATGCGTCCCAAGAGTTCAGCAACTCTTCCTCCGTTTCCAGTAAACGGAGTTTTGGTCATTTTACATTTGAGACAAAACTGACAAATATCATAAGATGAAAAATTCGAACAGATTCAAATATTCATCCTTATGTAACTTAGCTAGTCATGTCGCATTGATATGACCTAGTTTACAATGCCATAAGAAGGATTCGTTCATTTCTGAACTACTCCTCTTATGTGTGTTCTATATACTTTGAACTATAGTTTGATTTAGAACGTATATGTCATTACATAACATGCCTGATGTAATCAACTCTTGATTCAGGAAAATATTCTCAACATTATCCTCCAATACAGAATTATATTCTTCTTTAACTGAATAAAGAAATTGATGTAATGTTGTATATCAGGTTCGGTATCTAATAACATTTGTTTAGAATCAATGTATTTACCATTTGGTAATACAAGGTGATTTTTTTCCAACTGACTTGGCTGCAAAAATTGCACCATTCTCTAACACTTAGAGACATATCACCCATTTCCAGTTCTCTACCTTTCTATAGCCTATGTAACTTTTACATATATGGGATCCTGATCCGGTATCTCATAACTAGGACATAGAGGTTACTGAGAAACAGTTCTCGGTAACAAACACAACCGAAGAATATGCATCAACATGCTTATTCCTCGATAGGGTTACATAGGAATCTTGGTATTCCCCTTATTTCCTGCTCGGATTTATAACAATTATAAGATAGAGTGGAACCAACGTTTCCCAGCTCAGTATAATAAGCAGGTTCGATCAATGCATCCATATTATTATCTTGATTAAGGCATGATATGGCCGCTACCAGGAGAGGGAGGGGGAGAGAGAGAGAAGAAAACACTCAGCGTATGCTCTTGCAAGATCAGATTGGTTATTATTTTATCTAATCAGGATGGCTCCCACTGTTTTTATCAAATCTTCCTTCAAACCCTAAAAGGCAAGACTAGCCGGGATTAATTACACCCTACAAGTTCGCCAATCTTTTGGCCAGGCCAGTGTCGGTATTTTAAGGGAGGTTCCATGTTCTTTCGCACGGACCTAATTAAAATAAACCTTGTTTTCGCAAGGGCGTAACCCCGTTAACACCTTTCTAAACACCTACTTGATCGGTTAATTGTTGTTAGTTGTATATATGCCCTAGAGGCCAGTATTGTACAGATTATGTATATTATATTGGATGCTTGGACATATATAGAGATGACTTTCTTGCTCGACATGATAGTATGCTATCTGGTTACTCTTTATCTTAACATGTACACTAGTCTCTTTATACTGTCTTATAGTTACATGTTGGTAAAGCCCTTAGGATGTGTACTTGACTACCTGGACTATGATGCAAGATCATACTAGTGGGGACATGGTAGTCCATAAGTACCTCCTTCAAGGTCCCTAGTCGTGGGTGTATCGAGACGGGGCATCGATATACCAGAGTAGACTAGCGTATACGCTTCTCGACCCATGTGATGGGCGATGGATGATCCCATATCCATTGGTGTTTGACATCAGAGATGGTATACGGGTACTCAGTGGAGACTGGGTACACTGGACGGACTCGCCGAGAACTCCCAGATGGTATTATACCTCACGTCAGATGGCAGTTCTCAGGTGACACTTGTACAGGTTAGTCTGTAGACCCGAGATCGTCATGGAGTCTTGTGTGATTCCCACTGTGCTTTGATCTCCACCTTACCACGTCCATGAGGGCGTGCAAAACGGTGGTCTTTGGGCACAGTCCCGAGTCACATGGAGGCAATGAGCGATAGGAGGGGTTTCGTCTCTCCCGGTATTGGGGGTTGATGTTGCGCTGTGCTCGATTGGCCGTAACAGGTAAGTCCCTGGCCAGGGCTGATCAGAGATTTGCTGGTAAGTGTTACCAGTAGTTTCTCGACCCGTTACGAGCCTCACATCAGCACGACTTATCGGGTTATTGGGGTCTGACGTATACCACCCCTAGACTTGATATGCGACGTATCAGACGAAGAGACTTGACTGTATGGTAAGTGTTACTGGTCGGATTCGCAGGAGTGTGAGCGGGCTAGCTCGTCGATCTTCTGATCGCTCAATACCCGGGTGGCCGTTACGTTTAGCAGACCGCTTGCGGCTTGTGGGTGCTTGATATGATCATCATCTGCTACCGGCGTATTGACGAGTCTTTAGAGTCCTACACAGAGGTTTCCTGGCTCAAGCGAAACGAAATAGGAGCGCATATGAGATATGTGCAGGACCGAGAATGATGCGTGTATGTGATACCGCATTTCATTCTCACGATAAATGTTTCGATTGGTTATATTCGATATGACCTAGTTATCGAATCATTGATTCGATAAATCGATACATTGAATTCTAGTCAGTTATGTGCGACATGACCGGATCATTGAATCAAGTGTTGATTTAATGATTTAATGTATAATTATATATTTGATATATTACTTTGCATTAACTAGTATTGGTTCACTTTAAACGGATTTTCTCACTTGGATTGCACATTGTATATGTGATATACTTTCGTGCACTTTATTGTATCATGTTTGATGATACTTGATCATTATGTTAAGTGTATAGAATTAATCCATGGTTAATATGATAATTAGGGTTTTGCATTTTCATTTATTTATTTATATGTTTATTTATTTATTTAGAAAAGAATAAGATGAGAATGGTGGCTTTCTTTGTCATTTATTGAAGCTTCATGAAGCTTTGACTTTAGCAACCATCCTTATCTTCATGCTTAACCCTAACCCATCAAAGTGACCATGGTTAATTCTCTACACTTAACCCTAGTTCAAGTTATGATAAGTATTTGATTTAAATTTATTTTTATATAACACTTATCATAATCTTTTCTTGAGCTCATCTTCTTCTTCTTCTTCAAGCTTGCTACTCCAATGGCAAGTTGAGATCTAGTGAGTTAAATCCAAATCTAAAGTGAACCCACCTCCTATTTCTTCACCCTCTACCTCTTGCCAAGTTGTTTTGGGTGTTTACTTCACAAGTTTCACAAGTTTGTGAAGTCGGAGCTTGAGTTTGTGCAACCTCGACGTAGATCGTCTTTGACACAAAGCCGACGACCTATTCCGCTTGCTTTCCCGATGAAGCCGATGATCGAGTCGAGGATTCATGATGGACAGCGAGGACATGACGTTGCGGAGCCGTGGAGGTGGATATCCGGATCTACAAAGGTTGTAATTTCCGTATCCTAGTAGTTAACTGTTAACTAGCTTTCTTTTTCGCCTAGACATCTAGTCTAAGATCCGTAGTCTTGGGTTTCTCGGCACCAAAAATTTTAATTTGGCATGTTCGATGCCTTGTGAGAACCCACTAGGGTGCCTAGGAACCTTTCACTGGTATCAGAGCCTAGCTAGAGCCTTAGGCGAAGTCCCGACGACGTTTGAAACCCGATCGAACCGAAATCCAAAACCGTAAAATGCTCTCTGGACTTTTTCTAAATATTCGGATTTTTGTCAATTAAAAATATGTAGAAAATCAAGCAGGGTGTTATTAGAATTACTGTGAAAAACGAGGGGGTAATTCCACTTTTCCACCGCGGAAGGGCGGCACATGCTAGGCATGTGCGGCGCTTCCGCGGCTATACTGTTCCCTTGAATAATTATTTTTGCACAGTAACTCATATAATTCAATGCTGTGTTTTCTGGGATATTTTATTGTGACTTCACAGAAGAGTATTTTGGGGTTGCTTTGGGGATTCGTTTATTCAATCGGGTTATCAAATTATTGTCTAAGTGTTTTTCCAGATAACTGTAGAATATGTTAAAGAGTTCGACCGGATATAAATACCCAGGTTTTCCCCTGCCAAAATATCCAAGTGTTGGATTATTGTGTGGTTAAAAGACGTTCTAAGTAGTGCAAGTAACGCGATGGTCCCTCTAGAAGACACAAACCTTAACTCGATTATGTGACCGTCTTGAACTGCCCTTTGAACCTTCGGGTTTGGGGCAGTACGGCGTGCCACATGTGAGGCGTTGGCTTGACCCTTCTACGGCTGGACCGTTGGTACTGAGGTATGAAGTGAATGTCTTTGAACCTATTTCATGTGTTGATCGGTGTCGGGAAAACTTGGGTGTTCGAATGTTCGATCGGAAAGTTTGATATATTCTATTTATCCGGAATTGGATACAATAATTGGAATTCACAAACAGTTATGTGATAACTGAATGAATGTTATAGATCTAGCAGTTTAGTTTCACAAGATATCGAAAAGAGTTTTCGATGATGGGACTAAAATGCGGGATTTATAACTGTTAGGCATGTGATGTCTAAAGTAGTTGCGGATTCCAATTGTTGTAGTTTTACACTTTCTTTTCTGTGACCGTAAGTGTAGTATGTTCATATCGCCGGTTTCGTTGCTATACATCAACGACAATTGGGGTATGCATACTTACTTACGTTGATGACATGTAATGTTATGTGTTGCTGGATATGTTATATTGGATCGTCGTGTTCGAATAGCCGGGGGTTTTTTTTATGTGAGATGAGTGTTTTTCATTTTCATTCATGTAAAAACTTGTATGTAATATTCTTTTATTCGGGGCACTTCCAGGATGCGGGAGTTGTCACTCTTTGTATATTATTTACTTTTCTGCACTAGGATAGACCCAAGGAGGGGAGCACAAGTAACCGGGTTCTGGGGTCCAGTGGGAGACCAACTCGAGGAGTCGAGTCCGGGTCTCCTAACCCTAGAATTGGCAGGGTTGCTTGCCGCTCTCGTAGGGGTCTAGGGGTGTGGGATTGGCTATTCATCACGACCGTGGAATCCGTGTTTTATACTGGCTCGTATTGAAAACACGGACGTCCTAGTATATCCAATATTTCATATGTTTGTTCTGCTGCGATATCTGTGATGTGTTTCTGTGATGGATTTAGTATATAGTATATATGATATATTATATAGACGTTACTTATGTTTTACACCCGCGCTAGCCCTGCCCTGCTCTGTCGTTAGTTACCTAACCTAACGGTGCACGAGGGGACATCGAGGCGAATGCGGATGGCATAAGTGTACGTCATATCTATCTGTGATGTTTAGGTATTAAATGATGGGACTTCATTAATGTGATTAATGAAAGATAAGAAACCTAAGATGTTGTGGAATCGAATTTTAAATAAAACAGGTAGCTACAGTTCTTGCTTTGCATAGCGGTATATATGATATACCCCGCACCTCATTCGACGAGGAAAGGACCGAGATCCCTTCACCGGGAGTGACTCCTTTAGCAATAACTGGCAGATGCTACACTCGGTTTGCTTTTGACTACTTTTGGGTTTTTGCTTTGCACAGCGATATATATGATATATCCCGCACCTCATTCGACGAGGAAAGGACCGAGATCCCTTCACCGGGAGTGACTCCTTTAGCAAAACTAGAAAAGCCTCAAAATCACTCCATTTCAAAACTTCATTTGATTCTACAACGATATAAAGTTCATTACGCAAAAGGTTTACTTAAAAACCTGACGTAGCCCTCCGTCATTTCAGATAAGTAATAGTTAGTATTCGTGCTGCGTTTGTTGACTCAGTCAAGGCGTAGTGTGCGGTAGCTAATTACTATTTATCTGTTTATGCATATGATGCAGATTGGATTAGGGTAGTCGTGCGGCCTTGTTGACTTAGTCAAGGGTCGTGCGGGTGGGTTTAATTCAAATCAGGAAATGACGGGTTGAACTTTACTTGCGGTCTATGGTTTGTTGACTCAGTCAAGGTCATAGATCGCCTGGGGCAAAATATTATCGGGAATTTCAAGTGTTGAAATTTGCAATGAGATTGCATACCTTCTATGAGATAGTTGGATCCCGATACCCGCTGCGAGTAAGAGTTACTCCTGGGAGAGTTTTACACATTACAATTAGCCGATCAAGTAGGTGTCTAGAAAGGTGTTAACGAGGTTACGCCTCTGGGAAAACGAGGTTTACAGTAATTAGGTTCGTGCGAAAGCACGGGGGACCTCCCTCAAAGTACCGACACTGGCCTGGCTGAAAGATTGGCGAACTTGTAGTGTGTAATTAATCCCGGCTAGTCTTTCCTTTTAGGGTTTGAAGGAAGATTTGATAAAAAGCAGTGGGAGCCATCCTGATTAGATAAGATAATAACCAATCTGATCTTGCACGAGCATACGCTAAAGTGTTTTCTTCTCTCTCTCTCCAGGTAGCGACCATTTCATGCCCTAATAAAGATAATAATATGGATGTATTGACCGAACCCGCATGTTATACTGTGCAGGGGAACGTTGAACCCGTTCTATCTTATAAGTGTTATAAGACTGAACAGGAAACAGGAGAATATCTGGATTCTCACACCGCCCAAACGGAGAACATGCATGTTGATGCATCATCTTCGGGTGTGTTTGTCATTGAGAACTGTTTCTCAGTTCATCCTACGTCCTGGGTATTAGATACCGGGTCAGGATCCCACATATGTAAGATGTTACATGGGCTGCGAAAAGGTAGAGAACTGAGAAAAGGTGAACATTCCGTTCATGTAGGGAATGGGGCAAATGTTGCAGCCAAAGCAGTTGGCACATATCACCTAGTATTACCAAATGGTGATACACTAGTCCTGAATGAGTGCTATTATATACCGAACATGATGTGCAACATTATATCAGTTTCTTTATTGAGTAAAGAAGGTTATAATTTTGTAGTAAAGGATAATGTTATGAACATATTCCTCGATCAAAGGTTGATTGCATCAGGCTCGCTACATAATGGCATATTCATTCTCAATCAAAATACAGTCTTCAATATACAAAACACACACAAAAGGAAAAGCTCAGAAATGAACGAATCCTTCTTGTGGCACTGTAGACTTGGCCATATCAATGAGACACGACTAGCTAAGTTGCATAAGAATGGATATTTGAATTCATTCGAGTTATCATCTTATGACACTTGCCATTCATGTCTCAAAGGAAAAATGACCAAAACTCCGTTTAAAGGACACGGAGAAAGAGTTACCGAACTCTTGGGACTGGTGCATAGTGATGTATGCGGTCCAATGTCTACACACGCCAGAAATGGTTCTTCCTACTTCATTACATTCACTGACGATCTCTCTAGATACGGGCATGTGTTCCTGTTGAAACACAAGTCTGAAGCTTTTGAGAAATTCAAAGAATATAAGCACGAGGTAGAGAACCAAACGGGCAAAAGTATTAAGGTTCTTCGATCTGATCGAGGAGGTGAATACTTAAGCAGTGAATTCCTGGATTATCTAAAAGAGAATGGGATTCTCTCTCAGCTTACTCCTCCTTATACACCACAGCACAACGGTGTATCGGAACGAAGGAATCGCACCCTATTAGATATGGTGCGTTCAATGATGAGTAATGCTGAGTTACCTATTTCCTTTTGGGGGTATGCGCTTGAGACAGCCATATACCTATTGAATCTGGTTCCGTCTAAATCTGTACCTACCACACCATATGAGATATGGAGTGGGAAGAGACCATATTTTAAGCGAATTAAGATATGGGGTTGTCCGGCCTATGTCAAAAAGCAAAATCCGGACAAACTCGAGGCACGATCAGTCCTTTGCAAGTTTGTGGGATATCCTAAGAATTCTCAAGGATATTTTTTCTACCAAGCTGAGGAACAAAGAGTGTTTGTTGCTCAACATGCCACCTTTTTGGAAAGGGAATTTCTTGTAAAAGAAACTAATGGCAAAGAGGTAGAACTGGAAGAGGTTCCAGCACCACAAACTGCAACTGACAATTTAGTAGAACCAGATGATTCAGTGGTGCCCGACGTACCCCAGCCTCTCCGCCGATCTAGTAGGGTTTCTCGTCCACCTGAGAGATACTATGGTTTTCTCATTGATGGTGGAAGCGAGGATTGCATCATGGAGGATGATGACCCAACTAGCTTCGAGCAGGCCATCACGAGTGGGGACTCAGTGAAATGGCTGGATGCTATGCGGTCCGAGATGGATTCCATGTACACCAACAAAGTATGGACTTTGGAAGTTGCTCCTGAAGGGGTAAAACCCATTGGGACAAGTGGATCTTCAAGAAGAAACTTGGTGTAGATGGGAAAGTGGAGACTTTTAAAGCTAGACTTGTAGCAAAGGGTTTTCGTCAAAGACCAGGTGTGGACTATGACGAGACCTTTTCTCCAGTAGCTATGCTTAAATCCATCCGGATCATGCTTGCCATCGCTGCTTATCATGATTACGAAATCTGGAAAATGGATGTTAAGACCGTCTTTCTAAATGGTGATTTAGAAGAGTGCGTGTACATGACTCAGCCGGAGGGCTTCGTAGACAGTGGGAGCAGCGGTAAGGTGTGCAAGCTGCTTAAATCCATTTATGGATTAAAGCAAGCATCGCGGAGTTGGAACATCTGCTTTGACGTCGTTATCAAAGAGTTTGATTTCGTCAAAAATCCAGATGAACCTTGTATCTACAAGAAGGTGGCAGAGAGTAAGGTTGTCTTCCTCGTATTGTACGTGGACGACATACTCTTGATAGGAAATGATATTCCTATGCTGCAATCGGTCAAGCTCTTCTTATCACAAAGATTCTCAATGAAAGATCTTGGTGATGCCTCCTGCATATTGGGAATCAGGATCTATAGAGATAGATCCAAACGGATTTTGGGATTGTCCCAATCCAGGTACATTGACACCATACTAAAGAGGTTTAGTATGGAAGAGTCCAAGCGTGAGAACTTACCCACGATCTCTGGAGTCACTCTCTCCAAAGAGATGTCTCCCAAGACTGATTTGGAGAGAGCTCGCATGCAAGGGATACCCTATGCTTCGGCAGTAGGCTCTATCATGTATGCGATGCTATGTACCAGACCCGATGTAGCATACTCACTAAGTGTAGTGAGCAGGTATCAAGCTGATCCTGGAGAGAGTCACTGGACAGCTGTGAAGAGCATTCTCAAGTACTTGCGAAGGACTAGAGATATGTTCTTGGTGTATGGTAACGGAGAACTCCAAGTGGAGTCCTTTACCGATTCGAGCTTCCAGAGTGATAAGGACGACTCTAAGTCGTAGTCGGGCTTTGTCTTTACCCTTTACGGAGGGGCGGTTAGCTGGAAGAGTTCCAAGCAGGAAACCGTGGCAGACTCGACGATGGAGGCTGAATACATCGCTGCCAACGATGCTGCCAAAGAGGCTGTCTGGATCAAGAAGTTCATTACTGAACTTGGAGTGGTTCCATCCATTGAGCATCCAATACCTTTGTATTGTGATAACAATGGAGCGGTGGCTTTGGCCAAGGAACCCAGGTCCCATCAGCGGTCCAGGCATATTCTGAGGCGGTATCACCTGATCCGGGAGATAGTTGATCGCCGGGAGATCGAGGTCAGGAGAGTTGACACGAAGAACAACACGGCGGATCCACTCACGAAGGCCATTCCCCAGATACAGTTTGAGAGACTCTTCGGGATGCTCGGTATGAGATACTACAGCAGCTGGCCCTAGTGCAAGTGGGAGATTGTTAGTTGTATATATGCCCTAGAGGCCAGTATTGTACAGATTATGTATATTATATTGGATGCTTGGACATATATAGAGATGACTTTCTTGCTCGACATGATAGTATGCTATCTGGTTACTCTTTATCTTAACATGTACACTAGTCTCTTTATACTGTCTTATAGTTACATGTTGGTAAAGCCCTTAGGATGTGTACTTGACTACCTGGACTATGATGCAAGATCATACTAGTGGGGACATGGTAGTCCATAAGTACCTCCTTCAAGGTCCCTAGTCGTGGGTGTATCGAGACGGGGCATCGATATACCAGAGTAGACTAGCGTATACGCTTCTCGACCCATGTGATGGGCGATGGATGATCCCATATCCATTGGTGTTTGACATCAGAGATGGTATACGGGTGCTCAGTGGAGACTGGGTACACTGGACGGACTCGCCGAGAACTCCCAGATGGTATTATACCTCACGTCAGATGGCAGTTCTCAGGTGACACTTGTACAGGTTAGTCTGTAGACCCGAGATCGTCATGGAGTCTTGTGTGATTCCCACTGTGCTTTGATCTCCACCTTACCACGTCCATGAGGGCGTGCAAAACGGTGGTCTTTGGGCACAGTCCCGAGTCACATGGAGGCAATGAGCGATAGGAGGGGTTTCGTCTCTCCCGGTATTGGGGGTTGATGTTGCGCTGTGCTCGATTGGCCGTAACAGGTAAGTCCCTGGCCAGGGCTGATCAGAGATTTGCTGGTAAGTGTTACCAGTAGTTTCTCGACCCGTTACGAGCCTCACATCAGCACGACTTATCGGGTTATTGGGGTCTGACGTATACCACCCCTAGACTTGATATGCGACGTATCAGACGAAGAGACTTGACTGTATGGTAAGTGTTACTGGTCGGATTCGCAGGAGTGTGAGCGGGCTAGCTCGTCGATCTTCTGATCGCTCAATACCCGGGTGGCCGTTACGTTTAGCAGACCGCTTGCGGCTTGTGGGTGCTTGATATGATCATCATCTGCTACCGGCGTATTGACGAGTCTTTAGAGTCCTACACAGAGGTTTCCTGGCTCAAGCGAAACGAAATAGGAGCGCATATGAGATATGTGCAGGACCGAGAATGATGCGTGTATGTGATACCGCATTTCATTCTCACGATAAATGTTTCGATTGGTTATATTCGATATGACCTAGTTATCGAATCATTGATTCGATAAATCGATACATTGAATTCTAGTCAGTTATGTGCGACATGACCGGATCATTGAATCAAGTGTTGATTTAATGATTTAATGTATAATTATATATTTGATATATTACTTTGCATTAACTAGTATTGGTTCACTTTAAACGGATTTTCTCACTTGGATTGCACATTGTATATGTGATATACTTTCGTGCACTTTATTGTATCATGTTTGATGATACTTGATCATTATGTTAAGTGTATAGAATTAATCCATGGTTAATATGATAATTAGGGTTTTGCATTTTCATTTATTTATTTATATGTTTATTTATTTATTTAGAAAAGAATAAGATGAGAATGGTGGCTTTCTTTGTCATTTATTGAAGCTTCATGAAGCTTTGACTTTAGCAACCATCCTTATCTTCATGCTTAACCCTAACCCATCAAAGTGACCATGGTTAATTCTCTACACTTAACCCTAGTTCAAGTTATGATAAGTATTTGATTTAAATTTATTTTTATATAACACTTATCATAATCTTTTCTTGAGCTCATCTTCTTCTTCTTCTTCAAGCTTGCTACTCCAATGGCAAGTTGAGATCTAGTGAGTTAAATCCAAATCTAAAGTGAACCCACCTCCTATTTCTTCACCCTCTACCTCTTGCCAAGTTGTTTTGGGTGTTTACTTCACAAGTTTCACAAGTTTGTGAAGTCGGAGCTTGAGTTTGTGCAACCTCGACGTAGATCGTCTTTGACACAAAGCCGACGACCTATTCCGCTTGCTTTCCCGATGAAGCCGATGATCGAGTCGAGGATTCATGATGGACAGTGAGGACATGACGTTGCGGAGCCGTGGAGGTGGATATCCGGATCTACAAAGGTTGTAATTTCCGTATCCTAGTAGTTAACTGTTAACTAGCTTTCTTTTTCGCCTAGACATCTAGTCTAAGATCCGTAGTCTTGGGTTTCTCGGCACCAAAAATTTTAATTTGGCATGTTCGATGCCTTGTGAGAACCCACTAGGGTGCCTAGGAACCTTTCAATTGTAATGTGCAAAACTCTCCCATGAGTAACTCTTATTCGCAGTGGGTATCGAGATCCAACCATCTCATAGAAGGTATGCAGTCTCATTGCAAATTTTAACACTTGAAATTCCCGATAATATTTTTCCCCTAACCTCCTATGACCTTGACAAAGGCCAACAAACCATAGGATGCTGGTCAAGTTCAACCCGTCATTTTCTTATTGAATTAAACCCACACGTATGACCTTTGAAAAAGGCCAACAAGGTCATACGACTACCCTTATCCAATCGCATCATATGCTTAAACAGATAAGCACTAGTCAGCTACTGCACACTACTCCTTGACAAAGGCCAACAAACGCAGCACGAATACTAGGCAGCACTTATCTGAAATGACGGAAGGCCACGACAGGTTTTTAAGAAAACCTTTTGCGTAATGAACTTGATATCGTTGTAGAATCGAGTGATTTTGAAAAGGAGTGTTTTTAGGTTTTTACTAGTTTTGCTAAAGAGGTCACTCCCGGTGAAGAGATCTCGGCTCTTTCCTCATCGAATGAGGTACTGGATATTTCATAAATACCACTATGCAAAGCATGAACTAAAAAGGCAATCAAAAAAAACCGAGTGGGTTGTAGCATCTACCAGTTTCGCTAAAGAGGTCACTCCCGGTGAAGGAATCTCGACTCCTTCCTTATCGAATAAGGTGCTGGATATTCTACAAGGAATACCGCTATGCAAAACAAGAACTAGAGCTGCCAGTTTTTAAAACAAGATTCTACAACACCTTTAGGTTTCTTTTCTTTCATTAATCTCATTAATAAAGTTCCATCAATTATGCTTCCCAAGCATCACAGAAGAAACGAAAGCAACAATATTTATTATATATCATATATATAATATAAGCATTCGCCTCAACATATCAAGTGATCACATCACAGAATATCAGCAGCAGAAGAACACATATGAAATATTGGATATACCAGGAATTCCGTGTTTTAAATTAAGCCAGTAAAAAACGCGGATTCCACGGTCGTGATGAATAGCCAAACCCACATCTCTAGACCCCTACGAGAGCGGCAAGCAACCCTACCAATTCTAGAGTTAGGAGACCCAGTCTCGACTCCTCGAGATAGTCTCCCACTGCACTATAGAACCTGGTTACTTGTGCTCCCCTCCTTGGGTCTATTCTAATGCGGAAAAGTAAATAATATACATCAATGGTGACATCATCCTCAACCCGGAAGTGCCCCAATAAAAGAATATTACATACAAGTTTTTACATGAATGAAAATGAAAAACTCTCATCTCACATAAAAACCCCTGGCTATTCAAAACACGACGATCCAATATAACATATCACAGCAACACATAACATCACATGTCATCAACGTAAATAAATATGCGTATCCTAATTGTTGTTGACGTATAGCAACAAAACCGGCGATACACCACATATTACACTTACGGTCGCAGAAAAGAAAGTGAAAAACTACAACAGTTGGAATCTGCAACCACCATAGACATCATAAACCCAATGTATCACATACTTTTGATTTCATGCCTAACCAAATGAATTCCTTAGACATCACATGCCTAACGATTATAAATCCCGTATTTTAGTCTCGATATTGAAAACACTTTTCAATAACCAGTCAGGTAATTCAACAAGATTCCCTACAACCTGATCGAATGCTCGTCGGAAACTTTAGTAGACGGCCGCATCCCCGATTCCATCGATGAAGTGCACTTAGGCGGAACACCGCGGCCGCGAGCACTCGAACGGATGCTTTTGGTAACGGGGTTCTCCTACAGTCACTTGGTCGAGCTATGGGGCATGGCGAGTATTCGCGTACGCTACGTAATTGCGACAGACTTTTGATCCACATCAAAATTCCGTGGCAACCGATCAAATGAGACTAAACTGCTAGATTTATAAAATTCAAACTAGTTATTACATAACTAATTATTATGGATTCCAAATATTGTATCACAATCACAGATAGCTAGACAATGTTAAATTTTTCGATCGAATAAACAAACACCCAAAATTTCCCAAAGAGCTCAACACTTGAGCGGAGTTTAAAAAGTACCCAGAACATGCCACGACTCCCATGGACCAACCGTAGAAGGGTCAACCATTGCCTCACCTATGGCGCCACGGAACTACCACAAACCCTAGGGTTTGATGGCGGTTCTGACGGTCACAGAATCGAGTTAGAGTTCCGTTCTTATAGAGGGTCCACAGAAAACACTTGCATGATTTTCTGAAGATTTCAAACTTTGAAAAAATCCAACTCTTGGAAAAATTTCAGCGAGGGAAAAATTGGGTTATTGATATCCGTTTGAACTTTTTAACGTCGTCTAAATAATCCGAATAGATGTTAGAATTACGAATACGAAAAACTCCGAATTGCCTTTGCACAAAAATAACATCACATGCAATTTTAGCAAAAACAAGCAACACCTGAAACACCAAAACCCAGATACTGAAACACCATAAAAATTTGAAGCCAAAATGCCCCAGAAAAACCGGTGAGTGCGGAAATTTAGTGAAAGTGGCCGGCCAAAATCCGGCGAAGAGGGTTCAAATTTCATTGGTGTTCATGTTACATCTCATATAACATTCTGCAACTGCTTAAAAAAATTTTAGAGGCCATTTAAAATTCGACAGAAACTAAGATTATGTTTCGTGTGTTTCAGAGTTGTTTCGGTTTCGTAATCTAACAAGCATCGTCTAATTCTCCAGCATGGCTCTAATACCACTTCAGGGTTCCCTAGGGCGGCCGCTGGGTTTCGGGAGGTATCATCCATGCCGTTTTCAAATTTTTGCCGTACTAAAGAACCCTAACCTAGAATCTTAACTAGAGATTTAGACAAAACGAGAATGTAAACAACTTTACATCTAAGTGAATGAGGAATACAACCTTTATAGACCGGTCCTTCACTTCTAAAGCTCTGTGTAGTAGTCCCTACGCTCCAAGTAATGAACACCCGAACTCTAGTAAGGGTTCACATGAAGAAATGAACAAGCTTGCTCAAAATCTTCGAGGCCAAAGATGATCTACGTCCAAGCTCATGCTACCTCTTCACTAATGGTAAATTAGTGAAGCAAACACCCTAAGCTAAATGGCCAGTCTAGTGTGGGATGATGAAGTGGGAATTTTGCTCACTTTAGAAATATTTTTCTCACAATATTTCTTCACCTCAAGAAAAGCTAGTGAGCTTTCTTAAGATGAAGAAGAAGAAGAATGGTGAATTAATCTCATCTCATGAGAGTGTGAATGGCAACCATGGGTGAGGTAGTATTATATACCAACTCATGTAGAGACTAGACTATGGCTAAGGATAATGGCTAGGTTAATAAATATCTTAAGTAAAATAAATTAGTGGACTAAGTCAATGGGCTCAACAAGCTTCTCCAAGCTTCTAGCCATGACAAAATTCCAACTAATTTTGAATTTCTTAAATAAATAAAAACCCTAAATTATCATAAGCATAGTGTAAGTCTCACACACCCATGAAGCATGTATCATCTAGCATGACACAAAAAAATGTACATTAATATATATCACATATATACTAAAGCACAAAGTGAGTAAAAGAAATACTTAGTGAGCAAATATTAGTTAATGTAAGTTAATATATCAAATATATAATTATATATTAAATTATCAAATCAACACTTGATTTTTAATAATCCGGCTATATCACATACAACCGACTAATATCACATGAATCATCTTATCGAATCAACACTTGATTCAATAATCCGGCTATATCACATATAACCGACCGATATCACATATCACGAGAATAGAATATGGTATCACATATCGTATTAATCTCGGTCCCGCACATATCACATATGTGATCCTACTTCGTTTCGCATGAATCAGGAAACCTCTGTGTAGGACTCTAAAGACTCGTCAATACGCCAGCAGCAGGTGATGATCATATCAAACACCAACAATCCGCAAGCGGTTTGCTAAACGTAACGTCCACTCGGGTATTAAGCGATCAGAAGATCAACAAGCAAGCCTGCTCATACTCCTGAGATTCCAATCAGTAACACTACCGTACAGTCCGGTCTCTTCGTTTGATATGTCACATATCGCAGCCTAGGGGTGGTAAAACGTCAGACCCCAATAGCCTGATAAGTCATGCCGATGTGAGGTCCATAATGGTTCGAGAAACTACTGATAATACTTACCAGTAGATCTCGGAAACCCTGGCCAAGGATTTCCTGTTATGGCCAATCAAGCATAGCGCAAGATCAACCCCCAATACCGGGAGAGGCGAATGCCCTCCTATCGCTCATTGTCTCCATGTGACTCGGGACTGTACCCAAAAACCACCGTTTTGCATGATCTCTTGAACGTGGTAAGGTGGAAATCAAAGCACAATGGGAATCACACAAGACTCTATGACGATCTCGGGTCAACAGACTAACATGTACTAGTGTCACCAGAGAACTGCTATCTGACGATAGGTATAATACCATCTAGGAGTTCTCGGCGAGTCCGTTTAGTGTACCCAGTCTCCACTAAGAACCCGTATACCATCTCTGATGTCAAACACCAATGGATATGGGATCATCCATCGCCCATCACATAGGTCGAGAAGCGTATATGCTAGTCTACTCTGGAATATCAATACCCCGTCTCGATACTCCCACGACTAGGAACTGTTGAAGGATGTACTTATCGACTACCCTTGCCCCACTAGTATGATCTGCATCATAATCCTAGTAGTCAAGTACTCATCCTAAGGGCTTTATCAACATGTAATAGAGAGACAATACGTGTACATGTTAAGATAAAGAGCAACCAGATAGCATACTATCATGTCGAGCAAGAAAGTCCTCCCTATATATGTCCAAGCATCTACTATAATATATATCACATGTATAATAATGGCATCTATGGCATACATATAACTAACACCATGTGCCGTGAGGGTCTCATAGGGGAAATTCTCCTTACGAGTCGTGAGAATCTCGTAAGTGGTATTTCTCCTAAGGGATCGTGGGGACTCCTAAGTGTGTTGCTCCTTTGTGAGTCGTAAGGATCTCACGCAGGTGGGGTTTTTTTTATGAGATCACTCCCTTTTGGGTTTTCACGAAGCTCGCCGGTAGTCCTGCTATTTTTACTCACGGTGCCCTTTCGGGTTTTCATCCGCACCCATTTCGCTTATGGACATACCGTTTTTTTTTATGATAGAATTCCCGAGAGTAGTTTCGCCGCATGTGCCTATCTGTTTGTCGGTGGGACTTAGGGGTGGCTCCATTGATGGAGTAGTTGTGTAGCCAGTGGGACTTGAGTTGCAACCTTTGCTGCTAGGACTTCGATTGCAATATAGATCTCAATGGAGTATATCGATGTATTTGGGGCGATGCGCTAGTTTAGGAACATTCTGGTCCATTATTGCCATGTTTGTGGCGAATTTTTAGTTTAAGGACTTTTCGGTCCATCATTCCCATTTTGGGGACAAATATTAGTTTAAGGACATCTCGGTCCAACATTAGTTTAGGGACATCTCGGTCCGTTGTCGCCATATTTGAGGTGAACTTTTTTTGGATACTACTCTCAGATTTCTGACTCATGAAGATAGTGAGCGAACATAAGCGTCATCTATCATTGACCTAAGTCATGACTCTTTAAGCGTAATAATTTTTGAGAAATCGCCTACTTATTGGCCGGAAGGGTCTTTCGCCATGCATATCCATGAGCAGGTAGGATCCACCTTGATAGACTTTATCTATAATGTACGGGCCTTCATAGTTTGGCTCGAACTTCCCATGTTTTGCACGATTGGGGATCATTGGTCTTTTGACGACTAGCACGAGTTCACCTTGACGGAACGTTCTTGGCCTGGTCAGTTTTTCGTATGACCGTGTCATCCTTTCCTTATAAGCCTCCAGATTTTTTTGTGTTATAAAGCGAGCTTCGTCGAGGGCATCGAGCTCCTCAAGACGAAAATGAGCATTTTCTTCATCTGTTCGCTCGTATCGAACTGCTACTCGTAGAGAGGGGAGTTCTATTTCCAGCAGGAGCACTGCTTCCGTGCCGAACACCAACACATATGGTGTTGTATTCGTGGCCGTCTTGTACGTTATTCGGTACGCCCAGAGATCTTAATGCAACCTTTCGTGCCAGTCCTTTTTGTTTCTGGACACTGTTTTCTTTATAATCTTTATCAAGGTCTTATTGAAAGTTTCAGCTAGACCGTTGGCCCGAGGATTATAGACTGAAAAGTATCTCCAATCTATTTTATGTTGCTGTGCGAAGCAGCTGATTTTATGACTTCTATAAGCTGGCCTATTATCCGAGATCATCCATCGCGGAGTGCCGAACCAATAAATGACATGGGTTCTGGAGAAATGGAGGATAATCTCCATCTTTACCTCCCATAGTGAACTGCTTCTGCCCACTTAGAGAAGTAGTTGGTCATTGCAAGTATGAAACGGTGTCCTTTGGACGATGCCGGTTCAATGGAGCCAATTATATCGGTTCCGCACATTTCGAATGGCCAGCTAGCCACTGTTGGGTGTAGTGGATTTTGATTTTGGTGGATGAAGTCCCCGTGGATTTGGCACGAGTGACACTGCTTCGCATATTCGAGGCAGTCCTGGATCATTGCGGGCCAATAGTAGCCCATTCTTTTTATCTTCAGCTTCATCTTTGATCCAGCTTGGTGAGAATCGCAGAGTCCGTCGTGAGTTTCTTGGACGAATTTCTTTGCTTCCTCCAGCCCCAGGCATCTTACCCACAGACAGTCGAACGATCTCATATATAGAGTATCATTGACGAAAGCGAAAGATAAAGCTCGTTTCATGAGTTGATGTCTAGACGACGCATTTTTGGGCATTCGTTGGGATTCAAAGTAATCTATGAAGACTTCCCTCCAATTCTTGACCTTTTCTTCGTCCTCTATTTGAAGGGCTACTTGTTCGATCGCTTCTTTTCCTTCAGATGGATCTATCAGGTCTTCCGAAGATATATCCGTTGGCGCGGGAATCCTGCGGTTTTGCACAATGATCCTTACGTCATTGAGGTCTTCATCGGCCAATTCCTTATCCAATTTGTCCAATGCATCCGCCTTACTGTTTTTCGCTCGCGGTATATTTTTCAGGATGTAGGAAGGAATTTATGTCAGCAGTTGCTGCACTCTTTCGCCATACTCTATTAGCTCTGGCTTTCATATCTGATAGTCACCATTTACTTGGCTAACGATCAGCTGGGAGTCTCCGTATATGAGGAGGTCTTTGATTCCCGTGTCGATAGCGATCTATAGACCTGCTATCAAAGCTTCGTATTCAGCCTCGTTATTAGTCCTCGGCTCTGTTAAAGAGAGGGCATAACGCAATATCCCTCCTTGTAGAGTCACGAAGATAAAGCCCACCCCGGCTTTGATTATGAGGGTGTTTCATTTTCGTTTCTTCATGGAAGATGCTCTATCGAAGAAGAGTTCCTATTGAGAAGCATTTCTTCTTTCTCTTCTTAAATTGTGTCAAAAGCATGTTCGTCTGGCAATTTATAATTTAACGGAGAGTCGGCTGGTATCGGATGCTCCGCAAAAAAGTCAGCTATGGCCTGACCTTTTGGTGCTTTAAAGGGTCGATACATCACTGAGAACTCCATCAGGAGGAGGGCCCATTTGGCAAGCCTTCCTGTTAGTATGGCCTTTGACATTAGATATTTGAGAGGATCCACCTTTGATATAAAATGGACCTCATGTGCCAAGGCATAGTGTCTAAGGTTTGTTATTGCAAAGATCAGCACCAAGCAATACTTTTCGATGGGGGAATAGTGTTTTCTTCCCCAGGAGAACTCGACTCAAAAAGTATAGAGCTCTCTCATTTCCTTGATCGTTCTCTTGCGCCCACAATGCACCTAGAGAACCCTTAAGGGCTATTGTATATAGGATAAGGGGTTTTCCTTTAACTGGAGTAGTCAGTACCAGTGGATTTTGCAGGTATTACTTGATTTCGTCCAGTGCGTTTTGGCACTTTTGATCCCAGACGAACGAGGTCCCCTTTTTCATCAAATGACTGTAGGGACGACATTTTCCGGAGACGTTATCTATGAACCGCCGAATATATGTGAGCTTTCCTTGGAAAGACCGCAGTTGTTTGAGGGTCCTTGGCGTGGGCATTTCCATAATCGCCTTGATCTTTGAAAGATCGATTTCGATACCCCGGTGACGTATGATGAATACTAAGAATTTGCCTGAGGATACTCCAAACATGCATTTTAGAGGATTCATCTTCAAATTATACTTCCAAAGACGTCGGAACACTATTTTTAGATGTTCCCAACGTTCCTCATGAGATTTGCTCTTCACCATAAGGTCGTCGATATAGCATTCGACGATCTCGTGTATAAGGTCATCAAAGATCTTTGTCATGGCCCTCCGGTAGGTAGCGTCGGCGTTCTTCAAATCAAAGGGCATCACCTTATAACAGAATATTCCCTGTGGTGTCCAGAAGGCGATATGCTTTTGGTCTTATGGATGCATTTTTATTTGGTTGTATCCTGAAGATCCATCCATGAAGGAGAAAACCTCATAGGTAGACGTGTTATCGATCATCAGCTCGGTAACATATACCAGGAAATCATCCTTCGGGCAAGCTTTGATGTGGTCCTGAAAGTCCACGCAGATGCGGACTGTCCTATTTTTCTTCATCACTGGAATGATGTTAGCGATCCAATCGGAATATTGAACTTCTTGGATGAAGCCGGAGTCGATTAGTTTCTTGACTTCAGCGTTGATGCTCATCTCAAGTTCGAGTCACATCCTTCTTGGCGCCTGTTTGATTGGCTTTATACCTGGCGATATAGCCAGTTTATGTACTGCCACCTTTGGATCTAGACCCGGCATTTCAGAGTAGTTCTAAGCGAAGCAATCTTTATACTGTATGAGCACGTCTTTTAATGTAGCCACCTGCTTTTTAGATAGCATTTCACTGACGAACGTTGGTCTCGGATCATTTTCCGTCCCTAAGTCAATTTTTCTTAGGTTGTCCGCCATGGTTTGTATCCCATCATCCAGCTCTTTTGGTGCTGGTGGAAACTCTAAGATCACACCTTCCTCGTCTTCATTTGCGAAGCACATGTGGAGATCGTCCAAAGTCTCGTGCCCTCCTTCTTTTGAGAGTGTTATCATATGGCAGATGCGGGTTCGCTTCCATTCTTAATGTTGAGCTGGTCCTATCCTCACGGTATAGGTCCTTTTTGGGTAATGTTTTTGCGGCGGGGTTACCCTCCAGCTGTTGGATAAAGCGAACCTGCTTTGTTGATACTGGTCTTCTATCCAGTCTTTGAAGGTGAAGCAGTTTTTAAGGGGATGACCTATTACTCGGTGATAGGAGTAATAATCCGAATGATGGACCTCATTTATTTGTTTGGGGTGCCGAGACTCTGGAAGTGTCATCATTTGGTACTTTATGACAAGGTTGAATATTTTTCTTGTCTTGTCTTGAGGGAAAGAGTATTCCCGACCCATCTTCTTTATAAAGGACTGGCTCTAATCAAGTTCTCTCGATTGCATGGCGTCTTGGATCCACTTTGTTGTTTTCGAACGTTGTTTGCGTTCTTTGCCCTGTTTCTTTCTCTATTTCTGGATTTTTCCCTTTCGCGAGAACATACAGCAGGCCGGGGATGAAGAGCATTATAGTCTTCCTTCTCCACAAATTGCTGACTGAGACGTTGCGTCCTGGCGTTTTCATAAATGGACATTTCGCGACTATGATTGTCCCGGTTCTTTTGACAAGCTTTTTTTATTAACCTGTCAATTTGCTCTTCCAGCAACGGACTTAACGTTTTTAGAGCGGAATCTCGCTTCGGTTTGACGTCACAGCTATTTGGAAGAGCATCTTCCACTTCACTGGAGCTGTTTACGATGCGGCAACTGTGAATCTGCTCCAGTTTCTTAGACCGAACGTATCCGAGCCCGGTTGTCTTCATCTTCCCGTTGGGCATCTTTCGCTGAGTCCCGGGAATATCCCAAATCTTTATGTAGAATTAGGATTGTCAAACATTTTTTTCAAGGGGTATACCTTAGAATCTTAACAGCCTTTTCAATCCCTCCGCGTAATATCTGGGCAGACGGATTGGTTGAAGCTTGTCGAGTACAAAATCGGCTACTTTGGTCTACATAAGTTGGTAGAAGAGGATCGCCTTTTCACCTCTTCTCCTCGGAGGGATGTAGAAAGTTTACAGTTCTTGTACGCTATATGTATCGAGTGCATCAAGTTCCTTATAATGCCGAGGAGGAGCCATTGTTATTTGCAGACTCTGATCTGCTCCGGCAAAGGTTTGTATTGACCGGCGGATAGAGAACACTGCGTTGGCCTCGTCCTCAGAGTCGCTGCCAAAGACCAAAACAGGAGTGGATGGTCCGGGCTTATTGTTTTCTTTTTGGGGTTGCCCCGAGTAGACTAATTCTTCGTCTTCCTCGGTATCGCTCCCAAATATCGGGATAGTAGCGACGGACTTCTGTTTATTCTTCGGTTTATGACACCTTTCTGTATCTTCGAAGTCTGGCAGGATGTATTTTGCGTCTTCATATTTCCGGACTTCATTTATCGAGAATGGGTTTAACTCTCCCGTGACGGTGACATCGAACCATCCTTGAAATACTTCATACACTAATATTGTGTAGAAAGGATGACGTTGTACTCGTGTAACCAAGGCCTGCCGAGCAAAACGTTATAGCAAGTCTTGACGTCAATGATATGAAATTTGATGTTGGTAACGAGCAGCCGGAAGCGCAGCGTCAGTATTACGGACCCAAGCGTCCATGATGACTGTGGGTTGAACTCAGAAATGATAATTTTATCTCGGGCGAGGTGCTGAACGTTCATGCAAATCTCTTTCAGCATTCTCACATTGAGAAAGATAACAGAGGATCCGTTGTCGACAAGGATTTTCCCTATCTTGATATCATGGCAGTACTCAGTGACGTACAACGGAGGATTATGTTCACACGCACCGAGGAGGAGATCTTTGTCACTGAATGTAATGTCAGCCATTTGGACCTCTGCCAGTTCATCCTTCATCTTCTCTTCTACGAAGAAAGCATGGAACTGATCAGGCTCTTATAGCACCTTGATCAGGGAATCGCATGCCTCTTTGGACAGGAGGAAGGCATCCAATATGCTCAGTTGTGAGGGTATTTTCCTCAGATATGCTAGGACGTTGTAATCCACCTTGTTTTTCTTAGGCGGGTCCCTTGCTGCGAGCTCTTTGACAACTCCATCGTTGTTCATATCAGAATATTGCATTATTATATTCCCCATTCTTAATCATATTACAAATAAATAGGTGCTTTTGATCCATGTCTGCTAAATAGTTGCAGGTTACAAGTTCTCAGAACAATACAGTGAAATTCAGGAAAAGACGCTACAAATGTGAAACTACAACAAACAAATAGATGAATATGTATAATGCCGCCTACCAGTTTAAGGAACAAACGAAGATCAATGAACAGTTCAATTGCACAAAGTACGAGGGCAGCACAAGATTCAAGACTTCAATGCAAAGCTTACGGTAAAAATCCACAAATTCTGCACTGTTGGAAATCTGGAAGAAAGTAGAAAAGATTCTGAAGAACCAAGTGAAGAAAACAGAAGAAAAAGACAACATGAAGCAACCTTGAAGAAATGAGCCAGAGATCTCACCATATGGCCGCGGATCCGCGGCCAAACATGGGATTTTGCCGCGGTTCCGCGGCCGTGCAGTGCACGTGTCGGTGCACGTGTTGGTGGGTGTCGGTGCTTTGACCCGGATTTCTTAAGGTAGTCTTATAATTTCAAGTATGGATCAGATGTAAAACCTAGGGTTTCTCCTGTCTATAAATAGGAAAGCCTACAGCCTCTTTTGGGGCATGCCTCTTTTTATTTTTCTAAATAAAATTTTATTTCTTGTAATCATTGAAGAGGTGTCAATAAAAGTAAGTTTTTTTATCTTGCATTCTTCGTAATTGAAATTTATTTTTCTGCAATTTTTTATCTGTCTTTATTTATCTGCAAGTTAATTATTTTATTTAAAAGAAAAAAATTATAAAAATGAATATCATCATAATTTTCCTAATGAGTGAGTAATTCCTCACTTGTTAGGGTTAAGATTGGGTAGGTTTGAGAGATGGAAATCTCTCACTCTTTTCTTGCCCTTATAACATTTTAAATTAGGACTCTATGTGAATCAAACACACACCGCTCACTACGGCACCATATCCTACGAGATAGCGGTGACTCCCTGGTTAGACCGGTTGTAGTTGATTTACCTAGAGGTTAGGGCTAAGAGTTAAGAAAGAACGGATAAGGACCAAAAAGAAGAAACGAAGTTTCTTTCTAGTCGTGCTAATCCCCTTTGTTAACTATTACCCTAACACCTATGCTCTTAATTAGGGAAAAGGAAGCAGTGAGTAGAGTCATTTTTCCAAACTAACCTAATCCTAATCCTAGCAAGACTTTAATTCAAATTAAATTCAATATTAGTTTTTATAAAAATCAAAACCTACCAAAAATAGGACATAACTCGTAAGAACTTAAAGAAAGAACACGTTTTCCCTGTGGACCGACCCGTACTCAACCAGCTAGCTACTAAGCGACACCGTTATTGATTGCGGAATATTCTTAATTTTGATCTATCTTTTAAAACGCTCGCATACGCAAAAGACAATCAACCAAATGGCGCCGTTGCCGGGGATAACGGTAGTTATTTTCTTTTAGTAATTTCGGGTTAATTAAAATTGAAAAAAAAATTATAAAAACTGAAAAACAAAAATATAGAAAAAAATCATCTTGTTATTTTTTGATCTGCTTTTGTGTGAATTGTGCAGGAACGGAAGACGGACTGATTCATATCTGAAGCAAACCCAGTGAACAAATCAGCAAATAGAAGATCTGAACAGACAGAGGAGAACCACAACAGAACAGAGAAAATTTTTGAATCTCTGAACCGATTGATCCACTACGGAACCGCCGCAGAATTGAGCTTTTAACCGTGGATCTACGGCCGCTTGCTGATGTCAGCACTTCAAAACTCTTTGTAAGTATTTTTGTCTTCTCTGTAACCCCCTGAACTCCACTGAAAAAAATTTCCTGCAAGGTTCTTTGCGCAAAACTTCTTCTCCCTCTCCAATAAATCATTTTTTTGCAGGATTCTTTGCGCTGCAAATAAAAAGAAAAAAAATTTGGCAAGTGTTTTATATTTTGTGTGTTTACTGCTTTGCATTTTTAAAACGGACTTTTAAGGGGCTATAACACCAATCAAGATTGGGTGGGGATTTCATTACCCTTCCTATGACCCCAGAAATCATAAAAAGTATATACATCACCCTCGAGTTAATTAAAAAATATCTAGACTCAGCCAATTAAGGACTGTCGCGCTCATTAGGACAGAGGAAGGTTGTGGGAATTCAGTCGTTTATCTAAACCTGACTTTGTGGTGCCTAGGCTAGACAAATGGGAAAGGTAATTTTAAAAGGCCCGTCTCACGGTGATTCGTGAGTGGATCCCTCCTTTCTTCACTTGTGCTTACCTGACCACAATTGGCGGTGAAGAGGCGATTTGAGGGATATCTCACAACTTGCCCTTTGGACCAGTTAGGAGCAGTCTAATTGACTTAGGAGACCCTAGCTCTAGGCTTGATTGTGCATGTTCAAATTGTGATTGCTTGAAAGTGTGTCGTAGTTCCGTAAAAAAATCTTTTGCAAAAACTCCTAATAAAAAAACACAAAAAAAATTTTTTATAAAAACTTGCCATTTGTCGCTAGAATTCCATTGCACCCAATCTTCACCCACATTTCCCCATTGACATTTTCTTACCCCCACATTCTATTTGACCACACTACACCTCATTTAGTGTATGTCCGGTTGGACTAGAGACACTAGTGCCCGTTTAGTCCGTGTCTCGTTAGTCCCTACTGACGACGCGTTCGACTCCGAAGTCAAAATTCCCTCTACTTCTTTACCTTCATCTTCAAATTCATCATCTTCTAAAGAGATGTCGAGATTCAATCATAACAACCCCTTACCTACTTCGGGACTGATTCCACCTCAACTGGGTGCGAATAACCCACAACACTCTTCTGCTGAAGCGCCCCAACGAATCACGCTCCAGGATCTTTTCTATCCAACCCGCACCGCACTTCCTACTTGTCTTTCACTTCCACCGGCTAATAGGGATAATTTCGAAATAAAGCCCCACTTCATCAATATGTTGCCCAAATTTCACGGGCTGGAATCCGAAGATGCCTATATCTTCATTAACAAATTCTAGAATGTTTGTGAAATGATGAAGACCACCCAACTTTCCGATGATGCTATAAGGCTACGAGTCATTCCCTTCACTTTATGTGACCTAGCTGAAAAGTGGCTATATAGTACAGCATCGCATTCCATAAAAAGTTGGGAAGAGTTTATTAAGGCTTTTCTTAAAAAGTTTTACCCACATCACAAGACCGCGAGAATTCGCAATGAAATTAACCAATTTTCCCAGCTTCCTTCCGAACCTTTTTGGAAGTGTTTCGAACGATTTAAGAACCTTCTTGTTCAGTGCCCTCACCACGGTATCGAGAGATGGTAACTTTGCCAAACTTTATACGAAGGACTGAACCCAGCAACTAAGCAGTTACTGGAAACCATTTATCAAGGTCACTTCCTAACCAAATCTGACAAGGAAGCTTGGCAATTTTTCGACGATCTTGCTGAACAAACGCTTCAGTGAGAAAGCACTAGACAGACCGCTTCGTCCACTTCATCTACTTCATCCGGTCCGTCTAGGGCAGGTGTTCATCAACTTGACATGTCAATTGCAATGAAAACCGAAATGGCAGCAATTACATGAAAACTAGAAGCAATTGAGAGCAAACTCTCATCGCCTTCTCCTGCCCCTTCTTTACCCCCTCGCACTATATGCACTTGTTGTTCGGATCTGTCCCATTTGACCAAAGAGTGTCCTTACAACCCACCTGCTCAAGAAAAGGATCAAGTCAATGCTGCCTTTCAGCAAAGACAAAGAAATGATCCATACTCTTCAACTTACAATCCTGGTTGGAGGAACAGCCCCAATTTTGCTTGGAATCAAAATCAACAACAATTCCAAGGCAATAACAATTTTCAGAGGCCTCCTCCACAACAACAAGCTCCTCAACAAACTCAATATCAGCAACCTTTCCAACCCCAACCTTACCAAAATCAAATGAACAATTTTGCACCCAACAACTCTTTTCCTCAAAATAATTTTGTTCAACCAAATAACGATAAGGTTTCCTCGCTAGAACGAAGTCTGGATGCGTTTTTAAAACAATCTACTCAATCCTCAGCCAACATCCAGTCTTCCATTCAGTCTTTGGTGCAACACACCGCATCACATGGGAAAAGTATCAAAACCATTGAAGCCCAAATCGCACACCTAAATGCTGCTTTAAGCGAGCGAGAGAAGGGGAAACTTCCATCTCAACCACTGCCAAATCCTGGTCACACACAAAATGCACATGTTGCTCATGAACAACAAAATCATAATGTGAGTGCCGTGACTATATTGAGATCTGGAAGGACGTTGCACAACAATGTTGGCATTGATGATGACACCCCGGCCGCCGATTCTTCATCTTCATCTTCTTTGTCAGAGCCTGTTCTTCATTCTTCACAAGGCTCTACTTCTTCTACTGCTCCGAATGGACCCACATATCACTCCACGAAAACACCAACACTGGGATCCGTTCCAATTCCGCAATCTACTCCACAAATATTAGACTCAACAAATTTTCAAAATATTCCATTTCCAAACAGGTTGAGATCCAATAAACCAACTCCACAAATGGAAAAGATTGTGGAGTTATTTAAACAGGTTAGCATTAACATACATCTCTTGGATGCAATCCAACAAGTCCTTTATTACGCTAAAATCTTGAAGGACTTATGCACCAATAAGAGGAAATCACAGGTACCCAAGAAAGTTTTCTTGGCTAGTGCAGTGAGTGATGCTCTTACCCAACCTTTACCTCAAAAACGAAAGGACCCTGGCTGTCCTACAATTTCAATAACTATTGGGGATAAGAACATCAACCGCGCACTTTTAGATCTTGGTGCCAGCGTTAATCTGCTTCTTTATTCAGTATATGAACAATTAGGCGTTGGGGAGCTGAAACCCACACATTGTACTCTCCAAATGGCCGACTGATCCATCACCTATCCTAGGGGTGAGTTAGAGGATGTGTTGATTAAAGTAGGGGACTTCATATTCCTCGTTGATTTCATTGTTATGGACACACAGCCTGTAGCTAACCCCTGGAGTCAAATTCCGGTGATACTCGGTCGACCATTCCTTGCGACTTCTAATGCGGTGATCAATTGTCGAAATGGTTCGATGAACCTATCTTTTGGAAATATGACAATTGAGCTCAACATTTTTAAGTTGCGGAATCAGCCTTCCGAACCTAATGCTAATATACTTGACGTTTGCTCGATCCAAGAGATCACCCAGGAGGACTGTGAGTTGAAAAAATTTCTGTTCGATCACAACAATATTGACGCCAATAGTGCGTTCCTCCTCGAATCTGACACTGCTTTCACACCCGATAATGATTATGTGTGTTTCACTTTCACAAACGATTTTGAAGAATCACCACCCGAGTTTGAATCCTTTGAATTTTCGGATGAGTCAGCTGAACCATCCGACTCGATTGCTTACACTCGCTTTGAACCTCTGTTGGAATCCTTCGAGTTCGAGACAGTTTCACCAATTTTACCTTCAATTGTTTCGCCTCCAATACTCGAACTTAAGCTATTGCCGTCTCACCTTATATACGGTTACTTAGGTGAGAATGAGACCCTTCATGTTATCATCTCGGCCTCTCTAGCCCCCGAGCAAGAGAAAACCCTTTTAACGGTCTTGCAAAACAATCGGCAAGCTTTTGGCTGGACTATGGCAGACATCAAGGGGATTAGTCCCCTAATAGTTGAACATCATATTCATATGATGGATGATACCAAGCCAGCAAGGGATTCACAGAGACGACTAAATCCTATAATGAAATAGGCTGTTAAAAAGGAGATTGTAAAATATTTTGATAGTGGTATCATTTACCCTATCTCTGCTAACCAGTAGCTTAGCCCCATTCACTTTGTCCCAAAGAAATCGGGCATAACGGTCATAAATAATGAGGCGAATGAGTTAACACCTACTCGCACCCAAACTGGGTGGCGAGTTTGCATCGATTATAGAAAACTCAACGCCGTAACACGGAAAGACCACTTTCCATTACCTTTTATTGACCAAATGCTAGAACGATTGGCTAGGCATGAATTTTATTGATTTTTGGATGGCTATTCTGGCTATAATCAAGTTCTCATCACCGAAAAGGATCAAGACAAGACCACATTTACTTGTCCTTTCGGTACATTCGCTTACCGTCGCATGCCCTTTGGGTTATGCAATGCACCCGCTACTTTCCAGCGTTGTATGATGGGCATTTTTTCAGACATGGTGGAAAAATTCTTGGAGATTTTTATAGATGATTTCTCCATTTTCGGCGACTCCTTTGATGAGTGTTTGCTACATTTAGACGCAGTTCTTACCCGGTGTAGGGATAAGAACCTTACTTTAAATTAGGAGAAGTACCACTTTATGGTACGAGAAGGTATTGTCTTAGGACGTATTATCTCGCAAAATGGCATTGAGGTAGATAAAGCTAAGATTGAAGTCATTTCCAATCTTCCTCCTCCCAAATGCGTCCGAGACATTCGAGCCTTCCTTGGCCATACCGGTTTCTATAGACGGTTCATCAAGGATTTTAGCAAGATAGCTAGACCCTTGACTCTTTTGTTGGCCAAGGACACCACATTTGATTTCGACTCAAACTGTATGAAGGCGTTCGAGTCATTGAAAAACTCACTTATTTCCGCTCCCATTCTTTCGTCTCCTGACTGGACGCATCCATTTGAGATTATGTGCGATACATCTGATTTCGCCATTGGTGTTGTCCTTGGACAGCACATAAATAAGATACCGCATGTAATTTATTACGCTAGGCGAACCTTGAACGAGACCCAATTAAATTACACAACAACTGAGAAGGAATTCTTAGCTGTTGTGTTTGCATTAAAAAAGTTCAAGCCCTATTTAATCGGTTTTCCAGTCATCGTTTACACTGACCACTCAGCTCTTCGCCATCTTTTCGCGAAGAAGGATGCTAAATCTCGGCTGATACGTTGGATCCTCTTACTATAAGAGTTTGACCTTGTCATCAGAGACAAGAGAGGATGCGAAAACGTAGTCGCCGACCATCTTTCATGACTTCCTTCTTCGCCTACACTTCAAATTCCTATTAAAGATGTTTTTCCAAATGAGCATCTCTTGACTGTGTCATGCGAACCTTGGTTCGCAGATATTGTAAATTATTTGACCACCGGACTTATACCAAACAAATGTCGAATCAAGACAGACTCAGATTTCTATCCCAGGTAAAACATTTTTACTGGGATGAACCGTATCTATTCAAATACTGTCCCGACCAAATTATTCGTCGGTGTGTCCCCGACGATGAGTTTAAGAGCGTGCTGTCATTCTGCCACGATCAAGCGTGTGGCGGGCATTTTGGCCCCAAAAAGACAGCAGAAAAGATCTTGCAGTGTGGCTTCTACTGGCCACAACTTTTTAAAGACACACATGATTACTGCAAGACATGCTCCCAGTGCCAACACTTGGGCCGGATATCAAGGAGAAACGAAATGCCGCTCCAACCAATATTGGTTGTTGAAATTTTTTATGTTTGGGGGATAGATTTTATGGGACCGTTTCCCAATTCTTTTGAGAACGTGTATATTCTCCTCGCTGTTGACTATGTTTCAAAGTGGGTTGAAGCTATGCCCAGCAGGACTAATGACAACAAGGTTTTCGTTAGATTCCTCAAAGAAAACATTTTCTCTCGGTTTGGGCATCCCCGCTCAATTATCAGCGATAATGGATCTCATTTTTGTAATAGGACTTTCGAGTCCTTAATGCGGAAATACTCCATTACTCACAAGCTGTCAACGCCCTATCATCCCCAAACTTGTGGGCAAGCCGAGATTTCAAATCGGAAAATTAAACAGATATTGGAGAAAACGGTTTCCGAAAACCATAAAGATTGGTCGTCAAAACTTATTGATGCCTTTTGGGCATTTAGAACTGCCTATAAGACCGATCTTGGCATGTCTCCATATAGGCTTGTTTATGGAAAGGCTTTCCACCTTCCAGTTGAAATTGAGCATAGAGCATTTTGGGCAATAAAAGAGTTGAATCTATCTCTAGGAGATGCGGGCAGCAATAGAAAGCTGCAGTTGAACGAATTGAACGAGCTTCGGGATGAAGCTTACGAGAACGCAATAATCGTCAAAAACCGAACGAAGGTGTTCCACGATAAACACCTTATGCGCAAAACTTTCAAACCTAGTCAACAGGTTTTACTTTATGACACTCGGTTACATTTCCATCCTGGCAAGCTCAGATCTCGATGGAAAGGGCCATTTTTGATACGCACCGTATATCCACACGGTGCGATCGATTTAGAAAATACGGTGCGATCGATTTAGAAAATCCAGAGGACGGTTCACTATTTAAAGTGAACGGACATAGACTTAAACTGTTTCTCACTGCGGACCCTTCGGAGGAGCTCCTGTTTTTGCAGGAGCCGATTTACATTGACTGATCTTCCTCCATCTACCCCTAAATTTCGATTATCTAGCCAAAACACTGTTTCAAATAAATTTGGGGGTATGTATCACTTGTAATTGTATAAAAAAAAAAAAAAAAAAATTTGAAAATAAAAAAATTGGGTATTTTTGTAAATTTCCAGTTTTAATAAAAAAATAATAAAAATTTTTATTTACAAATAATTTCCTCTTTTTAAGAGGGGTTTTTTTGCAAATAACTAACACATTCCCTCTATAAATAAAACCCGACCCCTCTCTGTTTTTATCAAACCCTAAAAATTCCTCTCAGAAAACCCTAGCCGCCGCTCCAATTTCTGCAGAGAGATTCCACTATGCCGCCGCGCATCCTCCGCCGAACCCGCCTCTGTGCCGCGCATCCGCCTCCGTCTGGAGTCGTCACCCTCTGAAAACTTCAGAGGAGGTTTGCATTCTCTGGTTCTCTCTGTTAATTTTTGAAATATTCTACAACTTTCATTCTCTGTAATGGCACCAACCCTACAATTTGAGAAGGACTTTTCACAAATCTTTGCACACACAATTTACGGAAGCTATTTCGGTGAAGAGATCCAAAGGCGAGGGTGGAATTTTTTACTGTTTAACCATCCAAACTCCTTCGCCCTTCCAGATCTCGTCACACGATTTTATGAATGCATGGAAAACGGATGCCTTTCACAACACGGATATATTAGGCTTATTTGGGGTGATAGAGAAATCATTATCGATAGAGACTTCATCTATGAAGTCACCCTAATACCTAGACTACCTACCCATGACCAACCCCTCCAATTCGAGGATTATCTACCCTTGATGGGTACTGACTGTTCGAGGGAGCCACATAAGGGCATCCAAGCTAGAACTCTCTTTGCAAATGTACTGACTGTGTGCCGTTGGGCACAAAATAACATTTTTGATAGTTCACACAATACTACACACCATCTCTTCATATCGTGCACACCTTAATGACTAGAAATCCTAGATATGATTTGTGCATGGTGTAGCTTAATTCAATTGGTGCTGGCAAAAGGCTGCCAATTACCCATGCCCTATGTTAGTGACACAACTGTGTCGCTATTTCCTTCCTGTGGAGGAATTAGAGTTTTACATGTATGGAGGTATCCCCATTAGGCCTCTTATTGAGGGTGTATCCACATCCTATACCCGCCTAAATGATGTATGGTCGCGAACTGAACCGGCTGAGCATGTACCTGCCAGAACATCCAGCTCCAGCTCGACCGCGAGCGAGGAAGAGCTTACCCCTGCAGAACATGCACGTTTACTGAGAAAAACCACTAGGGGGATTGATAGATTGGTAGGGTTGGTGACCAACTTGGATCACCGTGTGACCGAAATTGAGCACGGCGTGTCCACACTGCTGGCGAGAGAGGAACGTTCCCGTTCACGTTCGAGGGGACGGTGAGGTCATGAGCAGTGAGGGCACTGTTTTTGGTAAGTTTGGGGGAGGAGGCGGTTTGTAAATAGTTATCCTTGCATTGCATATTTTAATTTTTGTACATATTTTTTCTTTTCTTTCTTTGCATGTTTAATTCTGCATTGCATCTTTATAAAAAAATTTAAAAAAAATTAAAAAAATGAAAATAAAAAAACATATAAAAGAAAAATAAAATAAAAAATTGAAAAACTAAAAAGAGAAAAAAAAATTTCAACTTGGCCATATTTGACTTAAGTTTGACGAGAAGGTTAACTAGCTAGGAAAAACTAGATCCTAAACTTAGTAAATTAAAAACCCTAAAAATAACCTTTCTTAAAATTTAACGGTAGAAAATATATGTTCTTATAGTTTATTTAGAAATAGGCAAATTTTGAGTTCAGTTCTTGGGCTAAGTCAAAATAAGAGAAGAGTATTGAATTTTTATTTGAAGTATAAGTCAGAAAAATAATTCTGAACCTTAAGTCTAAATTCTGAAAATATATACCCTACAATTAGCACATACACGCACCTTGAAACTTGGAATAATAGAGGATACCTTGAAATGCTCTTGTCTAAAATCCTTAGTATGAAGGAAAATAAAATAAAAGTACAAGAGTGATTAAAGAGATATAAAAAAAATGAACACTGGTTTTGTAATTACTTAAGGCTGCATAAAATGAAAAATATATATATAGCGAGGGTGCTTTATCACCTAGTGTCTTAGACCAACTGGTTTGGGAGTCACTGCTAAAACCTTAGGTATTACAAGACGAGGAATTACACCTAAATACGCGAACACATTTTGTAATCGGTCGTTAGTATCTCAAGAAGTATTAACGGTCGCATGAAAGATGTGTGGGCAATTTCATCTAAAATTCACCAACTAAAAATACTTTTGACGATGGATAAGAGTATAATAGCTTGAATTGAATTTCCAAGTGTAGGGGTGATACATACACACAAGTAGGGGTATATGATTGGGGTTTGGATGAGAGATAGGAATGAAAAATAGGGCTTATACCTTCAGTAGAGATGATAAAAATTCCTAAGTTGAGATGGAACCTTAGAAGGAAAATTCAAGAGATGCTGAAAGCTAAATAAATTTACAAAACATATACGATCTTAAGTTAAATGATAAGTGAGAGTGAAAAATGGGTTGATAATTTCTAAGTTAAAGATAATAGAATTTCTTGTTAGAACACCAAATTGAAGAATGAAAGTCAACAGGCCAAATTGATCGGATTTTGTGGGTAGTATCCGCTGAAAACTCCTACTAGAGACACCTAGAGGTTTAACGGCTTGTTGCACGAGCTCAGTGCAATCGCGATTCCCTGCGAAAGTGAGGTTAGGATTTTTTCGAGAATAAAAATAGCTTTGCTCGGGACGAGCAAAAGATAAGTTTGGGGGTATTTGTTCATATCAGAATATTGCATTATTATATTCTCCATTCTTAATCATACTACAAATAAATAGGTGCTTTTGATCCTGCTAAATAGTTGCAGGTTACAGGTTCTCAGAACAATACAGTGAAATTCAGGAAAAGACGCTAAAAATGTGAGACTACGACCAACAAATAGATGAATCTGTATGATGTCACCTACCAGTTTAAGGAACAAACGAAGATCAATGAACAGTTCGATTGCACAAAATATAAGGGCAGCACAAGATTCAAGACTTCAACGCAAAGCTTACGGTAAAAATCCACAAATTCTGCACAGTTGGAAATCTAGAAGAAAATAGAAAAGATTCTGAAGAACCAAGTGAAGAAAACAGAAGAAAAAGGCAACATGAAGCAATCCTGAAGAAATGAGCCAGAGATCTCACCATATAGCCGCAGATCCGCGGCCAAACATAGGATTCTGCCGCGGTTCCGTGGCCGTGCAGTGCACGTGTCGGTGCACGTGTCGGTGGGTGTCGGTGCTTTGACTCGGCTTTCTTAGGGTAGTCTTGTAATTTCAAGTATGGATCAGATATAAAACCTAGGGTTTCTCCTGTCTATAAATAGGAAATCCTACAGCCTCTTTTGGGGCATGCCTCTTTTTATTTTTCTAGATAAAATTTTATTTCTTGTAATCGTTGAAAAGGTGTCAACAAAGTAAGTTTTTTTTATCTTGCATTCTTCGTAATTGAAATTTATTTTTCTGCAATTTTTTATCCGTCATTATTTATCTGCAAGTTAATTAGTTTATTTAAAAGAAAAAAATTATAAGAATGACTCTCATCATAATTTCCCTAATGAGTGAGTAATTCCTCACTTGTTAGGGTTAGGATTGGGTAGGTTTGAGAGATGGAAATTTCTCACTTCTTTCTTGCCCTTATAACATTTTAAATTAGGACTCTATGTGAATCAAAAACACACCGCTCACTACGGCGCCCTATCCTACAAGATAGTGGTGATTCCCTAGTTAGACCAGTTGTGGTTGATTTACATAGAGGTTAGGGCTAATGGTTAAGAAAGGACGGACAAGAACCAAAAGGAAGAAACGAAGTTTCTTCCTAGTCGTGCTAATCCCCTTTGTTAACTATTACCCTAACACTTATGCTCTTAATTAGGGCAAAGAAAGCAGTGAGTAGAGTCATTTTTCCAAACTAACCTAATCCTAACCCTAGCAAGGCTTTAATTCAAATTAAATTCAATTTTAGTTTTTATAAAAATAAAAACCTACCAAAAATAGGACTCAACTCGTAAGAACTTAAAGAAAGAACACGTTTTCCCTGTGGACCGACCCGTACTCAACCGGCTAGCTACCAAGCGACACCGTTATTGATTGCGGTATATTCTTAATTTTGATCTATCTTTTAAAACGCTCGCATACGCAAAAGACCACTAATCAATCGTCGAGGGCAATTTCCTCAGAGATTTTTTCTTTCCCTTTTTCTTTTTTGCTTGAACCTTTGTTTGTAGGTCCGAGGTTCTTCTTAGGCATCGTGCAGTTACACAGCTGAATATTCTCGCAGCTCTTCTCCTCCTCTTCTTTTTCGAAGGGGGGGTCTCTGAAGAGAGGGCTGAAAGACGTTTCATCCTCAGAGTCGCTTCCAAAGGTAAGAACTTAGGGTTTTTCCCCTTCTGAACGGGTACCAACCATATGACAGTTGCCAGTCATTTCTTCATGCGCGTTTGTTGCACTATTTTTCCACTGACGGGCACGAGCTTCACGCTTCATCCTTTTGAAGTATTTTTGATGGGCAACATATCCTTGCCATCACTTCTTGAAGGTACTCCATTCTTCGGTAGGGTGGGTGACCTTTCGATGATAATGGCAGCAGTTTGGATGTGATTCTTCTCCATCAAGGCATGTAACCCCGGGAGTGTTCTTTATGAGAGGTGGCAGCTTCATCCCCCTTAACAGGGCTTTGGCGAACCGCTCCTCTATTTTGATCCTCCTCTTATTTTTAGCAGGCATGTTTTGGTTTGTTTGGAGTACTTTACGACCCATCTTTACCACAGCTTTTTTGTCCTGACGCTGATGCTTAGCCTTTTCGTATATGGTTGTCTCGCGTTCTTGGTCAATTTTGCTTTTTTGCAAGACTTCGTTTAACAGCTTATCGATCGAGTCTTCTGGAAGTTCCGGGGATTTTAGCGTCGATTCTGTCCCCAGTTCCTCTGTATTGTTTTCTGACGCTGAGGGAGCTTCTTCGCCATATAACGACGAATGGGAGACCATGTGGTAACTTGCTACATAGTCTTCGGTGTCTTTTAATGAGTCATTTTCCTCATCGTAGTCACTATCTTTGTCCTCAAGAATATGCTTGAGGAATTCTTCGAGAGTGACCGGTGTCCGTGCCTTCTGGTTGTACTACTCCAGCGCGTAAATATATTTTTGTAGATCCGTGTGCTTGTCGTCATACTCGGCAGGCTGCACAGGTTTCTTGGTCTTCTTCTTTTTCTTTGAAGACTTCGAAGGCTTGACTTGGGAATTTTTCCCCTCGTCAAAAATTTTCGGTGTGGGACGTCCTTTCAACATCCCTTCTATGATTTCAGGTTCAAGTGAGCTTTTCCACCTGACTGCTAGACATGCCTGTAGATCCTTCAGCATTGTTTTGGTTTTTGCTGAAAGAACGACTTCCCATGGAGTTTCTTCCACGAGTGAGCATGATGCCCCTACGCGTCCACCTTTTTTGGAGTGTGCTTCTAGGGTGGGTTTACCCTCCAGTTATCAGACAACGCGAATTTTTCCTGTTGATACTGGTCTTCGACCCAATTCTTGAAGACAGCAATCTTCAATTGGGTGGCTCACCATTCTGTGATAGGAGCATTAGTTAGGGTTGTTGACGTCGCCGGGTTGCGGTGGACGCCGCGGGTCTGGCAATGTGATGAGATTATTACGCACTGCCAATTCAAATAGTCTCCTCGTTTTGTCGTGGGGAAACGATTAAGCACGTCCTAGTCTTTCTTCCAAGGATGGGCATGGACGCGCATTGTTTTAGCGAGCAGCCGGTTTTAGGCCACTCGATTGTTGTTGCGTATTGACAATGAAGGCCGCTTTCCCTTTACCCTTGCTATTTCGAAGGTTCTTATTTTAGGAGGAATGCCCATGGCCCATCTGGTCCATTTGGTCCAGTTTATCTATCAGAGCCAGGAAGGTGGTTGGTTTGAAAAATGTCATGAACTGATACACAGTCGTTTGAGAATTTAGGGTCCCGATGAACATGCCCACGGCGGGAGATTCTTCAATGCGTTGTTCACACTTAGACCATAAGTTCCGCCACCGGAATGCGTATTGGACCCAGGTTTCTCCTGGCTTTACCCTGGCATTGATTAATGCCGTAATTGGAGTGCGCTCGCTCGTGCTGCCGAGACGCTGTGTGAACAGCAGTTCCATCTTTGTGAATATTTTTACGGAGTCATTTGGGAGCTCCGAGTACCATTCAAAGGTCGTTTCTGACAGGCTGCGAACGAACTGGCGAAGCAACAATTTGTCGTCGCCTCCAGTGTTGCCGCACAGAGCTCTGAACTGCGCGATGTACTTGTGAGGGTTTCCTGTCCCTTTGTACACATGGAACTTAAGGATCGTATATCCCGGCGGGTATTTGATTTGATCATACCAGCCTGGATACGGTCGTCTAATTCTGACGATTTGGCCAGCATCTTCATTAGCTTGATGAGCTCTTATTTGTTGATCAATATAATCATCAAGGGCGGTCTTGGAGATCGTTTCCTCCTTGGCTGCTGATAAGGCTGGAGGAGGGTTTGATGTTTTCTCTCTGTCATTCTCGACGATTATCGGCGGATCTTCAGCCGGGGGTTCTGGCTGGATCATCATTCCAACCATGTCTTGGAACAAGAAAGCCATCTGCTTTATGTTAGCAGCTTGCTCAGCGGCTTCCTTGTCCTTTCTCTCGAGCACCCTTTGCAGGAACTCTGTATCGGTCTCCTGCTCATGGCACTATTCATCTTCTTTGTCCGTACTTTCTTTCTTTCCGGTAAGTGCTACCATTTTGGTCAGCATTTCCTATAGCTTTTGTTGTTACTCCTGAGCTTTTTTCAGAGACCGAATTTGCAGTCGGTGACTCACCAAAGCATAGCTTTCTTAATTTCCTGAAGCCATATAGACCGTATGTATTGTTATGCCCCCGGTCTTAGGGCGCTTAGGTCTATTGCCTTTGGAATTTGCCGCGAACGATAGAGTTTTTTCCAACCTCGCAATTTTATGGGAGATTGGAGTTGAAGGAGCCGTTATAACAAGCACCTGCTTAGGGGAAGTCCTCCGCTGTATGGAGGAGGAGTAGTCCTCTTCTTGTCGAGCCTTCGATTTCTTCGATCGACGAGAATAGTTCTGGTGTATCACAGAGTCCTGGACTTTTCACCATACCCTATGAATTTGCGAGGAAAGCAGCTGATGAGGCTATTTCGGCTTCGCCTGCAATGTAACTTCTGCATGCGGGGATGATTTCTTTAGCACCGCCGTTGGAAAGTTTTTGCGCACTCTCTTAACCGGTTCAAAACCGTTCACAGTTGGAACAGAAGTGTCAACTTCTACCATTGGAGATGGTGGGGTGACTCCATAGGGGGAGTTTCCCCCAGCTTCTCTCACTCGGCGCCAGTGGCGACGTCGAACATACCTTGTTGAAGGGACCGCCTAAGTTTTGGAAGCGGCTTCATCACGCCCCTGGTTTTGCTGAGGAGCTGCAATTAGTGTCAGCCTGTTGAAGACCGACGTCCTTGTTAAAGTTTGGGGGGCCTGCCAATCTTTCAAAAACTAACTTTCTGATGGGGGAAGCACTTTTGATGGCTACGTCCATAGCAGGAGTTAAGAGAGCTAGCTATTTTGGGGTAGCCCCTTTAGGTATCACAAGCTTCTTTACGGGCCCGTTTGTCCTCTTGCTCAGCCTGTTGAAAACTGAGACGCCAGATTTACATGGCCCGTTGAGAGGGGTCGTTGTGGTTGCCAATCGATCGAAGACCGACCTTTTAGGAGCTTTTTCTTATGGCGCTGATGCACCGAAACTCACCGGTGGGAGCATGGTCCCAAAGAACAATCCAGTAGTGGCTTGTGTGACTTGCCCCACTAGCATTGAAAAAATAGAGGCCGTGTTTGGCCCATAAGTCACTCCTCCCGTTGAGATGGAACGAGAGTTACTGTTGCATGCAGTGCATTGAGAAGCCATCGATTTTCTGCACAGGAGCAAGACACCAAATTTTAGTATCTCGAATCCAAAGGCAACCATAGCGAACCGTGATTTTGTTCGTGAAACACGACACACAAAGTGTGGAGTGAAAAGAGAAAAAGGTCCTACTGGGCGTACCAGAATCTGTTTACCGCCGAAAACAGAGATGAACTGGGATTGAACATCTTGCCTAAATTTGAGGGTAGATGCTATTTGAACTTATCCATCCACCTCTCCGAAGATACCAAGTTGATTTATGGCACCATATATCGGAGGTTTGGACAAACGCGACCATTGTAGCGTGACTTCATCAGATTCCCCCTCATTTATGAGGGTTTTTTGATTATGGGGACGCTCTTCCCTGCAGGCGCAAGCCCCTGCAGTTAATTACGTTATCGCATTACAATAACCACTTTCTCCTTCTCCAGCAGTTCACTTCGTGTCGTGTGTAATTTTGTTTGTTTTGGTTGCCCGTGGATTTTATGCGGAGACTAGTTTATGTCATCGCCTGTAGGGCGCGGATAAGTCCAAATCCTTATATTTTAGATTTGGGTTTGTTTTATTTAAGAACCGTTAATCTAGTTTGAGATTAAGATCGGCTTAAATATATGAGAATTTGGGCTCAATTTATTTTTAACTAAGGATACGTTAGTCTTATTTGAGACTAAGATCAACTTAGAAAAATTTTAAGGATCATTTTTATTTAAGATCCAACAACAGAGCATTTGGGCTCGGCTGTAAGAAATTTTTCAGAGAGACTTAGCCAATTTGAGCTTAGTCTGCTCAGTCCTTTTTTTGTTCAAAAGTGCTAAGCATTTATTTAGGCTTTGCCTATTCAGCATCTTTGTTTTTATGCAAAAGTGCTAAGCACTTGTTTGAAGCTCTAGCGCTCACATGGGTATCATGTGAAACCTTTAGTTATGGGCGTTGCCCAATCAGTGCTGAACACTCAGCCGTTTTAGCTGTATATGAAGTGCGAAGCACTTTTGTATGGCGTCCATGTGAGGAGCACGAGCAGTGCTGGGTGCTACCCAATCAGTGTTGAGCACTCAGCCGTTTTGGCTGTATAGGAAGTGCTAAACACTTTTGTATGGCATCCACGTGAGGAGCACGTGCGGCGCTGGACGCTGTCCAATCAGTGCTGAGCACTCAGCCGTTTTGGCTGTATATGAATGCTGAGCATTTTTATATGGCGTCCTGATTGATAGAGATTTTGCGTGATCAAAGAATTAATTACCACAATCAAAAACGGCGTCGCTTGGTAGCTAGCCGGTGAGTACGGGTCGGTCCACAAGGATTTTGTGTATTCTCAATTTATTCTAACGAGTTAATTCCAATTGTTATGGATTGATTTATCACTAAAACTAAGGTTGATCTAGACTAAGATTAAAACCTTGGTAGGATTAGGTTTAGGTTAAGTTTGGAAAGTTAATATTCCTCACCGCTTTCAATGCCCTAATTAAGATCTATTTAGGTGTTATGGTAATAATTAATAAAGTGGATTAGTACCATCGGGAAGAAACTAGGTTTCTTCCTCTAGGTCCTTGTCCGTCCTTTATTAATTCTTACCCTAACCTCCATGGAAAATATACACAACCGATCTTTTTAAACTACGGTATCACTGCTACCTCGTGGGATAGGGTGCCGTAGTGAGCGGTGTGTGTATGTATGCATAGAGTCCTATTAAAAATATGTGATGGGAAAGAAAGGGGTGAGAGATTTTCATCTCTCAAACCTTCCCTATTCCTAACCCTAAACTACTCACTCATTAGGGGATTGATAAAAGACATTTTTAATTGAGTTTTCAATTCAATAACCTAATTATCTAAGCTACGGCAGATGAATAAAAGTTCTAAGCTAATTAACTAGGACAGATAATAAAATCTATACTAGGGCAGAAAATAGATTTAAGAACTAGGGCAAGGTAAAAAAAAATCTTACTTTATTTGATGGCTCTCTTCAAACATTTACACCGAATTAAAATTCTGAATAGATGAATAAAAAGAGGCATACCTCAAAAAAGAGGTTTAGAGCTTTTATTTATAGATCATAGAAACCCTAAGCTTACATTCGATACATATCTGCATTTACAAAATTACCCCTAAGAAGACTAGTCAACGCACCGCCAACTGTTGAATTTTGCACCGACACGTGCGCACCATGGCCACGGATCCGTGGCCAGAAGGCATGTTTGGCCGTGGTTCCGCGGCCATGTTGTGGGCTTCTTGGTCTATTTTTCTCTGGTAATCTTCTGGTTGCATTTGGCTTCTTGTTTCTTCACTTGGTTTCTCAGATTGTTTTCTTGTTCTCTTCCGGATTTCCACAGTGCATATCGTCGTGGACTTTTACCCTTTGCTTCGTGTCGAAGTCTTGAACCTTGCGCTGCCTTTATGTTTTGTGAAATTGTCCATTGATCTTCATTGTCCCTCAAACTATAGGCATGATCAAGATTCTTCCATTTGTTGGTCGTAATCTCACTTTTGTATCGTTATTTCATCAATTTCACTGTTTTGTTCCGAGAACCTATAACCTGCAACTATGTAGCAGACATAGATCAAAAGCACCTATTTATTTGTAAAATGAATAAGAATGGGGAATATAATAATGCAAAATTATGATATGAACAAATACCCCCAAACTTATCTTTTGCTCGTCCTCGAGCAAAACTAGTTTTATTCTCGAAAAAGACCTAGCCTCACTTTCGTAGGGAAACGCGATTGTACTGAGCTCGTGCAACAAGCCGTTAAACCTCTAGGTGTCCCTAGTAGGAGGAGTGTTGTCTCCTGAGGGTTTTCAGCGGGTACTACCCACGAAATCCTATCAATTCGGCCTATTAACTTTTATTCTCCAATTAGGTTTTCCAACAAGGAATTCTATTATCTTCGACTCAGAAATTATCCACCCTATTTTTCACGCTTTCTTATCATTTAACTTAAGATTATATATGATTTGTAGATTTACTTGGCTTTTAGCATCTTTTGAGTTTTCCTTCTAGGGTTCCATCTCAACTTAGGAATTTTTATCATCTCTACTAAAAATATAAGTCATATTTTTCATTCCCATCTCTTATCTAAACCCCAATCACATACCCCTACGTGTGTGTATATATCACCCCTACACTTGGAAATTCAAATTAAGCTATTATACTCTTGTCCATCGTACAAAATACTTCTTAATTGGTGAATTTTTAGATGAAATTTGCTCACACATCCTTCATGCGACCGTTAATACTTCTTGAGGTACCAACGACCGATTACAAAATGTGTTTGCATATTAAAGCGTAATTCCTAGTCTTGTAACACCTAAGGCTTTAACAGTGACTCCCAAACCAGTTGGTCTAAGGCACTAGGTGATAAAGCACCCTCGCTAAATATTTTTTCTATTTATGCAGCCTTAAGTAATTACAAAAACCAATGTTCATTTTTTTTTTATCTCTTTATTCACACTTGTATTTTTATTTTATTTTCCTTCGTACTAAGGACTTTAGACAAGAGCATTTCATGGTCTCTTCTACTATTCCAAGTTTCAAGGTTCGTGTTTGTGCAATTTATAGGGTATATATTTTCAGAATTTAGACTTAAGCTTAGGAATTATTTTTCAGACTTATACTTTAATAAAAATATCAATACTTTTCCTTTGTTTTAACTTAGCCCAAGAAGTGAACTCGAAATTTGCCTATTTCTAAATAAACTACAAAGACATATACTTTCTACCGTTAAATTTTAAGAAAGGTTATTTTTAGGATTTTTAATTTACTAAGTCTGGGATCTAATTATTCCTAGCTAGTTAACCTTCTTGTCAAACTCAAGTCAATTATGGCCCCAAAATTGAATTTTTCAATTTTTTTATAATATTTAAAAAATTTCAATTTTTATGGGTTTTAAAATAAGTATGCAAATGCAAAAATATACATATGAATGCGAAGGAAGAGACCTTACCGAGCACACCCCCAAACTTAAACTTGACAGTGTCCTCACTGTCATGCCACACCAAGAGGGTCAAAAATGTCGACACTCCCCTGTTTATTTTTTTTTTTGTTGACAGAAAAACAAAACAAAATATATATAAAAAAAGGACCCCCCAAAACTTAAGTGAGACAGTGTTTCCACTGATTAAGCGTTAAAGTTAAGAGTTAGGGAGGACAAAAACACAGTATCAAGCTATACAAGGATTTACACAGGCCAAAAGATTGCACCAACCATTCAAAAAATTTATCGTTATAATGGTGTGGTTGGTGAAAGAATGGAGTGTAGAGAAAAGAAATAAGAAAAACACGAGACCGTATGGAAAGAAAGGTGGAATATGGTCTCGGTATATTAGGAGAAGAATGGCGGAAAAGAGAAAGAAGTGTAGTACGAACTTGAGGGTGTAAATTGAGTGAATAAATTAGCACAAATTGTGATGACCGAAGTGTTAAAAGAGATTGTGCTAATTTATCAACCCGTCGAGAAATGGGGTCAAATCCCTCAAGATTCGCGAGAAAACATGGGTACGTTGAACTTGGTAAACCATCCATTGAAAATGGAAGCGTGACGGATTCTGACGTGGTCGAAAGGACGGAGGGGAGTGATTTAGGAAGGGTCTCATTCTCACCTAAGTAAGCGTATGTAAGGTGAGACGGCAACAGCTTGAGTCCGAGTTTCAGAGGTGAAACAATTGAAGGTGAAATTGGTGAAACTGTCTCAAACTCGAAGGATTCCATCAATGGTTCGAAATGACTGTAAGCAACCGAGTCTGATGGTTCAACTAACTCATCTGAAAATTCAAAAGACTCAAACTCGGGAGGTGAGTCTTTAAAATCGTCCGAAAAAGTGAAACACTCGTAATCGTTATCGGTTGTGAGAACTATGTCAAATTCAAGAAGGAACGCACTAGTGGCGTCAAAATTGCTGTGATCGAACAGAAATTTTTCAAGTTCACAGTCCTCCTGTGTGATCTCTTGCGTGGTCGGAACGATGGAAAGGATGAAGGGGGGTGATTTAGGAAGTATAACAGTTAAAGGTTCAGGAGGATGAATTGGAAAATCCGACTCATCAAACAAAACTGGTTCATCCTCGATACTATCCTCAATACTCTCCTCAATACTATCCTCATAATTCCCCTCAAAAGTTATCTCATCCATGCAATTATCATCAAAATCAAGACGCATATGAAGTTCGGGAGAAACATTTAATGACTCGGGATGATGAATTGAAGAGAAAAATTCAGTCAAATCTTCGGGTTCATCATCCAAATTATTCCCTGCGTCAATATCCTCAATCAAGTGAAAATCAATTTTTTCGGACACCTCATCAAAAGCATGGATATTTATCAATTCAGGTTCTAGATTGGAGGTGTAGAGGTCGAAAGGATTGGTGATGGTTTCACTCGAAAGGGACCCTTCACAATCTGGCAAATCAAGCACTATAAAGTTGCACAACTCATTAAACGTTTTATTTTCAACTGGTGAATCATTTGGGACACTTGATAGATATTCAAAACCAGAGTTGTGGGATTCAATTGGTGATGAGTAGGTTTGATTTGGAAGGGTGCACAGCTCACTTTCTCCACTCAAATTCTCAATCTGTCCAACCATCTCATCATATATTGGAATTTTTGGAACTAGTTGGAAACTAGCTACGGGGTCACTAGGTTGCATAAAGGCGGCAATGGACGAATCCAAATTCCTCATCTGTTGGTTTGTCACTACAATATAAGCTTCCAACGACTGTTCCAGACTAGACATGGGTTGTGAAGGGCTTTCAGTAAAAAATTCAAAGTTGTTTGGATACGTGAAACTCCCAAATGGTTGTGTAGAAGCAATGTCTAGGGAAGGTGCGACATTCGGGTAGGACTGGTAGGAATTGAATAGTTGGACAACATTAGGATCAACATTTGGATAAAAAGGTGAATGGACTTGTTGATCCCAAAAACCGGAAGTGTTAAAAGGAGTGAAAGATTGGTTATGAGATTGTTCAATATGTTCTGCAATAGACATTGGTTTCGGAGTTACAACAGAACTCGAAAAAGGAGTATCAACGTAAGAAGGCGGTGAAAGTTGAAATGGTTGATACAAAGTGGATTGCGGAGTCGAACTATTTCTCCTAGACGCTTATATTCGATCTTTCAAAGAAATTTTAGGCATGGAGGGGTCGTCCGTAATTCGATCAAAACAATTCGCGTAGGAAGTAATGTTTGGATGAGAGTACCAAAGTTCGGCAAGAGTTTTGTGAGGTGGGGTACCCATGATGTAAGAAGGAGAAGAAAAAGAATGTGGGTGCAAGTGGGGTGCAACGGATTTCTTAGCGACAAGTTGCAAGTTTTTGTAAAAAAAATTCCTTTTTGTGTTTTTTTTTATAAGGAGCTTTTTGCAAAAAGATTTTTCAATAAAAGGCTCACGTTCAATCAATCACAAAATGCACAATTAAGTCTAAATCTAGGGTCACCTAGGTCAACTAGACTGCTCCTAACTGTTCCAAAGGGCAAGATATGAGGACCTCAAATCGCCTCTTCACCGCCAATTGTGGCCAGGTAAGCACAAGTAGAGAAAGGAGGGATCCGCTCACGAATCACCGTGAGACGGGCCTTTTAAAGTTACCTTTCCCCACCTGTCTAGCCTAGGCACCACAAAGTCGGGTTTAGATCAACGATCGATGCCTACAACTATTCCTTTGTCCTATTGAGCACGAAGTCCTTAGGGTTGAGTCTAATCTTTTTTAATTAGCTTGATGGTCAATGCAATATACTTTATGTGATTTTTGGGGTCCTGGGAAGGGTAATGAATTCCCCACCCAATCTAGATTGGTGTAAAAGCCCCTTAAAGTCAATTTTAAATATGCAAAGTGGTAAACACAATCAAACACTTGCAAACAATTTTTTTTTATTGCAGCGCAAAGAATCCTGCACAAGATCAAGTTATTGGAGAAGGAGAAAAGTTTTTGCGCAAAGAACCCTGCAGGAAAATTTTTTTTTAGAGGAGATAAGGGGGTTACAGAGAAGAAGAGAAAACTTACAGAAAAATTTTGGCTTGCTGACGCCAGCAAGGTGCCGCGGTTCCGCGGCTAAATGTTGCCTTTGACCGCGGTTCCACGGTCAAATCATTGGTTCATATCCCCAATTCTTTTCTGTTATCTGTTCTGATTATCCTCTGCTTGTTCAGATCTGCTGTTTGCTGTTTTGCTCTCTGGATTTTTCCAGATCTGAATCTGCTCTTCGATCATGCACAATTCAAACGAAACACCCTTCAAGAAATAACAAGATGATAAATTTTTATAAATTTCTTTAGTTTTCAGTTTTTAAGAATTTTATGATTTTCTATTAACCCGAAATTGCAAAAAGAAAATACTATGCCATCCCTGGCAACGGCGCCATTTGATTGATAGAGATTTTGCGTGATCAAAGAATTAATTACCACAATCAAGAACGGCGTCGCTTGGTAGCTAGCCGGTGAGTACGAGTCGGTCCACAAGGATTTTGTGTATTCTCAATTTGTTCTAACGAGTTAATTCCAATTGTTATGGATTGATTTATCACTAAAACTAAGGTTGATCTAGACTAAAATTAAAACCTTGCTAGGGTTAGGTTTAAGTTAAATTTGGAAAGTTAATATTCCTCACCGCTTTCAATGCCCTAATTAAGATCTATTTAGGTGTTATGGTAATAATTAATAAAGTGGATTAGTACCATCGGGAAGAAACTAGGTTTCTTCCTCTAGGTCCTTGTCCGTCCTTTCTTAATTCTTACCCTAACCTCCATGGAAAACATACACAACCGGTCTTTTTAAACTACGGAATCACTGCTACCTCGTGGGATAGGGTGCCGTAGTGAGCGGTGTGTGTATGTATGCATAGAGTCCTATTAAAAATATGTGATGGGCAAGAAAGGGGTGAGAGATTTTCATCTCTCAAACCTTCCCTATTCCTAACCCTAACAAGTGAGGAGCTACTCACTCATTAGGGGATTGATAAAAGACATTTTTAATTGAGTTTTTAATTCAATAACCTAATTATCTAAGCTACAGCAGATGAATAAAAGTTCTAAGCTAATTAACTAGGGCGGATAATAAAATCTATACTAGGGCAGAAAATAAATTTAAGAACTAAGGTAAGGTAAAAAAAATCTTACTTTATTTTATGGCTCTCTTCAAACATTTACACCGAATTAAAATTATGAATAGATGAATAAAAAGAGGCATACCTCAAAAAAGAGGTTTAGGGCTTCTATTTATAGATCGTAGAAACCCTAGGGTTACATTCGATACATATCTGCATTTACAAAATTACCCCTAAGAAGACTAGTCAACGCACCGCCAACTGTTGAATTTTGCACCGACTCGTGCGCACCATGGCCGCGGATCCACGGCCAGAAGGCATGTTTGGCCGCGGTTCCGCGGCCATGTTGTGGGCTTCTTGGTCTATTTTTCTCTGGTAATCTTCTGGTTGCATTTGGCTTCTTGTTTCTTCACTTGGTTTCTCAGATTTTTTCTAGTTCTCTTCCAGATTTCCACAATGCATAACGTCGTGGACTTTTACCCTTTGCTTCGTGTCGAAGTCTTGAACCTTGCACTGCCTTTGTGTTTTGTGAAATTGTCCATTGATCTTCATTGTCCCTCAAACTGTAGGCATGATCAAGATTCTTCCATTTGTCGATCGTAGTCTCACTTTTGTATCGTCATTTCATCAATTTCACGGTTTTGTTCCGAGAACCTGTAACCTGCAACTATGTAGCAGACATAGATCAAAAGTACCTGTTTATTTGTAAAATGAATAAGAATGGGGAATATAATAATGCAAAATTATAATATGAACACGTCGACATGAAGAGAACGTGAGGCATTGAGCGCTGCCCAATTAGTGCTAAGCACTCAGCCGTTTTGGCTGTATATGAAGTGCTAAATACTTTACTCAGCGCTCACATGTATTTCATGTAGGGTTTCCATCGACGGCAGTAAGGTTTCGGGACGCATCGCCCATGCCATTTTCAAAAATTTGTCGTTTCAAGGAACTCTAAACTAGAATCGTTAACTAGAATATTATACGGAAACATAAAGTAAACCACTTTACATCTAAGTGTTTGCGGAATACAACCTTTGTAGACCGGTCCTTCGCTTCTAAAGCACCGAGTTGAAGTCCCTTCGCTGCGATCCAAGTCCTGGACTCTTGCATGGCTTCTTCAAGGTGAAAAGAACGATCTTACTTGAAGTCTTCGAGGCCGAAGATGATCTACGTCGAGGGGATACTAACTCAAGCTACTACTTCACTAATGTAAGATTAGTGAAGCTAACACCCTATACTAAAGTGCTAATATAGTAGAGGATGATGAAATAGGAAGTAGGATCACATTAGAATTATTTTTCTCACAATACTTCCTCACTTTTATCAAACCCTGGAGAGCTCTTTTGGGTTGAGGAAGAAGATGAAGAAATGAGAAGAGAAAAATGATCAAGTGAGAGAATAAACCATGGGTGAGTGTGTATCATATACTAACTCATGTAGAGATATAACCATGGCTAATTAAAATGGTTAAGTTAATAAATATCTAAAATAAAACAAAACTAGTAGACTTGGTCAAATGCACTCACAAGCTTCTACAAGCTTCATGCATTTGATTTAGTTTCCACTAATTTGGATTTATCTTAAATATTAAAACCCCACCATTATAATTGGTATGGTGTATATCTCACACACCCATGTATTGTGTATCAACAACCATGACACACACAAATAAACAATGCACATCAATATATATCACATATATATTGCATGTACACACAAGTGAGAAAAGAATGCTTAAGTGAGACAATGTTAGTTAATGTAAATTAGTATATCAAATATACAATTATACACTAAATTATCAAATCAACACTTGATTTAATAATCCGGCTATATCTCATATAACCGACTAACACTAAATGTACCAACTTATCGAATCAACACTTGATTCGATAACCCGGCTATATCACATATAACTGATCGATACAAAAGTCGCGAGAATAGAATACAGTATCACATACACGCATTATTCTCGGTCCCGCACATATCACATATGTGCTCCTATTTCGTTTTGCCTGAGCCAGTAAAACCTCTATGTAGGACTCTAAAGACTCGTCAATACGCCGGCAGTAAGTGATGATCACATCAAGCACCCACAAGCCATCAGCGGTACTAGCTGGACGTAACGGCTACCCGGGTATTGAGCGATCAGAAGATCATCAAGCAAGCCCGCTCCAACTCCTGCAAAAGCCTGACGGTAACACTTGCTGTACAGTCCAGTCTTCTCTTCTGATATGACGCATATCAAGTCCAGGGGTGGTAAACGTCAGACCCCAATAACCAATAAGTCATGCCGATATGAGGCTCATAACGGGTCGAGAAACTACTGATAACACTTATCATTAAATCTCTAAATCAGCCCTGGCCAGGGACTTCCCTGTTATGGCTAATCGAGCACAGCGCAACATCAACTCCCAATACCTAGAGAGACGAAACCCCTCCTATCGCTCATTACCTCCATGTGACTCGGGATTGTACCCAAAAACCACCATTTTGCACGCCCTCTTGGACGTGGTAAGGTGGAAATCAAAGCACAGTGGGAATCACACAAGACTCTGATGATCTCGGGTCTACAGACTAACCTGTACTAGTGTCACCAGAGAACTGCCATCTGACGTGAGGTATAATACCATCTGGGAGTTCTCGGCGAGTCCGTCCAGTGTACCCAGTCTCCACTGAGCACCCGTATACCATCTCTGATGTCAAACACCAATGGATATGGGATCATCCATTGCCCGTCTCATGGGTCGAGAAGCGTATACGCTAGTCTACTCTGGTATATCGATGCCCTGTCTCGATACACCCACGACTAGGAATATTGAAGGATGAACTTATGGACTACCATGGCCCCACTAGTATGATCTGCATCATAGTTCTGGTAGTCAAGTACACATCCTAAGGGCTTTACCAACATGTAACCATAAGACAGTATCAAGAGACAAGTATACATGTTAAGATAAAGAGCAACCAGATAGCATACTATCATGTCGAGCAAGAAAGTCCTCTCTATATATGTCCAAGCATCCAATATAATATACATCATATGTACAATAATGGCCTCTAGGGTATACATACAACTAACAATCTCCCACTTGCACTAGGGCCGGCCGCTGTAGTATTGCATACCGAGCATCCCGAAGAGTCTCTCGAACTGTATCTGGGGAATGGCCTTCGTGAGTGGATCCGCTGTGTTGTTCTTCGTGTCAACTCTCCTGACCTTGATATCCCGGCGATCAAATATCTCCCGGATCAGGTGATACTGCCTCAGAATATGCCTGAATTGCTGATGGGACCTGGGTTCCTTGGCCAAAGCCACCGCTCCATTGTTATCACAATACAAAGGTATTGGATACTCAATGGATGGAACCACTCCAAGTTCAGTTATGAACTTCTTGATCCAGACAGTCTCTTTGGCAGTATCGTTGGCAACGATGTATTCAGCCTCCATCGTCGAGTCTGCTACGGTTTCCTGCTTGGAACTCTTCCAGCATACCGCCCCTCCATTGAGGGTAAAGACAAATCCCGAGTGCGACTTAGAGTCGTCCTTATCACTCTGGAAGCTCGAATCAGTAAAGGACTCCACTTGGAGTTCTCCATTACCATACACCAAGAGCATCTCTTTAGTCCTTCGTAAGTACTTGAGAATGCTCTTCACAGCTGTCCAGTGACTCTCTCCAGGATCTACTTGATACCTACTCACTACACTCAGTAAGTGTGCTACATCGGGTCTGGTACATAGCATCGCGTACATGATAGAGCCTACTGCCGAAGCATAGGGTATCCCTTGCATGCGAGCTCTCTCCAAATCAGTCTTGAGAGACATCTCTTTGGAGAGAGTGAGTCCTGAGATCGTGGGTAAAAACCCACGCTTAGATTCTTCCATACTAAACCTTTTTAGTATGGTGTCAATGTACCTGGATTGGGACAATCACAGTATCCGTTTAGATCTATCTCTATAGATCTTAATTCCCAAGATGTAGGAGGCATACCCTAGATCTTTCATTGAGAATCTTTGTGATAAGAAGAGCTTGACCGATTGCAGTATAGGAATGTCATTTCCTATCAAGAGTATGTCATCCACGTACAATACGAGGAAGACAACCTTACTCTCTGCCACCTTCTTGTATATACAAGGTTCATCTATATTTTTGACGAAATCAAACTCTTTGATAACAACATCAAAACAGATGTTCTAACTCCGCGATGCTCGCTTTAATCCATAAATGGATTTAAGCAGCTTGCACACCTTCCCGCATATATGCAGGGGTTAATGCCAAATTGGAATTATGGAGGCAAACATTGGAATCTCGGGGATTCAGATTAAGCAGGTCCAAGACAGCATATATGCATTGCAAATTTAGTAACCAGAGAAGTCAAAACCATATTGGTATAACATTGGAAGGGCAAGAGATATCACCGAGCGACCAGTTTAGATATCTAGGTTCCATCATCCAAAAGAATGGGGAGATCGATAATGATGTTAATCAAAGGATCCAAGCTGGTTGGTTGAAATGGAGGAGTGCAACAGGGATTTTGTGTGATCATAACTTTCCGTTAAAATTGAAAGGGAAGTTTTACCAGAGCGCTATTCGGTCTGCCTTATTATATGGCACAGAATGCTGGGCTCCTAAGAAGCATCATACACAGAAGATGCACGTAGCGGAGATGCGCATGCTTCGTTGGATGTGCGGTAACACTGGAAAAGATAAGGTGCGAAATGAGGATATTCGTGCAAAAGTTGGTGTAGCACCTGTGGAGGAGAAGATGCGGGAAAACCGGCTAAGATGGTTTGGTCATGTGCGACGCAGACCTATGGAAGCACCGGTTCGACGAATAGATACTCTAGACATGGGCAATGGCCAAAAGGCAAAAGGAAGACCGAAGAAAACATGGCTGGAGGTGATACGAAACGATATGGGTGCCAGAGGACTCGATGAAAGTATATTGTTCAATAGGAGTGAGTGGAGGCGGAGGATTCCTGTGCTGGACCCGGCGTGATTCTCATGTTGGTTCATATAGCCTACCCCATATGGTTGGGATAAAAGGCTCAGTTGTTGTTGCACACCTTCCCGCTGCTCCCACTAACTACGAAGCCGTCTGGATGAGTCATGTACACGCTCTCTTCTAAATCACAATTTAAAAAGGTGGTTGTTTCCCCCAATCAGAGCAAAGCTCTGTTGGAAATTCAAAATTCTAATTTTAAGCAACGCTTCAAATCTCGGGCGCAACGCGCCACATGTCAGGCGCTGATACGTCAGCACAGCGCCCAAGAAGGCGCGCCCAATCAGAGCAAAGCTCTATTTTAAGCAAAATTAAAGGAAGCAACGCTTCAGTTGCGCTGGCACTGCGCTGCGCGACGCGTGTCAGCGCAGATGCGCTAGCGCAGTTGCGCTGCGCGACGCGTGTCAGCGCAGATGCGCTAGCGCAATTGGGCTGTGCTTTGCACTGCGCGACGCATGTCACGCTCTGGAGCATTTGCGCCAAACAGAATTAAAATTCTAAAGAAATCTTTTCTGTTCTTGTTAAAACAAGAAGATTTTCTTCTGTAAAACAGAAGACCTTGGATCAAAGATCCAACGGTGGGGAAAATTCTCCAAATCACTCAGAGAAAGATCTCTTTAACAAATTTATGGGCACTATATAAAGGCCCCTAGACCTCAATTCAAGGGCATCAACATTTTGGTGAGAAATCAAAATTTTCAAATTGAGAGAACTCTGAAGAAATCTCAAGAGGAAAAATGGTAAAAACCTTTAAAAGAGAAGAATTTCTTCTAATAGATCATTGATCTAAGAACAAGATCAATGATCTTCAATAAAAAACAAATAAAAACAGAGCTTTGCACTTTTTATGAACCTTTGGTTCTCTGAGATAAGAAAAACAAGAGAAACTTGTTTTCTTTAATCTAAATTAGATCAAGAAAGCAAACAGTGCTTTGCACTTTTTATGAAACTTTTGGTTCTTGAATCTAAAAGATTCTCAAACTTATAGTGCCTTGTACTTGCAAACTGCGCTGTTGCGCTCTTGGGAGAGCGCCATGTATCAGCATCTGAACTACTTGCGCTATGCGCTTTAAGATAGAGCTTTGCTCTCTGTAATTGGCGCAAGCCACCAGGGAGCGCCATGTGTCAGCAGCGCAATAGCGCAGCGCACTAACACAGCGCACTGCGCTGTTGCGCTTGCGCTCCTCAGATCGTGACACGTGTCGTCACCACGAGCGTTTGCGCTCATTGATTGGTGCAAGGCGCCTGAAAATGCAATGCATTTCTTTTGCTAAAGGGCCGGGTCCAAGTCAAAAAGACCTAGCAGGCCAAAATAAATTGCAAAGCAATAAAAAGGGGGGCAGAGCCCAAGTAAAATTGATGCTCTGCATCATTTATAAATGGGCAGAGCCCAAAACAAATTGATGCTCTGCATCCTTTATGGGCAGAGCCCAAATAAAAATAAAAAAGAAATGCAATGCAAAAGCAAATAAAATGTTGAATATTTTCAAATGGACTTAGCCCAATTTTGGCCGTAAGTCCTCAAATTAAATTGACTGAGCAAGATTGCTCTCTTAAATCAATCTACCTCCGGTTTGAGGGTACATCTCCAAACTCCTCTGACATTTCTCGTTGTAATCCTTCAACGACGTCAGAGAGGCGACGGGTCCCAACTACCACACATGAATATGGACTGCGGGGTCCTTAAACTCGTGGACCGAAACGTCCTTAAACTAATATCGGACCGAAACGTCCTTAAACTAATATTCATCCCAAAATGGGAACGATGGACCGAAACGTCCTTAAACTAATATTGGATCGAAACGCCCTTAAACTAATAATGGACCACTACGTCCCTAAACTGGCAATGGACCACTATGTCCTTAAACTGGAACAATAGAGCCCCCAAATGCTCTTTTGTCGGATCCAAACGATCCCGTTAAGTTGATCTTAGTCTCAAATCAAACTAACGTATCCTTAACGAACGTTTAAGTTGATCTTAGCCCTAAATACGGCTAACGTATCCTTAAACATTCAAATGGACTATAAAACTCCAAATCGACTTTGGTTCAAGGGTACATCTCTGAACTCCTCTGACATCTATCGTTGTAATCCTTCAACGACGTCATAGAGGTGATGAGTCCTGACGGCCATATAATTAAATGGATCACCTCGTTAAGTTGATCTTAGTCTTAAACAGGACTAACGTATCCTTAACGAATGTTTAAGTTGATCTTAGCTTCAATACGGCTAATGTATCCTTAAACTAAAAACACCAAACCAAAATCTAAGTAAATACGGATTTGGACTAATCCACGTCCTACGGGAGACGGCATTACTCAGTCTCCGTATACAATCCACGGGCAACCACAAACAAAACAAACACTCACGACACGAAGTGAAATTCTTGAGAAGGAGAAAGTTGTTACCGCGATGCGGTAGCGTAATTAACTGCAGGGGCTTGCGCCTGCAGAGAAGAGCGTCTCCACAATCAAAAACCCCTCAAGCGAGGGGGAATCTGACGAAGTCTGCTACATCGGCCACATCCGTCTAAACCTCCGATACATGGAGCCATAAATCAACTTGGCATCTTCGGAGAGGTAGACGGATAAAACCATATAGCATCTGCTCCGAATCTCAGGCAAGACGTCTCTCAGTCGTCGTCGCCGCCATTCGGAGGGGAACAGATTCGGGCACGCCCGGTGGGACCTTTTCCTCTTTCCACTCCACACTTCGTGTGTCGTCTTCACGAACCAATCGCGGTTTATTAACGGTTGCCTTTGGATTTCAAGTTTACTAAGATTTGGTCTCTCGCTTGGTGCAGAAGAGGAATCAAGTATCGATGGCATCAACTTGTTTGAAGTGCTCCAACTGCAACTGCAGCTCGCGTCCTGCCTCAACTGGGGGCATAACCTACGGGCCCCAAGCGGCCTCTCTGTTCACCATGCCCGTGGAGCAGATTACTCAAGCCACCACGGGGCTGTTTTTCGGAACTATGCTTCCGCCAACAAGCTTCAGCACCCCTGTGCCCGTACAAGAATCTCCTAAGAAGTCGGTCTTCGATCGACTTTCAGTTACTGCGGCCCCCCTCAACGGGTCGCCCAACACCGGTGCCTCGGTCTTCTCCAGATTGGACCAAAACTCTCGCGGACCCGCAATGAAGCGTGCGGTCTCAGAAAAGGTTATTCCAAAAGGAGTACCCAAATCTGCTCTTGAAGTAGTCAAGGCGGCTTCTCCCACTAAGAGATCGGTCTTTACAAGATTGACCGTCCCAACTCCCACTCCTACTCTTGCTGCTCAAAAGACATCAGTCTTCAATAGGCTGACACCGGCAACCGCCCCACACCCGAACAGGGGGCAAGAAGAAGCTGTTTCTGTTTCTGAGCCAATACCGACGACTCGTCGTGCCCGACGACGCCACTGGCGCCGGGTAAGGAAGACTCGGGGCAACTCCCCTTCTGGGATAATTCCACCAGCTCCAACGGCGGAAGTCAATACTGCTGTTCCAACCGGGAACAGCTTTGAGCTGCTGAATAGGGTACGCAGGAACTCACCAACTGCGGTGCTCAGGAGATCTCCTCCACCGGTAGAGACTGCCGTGGAAACAGAAAAGCCGGAGCAGCCTCCTCAATCGCTGTCCTCCAGGATCTACAAGACATGACGACGAGTCCGAGAATCTGTCATTGATCCTAACTTCTCTCGCCAGCATAAGAAGTCGAAAGGTCGGCAGGAAGAAAATCCCGTGTTCAAGCAACGAAAGGCGACGACCGCTTGGGTGCCCAAAGCAACGGCCCCCTCAACTTCTACGGCCCATAAAAGAAGAAGGCTGGAGAAAGTGCCGACGCCGATGACGAATATCAAAGGTGGTGAACCCAAACGCCCTAAGTCAGGGGGCATTGTAGTTCATACAGTCTACGTGGCGTCTGGTAAGGAGGGCAGTCGCATATCTACGGGTCATCGACCACTTACGCGAGCCGTGACCAAAGCGCAGGAGCAGCAGCAGAAGCTCCAAGAGATGATGAACGCTATGGCCGCACTTACTGGGCCAAAAGAAAACCCTGAAGCGTCTTCGGATGAACGCCAGGAGGAAGAAACCGACGCCGAATTCCTTCGTCGAATATTGAAAAAGAAGGACAAAGAGGCTGCTGAACAAGCAGCCAACATACAGCGTATGGGCCTCCTGTTCCAAGACATGGTGGGGATGATGATCCAACAAGATCCTCCAGCCGAAGATCCCCCGATCATCCTTGAAGACGATAAGGGAGAGACGTCGAATCCTCCGCCAGCTCTGTCAGCAGTTAAAGAAGAGACAATCTCCAAAGCTGACTTGGACGAGTACATAGCCCAGCAAATACGGGTTCATCATGCGACTGAAGCAGCTGGCTAGGTCGTAAGAATAGGGCGTCCATATCCAAGTTGGTATGATCAAATCAAGTACCCGCCCGGTTACACAATTCCTAAGTTCCATGTCTACAAGGGGACTGACAATCCCCACCAGCATGTTGCCCAGTTCAGGGCACTCTGCGGCAACACCGGCGGTGACGACAAGCTGTTGCTTCGTCAGTTTGTTGGAAGTTTATCAGATACGGCGTTCGAGTGGTACTCTGAGCTCCCGAACGACTCGATCAAGACCTTCGCGGAGATGGAGCTGTTGTTTACTCAACGTTTTGCAAGCGCCAGTGAACGTACCCCGATGACGGCACTGATTAACGCCAGGGTAAAGCCAGGCGAGACATGGGTCCAATATGCTATACGGTGGCGAAACTTATGGTCGAAGTGCGAGCAGCGCATTGAAGAAGCTCCCGCAGTGGGTATGTTTGTGGGAACCCTTGATCCGCAAGCAACCATCTCGCAATTTATGATGTTTTTCAAGCCGACTACCTTCCAGGCCTTGATTGACAAACTAGCGCAAATGGATCAGATGGGCCATAAACCCCCTCTTCCAAAGCCGGACTCCCGAAATGACAAGGAAGAAGGAAAAGCGATCGTTGTCGCTAATGCTCAACAACAACCGAGCGACTCGAAGCCGGTTGTTCATCAAAATAATACGCGTCCATACGTGGCCCTTGAGGAGAGGCTAGGACGTCCTTACTCCTTTCCCCGAGATAAGACGAGAAGGTTATTCGAGCTGGCGTTGCGCAACCGACTCATAAACCTGCCAGATCCAAAACGTCCGTCGCAACCAAGTGATGTCAATGAGCCCAACTACTGTCCTTATCATCGAGTACTGGGCCATCCGATCGAAGATTGCTACGTTTTCAAAAATTGGCTTGAAAACCAGTACCGACAGGGCAAATTCGCGTTATCTGACAAATGGAAAGTGAATCCCCCGCAGCCCCACACATCTAAAGGGACGAATACGCCGGGGGCAACATGCTCCGTCGTTGAAGAAGCTCCTTGGGAGGTTGTATTATCAACCAAGACAAAGAGAATGCTAAACGATCTTTAGACATGCCCAGCGATCAAGTGGAAGAACCCTTTGGAGCCGCAGATCATTGAAGGGATGTTGAAGCCTCGTCCAACTCAAAAGATCGATGGAGGTGGCCCAAGCATTCATAACCAGCCGTCGAAATCATCAAAGAAGAAGAAAAAGAAGTCAAAGAAGCCCGTGAAGCCTGGCGACAAGCATACGGACTTGCAAAAACAAATTGACGCGCTGGAGGAATACAACCAGAAGGCACGGACTCCCATTACATTCCAAGAATTCCTCAATCACGTCTTTCAAGAGGAAGATGAGGGAGAAAGTTCATCTGATGATTCTGAAGAAAGCGTGGCGAGCTGTCGTGTGATTTCCCACTCGTTCATGGACGATGAGGAGACCCCTTGTACTGAAACGCCGGGGGCAGATCCTGAACCAAAAATTCTGGGGCCATCGGATGAAGTAATTGACGCATTCCTCAATGAAGCTCTCTTAAAAAGTAAAGCTGATCGGGAACGCGAGGCGGTCATATTTGAAAGGGCCAAACGCCAGCGACTTGATGAAAGAGATGAGACGATCCCGCTGGAGCAAAATGCATCCAACATCGACAAAAGTCAATTCAAGATGAGGAAAAGGTTTGCTAAGGCCATATCAATGGGCATGAAGCTACCATCCTCCGAAGGAAAAATTACTGGTGAAATAGAAATGCACCCATCCTATTGCTTATATCATCAGAAGGTTTCGCACCCCACTCAAGAGTGCAAAGCTTTCGATAAATGGTGGCAAGGATACGTTGCTCATAGACAACGCTTCAAGCGAGAAAAGCGCAAAACTCGTCGGGAGCGAAGAAATACGACCGAAGGGCTTAAAAGAACTACTGGCAATTGTTGCATGGTTAACACCGGCAGGTCACAAGTGCCTACATTCGGGAACGATTCTGATGAAGAGCTAGAACTTGCCCCTCTCTTTAAAGAGTCCACTTCGGGAAAAGAAAAAGAGCCAAAGGTTTGCGAAAATATTCGGCTGCGGAATCGGACGCTGCCCGAAAAGAATCTCGGACCCCCAAAAAAAAAAGATAAAGGGAAAGAAAAGGTCTCTGAGGACATCGCCCTAGATGACCAAGTCATGGAAGAGCTAGCTGCCAAAGACCCGCCGAAGAAAAGTAAGGTGGACTACAACGTCTTAGCGCATCTGAGGAAACTACCATCGCAGCTCAGCATTCTTGACGCCCTTTTACTATCAAAATAGGCGAGAGATTCGTTAATTAAGGCACTACAGGACCCGGAGCAGTTCCAAGCTTTCCTGGCCGAAGAAAAAATGAAGGATGAATTGAAAGACGTGCACACGGCAGATGTCACTTTTGGCGATGAAGACCTTCTCCTTGGGACGTGCGAACACAATCGCCCCCTCTATGTCTCAGGATACTGCCATGATATAAAGATAGGCAAAATCCTGATCGACAATGGATCCTCCGTTAACCTTCTCAATGTGCGGGTGTTAAAAGAAATCTGCATGAGCGTCCAACACCTTGCTCGGGACAAGATCACCATCTCCGGGTTCGACTCCCAATCATCAAAGACTCTTGGATCTGTGATACTGACGCTACGCTTCGGACTGCTCATCACGGACATTAAATTCCACGTCATAGATGCCAGGACATGCTACAACGCTCTGCTCGGCCGACCATGGTTACACGAGTACAACATCATCCCTTCTACACAGCATCAGTGTATGAAATATTTTAGGGATGGTCTCGAATATACCGTAACGGGAGAACTGAATCCGTTTTCCGTGAATGAAGTTCGCAAATATGAAGATGCCAAATACTTCTTGCCGAATTTTGAAGACACGGAAAGGTGTCGCAAGCCGGAGAATAAAACTAATGCTACCATCCCTGTCTTCGGCAGTGATACCGAGGAGGAAGAGGAGATAATTTATTCGGGTCCTCCCCAATACACTAAGCCGGGACCATCCGCTCCTACGTTGATCTTTGGTAGTGATTCGGAGGATGAGGTCCATGCTGTATTCTCTGCTCGACCTTCAATACGAGCTTCCGCTGACGAAGAGCAAAGTCTACAAGTCGCCATGGTGCCGCTTAAACATTATAAAGAACTGGATGCGCTCGACACCGACAGCGTAGAAGAGCTGCAAACGTTCTATGTTCCGCCCAGGCGAGAAGGCGAGGAGGCAATTCTATTCTACCGCTCTGAAGAAAACAAAGTGGAGAAAGAAATCTGGCACGGGGCAGATCCTACGCTGGACAGACTTCAACCCATCCGTCTACCCAGATATTATACAGAAGGCTTGAAGAAGCTGTTGAAGCGCCAAGGGATACCCTTCAAACAGACCGTTAGAAAGGCCAAATTCTATGACAGGGTCTGGAATGTCCCCGGAACTCAGCACAAGCTGCCTAGTGGCAGGATGGAGACGATCGGGCTCGGATACATTCGTTCCAAGAAACGAGAGCTGCTCCGCGACTGTTACGTCGTACACGACTTCAATGAAGAAGCAGATGCGCAACGGGAGGACACTAATCCTGAACCAGTAAAAGTTCCTGATGCAAGAGTGCCCAATCCGTCGTTTGAAGAACAAATGGACAGGCTTATAAGGGAAGCTGGTCAAAAAGTCCGAGATGATCACAACCGTGAGATGGCCATCTACGAGAAAGCCAAAATGCAACGCCTCCTTCAACAGGCCGTCAAAGATGAAAGTGCCGCCCCCTGCCAAGCTGTTATAAAAAAGGCTCGACGCAGAAGCAGAAACAAGCCGAAAGGCCAAAAAGGCGCTCAACAGCAACAAAGCGGGACTAAGAAGCCACGCAAGCGGGAGTCGAGCGTTATTGATCTGTCCCTCATGAATAAAAAGGGTCGAGCGTACTCGTTTCCTCGAGACAAGACGAAGAAGATACTTGAGCTTGCTCTAAAACATCATATGCTTACACTGCCGGAGTCCAAGCACCCCGAACAAGCAGGCGAAGTCTCTGACCTAAACTATCGCTCTTACCATCGAGTAATAGGGCATCCTCTTGAAGATTGCTTCACCTTCAAGAATTGGGTTGAAGATCAGTATTAGCTTGGCAAATTCGCTCTGTCTGACAACTGGAGGGTAGCGCCGCCACAGAAGCACGAACCCAAAGCCGCAAGAACAGAACCAACTCCACATTAGGATTGGAAGCGGATTCGCACTTGTCACATGATAACAATATTAAAAGAAGGGCCCGAGAACATGGACAACCTTCCCTGGTGCTTTGAAAACAACAATGATGAGGTGATCTCAGAATTTCCGCCAGCTCTGAAAGAGCTGGAGGATGGAATACATACCACTGCAGATAACCTCAAGAAAATTGAGTTGGGGACGGCAAGTGACCCACGGCCGACGTTCGTCAGTGAGCTGTTGTCTGAAGAAAGGGTGGCTGCGTTAAAAGACGTCCTTGTACAGCACAAAGATTGCTTCGCATGGAACTATTCCGAGATGCCAGGACTAGATCCAGAAATCACTGTGCACAAATTGGCGATCTCCCCGGACGTCAAGCCGGTCAAACAGGCACCAAGAAGAATGCGGCTTGAGCTTGAGATGAGTATCAACGCCGAGGTCAAGAAGCCGATCGACTCTGGCTTCATCCAGGAAGTTCAATACCCTGAATGGATCGCCAACATCGTCCCGGTGATGAAGAAAAATGGGACAGTGCGCATATGCGTAGACTTCCGGGATCTCAATAAAGCTTGCCCGAAAGATGATTTTCCAGTGCCAGTCACCGAACTGATGATAGACAACACGTCCACTCATGAGGTTTTCTCCTTTATGGACGGCTCGTCAGGGTATAATCAGATAGAGATGCATCCCGAAGACCAAAAGCATACCGCTTTCAGGACCCCTCTAGGGATATTTTGTTACAAGGTGATGCCCTTCGATCTACAGAACGCCGTTGCACCTATCAGAGGGCCATGACGAAGATCTTCGATGACCTTATACATGAAATCGTTGAATGTTATATTGACGACCTCGTGGTTAAGAGCAAATCGTATGAGGAACATCTCGAGCACCTAAAAACTGTATTTCAATGCCTTCGGCAATATAACTTGAAGATGAACCCTCTCAAGTGTGCATTCGGAGTTTCTTCGGGTAAATTCCTGGGATTCATCGTCCGACACCGAGGTATTGAAATAGATCCGTCTAAGATCAAGGCGATCATGGAAATGCCTCCGCCGAGAACTCTCAAACAGTTGCGGTCTCTTCAAGGAAAGCTCGCATATATTTGGCGATTTATAGCCAACCTCTCTAGCAAGTGCCGCCCTTACAGTCACCTGATAAAGAAGGGAACTCCATTCGTCTGGGATCAAAAATGCCAAGGCGCGTTGGACGAAATTAAACAGTACCTGCAGAACCCGCCAGTTTTGGCTGCTCCGGTTAAGGGAAAGCCTCTCATTCTTTACACAACCGCCCTCGAAGGTTCTTTAGGCGCATTATGGGCGCAAGAGAATGACCAGGGGAAAGAAAGAGCACTCTACTACTTAAGTCGAGTTCTTCTGGGGGCAGAAAGCAACTACTCCCCCATTGAAAAACACTGCCTGGCGTTGATCTTCGCGATAATAAAGCTCAGACACTATGCATTGGCGCATGAGGTCCGTCTCATTTCGAAGGTCGACCCTCTTAAATATTTGATGTCGAAAGCCATATTGACGGGACGACTCGCTAAATGGGCCCTGCTCTTGATAGAATTCTCGATAATATATCAAGCTCTCAAGGCAGTCAAAGGCCAGGCCATCGCCGACTTCCTCGCTGAGCATCCGATACCCGCCGATTCTCCTTTGAATTGCGACCTTCCAGACGAACATGCGTTTGATGCGATCGACGGTAGTGATACCCGATGGGAGCTTTATTTTGACGGAGCATCTTCCATGAAAAAGCGCAAACAAAGTACCTCTATAATCAAATCGGGAGTAGGCCTCATCTTCGTAACTCCACAAGGAGGGATTATGCGCTTCGCCTTCTCCTTAACAGAGCCGAAGACGAATAACGAAGCAGAATATGAAGCCTTGATTGCAGGTCTCGAGATCGCCATCGACATGGGAATTGAAAACCTCCTCATATACGGAGATTCTCAACTGGTTGTTAGTCAAGTAAACGGTGACTACCAAACGTGCAAGCCAGAGCTGGTGAAGTACGGTGAAAAGGTGCAACAACTGTTGACCCAAATTCCCTCCTATACTTTGGAAAGCATACCACGCGCGGAAAATAGCAAAGCAGATGCGTTGGCCAAACTTGCTAAAGAACTGGTTGACGAAAACCTCGATGACGTTAGAATCGTGGTACAAAGCCGTCGAGTGCTTGCCTCAGCAGAAATATCTCCGGAATCACCCGAAGAAAAGGGAACGACTGAGCAGACGACCTTGCAAATAAAAGACCGGGAAAAGGCTGAGGATTGGAGGGAAGTCTTCATAGACTACTTTAAGTCCCACCGAATGCCCGAAGAAGCGTCCACAAGACATCAGCTCATGAAACGAGCTCTGTCTTTCGCCTTCATCAATGATACTCTGTACAAGAGGTCATTCGATTCTCTGTGGCTGAGATGCTTGGGACCTGACGAAGCAAAAAGAGTCGTTCAAGAAGTTCATGACGGAATCTATGGTTCTCATCAAGCAGGCCCAAAGATGAAGTTGAAGATCAAGCGGATGGGCTACTACTGGCCCACGATGATTCAGGACTGCCTCGAATATACGAAGCAGTGCCACTCATGTCAAATTCATGGGGATTTCATCCATCAGCATCCAAATCCACTACACCCGATGGTGGCTAGCTGGCCGTTCGAAATGTGGGGAACCGACATAGTCGGCCCCATTGAACCAGTATCGTCCAAGGGACATCGTTTTATCCTGGCGACGACTGACTACTTCTCCAAATGGGCAGAAGCAGTACCGTTAAGAGAGGTGAAGACGGAAAATATCCTCCACTTCTTCAAGACGCACGTCATATATCGGTTTGGAACGCCAAGACGGATCATCTCCGATAACGGACCAGCTTACAGAAGCCACAAGATCAGTCGCTTCGTGCAACAACACAATATAGACTGGAGATATTCTTCAGTTTACAATCCGCGAGCTAATGGTCTAGCTGAGGCCTTCAACAAGACCCTGACGAAGATCATGAAAAAGACGGTGTCCCGAAATAAGAGAGACTGGCACGAGAGACTGCAAGAAGCTCTCTGGGCGTATCGAACCACGTTCAAGACGGCCACGAACACAACGCCATACGCGTTGGTATTCGGGACGGAAGCAGTACTCCCCCTCGAGATAGAGTTACCCTCTCTGCGAGTGGCAATCCACTACGAGTTAACGAACAAAGAAAATGCTAACCTTCAGCTTGAGGAGCTTGATTCCCTTGAAGAAACACGGCTCATAGCGCAACAAAATCTGGAAGCTTATAAAGCAAAGATGACGCGCTCATATGAAAGATTGACCCGACCGAGGACATTCCGCCAAGGCGAACTTGTGCTAGTGGTCAAAAGGCCTATGATTCCCAATCGCGCCAAGCGGGGAAAATTCAAACCAAACTATGAACCCCGTACATCATAGATAAGGTCTACCAGGGTGGGGCCTACCTACTCATAGATATGCACGGTGAAAGGCCTTTCAGGCCAATAAACGGTCGCTTCCTAAAGAGATACTACGCTTAATGAGCCACAGCCTAGGTCAATGGTAGATGACGACGACTATGTCCGCTCGCTATCTTTCTAAGCTCAAGCTTTATAAGCAGTGTAGCCGGCCTTCTTAATGACGCACCGAAATGTCCTTAAACTAATAGCGGACCGAAACGTCCTTAAACTACTACCGCAGCATCCTTAGGCTGACGAGATAAAAAAGAGAGAAAAAAAAGAGGAAAAGAAAATTAAAAAAATGATGATAATAAAAACGGTATGTCCATAAGCAAAAAGGGCACGGATGAAAACCCGAAAGGGCTCCGTGAGTAAAAACAGCAGGGCTACCGGCGAGTGTTCGTGAAAACCCGAAAGGGCCGACCTCGTAAAAAAAAAGGTAAATAAAAATAAAAAGAATAAAAAATACAAAAAAAACGGTAGGTCCATAAGCAAAATGGGCACGGATGAAAACCCGAAAGGGCTCCGTGAGTAAAAACAAGCGGGACTACCGGCGAGTGTTTGCGAAAACCCGAAAGGGCGCAACCTCGTTCAAAGACACTTATAGGGTCCTCTCGACCTTGTAAGGAGAAACCACCCGCGTGAGATCCTTACGACTCACAAGGGAGCAACACACTTAGGGATCCTCACGATTCCTAAGGAGAAAATACACTTACGAGATCCTCACAGCTCGTAAGGAGAACTCTCTTATGGGACCCTCACGGCTCATAAGATTTGAAAGTCTTAAGTTACAGAGACCTAAACCTGTGCTTAAGCAATCCCCACAACTTTAGATATTGCCCTACAAGTGGCTCAGTACTAGCCCTTGTATACAATCAACGGGCGCGAATAAGCATTTCCCTAACCAAGTCCCATCCGTGACTGGGGATATGTTCGCATGGTGAACAACCCTTGTAAATCCTCTCGATTTATGAGAAGAAAACCCTCCTGTAGGATCCTTACGACTTACAGAGGAAACGAACACTTAGGAATCCTCACGATTCCTAAGGAGAAAATACACCTACAAGATCCTCACGACTTGTAGGGAGAAATAACTTCGTGAGACCCTTACGGCTCATGAAGTCAAAAGCCTTAGTCGACAGGACCCTAACCCTGGTCGCTAAGCCACCTTTGTTCGACATCGACAGAGGCAGATGATGATTCGCTCCTGGTAATATCCCAATTGTAGCGGTGCTGATGCCGAAATCGGTTTACGGCAAAAAGCCAGTAGGCCGCACATGCATGCAAAATAGCCGAAATGATGGAGCAACTTGCAATAAAAAGCAGCAAGTAAAAATGTATGCATGCAAAATAGCCGAAATGATTGGGCAACTCGCAATAAAAAGCAGCGAGCAAAAATAAAAAAAAATATAGCCGAAATGATTGGGCAACTCGCAATAAAAAGCAGCGAGTAAAAATAAAATAAACAGCCGAAATGATTGGGCACCGCGAAAAATAGCCGAAATGATTGGGCAATCGCGACCTTCGCGATATAAAAGCTGAAATGATAGAGCATCGCGGAAAAAAAAATAAAAAAAAAAAGAAGAAATGATGAAACTTTGGCCCTACAATTGAGATCACATCGATCCCTGTATACAATACAAGGGCGCAAACGAAGAGGGAACCATACTTTCCCAACAGGCTCCGCCAGAAAACGAAGCCAAACCTCAACGATTCATCCCAACTCCGAAGAAACCAGTGTCTTCGGCAAAAACCTCAACTCAGGAAAACAAACAATCCTTGACGAGAGCCTCCTGATTCGTGTCGACTCGCAGAGCAACCAGTGCCTCCGTGGGAAATTCTCGACTCGTTTCAACACCAGGGAAACAAATAATCCTTGGCGCTAGGGAAACAAATAATCCTTAGCATGTACCTCAACTCAGGGAAACAAACAATCCTTGATGAGAGCCTCCTGATCCGTGTCGACTCGCAGAGCAACCAGTGCCTCCGTGGGAAATTCTCGACTCGTTTCAACAACAGGGAAACAAATAATCCTTGGCGCTAGAGAAACAAATAATCCTTAGCAAATACCTCAACTCAGGGAAACAAACAATCCTTGACGAGAGCCTCCTGATCCGCGTCGACTCGCAGAGCAACCAGTGCCTCCGTGGGAAATTCTCGACCCGTTTCAACACCAGGGAAACAAATAATCCTTGGCGCTAGGGAAACAAATAATCCTTAGCCAATACCTCAACTTAGGAAAACAAACAATCCTTGACGAGAGCCTCCTGATCCGCGTCGACTCGCAGAGCAACCAGTGCCTCCGTGGGAAATTCTCGACCCGTTCCAACACCAGGGAAACAAATAATCCTTGGCGCTATGGAAACAAATAATCCTTAGCAAATACCTCAACTCAGGGAAATAAACAATCCTTGACGAGAGCCTCCTGATCCGCGTCGGCTCGCAGAGAAACCAGTGTCTCCGCAGGAAAATTCCCGATTCGTCTCAACTTACAAGATGAAGCCTCAGGCAGCAAAGACTAAAAAACTTGCTTCCTGAATAATGGGACCCTGCAAGTCGATCTAAAATGGTCTCTTGCATACTATTCACGGGTCTCACTCTCCAAAGTCGAGTTTCAACAAGGAGGAAAACAACCGCTTACGGGTCCTCTCGACTCGTAAGAGGGAAAAATTCTCTTATAGGATCCTTACGACTTACAAGAGAAAACACACTTAGGAATCCTCACGATTCCTAAGGAGAAAACCCACCTACGAGATCCTCTCGATCCGTAGGGAGAAAAGTCTCTGTGAGACCCTCACGGCTCATAGAGTTGAAAAGTCTTAGGCGGCAGATCTGAACCTGCGGCCTAAGACATCGCTATCTCATGAAGAAATCAAGATGCTTACTCTATTATCTGCTAATTGTGACAGCATGCTGATAATAAGAAAGGAAAAAGCAAAGAAACAGTACAAAACATTGCAAAGAAAAATATGTATCTTTATTGAGTGTAATCAAGTACAAGATGAAGCGTACAAAAGAATAAAGAATGGATACATATTACTTAAAAAGAAAAATTTTACAAGTGTCTAGATACAAGGAGAATTACTGAGAAGGAAGCGTCTTGCATAGCTCTCGCAATTGTTCGCGCAATTCCTCCCCCACTTTCTCCTGATCGGCTACCACCGCCAGCTCCGCCTCCACTTGGGCCCGTTGCTGCAAGACAGATGCAAGCTGCTCCCTGACGGCCTGATAAGCAACTTCCCGGCCTGGGGTATCGCGCTCGGCTACATCAAGTTTTCGCTTCAAGTTTAGCCCATGGGAGATGTGCTCCAGGAGACCCTCAAAGATAGCCTTCACTTGGGCAGCATTCGCTTCAACCTCAGCACGCAGACGGGCCGTCTCGCTTGAGGTCTCTTGGCATTCCCTTAGCCTTAAAGCTGCTTCTTGTTCCAAATGGTAGACGTAAGAAGCGCTTCCCTCGATCCATGCTGCTCTTTCATTGCTCGTGGCTAAAGTCTCGGGGGCGGGACGCATCGACTCCAGCTGATGCAGGCGAGCCTCGATCTCCATACAATGGTTAACCCAAGATGCGATGATGCCCTCGTCATGGAAATTCACGAGTATCACCAGCATCGGGTTAACCGCCGTAGCGAAATCCGCAGCAGGCGTAGGGGTCTCGACGTCGAGCTCTTCAATATAGTCGCTCAACATACGCAAGCTGTTCGCGGCACCTTTCGAAGATGGGCGTCTCAGGTAAGGACCTGCCGGCATTGTGATGCGAGGCTCGAAGGGCGCCGAGACCGGAACGACAGCTGAAAAGAAACAAGATGTGATCAGATAACAGTTCAGGAAATAAAAAAGGGGGAGTTATCAATGTGATATTCGCCATACCAGATGAGACAGGTGGCAAGGCCGGAAGGGCCGGTGGCACAGCCGATCTTTTATCCCCTCCTTCAATCTGTAGCACTGCAGTCGAGATGAGAAAAAAGGGTTTAGAAGTAATTCCATCGATGAAGAAAGAAGGATATCAATAGAAATCATACTCACCAACGCCACCAGAAGAAGAGGCAAGTTCGGATGGGAAGGAGAAGTGTGGGAGCAACACCTGATAAAGATGGTCAAAAAGCACTCCTGAAAGACATAACAGTACGACTTTAGTACACAAATTATACGTCTGAAAGATAAGATTAATAAATTGCAAACCCATACCTTCCAACATCTTCGATGGTATGAGAGAGGGTTGAGAGGTGACCACCGCCAAGGCAGTCGTTGAAGGCGCTCCCTCGAGCAGTGGGGCATCGGCGCTGGCTGCACCTGCGTTACAAAAAAGGTAAATTTGTCAGAAAGAATTGTAAGGTAAAGAAAGACAGCAACTTGGGATTTACCTGATGAGCTGCCGGCTGAAACGGAAGCGGCTCCCTCCTCCATCGACATGAGGCCACCGCCCGTGGCCTCATCGCCCGATTCGATGGGGACCGTCGTCGTGCTCACGCGGCCAGGAGACGGCGGAAGATCATAGGCGGGGAGGGCAATGATTGGAGCGTTGCCGGACTCTTGGGAGAGAGCGGCTAACTCCTCCCCAAGAGTCGTACCCATCTCACCCGCTACTTCTGTGGGCTCCGCGGTCTCCATCGGCTCATCCGCCGTCACCACGAGGTCGCCGGCCTCAAGCGCCTCGTCCGCCACCACCCTGGGCTCAGTTGTAATGATCATTTCATCTGTCGCCACTTCAGGCTCGGCATCAATGACCTTCTCGGCTGCAGACCCCTCAACCTCCCTCTCAGGCTCCGAAGCCTCAGCGACGTTGTCCACCGTCGACTCAGGTTCGGCAGGTGCCGCCTCCTCTGTTTCCTTAGGTTCAACGGTCTTCGCCTCCCCCTCGGTCGGACTTGGCCCTGCAAGATAAAATATATAAGAACCGACAGCTTTATGAGTCTTATAACGAAATTCTGAAAGAAGTATTACCTGAGGTAGACTTGTCGTTAGCCTCTCTATTGGCGCGGATCGCCTGTCTATGAGCTGTAGACAGGATGACCGGGGACTCTTCTGACGGAGTGTCGGCTCGAGGAACGGTGCTGGGGCCCGCTCCAATGGCCAGAGCAGCCCTGCGTGCCTTTGCTTCGAGCCTCGACCGCTTCCTCTCCTCCCGGACCGTCACGATGGACCTCTTTGACGCTTCCTTTATCGAAACATCGTCGTCCTCATTTAAAGATACCTCCAGAGCCTTTAAAGTATCTTTCATCGGCTCTTCAAGACGAACCTCCTACGGTGGCCCAGAGGAAGCGGGAACATTGGCAGCTGGCAGAACATTTGTGTCGCTTGGCGGGAACGGCATTGAGGTTTCTGCAATAAAAAGGGAGAGATTAGATTGACCATAATACAAAGAGAATAAAAACTTGATGAATCGAAACTTACTGAGCCCTAAAGACGCTCTAAGGCGTTCCTCCTCTTGAAAGGTCTTGAGTGAAGCAGCAATGGCTTCCTCATCAGTGATGCCTGTTGGAAGAAAAGAAAGAAAAAAGTTAGTCAAAGGAAATGAAGAGGATATGATACAATAAAGAAAATGCGACTAGTAGTTACCTGATTGCGCAAGCCCAGCTAGCCACGCGTCACGCTTTGCCAACCACGCTGAAGTTTCGAGAGCGGCTTCCAAGTCTGTATCATCCGGCGGCGGCATGACTAATCCCTCGTTAGTCCCATATTCGATCAGGCCCTCGGCATAGGAAGCAAGGGGTTCCTGACCGAACGCGACATCTGCAGCGAAGAGCGACTTCTTTTTCTTCTGCCCTCCGACCCTAGGTGCACGTGGGATTGACTTACGCTTAGCAGCCACCTTGGGACGGCGGGTCCCGATGTCCGCACCCACGCCAGACACTGGCGAAGCTACAACCACTGTCTCCACTGGAGCATAGGGCGCTGGAGGTGCATCTGTGATATCAGGGAGCGGCAATCCGCGTGGAGGACTTTGCGCACGCGATGGCCCGGTTCTAACCTCTTTTAGATGAGCAACTACTGGAGTCCTAGGAACCAAAGGAGCGTTGCGGTCGATACTTGGAGGCACACCCTTACGATCGACCAGCAATCGCCTTTCCTCCTTTATAACTGCTCCTGTTGCATGATTGTACCAGTCTTTGTACACATTGAGGAGTCGTGGAGCGCAAGCCGGCACACTGATAAAATAATGAGAGCCTGTATTCAGGCGCATGAAATGATGCAGCGCGTTCTCCATCCCTTCTTCAGTGGCAGCGGGTTCCAGCAAGAAGGCTTCCAAGGGGACCCCTTGATCGTAGCCCAGTTGTTGGGCAAAACGATGCGGGTTGTACCTCATAAAAATTGCCACACCGTTCTGCCTAAAAACTAGGAAGCCCGGTCTAATGGAATATAAGTGAAGGGTCTCCCGGGCCGTCAAAACTGAGGCTCCATCCTTAAAGACATCTTGTAGTGGCCGCATCGCAGTGGTAGACGCCTTTCCAATGGTCAATACCTTATCGACAAAGGACATCCCGGCTTCAACGGTGTAAGGGCGAAGGAGTAAACCCCTGGCGTTCCATGGTGATGGGGTTACAATTGATGCGCCGATCAGCTGTATAATGCGAGGAAAACCGCACTTGTCAAAGAACGAGGGCCTTTTATGCATGCCGAAGACACCCGCCGTGTGTAGCTCGAGCCACGATGCAAAGTAATGCATCGGGAAGACCACGTGCAGTACCCCGGGCTCATTAGCATCCGCTGCTCGACTGAGGCCATGATATAAGTGTGCCAAGCCGGCGATCCCCACAGCCACCTTTACCCCGATGGCCATCCGGTGGGCTGGGTAAAAGACAGAGGACCGCATACGGTGAGAGTGCATTGGGATCGCAAACCAACTCGGCCACAATCCGAGAAATCCTAAGAAAAAGGCCTCCTCGTCCATCCCGGGGGCCCCAATTTCTGCAAAAGACATAGTCGGGAAGTACGGAAGAAAAAAAAAACCTTTTGGTCTATCTCCTTCGCCGGCAGGTTATCCAAACCTAGACCGAAAGGCTCATCCAGGGTAGCAAACTTGGCAGCTTCTGATGAGAGGACGCTTGGGCGAAGGAACCGAGCGATGAAATCCTCAAAATTAACTCCCCGACTCCCATGTTCGATAAAAAGAGACTCGTAGATGTTCAACACCTTGATCAGACTTAGGAATTGGTGTTGAACAGCATTCTCCGGTGTGAGCCCCCTTACCACCGGCCTAGCACCAAAGACGTACTCATCTGTCGGGAGCAACTCCTCATAGTGTTCCCCTATAACCGGTAAACCGGATACCTCTGTAAACTCTTCCAAAGAGATTGACACTTCCCGATCCATGGCGAGGAAAGTGTAGGTAGGAATGTTCCACTGCTCCAGGAAGGCCTTGAACCACCAGGTCGGGAGCGTGGGATATTGGAACAGAGAGACGTACACTGTGGTGTACAATCCTAACTTTATTAACTGCGACTTCTTCGTCGACAGGATGTACCAGGCCCACGACAGATAACCGATCGGGTGGCGGGGGATCAGACCAATGTTATATGATTGCCCCTAAGGTCGCGCCTCGCCCTGACAGATACGACGTCCTAGGATATCCAAAACCATAGGACGCTGGACCGAAATCGCATCTATGGCGGGATGAAGAAAGCCTTTCGAGGTCCAATCAACCATCTCCACGGCATACTGCACCGAGGGTGGGGTAGCATAGTGAATCGCTGTGATGGGTTCTGACGGTACGGCACACGTGAAGCTCCGTCGATCCATGATAATCCGGTTATACCACGACCCCCAAAGATGGAGACTCTTATATTCCGGGTCGTAGTCCCTAATCATAGCCAAGACGTCACGATCCAAGGGCGATTCAGGAAACCCTTCCTCCGAGCGGACGAACGGGAATGAGGTGTCGAGAGACATGATCGCTGCAAGTGAACAGAAATTAGCCGTTAGTGTTGCAATTCCAACGCTTAGCGTTTAAAGAAAAAAAATGCATTAATTAATCAATTAAATTAAAAATTAATTAAATTAAAATTAATTAATTACACCACACAGCAGTGCAGTGGGTAGGAGACCGAAGGGGGACCCACAAAATCTGGATGACAATACGTCAGTTAATAAGACAACCTCATCATTGGATGAGATTGTCAGTTGGTCCCCAGGAAAACATTCCCACTAATAATAATAATAAAAAATCCCTAAGGACAAGGAGAAAATCTCCTCTTTCAGAGCAAAGCTCTGTCACAGAGTGACACTTGTAAAACTCTGGTCTCGGGGAAATAAGATTCCTTAAAAGAGCCTAGCTCTGTGGTGATGATGAGAAAATTTATTTAAAACTCCTAAAGAAATTAAAACATTTTGAAGACCCTTAGAAGTTCTTCATTTTTAGATCAAAAAGATCTATTTTTGGATCCATGAGCAAAGCTCTGCTCATGGGTTAAAATCCATGAACAAGATCTCTCCAGATCTATGGATTCATGAGAGCAAGGCTCTGTTGGTGAAGCCCCAATAGGGATCCCTTTAGATCAAAAGATCTGTGAGAGCAAAGCTCTTTGGTTAAGATTAATTTAAATTAATTTTTACCTAAAGTTTCTAACTCTGGAAATGAGCAAAGCTCTGAAGTTCTTAAGCAAGAGCAAAGCTCTAGAAAATCAAAAATCATGAAATTGTGAGATTTTTCTAAGGGCCAGAGGTCCTATTTATAAGGCGCTTGCGCCCCTTCAGCTCACCCCTTGATCCAACGGTCAGGAGCTTGCCACTGCTGCACTCACGTGCGCGCCACGTGAGCACAACGGTGGGGGGCATTTGTTTCCCCCAATCAGAGCAAAGCTCTGTTGGAAATTCAAAATTCAAATTTTAAGCGACGCTTCAAATCTCGGGCGCAACGCGCCACATGTCAGGCGCTGATACGTCAGCACAGCGCCCAAGAAGGCGCGCCCAATCAGAGCAAAGCTCTATTTTAAGCAAAATTAAAGGAAGCAACGCTTCAGTTGCGCAAGCACTGCGCTGCGCGACACGTGTCAGCGCAGATGCGCTAGCGCAGTTGCGCTTTGCGCTGCGCGACGCGTGTCAGCGCAGATGTGTCAGCGCAGTTGCGCTGCGCTTTGCGCTGCGCGACGCGTGTCAGCGCAGATGCGCTAGCGCAGTTGCGCTGCGCGACACGTGTCACGCTCTGGAGCATTTGCGCCAAACAAAATTAAAATTCTAAAGAAATCATTTCTGTTCTTATTAAAACAAGAAGATTTTTTTCTGTAAAATAGAAGACCTTGGATCAAAGATCCAACGGTGGGGAAAATTCCCCAAATCACTCAGAGAAAAATCTCTTTAACAAATTTATGGGCACTATATAAAGGCCCCTAGACCTCAATTCAAGGGCATCAACATTTTGGTGAGAAATCAAAATTTTCAAATAGAGAGAACTCTGAAGAAATCTCAAGAGGAAAAAAGGTAAAAACCTTTAAAAGAGAAGAATTTCTTCTAATAGATCATTGATCTAAGAACAAGATCAATGATCTTCAATAAAAAAAACAAATAAAAACAGTGCTTTGCACTTTTTATGAACCTTTGGTTCTCTGAGATAAGAAAAACAAGAGAAACTTGTTTTCTTTGATCTAAATTGGATCAAGAAAGCAAACAGTGCTTTGCACGTTTTATGAAACTTTTGGTTCTTGAATCTAAAAGATTCTCAAACTTATAGTGCCTTGCACTTGCAAACTGCGCTGTTGCGCTCTTGGGAGAGCGCCATGTGTCAGCATCTGAACTACTTGCGCTATGCGCTTTAAGATAGAGCTTTGCTCTCTGTAATTGGCGCAAGCCACCAGGGAGCGCCATGTGTCAGCAGCGCAACAGCGCAGCGCACTGACACAGCGCACTGCGCTGTTGCGCTTGCGCTCCTCAGATCGTGACACATGTCGTCACCACGAGCGCTTGCGCTCTTTGATTGGTGCAAGGCGCCTGAAAATGCAATGCATTTCTTTTGCTAAAGGGCCAGGCCCAAGTCAAAAAGACCTAGCAGGCCAAAATAAATTGCAAAGCAATAAAAAGGGGGGCAGAGCCCAAGTAAAATTAATGCTCTGCATCATTTATAAATGGGCAGAGCCCAAAACAAATTGATGCTCTGCATCCTTTATGGGTAGAGCCCAAATAAAAATAAAAAAGAAATGCAATGCAAAAGCAAATAAAATGTTGAACATTTTCAAATGGACTTAGCCCAATTTTGGCCGTAAGTCCTCAAATTAAATTGACTGAGCAAGATTGCTCTATTAAATCAATCTACCTCCACTTCGAGGGTACATCTCCGAACTCCTCTGACATTTCTCGTTGTAATCCTTCAACGACGTCAGAGAGGCGACGGGTCCCAACGACCACACATGAATATGGACTGCGGGGTCCTTAAACTCGTGGACCGAAACGTCCTTAAACTAATATCAGACCGAAACGTCCTTAAACTAATATTCATCCCAAAATGGGAACGATGGACCGAAACGTCCTTAAACTAATATTGGACCGAAACGTCCTTAAACTAATAATGGACCACTACGTCCCTAAACTGGCGATGGACCACTATGTCCTTAAACTGGAACAATAGAGCCCCCAAATGCTCTTTTGTCGGATCCAAATGATCCCGTTAAGTTGATCTTAGTCTCAAATCAAACTAACGTATCCTTAACGAACGTTTAAGTTGATCTTAGCCCCAAATACAGCTAACGTATCCTTAAACATTCAAATGGACTATAAAACTCCAAATCGACTTTGGTTCAAGGGTACATCTCTGAACTCCTTTGACATCTATCGTTGTAATCCTTCAACGACGTCAGAGAGGTGATGAGTCCTGACGGCCATATAATTAAATAGATCACCACGTTAAGTTGATCTTAGTCTCAAACAGGACTAACGCATCCTTAACGAATGTTTAAGTTGATCTTAGCTTCAATACGGCTAATGTATCCTTAAACTAAAAACACCAAACCCAAATCTAAGTAAATACGGATTTGGACTAATCCACGTCCTACGGGCGACGGCATTACTCAGTCTCCGTATACAATCCACGGGCAACCACAAACAAAACAAACACTCACGACACGAAGTGAAATTCTGGAGAAGGAGAAAGTTGTTACCGCGATGCGGTAGCGTAATTAACTGCAGGGGCTTGCGCCTGCAGGGAAGAGCGTCCCCACAATCAAAAACCCCTCAAGCGAGGGGGAATCTGACGAAGTCTGCTACATCGGCCGCATCCGTCTAAACCTCCGATACATGGTGCCATAAATCAACTTGGCATCTTCGGAGAGGTAGACGGATAAAACCATATAGCATCTGCCCCGAATCTCAGGCAAGACGTCTCTCAGTCATCGTCGCCGCCATTCGGAGGGGAACAGTGGTCTTAACATCCATTTGCCAGATTTCGTAGTCATGATATGCAGAGATGGCAAGCATGATCCGGATGGATTTAAGCATAGCCACTGGAGAAAAGGTTTCGTCATAATCCACACCTGGTCGTTGACAAAAACCCTTTGCAACAAGTCTAGATTTGAAAGTCTCCACTTTCCCATCTACGCCAAGTTTTTTCTTGAAGATCCACTTGCTCCCAATGGGTTTTACCCCTTCAGGAGCATCTTCCAAAGTCCATACTTTGTTGGTGTACATGGATTCCATCTCGGATCGCATTGCATCCAGCCACTTCACAGAGTCCCCACTCGTGATAGCCTGCTCGAAACTTGTTGGGTCATCATCCCTCATGATGCAATCCTCACTTCCACCATCAACGAGAAAACCGTAGTATCTCTCAGGTGGACGAGGAACCCTACTAGATCCGCGGAGAGGCTGAGGTTCGTTGGGAGCTATCGAATCCTCTGGTTCTACCAAATCATCTGTTGTAGTTTGTGCTGCTGGAACCTCTTCCAGTTCTACCTCCTTGCCACTAATTTCCTTTGCAAGAAATTTCTTTTCTAAAAAAGGTGGCATGTTGAGCAACAAACACCTTTTGTTCATCAGGGTGGTAGAAGATATGTCCACGCGAATGCTTAGGATATCCTACAAACTTGCACAGAATAGACCTTGCCTCGAGCTTGTCCGGATTTTGCTTTTTAACATAGGCCGGGCAACCCCATATCTTAACAAAATTAAGATACGGTCTCTTCCCCTCCCATATCTCATATGGAGAGGTAGGCACGGATTTGGTTGGAACTCAATTCAATAGATATGCTGTTGTCTCAAGCGCATACCCCCAAAAGGAAATAGGTAACTCAGCAGTGCTCATCATAGAGCGCACCATATCTAATAGGGTGCGATTCCTCCGTTCTGATACACCGTTGTGCTGTGGTGTATATGGAGGAGTAAGCTGAGAGAGAATCCCATTCTCTTTTAGATAGTTCAAGAACTCCGTGCTCAAGTATTCACCTCCTCGATCAGATCGTAGGATTTTAATACTTTTACCCGTTTGGTTCTCGACTTCGGATTTATATTCCTTGAATTTCTCAAAAACTTCAGACTTGTGTTTCATCAGGAACACATGTCCGAATCTTGAGAGATCGTCAGTGAATGTAATGAAGTACGAGGAACCATTCCTAGCATGTGTAGACATAGGACCACATAGATCAATATGTATCGGTCCCAAGAGTTCCGTAACTCTTTCTCCGTGTCCTGTAAATGGAGTTTTGGTCATCTTGCCTTTGAGACATGACTGGCAAGTGTCATAAGATGAAAATTCGAACGGATTCAAATATCCATCCTTATGCAACTTAGCTAGCCGTGTCGCATTGATATGACCTTGTCTACAATACCACAAGAAGGATTCGTTCATTTCTGAACTCTTCCTTTTGTGTGTGTTTTGTACATTAAGAACTGTAGTTTGATCTAGAACGTATATGCCATTATTTAACGAGCCTGATCCAATCAACTTTTGATTCAGGAAGATGTTCATAACATTATCCTGTACTAAAAAGTTATATCCTTCTTTACTTAATAAAGAAACTGATATAAGATTGCATATCAGGGTCGGAATGTAATAGCATTCGTTCAAAATCAATGTGTTGCCACTTGGTAACATAAGGTGATATTCGCCAACTGCTTTGGCTGCAACATTTTCCCCATTCCCTACTCTTACGGAATGATCATCCATTTTCAGTTCTCTACCTTTCCTTAGCCCATGTAACATATTACATATGTAGGATCTTGATCCGGTATCTAATACCCAGGACGTAGAGTGAACTGAGAAACAGTTCTTAATAACTAACACACCCGAAGAAGCTGCATCATCATGCTTATTCTTTATTTGGGTGGCGTGGGAATCCGGATATGTCCCTATTCTCTGTTCAGTCTTATAACAATTATAAGAAAGAACGGAGGCAACGTTCCCCAGCACAGTATAACATGCAGGTTCGGTCAATACATCCATATTATTATCTTGATTAAGACGTGACATGGTCGCTACCTATAGAGAGAGAGAAGAAAACACTTTAGCATATGCTCTTGCAAAATCAGATTGGTTATTATTTTATCTAATCAGGATGGCTCCCACTGTTTTTATCAAATCTTCCTTCAAACCCTAAAAGGAAAGACTAGCCAGGATTAATTACACCCTACAATTTCGCTAATCTTTCAGCCAGGCCAGTGCCGGTACTTTGAGAGAGGTTCCCCATGATTTCGCACGGACCTAATTAAAATAAACCTCGTTTTCCCATAGGCATAACCCCGTTGACACTTTTCTAGACACCTACTTGATCGACTAATTGTCCTGTGTAAAACTCTCCCAGGAGTAACTCTTACTCGCAGTGGGTACCGGGATCCAACTATCTCATAGAAGGTATGCAATCTCATTGCAAATTTCAACACTTAAAATTCCCGATAATATTTTGCCCCTAGCGTCCTATGACCTTGACGGAAGTCAGCAAATCATAGGCTGCTAGTCAAGTTCAACCCGTCATTTCTTAATTGAATTAAAGCTACCCGCACGACCCTTAACGGAGGTCAACAAGGTCGTACGACTACCCTAATCCAATCTGCATCATATGCATAAGCAGATAAATACTAGTCAGCTACCGCACACTACGCCTTGACGGAGGTCAACAAACGTAGCACGAATACTAAGTAGAACTTATCTAAAATGACGGAGGGCTACGACAGGTTTTTCACAAAACCTTTTGCGTAATGAACTTGATATCGTTGTAGAATCGAGTGATTTTGAAAAGGAGTGTTTTTTAGGCTTTTACTAATTTTGCTAAAGAGGTCATTCCCGGGGAAGGAACCTCGGCTCTTTCCTCATCGAATAAGGTGCGGGATATATCACATATATCACTATGCAAAGAAAGAAACTCTAAAAGAAATCAAAAGACAAACCGTGTATTATAGCATCTTCTAGTTATTGCTAAAGAGGTCACTCCCGGTGAAGAGATCTCGGCTCTTTCCTTATCGAATAAGGTGCGGGATATATCACATATATCACTATGCAAAGCAATAACTGTGGCTACCCTTTTTGAAAATTTGATTCTCCAACATCTTTTAGGTTTCTTTTACTTTCATTAATCATATTAATGAAGTCCCATCATTTAAGCTTCCTAAGCATCACAGAAAATGAAACAAAAATACAACGTACGCTTATGCCATCCGCATTCGCCACAGTGTCCCGTTATGCACCGTTAGGTTACTTAACTAACGGCATACCGGGACGGGACTAGCATGGGTGCAAAACATAAGCAACGTCTACTATATATCTCATATATAATGTATATCCATTCGTCTCATAATCCACAGTGATCACATCACAGAGCAGCAGAAGAAACGTATGAAATATTTGATATACTAGGACGTCCGTGTTTTATTTTGAGCCTGTATAAAACACGGATTTCACGGTCGCGATGAATAGCCCAACCCACATCCCTAGATCCCTACGAGAGCGGCAAGCAACCCTACCAATTCAAGAGTTAGGAGACCTGGACTCTACTCCTCGAGTTGGTCTCCCACTGGACTCTAGAACCCGGTTACTTGTGCTCCCCTCTTTGGGTCTATCCTAATGCGGAAAAGTAAATAACATACAACAATGGTGACATCATCCTCAACCCGGAAGTGCCCCAATAAAAGAATATTACATACATTGAATTTTACATGAATGAAAATAAAAACTCTCATCTCACATGAAACCCCCGGCTATTCAAAACTCGACGATCCAATATAACATATCACAGCAACACATAACATCACATGTCATCAACGCAAGTAAATATGCGTATCCCAATTGTCGTTGACATATAGCAACGAAACCGGCGATACACCACATATTACACTTACGGTTGCAGACTAGACGGTGTTAAACATTCCGATCGAATCAACAAACACCCATAATTACCCAAAAATCTTAACGCTTGAGCGTAGTTTAAAATTATTCAGCACATGCCACAGTACCAATGGGTCAGCCGGAGAAGGGTCAACCAACGCCTCACATGTGGCACCGCTGAACCACCATAAACCCGAGGGTCTAGTGGCGGTTCGGACGGTCACATAATCGAGTTAAGGTTTTGTTCTTCTAGAGGATCCATCGCATAACTTGCATGATTTTTGAATGCTTTTTAACTACGGAAAAAATCCAACACTCGGAAATTTTTCCGGCAAGGGTTAAAGCGAGTATTTAATATCCGATCGAACTTTTTAATACCGTCTAAAGTAACCCAAAAACAGTTAGAATTACGACTACGAAACACTCCGAGTTGCCTTTGCAGTAAGTTAATCATCACATGAAAAAGTAGCAAAATCAAACAACACCTGAAACACCAAAACCCAGAGCACAAAACATGAAAAAAAATTGGGACCAAATTTCCCCGGTCTGGCCAGCCTCCTCGGAAAATGTGCCCATGTGCTCGGTCCAAATCCGAGCACAGGGTCCTAAGTTTTTCCCATGTTCATCTTTTAGCTCAAGTATGATTCTGCACTTGTTTGAAAAAATTTTGGAGCTCATTTGAAAATCGACAGAAACATGGTTTTAGGGTTTCAAGTTTCGGAGTTCGTTTCGGTTTCGTAATCTAACAATATCCGTCTAATTCTCTAGCTAGGCTCTGATAACACTGTAGGGTTTCCATCGACAGCAGCAAGGTTTCGGGAGGCATCGTCCATGCCATTTTCAAAAATTTGCCGTTTCAAGGAACTCTAAACTAGAATCGTTAACTAGAATATTATACGGAAACATAAAGTAAACCACTTTACATCTAAGTGTTTGCGGAATACAACCATTTTAGACCGGTCCTTCGCTTCTAAAGCTCCGAGTTGAAGTCCCTTCACTGCGATCCAAGTCCCGGACTCTTGCATGGCTTCTTCAATGTGAAAAGAACGATCTTGCTTGAAGTCTTCGAGGCCGAAGATGATCTACGTCGAGAGGATACTAACTCAAGCTACTACTTCACTAATGTAAGATTAGTGAAGCTAACACCCTATACTAAAGTGCTAATCTAGTAAAGAATGATGAAATAGGAAGTGGACTCACCTTAGAAGAGAGCTCTTTTGGATTGAGGAAGAAGATGAAGAAATAAGAAGAGAAAAATGATCAAGTGAAAGAATAAACCATGGGTGAGTGTGTATCATATACTAACTCATGTAGAGATATAACCATGGCTAATTAAAATGGTTAGCTTAATAAATATCTAAAATAAAACAAAACTAGTGGACTTGGTCAAATGCACTCACAAGCTTCTACAAGATTCATGCATTTGATTTAGTTTCCATTAATTTGGATTTATCTTAAATATTAAAACCCCACCATTATAATTGGTATGGTGTATGTCTCATACACTCATGTATTGTGTATCAACAACCATGACACACACAAATAAACAATGCAAATCAATATATATCACATATATATTGCATGTACACACAAGTGAGAAAAGAATGCTTAAGTGAGTCAATGTTAGTTAATGTAAATTAGTATATCAAATATACAATTATACACTAAATTATCAAATCAACACTTGATTTAATAATCCGGCTATATCTCATATAACCGACTAACACTAAATGTACCAACTTATCGAATCAACACTTGATTCGATAACCCGGCTATGTCACATACAACTGACCGATACAAAAGTCGCGAGAATAGAATATGGTATCACATACATGCATTATTCTCGGTCACGCACATATCACATATGTGCTCCTATTTCGTTTTGCCTGAGCCAGTAAAACCTCTATGTAAGACTCTAAAGACTCGTCAATACGCCGGCAGTAGGTGATGATCACATCAAGCACCCACAAGCCGTCAGTGATACTAGCTGGACGTAACGGCTACCCGGGTATTGAGCGATCAGAAGATCAGCAAGCAAGCCCGCTCCAACTCCTGCAAAACCCTGACGGTAACACTTGCCGTACAGTCCGGTCTCCTCGTCTGATATGTCGCATATCAAGTCTAGGGGTGGTAAACGTCAGACCCCAATAACCGATAAGTCATGCCGATATAAGGCTCATAACGGGTCGAGAAACTACTGATAACATTTATCAGTAAATCTCTAAATCAGCCCTGGCCAGGGACTTCCCTGTTATGGTCATTCGAGCACAGCGCAACATCAACTCCCAATACCTGGAGAGACGAAACCCCTCCTATCTCTCATTGCCTCCATGTGACTCGGGACTGTACCTAAAAACCACCGTTTTGCACGCCCTCTTGGACGTGGTAAGGTGGAAATCAAAACACAGTGGGAATCACACAAGACTCTATGAAGATCTCGGGTCTACAGACTAACCTGTACTAGTGTCACCAGAGAACTACTATCTGACGTGAGGTATAATACCATCTGGGAGTTCTCGGCGAGTCCGTCTAGTGTACCCAGTCTCCACTGAGCACTCGTATACCATCTCTGATGTCAAACACCAATGGATATGGGATCATCCATCGCCCATCTCATGGGTCGAGAAGCGTATACGCTAGTCTAGTTTGGTATATCAATGCCCTATCTCGATACACCCGCGACTAGAAACATTGAAGGATGAACTTATGGACTACCATGGCCCCACTAATATGATCTGCATCATAGTCTTGATAGTCAAGTACACATCCTAAGGGCTTTACCAACATGTAACCATAAGACAGTATCAAGAGACAAGTATACATATTAAGATAAAGAGCAACCGGATAGCATACTATCATGTCGAGCAAGAAAGTCATCTCTATATATGTCCAAGCATCCAATATAATATACATCATATGTACAATAATGGCCTCTAGGGCATAGATACAACTAACATTTCACGTAAGGCGCTGGCCTTCTGTTTTGGGTGCCCACGTGTTTTTCACGTGAGGCACTGATTTCCTTTTGCTTTGGGAATCTGTTAAAGGTGCCCACGTGGGAAGCACGTGCGGTGCTAATGTTTTTTCCCTTTTAGAGATTGAATCTTTGTTAATGGTATTTTGACCATTAATGGCACCAAGATCTTTGTTTTGAAGATCTGGGATTAGTTTTTCTTCAAGAACTAAATTCTTATGTCTTTTTCTATTATAAGAACTAAGTTTCTTTTAGGGTTAAAGCTTATTTTCTGAGGAACTAAATTCCCATAGGATAGGTTCTTTTCCTTTTTCCTTTCTTTCTTTTAACCTAATTCTTTTCTGAATCTTTGATTCTCAAAAACAAGATCTTCCCGATGAGAATTAAATTCTCAACTTATGGGAGACTTGTCTTGTGGATCTCAGATCCAAAGAAAGAACTAAGTTCTTGAGAAGGGTTAAACCCTTAGGTATGCTATGATAGGTAAAGAAGATGTTTTGATCTCTGTGGTTTCTTTACCTAGAATTTTATAGGGAAAAGATCTTCTTCTCTATTGAGAATTAAATTCTCTGTTGCTTTTTGAGAGCCTTATGTATTTTTTGCAGAAGCTTATGGAGGGTTCCCTCTATATGTCTGCCTCTTGAGACTTGAAGTCTCGGATCCTTTACATAGTGGAGGCAAATTGTTAATTAGTTATAAGAAAATCTCTCATTGAGAGATTCCAATTAATTTAATTGGTCTCAAAATTTGTTTGGGGAATTTTACCCACCGTTGGATCTTTTCTCCAAAGATTTCTGTTTTACAGAATATGTCTTCTTGTTTTTAACAAGATTAGGTAAATATTTTTCCCATATACAGAATTTTATTCTGTCAAATGGTGGTTTTTAATCACAATTGGATTTTTAATCTAAGTGATCTCTGTTATATAGAGCACATCTTTCTTTGTTTAGAAAGATATAGGAAAATATTTTCCATTCTCATTGGATTTTTGATTCAACAATTTTCTGTTCATTTAGAAAGATTAGGGGAATATTTTCCTTTAATAGAATTTTATTCTATTATTTGATAATTTATCATCACCATTGGATTTTTGATCCAACGGCTCTGTTTAACAGAGAGTATCCCAGTTTTAAGGGAAATATCCCCCTGTAGAATTTAAATCTACTTGATTTTAACTTGGACGTCGGCGCTCACGTATTGTGCACGTGGACGCCACTTAAGAATTTAATTCTAGGCGCTCCTATGCTTTGCACATTGGCGCCCACGTGAGCTTCACGTGCAGCGCCACCATAGGATTTAATCCTAAGGCGATGGCGCCTCGTGGAGGGCACGTGAAGCGTTGCTTCATAATAATTTAACAGAGTTCAGCTCTTTATTATGTTTAAATATTAAGGGAACAGCTACCATGATAAGGTTAGTGATCGAAGAATTTTTTAGTTTTTTTCTTTATTTAAAAACTTTTTACCTAAATTAAATAATTCTGTTACTATATTGTTAATTTAGAGTATATTGAATCAATTAATTCGTCTTCTTTCATAGAAAACATTTCTTACTTGTGCATTAACCTATTAATTTTACTTTCTTTTACTTGGCTCGTACCCTTATGTACAGTCTCAAGAGTTCTCCAGATTTCATATGCCGTTTGATACATGGAAATTCTATTGAATTCCTCTGGAACTTATGAGAAAAGAAGGGTATTCATAGCCTTAATATTTAATCTCATAGATTGTTTTTCTGTATCAGAATATGATTTTGTGGTAGGAATAATAAAGGCTTCATCTATAATATCTAGAATATCTAAGTCTATACATTGTAATAAGATACTCATTTTAGTTTTCCAAAATTAAAAATTAGTGCTATTGAAAAACGGGGGTCGTATGGTGGATTGCCCTTCTAGTTGGTTTGCCATTAGGATCTAATGAACTCTAAATGTTAATATAAAAACAGAGCAACCTGCTCTGATACCGATTGAGAATACCTTAGAAGGGGTGAAAAAAGTAATTATAATATCCTATGGCAAATTTATAAACTTAATTACTATTCCTAAAGTAATTTTCGATTTTCTGCGGAAAATATTTAAAACAAATTTTAAATAAGAAACTTAATACGATAATCAATACAAACACACAAAAGTAAAAAAGAGTAAGAGCAATACAAACACAACGATATGTTGACTAGAGTTCACCACCTCCTGTGGCTAGTCCCCGCCTAATTCTCCTACTCAGGATTCTTCCACTATATTTGTGAAAGTACACAATTCCCACTTCACCGGGATGTGAAGAAATAAGATATCTCCCTTCCTAAGGATCAATCACTTAAACTATGATTCTCTAGAAAACAAGTTTTCTTACTTTCTAAACCATGATTCTCTAGGAAAGCCGCACTCTCATCTCTAATCCATGTCTTTCTAGGAAGATCTCTTTTTCCACTCTAAATCTACAATTCAAGTGAAAGAAGAAGCACCCCTTCTCTTCGAGTACAAATCGTTTTTATTACAAATGATTTCACTCACTCATAATCTTATTGATCTCAAAGATTATTTCCAGTTAGGAATAAGGATTGTTTTGGGAGATTTGGATAAGTTTAAAGCTCTTAAGGAAATGAAAAATCTGAACAAGTTAAAGCACAGAGAGCACGAAGAATTTCATAAGGATTTGCAATGAATTTTTTTGTGTTGAATTGTGATATCTAAAATGTATTTATAAAGAATTGAATGGGAAGTTATTGTAACTGCCAAAAACTGTCATAAAATAGTTAATGACCGTTTAGAGAAAGTTAGGAGCAAATTTGGCGCAAGTGTTCATTCATTTCAAAATTTGAAATTCAAATTTTTGATTCAAACTGCCTGTGATGACGTCAGGAGTAGACGTCAGCACTACACAATTTGTTCTAGTGACGTCAGGGTAGTCGTCACTGAGAACTTTAACAGAAAGATGAAAAGCAGAGATTTGTTCGACTGACGTCTGTACTGACGTCAGTAGTTCAAACTTTTCTTATACTGACGTCAATAGCTGACATCGGTGTTCAAACTTTTTTGATACTGACGTCAGGGGACGACGTCAGTGTTCTGACATGAATGATGCATTTGGTTTGAAATTTGGCATATTTGAATTCCAATGGATAGATATGACGTCTCTAAAAGAGATGAAGACGTTATGGACATTAAGAATGAGTTGGAATGAGGTTTCTAACCTTATGAGATCATTACTAATTACATATATATCGCTCATATTTTCGATCTTAATCTTGGTTCTTCAATTAGCTTCATTTCCCTTGACTTGTTGCATTTGACGTGAATGGATTTTTAATTTGCTTGCTTCACGTTGTCGATCGCATCGAGCCGTCATGCTATATTGCCGGTTTGAGTGCATATCATATTGTAGGCAATTTTACTTGATGTTGGATATGTTATTGCAAACTGTACTTCAAAAAAAACTTGGAAACGTCATTAGTAACATATGAATTCGTTAAATAATGTTTTGAACTAAATTATCAAAATTGAGGATCGTGTGATAGACATGTCAACAACCTTCTCTCATGTGAAGAGTGAAGAGACGCTGCTTCAAATAAAGTTTGTTCGTGAGAAACTTCGTCATGTATAAGCTCTCCAACTTGAGCCACAAATCAGTAGCCGTATCTATATATGCGACTTCCCGCAGAACTTTATCGACCAAAAAAGGTTGAATTGCACTGTGTGCTTTCATCTCAAGTTTTTCTTTCTACTCTTCGAGCTTGGATGCATGCAACTTATCATTTCCGGATAATACTTTAACCAATCCTTGCTGCACCAAAAGTACATGCATCTTTATGTGCCACAAACTGAAAATGTTTCTGCTGTTGAACTTCTCTACTCTGTAATTTGTCGTAGCCATCGGACCTAGAACAGATCAATACCAAAATTCTAATACCAGTTTATTACGTCAAACGGTTCCCCAACAAAAATATACGACATAAAAAATAGAGTACACATCAATTGCGGAATTGAAAATGGACAGCAGCAGTAAGATTCCATTATCTCAAAGAGGAGAACACAAAAGAGTTACAGTACTCTCAACCTCACCCAAACCTCACTACAAGAGAATACACTCGAAAAAAGAGAATACTTTAAAATACAAAAAGATAAAAGCAAATGAGAGCACAGGCCACTCTCAATACATACACTCTTCTCTCTTCACGAATTGCTTTCCGTGTAATTCTATGTCAAATACAAAGCACCTCTCATATGTAAGTAGACAAGAGAAAATACCTTTCACGAGGCTATGTCCTTAAGCAATTAATACCTCATACTTTGTTTTCTTTGTCCCCCAACATAATAATGTCTCATAATAATTGCCTCAAAGTTAGGTGAGAGAGTTGTCTGTGTAAAGAACAAGTAGGTGAGAGAATACAATTTGAAGTCATTTTCAACACATGGGATGTTTGGATCACTTATATAATTGGGGTATTTCTAATTTTGCGGTGGTTTCACAATTGGTTCAGGGAGCTATTTGTTATATATTGTTGACAATTAAATGACAAAAAGTTTTAAGATCGAGACGCATAGCTGCTTTTTCCCAATGATCGATAATTTTATTATTGAAAAATATGAATTTGGATATACACGTAATCGATCTATTTTATATTGTGAATATATAGTCTTTCATCTAATATTCAAGGAATCAGGATATAATTATATGTGCTTAATTTATGTGATATAGTTATGGTTCCTCTGATGGCCTCTCCTTACTTTTGGTTAAAATACTTCTCTTTCTGATAACATTTATTTCAAAAAAAAATAATGTTTAGTATGAGTTTTTTTCCTTTCTTTTTTAGAAAACTTAGAAATTACATGTATGATTGATGTTATATTTAGTTTTCCCCCTCTTCGGTTCCTTCTTCCTTCTTCCAATTTCCAGTTTCTTTAGTGTAAAGGCTCGCATTTTTTCATGTATAGAGCTACTATATTTCTCTCGCATGAAGTTTTTCCATGTATAGAGCTACTATATTTCTCTCGCATGAAGTTAGCTTACTTATGAATGTGAAGAATGAAGCTGCAAGTTGTTCAACTTTTTTGTTTTGCTTGTCTTCGAATGGAGATTTTGATCAGGTTTTGAAGTATCATTTCACTTGGTAGGCATAAACAAGGAAGGTTGTGAGGCATATTGGTACAAATCTAAATAATAATACGTGGATGATTTGTTCGGTATCAAAATAAAACGAAGAAGATTGAGAATTAAATAGCTAGATTCAAAATTATATTGAATTTTTAAGGGAAAGATGTAATTAGAGATTTATTTTGAGACACTGATTTGGAACAAGGTTATAGTTGTATGTAGGGTTGAAATCGGGCCGGGTTAAATCCTATACCCAACTCGAAAATTAAAATCTAAACCCAAAATCCGTCAGGTTTATAATGCGTTAACCACAAACTCGCAACTTCTGGTTTCAGACGGGATTGGGGTTTAGGCAGGCGGATTGGTATTTATGGGCTTTCGGACTTTGCCCATTATAGATTATAAAAAAATAAAGTTATAACACTCGAGATGAGTTGTCCTGATATAAATGCATAAACTTTATAGTCTGGCAGAAGGCTTATTTCTTGAAAACACATGTGGTTTGGCCTGACTTCTAAAACCCTCCAGCTTTTTTCCTTACCCAATATGCCCATGTACTTTAATTCCATTGATTCTATTAATTTTTTGTGAAAAATCAATGAAAATGGGCCACTCGTAATGCATGTGATCCTATTATTCTTTTTTCTTTTCCAATATTGCTCTTTATACCCGTTAAGTGGTTCCCTATCTTCTTTCTCAAATTAAAATCACAACCATCCCCGATTCTTCTTCTTTAGGGATTTTGGTTATGCTCAAGTGATGGCGAATTCTAATTATAGGTCTGCTCATTCGGTTGAGAGGAGCTCCAACAATGTCCATTGTGCAAGTACTTTGATAATTTTGGTTACAATCTTGATTTTCTTTCTTGTAATTGTAATGATTTGGAAATAAAATAGACAATGTAAGTTTGTAATGATTGTAATGGATCTATATTATGAATCTTGTATCCTGGTTGGATCTATGTTATGATTTTTTTGTTCATGAAACCAAATATTTGATAAATTGATAAAATGTTTGATTGAATTGAGATGTCAGTTTTCTTTGTTTTTGTAGTGTAATTTTTTATAAATGCTAGTTTGAATTGGGATGAGAATTTGATAAACAAAAAATTTTGTGCTCTAAATCCACCAACGACAAAAACTTTGAGGAATTAGGGGGCCGATGCCCTTGCTCGAGTTGGAGGCAAGTGCCCCAGCTCTCAAATTATGGTGGCTTTTATTTCTCAAGAACAAAAAAAATAATTAATAATTCATTTGAAGGACGGGTAGTGTTCTTCACGATTTATTATATTTTAATACCGCTTATTTTAGTCTTGTGTATATAAATAAGTGTTATTTGATCCGTGTGTGCTACATAAGTGCAAAAAACATGTATTTGACGGACTTTCAAGCTTACAATGATGAAAAATGGACCAAGTCAACGGTCAAACCCTGGAGAATTCCAAGTTCTCAAATTTCAGATTTCAAGTGCTAGAAAACCCCCCAATAAATCCCAGAAGAACACAGAAAAAGACCCAAGACCCAGGCGGCCAACCTAGTTCATTTGTGTTGGATATAGTGCTCTCAATGCAATTATTGTAATTGCAGGAAGGTAATTACTGTAATTGAAGGAGGACCTATACGGATAGAACAGTTTTGATCGAGATGATGGTATGCTATCTGGTTTGTCTTTATCTTTCATGTGTATACGTTTTACTGGTTATCGCATATCGCTAATACATGATGATAAAGGCCATAGTACATTTGCTTGACTGCCAGGATTATAATAGGGATCATACTAGTGGGGCTTGGGTAGTCCATAAGCACATTCTTAAATGTTCCTGGTCGTAAGAGTATCGAGACTAGGTACCGGTACTTCAGTTTAGACTAGTGTATACTTTTCTTGACCCTGACCGGGGCGATAGTTGATCCCATAGCCGTTAGTATTAGACGCCGAAGATTGTATACAGGTGGTCATTAGGAATGGGTTACACTGGACGGACTCACCGAGAACTCCAAGACGGTATTACACCTATTGTCATATAGCAGTTCTCTGCTGACGATAGTACAGGGTAGTCCCTTGACCTGAGATCGCCATAGTGCCTTGTGTATGTTCCCACTATATTTTTATTACTACCATACCACAGCTTTAAAAAGTCATGCAAACAGGTTTTAGTGGGATATAGTCATGAAGCATATGGAGGCAGTGAGCGGTCGAAAGAATTCATCTCTCCCGGTATATGGAGTCGATATCGGGCTGTGCAGGATATGACTATAACATAAGTCCGTGGCCATGGCAGTGGAGATAAACTGATAAGTGTCATTAGTTATATCTCTGGTGGTTATGAGTCCTTTTTCAGCATGACTTATCGGGTTATTGGGGGTCCGCAAGATTCTACCCTCCAGACCTTCTATGTGATACTCTTTGACGAAGAGACCGGACTGTATGGTATTCGTCGCTCATAGACTTTTTCGGGTACAGATGAGTTTTCTCGTCGACCTGCCTTTAGCTTGATCATACCTGGGTAGCCGTTACATGCAGCTAGTACTGCTGATGAGCTTGTGGGTTAACCCGTAAGGGGATTGAATCTGAAAGTGTTTCAGATTCAATCGGATATGATCATGTTTAACCTACTGCCGGCGTATTGACAAGTCTTTAGAGTCCCACAACGAAAGTGTCTGCCGAGACGAAATGATGATGTGGCGTGCATCTAGGGATACGTGCATGAGTTCGATTAAATACGTGTATTGGATATACATGATTTAATCGGATGATTGATATACTAGCAGGTTTATTTATAAGCCGGAATATTTAGTCAAATGTTGACTTAATAACCGTATGTATGATATAGTTTACAGTATAGTGTTTATGATACACACTCTCTCACTGTCTCTTTGATATATGATACCGACGGATTATTATGTATACGATACATGATATGGGATACATATAACTTCTTTATATATATATATATATATATATATATATATATATATATATATATATATATAAAGAAGTTATATGTATATATATAATAAGAGGGTGAGGTTATATATGTGTGTATATATAAGGGAGCGCTCCATTACAAACCGGTCCGCGTTTTTTAAAAGCGGGAACTCTCGATCCACAACATATTTGAACGATCCGATCCGTTCAAGTTGATCATCCTACCATCAAATATATGTGTATGAAAAATCAAAGGATGTGAAGACTTCTAGCCAATGCATCGAATGGAGTTTATGTTGCATTATCGAAAGATATTCATTTTGCACTCATTCGATGCATGGGTTAGAAGTCTTCAAATCTTTTGATTTTTTATACACATACATGATAGGATTTTTATAGTCTTCGAATTAAACCGCAAGTATACAGCTATATCGGAGTAGTACTTGATAATCGTTCCCACGAAAATGTGTGTTTAATCAATTTTAACTAAGTTGCAAAGTTTTTGTTCTTTTAAAAATCTAAAAATTTAAAAGTGCAGTTTAAAATAAGAGTTGGTTTTAATAGAGAGAAAAAGCTTTAGGTTTTTTATTTTCATTTCTAATATAGTGGTTTATATGATAAACTTTTATTCTCTTTCCTAGTTTTAACTAATGATCTATTAATAATATAAAAATATAAGATAAATTATTATATTTAATCTTATCCTATCAATTATATTATATCATTTAGATTTAATTAAAAACCTTAATTCTAGTTTATTAAAATTATCTAAGTTAACCATCTATGCATATTTGTAGGTCATAAATCAACAACTACTATATTTTAGGTTTTCCTAGATCAAATCAATTAACTAGATTGAATATGTATGATCTATAATTATCTCTACCATCCCTAATTAAGTTTCTAGGTTGTCATGCTATCATCAACCTAATTAGTTTCTAGGTTTCTTATTTATCTCTAATTTTTACTTAAAGGCGTTGACTTTTCATAAAAAAAAATAGATTTTTTAGATTAAGAACAAAGAGAGATAAACATATATAGATTAAGAAACATTCATATTAAAGTAAGAATAAAAGTTATAAAAATATCACACCACAAAAAATAGAAAATAAAAAACATCTAGAAGAAGATTAGTTACTCATATCGAAAATAAAATAACTAAACTTTATTAATGACATAAAAAAACTTACAAATTGCTGATCCCTCTCTGGAAAACCTTATTTCGAAAGTAATGAGAGAGATAATCTAAACCCAAGACTATATATGATTTTATATAGTCTTTTATGAGACTTGGAACAAACTTTTAAACATAGACAGGGAATACTAATCTACCCTAAAAATCTCAACTCCACGGCTTGCAAATTTTCGGCCAGTTCTTGCTTCTTGATGGATTTGGCCGAACTTTTTGGACAGATTCAGCTGTGGTTTGTTGCATCCTCTTTTATTTTGTTAAGAGATTCCAAAGTTTGTTTCGATCGTGATAATTGCTCTTCAGTTTTTCTGATTATCTCCATGAGGTACATTCCACGCACGTGATCTTTACTTTAGCGCACTTTTCCATCTTTTTGCAATTAAGTCCTGTAATCTGCAATAAATCATAAAAACACCCGGAATAGCATAAAATATGGAATATAAACGATAAATGTGATATAAAAATGTGCAATAAATTGCACTAATCAAATACCTCCACACTTATCTTTTGCTAGTTCTCGAGCAAATCTAGGGTTTCAAACTCTAAACCAAACTAAACTACAATCTAACCAAATCTACTTCTACTCCTATTCCTATTCCTATGCACCTTTCGCTGGCGAGCGATTGCATTGAGCGCATGCAACAAACCTTTAAATCCCTAGGCGGTCCTAGTAAGAGCAGTGTTGTCTCCTGAGAGTTTCCAGCGGATACTATCCACAAACTCCCAAAAATGAAAAGAAAATATGGGAAACAAAAATAAAAGCGTGAAAACTACATATAACAGATCAAGAAAAATATGAAAATGAAAAGTTTTAAAATTCACTAGCTTTTTAGTGTTCATGAACCGCATCTTAATAGCCTTGATCAAATCCGAAAGTTACTTCCTCTATATCATTCCAATCTTTCCTACCTATCTCTCCTTCATATATCGATCATATACCCCTACGTGTGTGTGAAAATTCCATCCCTATACTCCAAGAATTCAATTCAAGCAATCGTACCATTGCGCTAATTACTTCAATACTACTTTTTATTAAGGATGGACGGATTTTCTTACACACCTTTTATAGGGATTCTATAGAACCACACTAGGTTTAAGGTTGCATCACACATGCTATAACAAAAATTTATAGGGTGCTAAACAATTCCAAAAATGAATCGAACTAGAAAAATAGAGTAACAACTAGCTAGTATAATATACTACAAGTGTCTAACACTAAGTGGGGAGAGATACAACCTTTGTAAACCTCCTCCTAAACTCCTTGGATCGTGTAGGGTTTGAACCGGTTGACTTGTATCCTTCCGCGTCCACGATGATCCACTACGAAGTCTCTTTGCACCAAGCTCCAAGCTTCTCTTGATCAAGGAAGAAGAAGAAGCAAACACTCCACACTAGTGGGCTAGACTAAAGTAGAATGGTGATGTGGGTTTGAATCTCAATTAAAAGCCTTTTCTTTTTAATCCTTTCTCTTTCTTTTAAAACCCTAGTGAGCTTTGAGAAGAGAGAGGAAGAAAGAGATGGCTCAAGTTAAACTCAAGAGAGAATAATGTGAGAATAAATGAATAACCCTTGCTAAACTCAAGAGAGTAAGAGAGAGTTATCATGCTAAACTATGGTTACAAATATCTAGATATTTTTTAACTTGAGTTTAATCAAAACCATGGTCCAAAACCATGGGCAAATGAAACCATGGTTTTGACTTGTTAACACAAATGAAAGAGAGTTGAATAGTCAACTATGATTTCATTTGCCATTATGCTTTTCTCAAATTAACAAAATATATAAATATATAACCATGTGAGTCTTGCATTGCCACCACCAATGTATCATCAACCATGACACAAGTATGCTTGCATGTGTGCATCCATATCATCATATACATACTCTTATGCATGCATCAATAGAAATAGGTTTTAATAAATGAGCTAATGGACTTAATATTAAATCAACACTTGATTTAATAAACCGGTCATATCACATACGACCCGTCCAATAGTAAACGCCCGAATAAAATACGGTATCCAATACACGCATTTAATCGAGCTCTCGCGCATGTCACATATGCACCCCACATCTTTTCGCCTAAGCTAGGAGACCCCTTTGTGGGACTCTAAGACTCGTCAATACGCTAGCAGTAGGCAGTGATCACATCACATGCCCACAAACCGTCAGTGGCACAAGCTGTACATAACGGCTCCCAGGTATTAAGCGACCAGAAGAAACACAAGCAAACCTGCTAAAACTCCCGTCGAGCCAACTGGCAACACTTACCGTACAGTCCGGTCTCTTCGTCGGATATGCTGCATATCAAGTCTAGGGATGTTATCGTCGACCCCAATAACTCAGATAAGTCATGCCGGTATATGGCTGATAACAGATTGAGAAACTATTGATAACACTTATCAGTAAATCTCAGCAGCCCTAGCCAGGGACTTCCTGTTATAGCCAATCGTACATGGTGCAGCATCAACCCCCAATACCGGGAGAGACGAAACCCCTCCTATCGCTCATTGCCTCCATGTGCCTCGGGACTGTACCCAAAATCCACCTGTTTGCACGACTCAGTAGAACCGTGGTAGGGTGGAGATCAAAGTACAGTGGGAGGCACACAAGACTCTATGACGATCTCGGGTCTACAGACTAACATGTACCAGTGTCACCTGAGAACTGCTATCCGACGATAGATATAATACCATATAGAAGTTCTCGGCGAGTCCGTTCAGTGTACCGAGTCTCCACTGAGCACCCGTATACGATCTTTGGTGTCACCACACCAATGGATATGGGATCATCCATCGCCCATCATATGGTCAAGTAACGTATACGCTAGTCTACTCTGGTGATATCGATGCCCCGTCTCGATACACCCACGACTAGAAACATTTCAAGGATATGCTCATAGACTACACATGTCCCACTAGTATGATCCGCATCATAATCTCAGTAGTCCTGCATCATCCTGAGGGCTATATCAACATGTACCAAATGAATAAAAACATGATCAAATGAACATGTCAAGATAAAAGTGCAACCAGATAGCATACTATCATATCGAGCAAGAATGTCCCCTGAATACACACACACACACACACACACACACACACACACACACACCCCGTTACATACACTATCATATAATGGCCTCTAGAGCATACATATATCCAACACCTTTCATGCGACTACTAATGCTTGCTTAGGCACTAATCAACTGATTACCGAATATGTGAGGTTAAGGCGTAAATAACTTCATACATATAAGCCTAGTCTTCTAACTATCATGGGCTCAGCAGTGTCTCTCAAACTAGTTGGTCTGAAGCACTAGGTGATAAAGCACCCTCGCTGTATATTTTTTCTATTTTTTCATAGCCTTAAGGAAGTTACAATCCAAACTTATATATAAAAAAAATCCTTTTTTCAGCGATATTTTTTTTCTTTTTGTGATTAGCTTCAAATACCATTTTTTTCTTTCATACTGAGGCATTCAAATAATGATATGTTATGATATTCTCTACTATCTCGAGCTTGAAGATGTGTGTATATGCAGTTTGTAGGGTGTATATTCACTAAGTTGGACTCAAGAATAGACTCCACTTTCATTTCTTTACTCAAACCCAATAACTCCTTCATATCACTCAACTTTTGGGAGCGGGTTCATAACTACTTATTACTAGATCCATTCAACACATCTCTTTTTCTTAAAATCTCTCTCTCTCTCTCTTTTATATACATTTTTCACGTTTTCATTTCTATTTTAAAACTTTTCTAATATTTTTTTAATAAAATGACTTTAAAATGAAAAGAAACTATGAAAATCTAAAATAAATGAAAAAGAAAAAAAGATGAAAACTATGTACAAAACCAACCCCCCCTACACACACTTAAACTTGACGGTGTCCTCACTGTCTACCGCGGCCCCTTCCCTGACCATGACCATGACTAAGTAATTCCTCTTGGTTTCTCTCAAGACGAGCTAACTGTTCAGCATGTTGCTCTTGCAAATAGCCTATTGTCGTAAGTGCTTTCCACACCCTCTTGAAAAAGGATCGTTGTGATCTAGGTGCGGGCATATCCCACAAAAGATTGTGTTGAATACCTGCAGAGCTACCAACACCGCCATCATCGTCATCTGTGGATGACTCAACACGAAGCCCTTATTCGTGTTCAGTTCTAAATACCCATACACCCTCGCACTTCTTATACCCTTGTGTGTATCGTTCGTATTTTATAGAAATTTTGGTTGTGGTTCTAGCATAAACCGTAAAATCATACTCTCCCATCAAAATGCGACAAATATGAGTGACAAGAACGGGGAGTGGGTAACTTTTCTTTTCGTGCACAACCGCACTCGCAATTGATTTTAAAAGTTGTCGACACATGCAAAAATTATAGTCTTTTATCATAAACACATAAATAAAAAAAGTGGACGGTGAAGTATGCTTTGATATTGTGTATTTTCTAGCATATTGAAAGTGAAAAATTTGCTAGTGGCAAACATATTTTTATAGACCAAAATTGCAACAATACCACCCTCACCACTCTTTTGACAACGTTCACCCATCCATGGAATATAATCTCGACTCTTAACAAATCATTCCTACCCACGGATGATTGAATATGGGTGATATCTCTAATTGTACCCACATCGACAATCTTTTGCTCTCTACGCCACTCAACGTAAATGAAACCATTTTCCTCGCTATAATTAACAATACTTTGATAAAATTCTTGTACTAGCGATGGTATGACCGTGGATGCGTGATATAAATTAAAAACTCACATCCTCTTTGATTAAAAATTCTAGAGAAATTCCTCTCCGTAATCAATTCAGGGATTGCCATATTTCTAGATCTAGAAACAGAAATTGAGACAAACTTTAGAGGAGAAGAGTTCAGAGTTTACCATCCCCAAGAATTTTGGGAACTATATCCTCAAAATTTCGGCTGATATTAACTTTTTGGGAGAATTCGGCCGAGAAATTGTAGCTTCAGGGGCTGAACTTTTTGTGGAGGCTCCTTCTTCTCTTTAGGTTTTTGAGACTTTATTTCATTTGGGGAAGAAGGGCACGGGTTGAGTTATAAAGCAGGATGTGTGTTGTTTTGCACAGAAGAACCAAAGAAACCCTAAAACCTAAGAAAAGAAAAGAAAAACTAAGTACTAATGTTAAACATATGATACAAATGAGGGGTTTTAAAAATATTTTACGTGTATTCCGGCTCATGGAGATCCGTGAGGTCCGCCTCATTATCTGCCGAAACTTTTAAAAATGGTTTTAATTTTTGACCATTAACTTTGAAAACCTTGCCGTTTTTAGAGTTTTCAATCTCGATAGCTCCATGTGAAAAAACGGTTTTAATAATATAAGGCCTGGTCCATCGCAATTTTAATTTTTCAGGAAATAGATGTGATCGCGAATCATATAGTAAAACTTTTTGGCCCATTTTAAAATCTTTTCTTTAAATCTTTTTGTCATGAAAAATCTTTGTTTTTTCTTTTAAAGTTTTAGTATTCTCATAGGCATCGTCCCTAATCTCTTCTAATTCATTTAGTTAGAGCTTTCTATACTTACCGGTTTTTTCAATATCCATATTTAACTGTTTTATGGCCCACATAGCACGATGTTCCAACTCCATTGGTAAATGGTAAGATTTCCTAAATATAAGCCTGGAGACATACCAAGGATGGTCTTGTATGCGGTTCGGCAAACCCAAAGTGCGTCAACAAGCTTAAATGACCAATTCTTGCGGTTCTTATTAACTGTCTCTTCCAATATTTGCTTAATTTGTCAATTTAATACCTCAACTTGCCCACTAGTTTGCAAATGATATGGGTGGATAATTTGTGGTGGATCGAATATTTTCTCATAAGAGTTTCGAAAGATCGGTTGCAAAAATGGGTCTCATTATCACTAATAATGGAGCGTGGAATGCTAAACCGATAAATAATATTATTTTTCAAAAACTTGACAACAATTTTGTTGTCATTTGTTTTGCATGCCATTACTTCCACCTATTTCGATACGCAATCGACCGCCACTAAAATATAAACATTCCCAAATGAATTTGGGAATGGCCTCATAAAATTGATGCCCCATACATCGAAGATCTCAACTATAAGAATAGAATTGAGAGGTATCATGTTTCGCCTAATGATTTTACCTAAATGTCGACAGCGTTCACAAGTTTTACAAGATTCATATGCATCTTTAGATAACGTGGGCCAATAAAACCTACTTTGTAAAACTTTTTTGCCGTCTTTTTAGCCCAAAATGGCCTCCACTTGCATGATCGTAACGAAATGAAAGAACACTCCTAATTTCATCATTAGGTACACGCCGCCGAATGATTTGGTCATTATAATGTTTAAACAAATAAGGATCATCCCAAAAGAAATATTTTACTTCAGAATGAAACTTATATCGATCTTATTTAGACCAATCAGACGGTGTCATTTTCGTAACAAGAAAGTTAACTATATCCACGAACCATGGTTCACTAGTAGCTGTATATAACTGCTCGTCAGGAAAATGGTCATTTCTTATGTGGGTGCAAGTGGTAGACGTGATAAGTGATCGGCCACAACATTTTCGGATCCCTTTTTGTCTTTTATTTCAAGGTCAAACTCTTACAATAAAAGGATCCATCTAAGTAAACGGGCTTTAGCAACTTTATTAGAAATGAGATGTCTAATAGCCGAATGATCTGTATAAATAATAATGTATGAACCAATGAGATAGGACCTAAACTTTTCAAGTGCATATAAAACGGCTAAAAAAATTTCGGTGGTGGAATAGTTTAGCTGTGCTTCATTTAGGGTCCTACTCGCATAATGGATGACATGTGGTATCTTGTTAATTCGATGTCCTAAGACAGCTCCAATTGTAAAATCGGATACATCACACATAATCTCAAAGGGCTCACTCCAATCAAGAGTGTGAATAATAGGAGCGGATTTAAGCACCTTCTTCAATTGCTCGAATGATTTGAGACAGTCGGAACTAAATTCAAAAGGTATATCTTCGGTAAGAAGTGAAGTCAAGGGCCGAACTATCTTGCTAAAATCCTTGATAAAGCGTCTATAAAATCCCGCATTCCTAACGAATGACCTTATGTCCTTAAGGGTTTTAGGAGGGGGTAGTATAGAGATTATATCTACATAAGATTTATCTACCTCAATGTCTTTGCGTGAAATAATGTGGTCTAGCACAATGCCTTTCTTGACCATAAAGTGGCATTTCTCCTAATTGAATGTTAGATTCTTTTCTTTTCACCTTTGGAGTACTAACTCCAAGTGGTGTAAACACTCATCAAATGTATCCCCAAATACTGAAAATTCGTCCATAAAGACCTTAAGAAATCGTTTCACCATGTCGGAAAATAGGCTCATCATACACCGCTGAAAAGTGGCGGGTGCATTACATAGCCAAAAGGGTATATGTCTATATGCAAAGGTGCCAAATGGACATGTGAAGGTAGTCTTTTCTTGGTCTTCGGGTGTAACAGCTATTCAGTTATAACCAGAGTATTCATCTAGAAAACAATAGTACTAATGATCGGCGAACTTTTCTAACATTTGATCGATAAAAGGCAACGGAAAGTGATCTTTCCAAGCTGCTGCATTAAGCTTACGATAGTCAATGCATACACGCCACCCGGTTTGCGTGCGAATATGGACTACCTCATTCATGTGGTTTTCAATAACAATAATACCTGATTTTTTAGATACCACATGAATTGGGCTGACCCACATGCTGTCAGAAATAGGGTATATGATACCACTATCAAGACATTTAATTATGTCTTTCCTCACTGTCTCTTTCATAATAGGATTAAAATGGCGTTGAGCGTCTCTAACTGATTTGGCGTTGTCTATCAAGTGAATTCTATGTTGTATTATAGTAGGGTTAATTCCCTTGATATCCGCCATAGTCCATCCAATAGCGTCCTTATTACTTTTAAGAATAGATAATAAAGTATCATCATGCTCCTTAATAAGATTAGCAGAAATTATAACTAGGAGCGTGTTATTCAAACCTAAATAGAAATATTTTAGGTTAGATGGGAGGGGCTTGAGCTCTAACCGTGGGGCCTCTTCTAACGATGGACGTAAAAAAGGCCTAGGTTCAAGAAAAAGTTGTTCAAGTGGATGCTTCCTCATATAGGCTATTGGGAAAGAATCATCAAAAGTAACAACTTCTTTGTTACTAAATTCCTCCTCCTCTTAAGCTAAAATTATTAAGATCAATTGTCATGTTCCCAAATGATAGTTTCATAGAACTATTGCGACAATTGATCAATGCATTCGAAGTGGCTAAGAAGGGTCGACCTAGTATGACAGGAATTTGATTCCTAGGGTTAGTGACGGGTTATGTTTCTAGAATAATAAAATTTACAGGAAATATAAATTGCCCAACTTTAATCAACACATCATCGATCTCACCTATACGAGTCTTGATGGACCGGTTGGCTAATTGCAAAGTGATCTTGGTGGGTTTAAGCTCATCTAGCCCTAACTGCTCATATACCGAATAAAGTAAAAAGTAAAAGATTTACACTAGCTCCTAAGTCTAATAATGCTCTATTTATGATATATTCGTCTATAATGCAAGATATAGTACGACAACCGAGGTCCTTATACTTAATAGGCATAGCATTACTTAGGATATCATAAATATTGCCTGCTAAAAAGACTTTCTTAGGCACCTTAGTTTGTCTCTTCTTCGTACATAAATCTTTGAGATATTTTGCATACAAAGGAACTTAGTCAATCATGTCTAAAAGAGGGATGTTGACCTTCACTTGTTTAAACATCTCCATCATTTTCTCTACCTTAGCAACTTGTTTCTTGGCCTTTAAACATTTTGGATATTGTGCTCTAGGCTCAAGAGGGGTATCTATAGAAGATAGTTATGGTGGAGATGTAGGTGTAGAAATAGATTCCGTCTGTGTAGGTAAATCGAAAGTTTGTTGCTCCTCATCAGCCGGTATCTCATCAGTGTCATCATCAGGCATCCTAACCTGATTATCAACCTACTTACCCGATCGCAAGGTGTTTATAGAATTTTCTTGTGCGGGATTTGCACGTGTATCTTTAGGATTCGTAACAGGTTGACTAGGTAAGGTTCCTTACTCACGTCCGCCTAATGCTGCTGCTAACTGACCAATTTGCCTTTCTATATTAAAGATATATTGTTTAAGTGGTGTTATCTCATTTTGCAAAAAGGTAACCATTTGCTTTTCAATGTTAATAGGATTATTCTCATTCCCATCCCTTTGATAAGTATTAGGTTGGGTAGGATTGGGTGGAAGGCCTTGTCTTTGGTTGTAGAATGGTTAGCCAGTGTTGCCTTGATTCCAAGCTAAGTTAGGGCGGTTCCTCCATCTTTGGTTATAAGTTTGAGAATAAGGATTATTATACTTATTGCGTTGTTATGCAGCATTTGCGGTTTCTTACCCTCGGGGACGGCTTAGAAGTGGACATTCTTCCGAAAGGTGGAAAGAGTCTTGCCAGTTAAGACAAGGAGAGAGTTGACTGACTTGAGCAACGGGGCGGGGATAGTTGATAGATTTTCTATTGATTTCTGAATGGCAGCCAACTGGGCATGCATTCCAATCGTTGCTTCCACTACATGTATCTCACCTCTAGAATTAGTTGTCCCTTTCTCACTAGTGCTCTTCCACTGCATAGTCTTATCGCAAAGTTCTTCTAGAAAGTCTCATGCATCGTCCTCCTTCTTCATCATAAAGCCCCCTTAACACATGGACTCTATCATAAACTTAGATTCCATACCATTATATACTATTTGACACAGTTCCCACTTGGCTATACCATGGTGTGGGCATTTTATGAGGAGGTCTTTAAAGCGTTCAAAATATTTCCAAAAGAATTCTTCCGGCTCTTATGAAAAGGTTCTAATTTCATTGCGAAATTTAGCTGTTTTAAAATATAGGTAGAATTTCTTAAGGAAGGTTTAATAAACTCCTCCCATGTCCTAATAGTATTGTCCGACACACTATAAAACCAATGCTTGGATTTATCAGTAAGGGCAAAGGGTATAAGTCTAAGTTTAACTGTATCTTGGTTTAACTGCTTCATTTTAAACATATGACATAAGTCCTCAAATTCCCTTATAAAGACATAGGTGTCTTCCGATTCTAGACCATAGAATTTTGAAAGTGAGTTTATGAAAACAGTTTAATTTCATAGCTATCGGCAGTAATCGATAAGAGCAAGGTAGAAGCGAAGTATGTGCAGGATAGCATCTATCCTGCAACATAGGTGTAGCGGAAACAAGATCAACCATAGTATCTATAAAATCAAGATGAGTCAAACGGTTTGTTTCGTCTCGATCCCACACGTGCATACACCGTAAGAAAAAGAATATAGGTTATATTCTTCTAAGTTTTTTTAATACAGAAACTAAACTAGAGATTTTAACAAATCATAAACAAAATGTGCAAACAAACCTAGATCTAGGATTACCTAGGTCAAGTTACTAGACCCTCTCTTAACTGCCAAGAGACAAATTATAGGATAGATTCTCTAACAGCTCTTTTTCAACCTTGAAGCCAGATCAGTGCCAATTAAGTAGGAAGGTTCCGCTATACGAATCACCGAAATAGTGGGCCTTAATTAAATAACCACAACACGTCACTTAGACACCTCAAGATTGATTCAGATAATCGTTAGATTACCTGTAACCTCCTCTTGTCCTATTGAGCGCGAAGTCCTTAGGGGGCCGAGTCTAAATATTTTTTTAATTAATGTGGATTGAATGCAGATGCTCGATTATGATTTGTGGGGCCTAGGAAGGGTGATGAAATCCCCACCTAATCTTAATTTGGCTTGTTGCCCCTTGAGATCTTTTTAAATATGCAAAATAAAATCACACAAAATCTGGAGAGAAAAAATCTAAAACTAATAATATTTTTTATTTTTAAGACGCAAAGAAATCTGCAAAAACTGTTGGTTGGAATAAAAAAGATTTAGGAAAGAACGAGATCATACCTAAAGTTTAGATCTAAGATCTGTTTGTGGGCGAGCAGCAGCGAGGATTCCAGACCAAAAATGGTTAAAGCACGTGTTGCTGCAAATAGTTAAGTGAAAGCGTTGGGGATTTACATCGTTTCTGTTGTAAACACGACACTTCATCAAATTTGGAACAAAGTTCCAAAATATGCTTGAAAAGTTTAAAAATCTGCAACTGAAAGTTTTGGAAAATTCCTAAATTTTTCGGCACATTTTGAATTTATAGAGGTTTCGGCCGAAAATTTTTTAGAAGGGTGAAATCGCCAAGCTGCCTCCTGTTTGTTTCGATCCGCTCTTCCTGAAATTTTGTATCGATTCCTGAAATAAAAAACAGAGAATTCGCAGAATCAAATAAAGTAATATAAATCTAATTTAACCTAAATAAAAAGCTAAAACTTGAATTTAAAAATAATTAAACTACACCTTCCCGGTAATGGCGCCAAAAACTTGATAGGATTTTTATAGTCTCCAAATTAAACCGTAAGTATACAACTATATCGCAGTAGTACTTGAGGATCGTTCCATGAATAGATGTGTTTAATCAATTTTAATTAAGATATAAAGTTTTTGTTATTTTAAAAATCAAAAATTTAAAAGTGCAATTTAAAATAAGAGTTGGTTTTCAAAGAGAGAAAAAGCTCTAGGGTTTTTATTTGTTTTTCTAATATGATGGTTTATATAATAAACTTTTATTCTCTTTCCTGGTTTTAACTAATTATCTATTAATAACATAAAAGCATAAGATAAATTATTTTATTTAATCGTATCCTATCAATTATATTATATCATTTAGATTTAATTAAAAACCTTAATTCTAGTTTATTAAAATTATCTAAGTTAACCATCTATGCATATTTGTAGGTTATGAATCTACAACTACCATGTTTTAGATTTTCGTAAATTAAATTAATTAATTAGATTGAATATCTATGATTTATAATTATCTCTATCGTCCCAAATTAAGTTTTTAGGTTGTCATACTATCATCAACCTAATTATTTTTTATGTTTTTTATCTATCCCTAATTTTTAATTAAAAGCGTCAACTTTTTATAAAAATTAGATTTTTTAGATTAAGAACAAAGAGAAATAAACATATATAGATTAAGAAACATTCATATTAAAGTAAGAATAAAAGTTATAAAAACATCACACCACAAAAACAGAAAATAAAAAACATCTAGAAAAAGATTAGTTACTCATATTGAAAATAAAATAACTAAACTTTATTAATGGCATAAAAACTTAGAAATTGCCGATCCCTCTCAAGAAAACCCTAGTTCAAAAGTAATGAGAGAGATAATCTAAATTCGAGACTATACAAGAGTTTATATAGTCTTTTGTGAGACTTGGAACAAACTTCTAAAGATAAACAGAGAATACTAAACTACACTAAAAATCTCAACTCTACAGCTTGCAAATTTTCGGTCGTTTCTTGCTTCTTGATATATTTGGCTGAAATTTTTGGCCAGATTCAACTGTGTTTTGTTACATTCTCTTTTATTTTGTTGCGAGATTTCCAAAATTTATTTCAATCATGATAATTGCTCTTCATTTTTTTGATTATCTCCATAAAATACATTCCACACACGTGATCTTCATTTTAGCACACTTTTCCGTTTTTTTGCAATTAAATCCTGTAATCAACAGTAAATCATAAAAACGCCCGGAATAGCATAAAATATGAAATATAAACGATAAATGTGATATAAAAATGTGCAATAAATTGCACTAATGAGGGTAGGGTGATCAACTTGAACGGCTCGAATCGTTCGAATATACCATGGATCGAGAGTTCCCGTTTTTAAAAAACGCGGACTAGTTTGCAATAGATCATTCCCCTATATATATACATATACGTATACGTCTACGTACACATATACGAACACGTACGTCTACGTACACGTATGTGTGTGTGCGCGCGTGTGTGTGTAATAATAGAGGAAAGAGGCCTTAAGAGGATTTTTGCATTAGGTGGCGGCACAAATCACGTCCTCCACCATTTTATTCGACGATCGGCATTGGCCATCTTGAGCTCCATTCTTGAATTTGTCAATACACCAAATTTCATGTGATTTTAACACCTTTTCACCGTTGATTTAATGGTGCAAAATAGAACGGTTTACCGACAATAGAACTTTTTGCATTGCTAAATCAACGGTTTACCGACAATAGAACTTTTTACATTGCTAAATCAACGGTGAAATGGTATTATAATTATATGAAATTTGGTGTATCGATAAATTCAAAGATGGAGATCAAGTTGAAAGGTGCCGATCGTCGAGTAAAACGATGATAGACATGATTTGTGCCGCCACCTAACGCAAAAAATCTCATATTGCCTCCTTCCATTATTCTCATATATATATATATATATATATATATATAAGAATAATAAAGGAAATGTGCCATAGGAGGGGATTTCCTCTTATGGCGTCAAAAAAATATATTCTCCATAATTTTATTCGACGATCGGCACCCAGCATCTTCATTTTTATCATCTAAGAGAGTGATGCACCAAACTTCATTTGATTCCAACACTTTTTCACCGTTTATTTAGTGGGTACAAAATTAACGGTTTACCGACAATAGAACTTTTTACATTGCTAATTCAATGGTGAAAAGGTGGTGGAATCACATGAAATTTGGTGTATCCACATCTTGTATGATAAAGATGATGATGATGATGATGATGAGTGTCGATCGTCGAGAAAAGTCGTAAAAGATATAGATTTTAGACGCCACAAAAAGCCTCATAAGGCCTCTTCCCTCCATTATTCTTTGTGTATGTGTAATGTGATGAGAAATTTACTTAGCATGTGAGTGTGGAGCTCTCTTTCTTTCGTTTGGATGACACATAAAAGGAGAGAGAGAGAGGGAAGGAATGAGAGAGGATATTTATTATCTGCATAAGAAAACAAAATGAATTAATATGGTTAATAATTATTTTAGCTCCTCCTTCCTCCTCCTCTTCTTCCTCCTCCTTTCTACAAAAATAGTTGAATGAAGAAAAGAGAAGGGAATTGGAAAAGATATAGTTTTTATTCACCACATCATCTTCCTCTTTAACCTAGCAAGTTCAAAAAGCAAGTTTCTCCACTTGTTGATAGAGATGGAGTTTTGGGCGGATTCTTTTTACCGCGGATCATCTACGGCGAGACGATCGGCTACCACGTTCATCCGGGAGCTCATGGGTCTAACTAGGGTCTTCCGATAGGTGATCGGACACACTACAAAGGTTGTGGCCCCTCTAAACCCTCTCTCAATTTTCCTAGTTTGCAATTAGTTTGGTAAATGATTGATCTTGGCTATAGAATTGGTTACAAAGTTTTAAAAAAATGATTTTATATTGCGACCCGCTCCGCAAGTGCTCCGCAAGTGTTGCGAGCTTAACGTCGATTCCCTAATATGATATCAGAATCGATCATTTTCCAATAGTTGCTTGTGTTATTGATGATCCATTAAACATTGGAATTCCATCATGTTTAAAATAAAAAAAAAACAAGATTGCATGAAAGATTGCATGAAACATGGATTTTAAAATTGCAAAGATGCTCACTGTTTTTAATATTTCCCCACCGCACTACCATTATTTATTAATATTTTAAACCATCCCCAACTACATTTTTTTTCTCCTCTTCACCAAATTTTTCACTGCAGCCGATCCTAATTTTTTTTTTCTTGGGCTCGGTTTGGATTTTAAAAAATAAATTGGGTGGGGGTGTTTGATCGAGTGTGTGTGGTACCGGATTTGTTTTGGGATAGTTTAGCGGTTATCGCATCATCAAGAAGCAAAATGGTTTGATTAAATTGTTTAATCAAAATTTATTATACGTATATGATATGTGTTTGGTTTGGAACGGATTGTCGCAATGAATAGCCCCCCATGTAAATGTTTGTAATGCAAAGTTTTGTATTCATGTTCATGTATTGTGTAAAGCCAGATATTTATTCTTTATCGAGACGAGCGGCCGAATTGTGACCGCCGTTCCTGTTGTATGTATTATTCTTTTTCGGGCCGCGGATGGGTTAAGCTCATTGTTGTCGTTGTATATAATACAGATTTTATCCCACAGAGAAACGCTCGAGTTGCCGGGTTCTAAAATGCAAAGGGTGGCTATCTCCAGGAGTTGAGACCGGGCCGTCTCGTTCTAGAATCGGCAAGTTGTTCGCCGCGCTTGTAGGGGAATAGGAAAGACCCATGGAGGAGTGCTCGATTTGCCGGATTTTAGAAAACATTGGTTGGCACACTCACGGCGATGAGGCCGGGTTGTCTCGTTTCTTAGATTGGCGGGTGGCTCATTGCGCTCGTAGGGGTCTTGGTTTGGTTATGTATGGGTTATTCACACGACTGGGGAATATCGGGATTACTCGGAAAACCGACCATTCCATTTCTATGATGTTTACCGCATGCCTGTAAAGTTGATTGCCTGCTTGTGATGATATTTACCGCATATCTGTAATGTTGATTGTCTACCTGTGATGATGTATGTGTGTGTATGTTGATATATGATATATAGCACGTGCGGATAGGCTGTCAGTCGAACGAGTGGAACGAGCTTGTATATGTTTTGCATCCACGCTAGCCCTACGTCTGCCTTGCCGTAAGTTAAGTAATCTTACGATGAAGACCCGATACCCCGTGACGAATACGGATGGCATATAAATGCATTCTATTTTTTCATGTCATGTTTTTCTGGTGTGAGAAGATACTAGATAATATGTTTTATTATCTAAATGATGGGATTGCGTTAATTGGATTAATGCAAAGAAAATAAACCAAAATTACGTTGTTGGAAGCAATCTAATTTTTCAAAAGAAACTATAGTCATATGCTTTGTTTTACATAGAGGTATTCAGTTAGAAATATCTTGCACCTCATACAATGTGGAAAGATCCTTGATCTCTTCACAGGGAGTTTGCTTTAAAGCAAAAGTTTATGTTGCTATTAACTGTCAAAAACCACTTGGTTCTTTCAATGATATCAAGTTTATTACGTTAAAAGTTTTCATCAAAACCGGCCGTAACTCGCTGTCATTTCACGAAGTAGTACTTAGTATTCATGCTGCGTTTGTTGACCGTGTATAATACTTCAGAAAAATTTTAAATGTTATTTTAGAATTTAAATAGTGATAAAAGGGTTTTATTAAGATTATGGTATTTATTTGTAAGAGTAATTATTTGTGAAAGGTTTTTAATTGTTAAAGAAAATGGTTGGTATAGGCTAGGTTTAGATTAAACATTCACACACAACACACCATGTCATACAATATGAAATCTCCGCCTCCACCTTACTCTACACACACCTCCTCCTTCTTTTCTCTCATAATCCTTATGATTATTTCACTTCCAAACCGAACATATTCATTTCTTTCAACCTTCATCTCAAATTTTTGCTATCCTTCACCAAATCACCATGAGAGTGATAATTTCTTCATTCAAATTATCAAAAACTTCAAGCTAGACCAATACAACTTCATGAAACCTTAAGTAGACATCACAAGAGTTTGAACTTCCTTTTTGCTCTATACAAATAGGTAAACATCCATCTTTTTCAGGTTATCAAAATGTTTAAATTTCAGATTTCTTTGATAGATGTTAGAAAAACAGGATTTTTGTAAAGTTTATGGTGATCAAGTCACTGCTGGGATAAATTTAGGTTTCTATAAAATAAAAGATGTGTCGTTTTGAGCTAATTAGAAGATTTTGGTCGCATGCACGAAGTTCGAGGCGAAACCACCATGCTTAGACCGAAAATATCGGCCTAGTCTTGGCCAATTTTTGGATTTTGAGTGTGAGATTTCTCCTGTAGCTCATATACATATTAAGTTGGCCCTTTTGATACCCTTTTTATCCCAGATTTCCTATATCAAAATCTGGGGCTATCCTAAGATGAAAATAGGCAATATTTTTAAGTTTTTGAAAATCAAAACTGAAATTCTAGATCCGCAATGTAGTATTTTCGCGTTTAAACTTCGATAAAGGTGGTAGTCTATGTAGTTAGGACACGTTGGCACATGATGACCATAGGTTCTAACCTATGAACGTCTAGTTCGTTATAAAACGACATCTATCTAGATTCTTATGCGATATTTGTGATTACGATTGTGGGTTTAGGTGCAGAGACTTTCGAGGGTGCAGCGAAGGGCAAGACAGTCATAGGATACGACTAGCTCGATCCGCATTATAGTGAGTAGATAAAATCTACGAGTGAGGAATCGGGTGGATTGCATATAGCACCCCCGTGAAACATACTGTTTATATTATCATTGAATTTGCATAGGATACATGCCGTGTATATTTGGATTTGTCTGATATGCAGCGTACTCCATTATTATCATTTAATAGACTCATTATAGATACACTGGGTAGAACACAAGCACCAATACTAATGATTGTTATGTTGCGTGATCACAGACTCACATGTACACTACACATCATTAGTATTGCCATGTCACGTAGAACTGTCATACTTACATATCATAGAATAATTAACATTATAGTAGGGTTATGTTATAATACGATTTATATTAGGTGCGTGTACGAGACTAGATGTCCGTATTTATTGTTAGGTGAGTACGCGACTGGAGGTCCGTACTGGTCGCCGTGTGTGTACGTGACACGAGATGTCTGTACCGATTGTTGTGAGAGTGCGTTGATGTGATGTCCGTACGAGTTGTTGTGTGCGTACGTAGACTTAAAGTCTGCACTACTATTGCGGTGTGTTGGGTACGTAGATTAGATATCTGTACCGATCATTATAGTGATATATCTAGTGGTCATCGTACGAGGCGATATTTCCGTACTGGATGACATGATGATGATGAGGATTGGCCGAATATGGTTTTATTGAGTTTGACTCGTGGAGTCTTATTATATCCTGATCGGAAGATTATAATATTCAGAGTGTAACCCTTAATTTCACAACAACGATTCGTTATATTTTCAAAAGTGATAGCAAGAATGTGCTGTTGGATTTGAAATGGGCATTTACATATTTTAAAATACCGCAGCCTCCTTATCTATAACCAACGTTTCGTTATACTTTATATATATATATATATATATATGGAGTTATTTGCAATATATATCTATTTACTGTTCGTTTACGCTACGCTTACCGTACATGTTATTCGCTCGCGCATTATTCATTTTATCAGATGTGCTATAATTATATTATTATTCATGTTACTATTATTATATTCGTTGGTGTTGTTATATATTACCCGTCTGTGCTATGCCTGGTGTCACGCCCCGCTTCCCGGAATACGGCGAAGGGGACGCGATGAGGCCCTACTGTGAAGTAAATACGCTAAGCGTATCTAAGCAATATAAATATAAATGCACAAGAGACAAGATATAAATTGAACAGAAACTTTATTTATTCACATTCTTTTTACAATACATAGAAAAGTAAATACATGGAATAAAGCGATGCCAGCATAACAGAAATGAAAAGTACTGAAAGCAAATGTGTACAATGAAACTAAAACTCTGGGTCTTCGGTAAACTGGTCCAAGTCTTCAGTGCTGGGCTCGATCTCTGGAAGATCCGAATCACCTGACAACATTCAAAGAAGAAGAAAGAAAATGTCGTCAGCGAACAAATCGCTCGGTAAGACCCAAAGATAGGGGAGAAGGATAAAAGACAGAGAGTAAGAGAGAGAGTATAACTTTTAAAGTTTTAATTAGTTTTAACACCGTTGTTTGTAGTTTGGTACAGAAGGATGCCAGTGTATACGAGAGAAATCTCTATATGCTAGAGGCTAGGAAGTACAAGGCTCCGTTATACGACCCGGAACAACGGCAATTGGATTCAGGTTAGGTGTCTTAATCTTGCAGTCTCGTACCACTTCTATCACCTTCCGTACCAATCTATCCCTTAAACCCCGCGAAGTATTGTTTGGATTGTATTACAACTTGTATTGTCTTATAATATAGATTGTATAATTGGATGACTTACCGAAACCATGATATCGGTAAAATGGATGTAACTGGAGAATCATGGATGTAACTGGAGAATCATGTAAATGGAAGTATATCCATGGTTCGGTTCGGTCAATACAGATTGAATAGATTGAATATATGGATTCATGGATTCATGTTGGATTGTAATATTGTAGATTATACTTGAATCATATTCAAGACAGATTATTTATAATGAGACTCAATCTGAGTCAGACAGGTAGAAAACAAATTGGAGTCCTGATTGTTTTGATATTATCGGTAACCGCTGCACATGGGCGGCATGATTTGTGTCTTTTTCAAAGACGATTACCGTGTTGATAACACCTTTATTACGTTGTCTACCTTAGATAGGCAAGCACCCATATCTCCGGCTCCTTGAGGCTCAAGAGACTGGTCCTGCTTAAACCTATATTTACTAGGGTCCTTAGAGTAATTTATAGAACTTGAGGGGGTTTTATATAAAAATAATTTTGTATAATTTACAAAATACACCTCAAGTATTTTATTATCATCTTTAGAGTTTTCATAATTGTAGACTTTATATTTGTGACATTTCTAGTGAATAAACCTATTTTTCATAATACATGGTATTTAATTGTAATATTGAACTTTTATGGAATTTCATGGTATTTTAATGTAAAAGGATTCTTGTGATTTATGGAAAAGTTGGAATATTTATATTACCACAAAAATAGATATTTTAATGATACATATATATATATATATTTATACAAAAATAATTTTAATATTTTATATTTCTAGAAATCTCATTTTCTTAAGATTTTCGTATTTTAAATCTTTCGAGACCGAATGCTCCTTGCGGAGGTCTGCATCTCGCACTACTAAGCCCAGGGACATGCGATAATCTGCACCAACCCAGTCGGGTTCCCCAAAGTGGGTTGTAACGACGCTTTGCAAAGATGTAGAAAAAAAATACGAATTCTTATAGAAACGGTTTTAATAGTTAGGGGTATTTATATGTAGAGTTTCGTTTTCCCGTATTCTATATTCCCGAAAAGTATTGTGCTATGTTGCATATGAGTGTGTGAGGAGGTTGGTCATTACCTCATGATCTACTTAAAGGTATAGCTAGATTGTGATGATTTAAAGTAAAAGTAAACTACATGATATTTTAGTGAAAAAGAGCGATAGAAATTTAAATAGACATCATTTTGATATGGAACTTGTTCAATATGAATTGTTAATATTTAATAGTCAACATATAAGAGTTTAATATGATTGTGTTTAAGAAAAGTGGGATTTTTAGAAGAAACCGAAACGGAAATCGGTTTGACTCCGATTCCGTCGGGTTTTATAAAAAGAACTTTTTAGAATAGCAAAGGAGAGAGAGAGGTGGGACTTACGGGTTTGGAGCTTAGAAAAGAGAGAGAGGAAGCGGTAGGAGATGCCGGTGCGGCGTTTCGTCGCCGGGAACTCCTAGGGTCGTCGTCGGAAGATTCGCCGGAGTTTCGCCCCTTTGCTAACTTCAATTGCACACTAAAATTTCTAGGGATTTCTTGAGAGTTTTGATCAGAATTTTGGAGTGAGGGGGTGTGTTTAGGGGTTGTATTTATAGGGTAAGGCTAGGGTTTAGGGTAGGTAAAAGGGTGAATTGAAATTTGTAATAAAATGTATTAAAATGTATTAAAATGGAGTAAATAGGGTTTTAAAGGGGCTCTGGAACCGATCCAAGAAAGTTAAGTGTGCAGGGGTACTGGGGAAATGAAAAGCCATAACTTTGGTGTTGACGACTCGGCGGTCTGGCCGCGTCCTACCGGAGGCGGCGGCCCAAGTCGGCCAAGTCGCTGGCCGAGTCCGGCCGAGTCGTGGGTGCAAGGTGTGCCTCGTCGCTCGGTGTGCTCCCTGGAATATTTAGTTTAACATGTGTAATGAGGTTTTTACGAGTTATGCACGTGTAGACTCTTAGTATTCTAAAAATTCAAAATAAAACAATATTAAAAATAATGTGGAATATAGGATTTGAACTCTGGTAGTTTGATTCAGCAGTGCAAGGTATTACCAATGAGCTACAAGCTCCTTCTTGCTATTAAAAGGCAAAACAAACTTATAAGTTGTGCTTAGGCAAAAATACCCCTTTCTGAAATTTTGAAAAAATTGTACAGAAAGTTGTACAGGAAATTTATGGTTGTTATAACTGGTTCACACAAACAAAGGGTACGAGAATATGATGTGATATGATATCAATCCTAAGAGATTGAGTACATATATGGAAAGAATATGAGAAAGAGGATTATGATTCGGACATGGTGGATATAGTCAGGGATCCATGAAAAATATATATTTATGATCAATCCATGAGGGATTGAGGGTGGTTGACACAGGATGTCTCTACAGATATATTTGTGATCAATTGTTCATATCTTATTCTTGCATTATTATATTCCCCATTCTTATGTATTTTATAAATAAACAGGTGCTTTTGACCCATGTCTGCTACATAGTACAGGTTACAGGTTCTTGGTGCGAAAACAGTGAAAAAGACAAAAGACGATACAAAAGAGGGACTTTTGACCAACAAATAGAAGGATCTTAGTCAAGCCTAGACGAAGAACAGTTCACAATGTACAAAGCAACGCAAGGTCCAAGATGTCAAAGCGAACGGTTAAAAGTCCAATACAAGTATTCACTGGAAGATCTGGAGAAGACCCAGAAGCCAAATGGAGAAAAGAACCAAAGAAATAGAAAGCCCAAGAAGCCCAAAGCAAACATACAAAGTTTCAGACAGTGATCTCATCATTGGGCCACGGAACCGCGGCCCAACCCCTACTCCCGCCGCGGTTCCGCGGCCATTCAGAGCCCGGAGTTGAAGAAAATTTTACCAAGTTTTGTTGCGGCGCTGACTAGTCAACCTAGGGGTATTTTGGTAAATGCAGACGTGCGGCAATTATAAACCTAGGGTTTTCTATGTCCTATAAATAGAGACCCAATTCATTGTATTTTTTCATGCCTCCCTATGCCTCTATTCATCAATAAAAATTCAGTTTTCTTTGAAGCTTGGAGAGCATCAATCGTAAGTAGGTTTATTTTTCTGCCCTAGTTTTAGTTTTAATTTCTGCCCTAGGTAATCTCTTTTCTTGCTCTAGTTTAATATAGTTTAGAATTTTTGTTAACTTGTAGTAGATCTCTCGTCTCTTAAATAAAAAAAATAAAAATCTATGTCTTTCGTAGATCCCTCAATGAGCGAGTAGTTTCCTCGCTTGTTAGGGTTAGGAATAGGGAAGGGTTTGAGAGATGAAGATCTCTTATCTCTTTTCTTTGCCAATCTCTTATGAACATTAGGACTCCATGCATACTTTCATCTTCTGTTCCCTACGGCACTCTACCCACGAGGTAACGGTGATACCGTAGTATAAAAGACCGGATCTGTAAGTTTTCCATGGAGGTTAGGGTAAAGATTAAGAAAGGAAGGACAAGGATCTAGAGGAAGAAATATCTTCCCAATCATTCTAATCCCCTTTATTAATATTTACCATAACCCCTAATATGATATCTAATTTAAGGCATTGGAAAGAGGTGTAGATCTTTATTTACCAAACTCTACCTAAACCTAATCCTAGCAAGTTTCCTAATCCGAGTATAACTCAACTTCGTTTTTAGATTTAATTAAAAGACCAAACACCATTTGGAATTAGCTCGTAAGAACATTTAGGAAAATTACAATATTCATGTGGACCGACCCGTATTCACCGGCTAGCTACCAAGCGACGTCGTTCTTGATTGCGGTAATATATTTTTGATCGATAAAATCTCTCTAAATCAAATGGCGCCATTGCCGGGGATGGCGTAAAAATTTCCTTTTTGTAATTTCGGGTTAATATAAAATATAAAAAAAACCATAAAAATTGAAAAATATCAAAAATATAAAAATTTTATCATCTTTTATTGTTTGAAGGGTTTCATGTGTGAATCTTTGCAGGATCGACGGATCTGGAAAAATCCAGAGTGCGAAACAGAAAAAGGTACATCAGAACAGAGGTGAATTTCAACAACAGAGCGGTACAAATTTTTTCAGAGCTTGAACTGATCATCGAACCGCTAAACCGCGGCCATAGCCTGGTGTTTGCGGCGGATCCGCGGTTGACCTAGCTGTTCATCGCATAAAATTGGCACTGTTTGTCTTTCTCTCTCCTCCTCTGCAACCTACAATATATCTTTTGCCAAATCTTCTGCAGGATTCTTTGCGCTAAAAAATCTTCCCCCTTCCAATAATTGATTTTATGCAGGATTCTTTGCACCGCGCTAAAAACAAATTGATTGCAAGTGATTTACTGCTTTGCATATTTTAATCGGATTTTAAGGGGCTTTTGACCAATTCAGATTGGGTAGGGATTTCATCACCCTTCCCAGGACCCCAGAAATCACTTAAAGCATTTGCATTGACCATTCTTAATTAAAAAATACTAGACTCAGCCCTAAGGACGTCGCGCTCAATAGGACAGAGGACTAGTTATAGGCATCGGCCGTTTATCCTAACCTGACTTTGCGGTGTCTAGGCAAGTGTGTCTAAGGCAAGTGGTTACTTAATTAGGACCGCTACTTGTAGCGGGGAGCCTCCCACTTACCTGGCACTTACCTGGCCGCAATTGGCGGTGAAGATGCGGTTTGAGGTTCTATTTCTAGCCCTTTGGAACAGTTAGGAGCTGTCTAGCTGACCTAGGTGACCCTAGATCTAGGCCTGATTGTGCATATGTGGTTGATTGCTTTTGTGTCACAAGTCTCTTTTCAAAAATCTTTTTGCAAAAGCTCACATAAAAAGAAAAAGGAAAAATCTTTTCAAAAACTTGCAACTTGTCGCTAAAGAAATCTTTGCACTCCACTTACACCACTTCTTCTCATTGACGTTTTCTTACCTCCACATTCTGTCTTTCACCTTTATGACTACACTACCCCTTTAGTGTATATCCGGTTGGACTAGGGACACTAGCGCCCGATTAGTCCGTGTTTCGTTGGTACCGACCGACGAACCTTTCGACTCCGAAGTTGAAATCCTTTCCACTTCTTCACTTTCACCTTCAAATTCTTCTTCCGAAGGTATGTCGGGATACAATCCTAACAATACCTTACCGACTGGACTGATTCCACCTCCGTTAGGTGCGAATAACCCGAATCACCCGCCTGTTGAAGCGCCCACATGAGTCGCGCTCCAGGATCTTTTCTACCCCATCCGCACCGCCCTTCCTACTTGTCTTTCACTCCCACCGGCAAATGGGGACAATTTCGAGATCAAACCCTACTTCATCAATATGCTACCCAAGTTTCATGGTTTGGAATCCGAAGATGCATATATCTTTATCAACAAATTCCAAAACGTTTGTGCTATGATGAAAACAACCCAATTATCCGACGATGCTATAAGGCTAAGGGTCATTCCTTTCACCTTATGTGACTTAGCCGAGAAGTGGCTATACAGCACCGCGTCGCATTCAATTAAAAATTGGGAAGAGTTTGTGAAAGCCTTTCTTAAAAAGTTCTATCCTCATCACAAAACTGCTAGAATCCGTAATGAGATTATACAATTTTCCCAGCTTCCTTCCGAACCATTTTGGAAGTGTTTTGAAAGATTCAAAGACCTGCTCGTTCAATGCCCTCACCATGGGATCGAAAATTAGCAACTTTGCCAAACATTATACGAGGGATTGAACCCGGCAACGAAGCAGTTGCTAGAAACCATTTGTCAAGGTCACTTTCTATCCAAATCTAGTGAGGAAGCGTGGCAGTTTCTTGAGGACCTTAGTGAACAAACAATTCAGTGGGAGAGCACCAAGACCACATCATCATCTTCTTCTATTGGTCAGTCTAGGGCAGGCATACATCACTTAGATATGTCGATTGCTATGAAGGCCGAGATGGCCGCTCTTACGAAAAAGCTAGAAGCGATTGAGACCAAAATCTTATCGCCTTCTCCTGCCCCTATTGTGCCTCCATGAACTGTTTGTGCTTATTGTTCGGATCCATCACATCTCACCGAAGAGTGTCCTTACAATGCAACTACTCAAGGACATGATCAAGTCAATGCTGCCTTTCAGCAACGACAAAGAAATGATCCATACTCTTCGACATACAATCCGGGTTGGAAGAGTCGCCCAAATTTCGCTTGGAACCAAAATCAACAATTCCAAGGAAACAACAATTTTCAAAGGCCTCCTCCTCCACAACAACAAGCACCTCCACAAACTCAATTTCAACAACCTTTCCAACAGCAACCTTACCCTAATCAAGTGAACAATTTTGTGCCTAACACTTCTTACCCGCCAAACAATTTTGTTCCACCTCAGAATGACAAGGTTAGCTCGCTCGAAAGAAGTCTAGATACATTCCTAAAGAAATCTACACAATCCGCAGCGAGATTAGAAACTTCTATTCAATCTTTGGTGCAAAACAGTGCCTCACACGATCAAAGCATCAAATCTATTGAAGCACAAATTGCACAACTCAATGCTGCGTTGAAAGAGCGACAAAAAAGAAAGCTTCCATCTCAACCACTGCCAAATCCCGGTCATGCACATGTTGCATATGAACAGCAGAATCATAACGTAAATGCTGTGACCACGTTGAGATCCGGAAAAGTGTTGCAAAACAATGTGGGTATTAACCATGACACCCCTGCCGGTGGTCCTTCTTCATCTTCTTCACCTTCTTCTTCTTCTTCTTCGTTAGAGCCTATTCTCCATCCTTCACACGGCTCTACTTCTTCTAGCTCGAACGGACCCACTTCTCACAACACGAACACATCTACACGGGGATCCGTTCCAACTCAACAATCTGATCCGCAAAAATTGGACTCAACAACTTTTCAAAATGTTCCTTTTCCAAACCGGTTGAGATCTAATAAACCAACTCCACAAATGGAGAAGATCGTAGAGTTGTTCAAACAGGTTAGCATAAATACCCTTCTTTTGGATGCAATCCAACAAATTCCTTCATATGCAAAAATCTTAAAGGACTTATGCACCAAAAAGAGGAAGTCACAAGTACCAAAGAAAGTTTTCGTGGCTAATGCTGTTAGCGATGCTCTTGTCCAATCTTTACCCCAAAAGCACAAGGACCCCGGTTGTCCTACTATTTCGATAACAATTGGGGACAAGAACATCAATAGAGCACTATTAGATCTTGGTGCTAGTGTCAATTTGCTACCTTATTCGGTGTACGAGCAATTAGGCGTTGGAGAGCTTAAGCCCACTCATTGTACTCTCTAAATGGCCGACCGATCAATCACCCATCCTAGGGGAGAGTTGGAGGATGTGTTAATTAGAGTAGGGGATTTCATTTTCCCCGTTGACTTTATTGTTATAGATACACAACCTGTCGCTAACCCCCGGAGTTCAATTCCGGTGATACTTGGTCGACCATTCCTTGCGACTTCTAATGCGGTGATCAATTGTCGTAACGGTTCAATGAATCTATCTTTTGGCAATATGACAATTGAACTCAACATTTTCAAGTTGGAAAATCAGCCTTGTGAGCCTAATTCTAGCGTACTTGATGTTTGCTTGATCAATGAGATCGCGGAGGAGGATTGTGAGTTCGAAAATTTTATGTTTGATCACAGCAGTGTCGACGCCACTAGTGCGTTCCTCCTAGAATCCGACACAGCTTTCACGCCGGACAGCGATTATGAGTGTTTCACCTTTGTAGACGATTTTGAAGACTCGCCACCCGAGTTTGAGTCTTTTGCTTTTTCGGATGAGTTAGTTGAACCATCCGACTCGGTTGCGTACACTCGATTTGAACCTTTGATGGAATCCTTCGAGTTTGAAATAGTTACTCCATTTTTACCATCTATTGTTTCACCTCCTAAACTCGAACTAAAGCTTTTGCCGTCGCACCTAAAATATGCTTATCTAGGTGAGAATGAGACCCTACCCGTTATCATATCGGCCTCTCTAGCTCTCGAGCAAGAGAAGGCCTTTTTAATGGTCTTACAAAATAATCGGCAAGCTTTTGGTTGGTCTATGGCGGACATCAAGGGGATTAGTCCCCTCATAGTCGAACATCATATACACTTGATGGATGATGCCAAGCAAGTAAGGGATCCACAAAGACGCCTCAACCCCATTATGAAAGAGGCTGTCAAGAAGGAGATTGTTAAATGTCTTGATAGTGGTATCATTTTCCCTATCTCGGATAGCCAATGGGTTAGCCCCATTCATGTTGTGCCAAAGAAATCGGGCATCACGGTCATTACCAATGAGGCAAATGAGTTAATTCCTACTCGCACCCAAACTGGGTGGCGAGTTTGCATCGACTATAGAAAACTCAATGCCGCGACAAGGAAAGACCACTTTCCTTTACTTTTCATTGACCAAATGCTAGAACGATTGGCTGGGCACGAGTTCTACTGCTTTTTAGATGGCTATTTCGGCTATAACCAAGTCCCCATAGCCAAAGAGGATCAAGACAAGACCACATTTACTTGTCCCTTTGGCACTTTTGCTTATCGTCGCATGCCCTTTGGGTTGTGCAATGCACCCGCTACATTTCAGCGGTGTATGATGGGGATCTTTTCAGACATGGTTGAAAAGTTTTTGGAGATCTTTATGGATGATTTCTCCATTTTTAGTGACTCCTTCGACGAGTGTTTACTACATCTTGACGCAGTTCTTACCCGCTGTAGGGATAAGAACCTAACGTTGAATTGGGAGAAGTGCCACTTTATGGTACGAGAAGGTATTGTCTTAGGACATGTCATCTCGCAAAACGGCATAGAGATTGATAAAGCCAAAATCGAGGTCATTTCTAATCTTCCTCCTCCTAAATGCGTCAAAGACATCCGAGCTTTCCTTGGCCACGCCGGTTTTTATAGACGGTTCATCAAGGATTTTAGCAAGATTGCTAGACCTTTGACTCTCTTAATGGCCAAGAACACAACATTTGATTTTGACTCAACTTGCATGGAAGCGTTCGAGTCATTGAAACACTCTCTCATTTCTGCGCCCATTCTTTCATCTCTAGACTGGACGCATCACTTCGAAATTATGTGCGACGCATCAGATTTTGCCATTAGTGCTGTTCTTGGACAGCACATTAATAAGATGCCGCACGTGATTTATTACACTAGCCGTACATTAAATGAGGCCCAACTAAACTACACAACAACAGAAAAAGATTTTTTAGCAGTTGTGTTTGCACTTGAAAAATTTCGGCCTTATTTAATCGGCTCTCCAGTTATTGTCTATACAGACCATTCAGCTCTTCGCCACCTTTTTGCGAAGAAGGATGCTAAATCGAGGCTAATACGTTGGATCCTCTTGCTACAAGAGTTTGACCTTGTCATAAGGGACAAAAGAGGATGTGAAAACGTAGTGGCCGATCACCTTTCACGACTTCCTTCTTCACCTACACTTGAACTTCCAATCAAAGATGTTTTTCCCAATGAGCAACTCTTAACCGTTTCTTGCGAACCATGGTTTGCCGATATTGTAAACTACCTAGCCACCGGCTTGATATCTAAAGATTGGTCGAAACAAGATAAACTTCGATTCTTGTCCCAAGCAAAGCATTTTTACTGGGATGAACCTTATCTTTTTAAATACTGTTCTGACCAAATCATTCGTCGGTATGTACCGGAAAATGAGTTTAAGAGTGTGCTGTCTTTTTGTCACGATCAAGCATGTGGCGGGCACTTTGGCCCAAAGAAGACAGCCGAGAAAGTCCTGCAGTGTGGTTTCTATTGGCCACGACTCTTCAAGGATGCATATGAATACTGCAAGACTTGCTCCCGGTGCCAACACTTGGGTCGGATATCACGGAGAAACGAATGCCGCTCCAACCAATTTTGGTTGTGGATGTTTTTGATGTTTGGGGAATTGACTTCATGGGACCATTTCCTAATTCTTTTGGGAATGTGTATATTCTTTTGGCTGTTGACTACGTGTCGAAGTGGGTCGAGGCTGTGCCTAGCCGAACGAATGACAACAAGGTTGTCGTTCGATTTCTTAAAGAACATATCTTTTCTCGATTTGGGCACCCTCGAGCGATAATAAGTGATAATGGTTCTCACTTTTACAATCGGACTTTTGAGTCCTTAATGCGCAAATATTCTATTACCCACAAGCTGTCAACGCCATACCATCCCCAAACATGTGGGCAAGCCGAGGTTTCAAATCGGCAAATCAAGCAAATCTTGGAGAAAACGGTTTCTAAAAACCGTAAAGATTGGTCACTCAAACTGATCGATGCACTATGGGCTTTCCGTACTGCATACAAGACAGATCTTGGTATGTGTCCATACCGGCTTGTTTACGGGAAGGCTTGCCACCTCCCAGTAGAGATTGAGCACAAGGTATTTTGGGATATCAAAGAGTTGAATTTATCATTAGGAGATGCGGGCAGCAATCGAAAGCTGCAATTAAATGAACTAGAAGAGCTGCGGGATGAGACTTATGATAATGCCTTAATTGCTAAAAACCGAACCAAGGTGTTCCGCGATAAACACCTTCTGCGAAAAACATTTAAACCTGGTCAAAAGGTTTTACTCTATGACACTCAGTTACATTATCACCCCGGCAAGCTCCGTTCTAGGTGGAAGGGCCCATTTGTAGTTCCCACCATTTATCCGCACGGTGCGGTTGATCTTGAAAATCCGGAGGACGGTACTTTATTCAAAGTAAATGGACATCGATTAAAACCGTTCCTCACAGCGGACCCATCGGAGGAGCTCCTGTTTTTGCAGGAGCCGATCTACACCGATTAAATCTCCTCCATTTTACCCCCAAATTTCCAATCAATTTTTCCAAAACTTTATTTCAAATAAGTTTGGGGGTGTGTATCATTTGTAAATATATTAATAAACAGGAAATTGCCGACATTATCAACCCACTTGGTGCAGCATGACAGTGAGGACACTGTCCAGTTTAAGTTTGGGGGTATGCTCGGTAAGTCTTCTTCCTTCGCATTCATATATTTCTGCATTGCATCCTTATATAAAAATCATAAAAATTGAAAAAATTTGAAAAAAGAAAAAAAAATAGAAAAAGAAAAACCCATAAAAAAATTGAAAGCTTCAAAAAAAAAATTATAAAAATTAATGTATTCAATTTTGGCTGTATTTGACTTAAGTTTGACAAATAGGTCAACTGGCTAGGAAAAACTAGATCTTAGACTTGGTAAATTAAAAACCCTAAAAATAACCTTTCTAAAAGTTTAACAGTAGAAAGTATAAGTCTTTGTGGTTTATTTAGAAATAGGCAAATTTTGGGTTCACTTCTTGGGCTAAGTCGAAACAAAGGAAAAATATTGATATTTTTATTAGAGTATAAATTTGAAAAATAATTCCTAGCTTAAGTCTAGATTCTGAAAATGTATACCCTACAAATTGCATAATCACGCACCTTGAAACTTGGAATAGTAGAGGAGACCTTGAAATGCTCTTGTCTAAAGTCCTTAGTACGATGAAAAAAAAATAAAAATATACAAGTGTGAATAAAGAAAAAAAATGAACACTGGTTTTTGTGATTACTTAAGGCTAAAAAAATTGAAAAATATTTAGCGAGGGTGCTTCATCACCTAGTGCCTTAGACCAACTGGTTTGGGAGTCACTGCTAAAGCCTTGGGTGTTACAAGACTAGGAAGTACGCTTTAAAGTACAAACGCATCTTGTAATCGGTTGTTGGTACCTCAAGAAGTATTAACGGTCGCATGAAGGATGTGTAAGCAAAATTCAATTAAAAATTCACCAATTAATAAGTGCTTTTGACAACGAACAAGAGTATGATTGCTTGATTTGAATTTCCAAGTGTAGAGGTGATATTTACACACATGTAGGGGTATGTGATCAGAGTTTAGATGAGAGAAAGGAGTGAAGAATAGAACTTGTATCTTTAGTAAAGTTGATAAAAATTCCTAAGTGGAGATGGAACCCTAGAAGGAAAACTTAAGAAATGCCGAAAGCTAAGTAAGTCTATAGAATGTATATAATCTTAAGTTAAATGATGAGGAAGTGTGAAGAATATGGGTGGATAATTTACAAGTCAACGATAATAGAATTCCTTGTTAGAAAACCTAATTGGAGAACAAAAGTCGAAAAGCCGAATTGATAGGATTTTGTGGGTAGTATCCGCTGAAAACCCTCAGGAGACAACACTTCTCCTACTAGGGACACCTAGAGGTTTAACGGCTTGTTGCACAAGCTCAGTGCAATCGCGTTTCCCTGCGAAAGTGAGGTTAGGTTTTTGTAGAATATAAAACTAAGTTTGCTCGAGGACGAGCAAAAGATAAGTTTGGGGGCATTTGTTCATATCTTATTCTTGCATTATTATATTCCCCATTCTTATGTATTTTATAAATAAACAGGTGCTTTTGACCCATGTCTGCTACATAGTACAGGTTACAGGTTCTTGGAACGAAAACAGTGAAAAAGACAAAGACAATACAAAAGAGGGACTTTTGACCAACAAATAGAAGGATCTTAGTCAAGCCTAGACGAAGAACAGTTCACTGTTTACCCCAATCAGAGCAAAGCTCTGTTCAAATTCCAAGACGGGAAACGAGGCAACGCTTTTGTTTCCCCCAATCAGAGCAAAGCTCTGTTTTGAAAATTAAAATTAAAATAAATGAAGCAACGCTTCAGATCCCCTGCGCTGCGCGCAGAGCGCCACGTGTCAAAATCAGACACGCCGGTGCAGGGAGCGCAACGCCCAAGGCAGCGCACTAAATCAAGAGCAAGGCTCTATTAAAGAAGTAACGCTTCAGCTGACTTGCGCTCTGCGCTGCGCGCCACGTGGCAGCGCAGTTGTGCTGCGCTCTGCACTGCGCGCCACGTGGCAGCGCAGTTGTGCTGCGCTCTGCACTGCGCGCCACGTGGCAGCGCAGTTGCGCTGCGCTCTGCGGTGCGCAACACGTGGCAGCGCAGTTGCCCTGCGCCTTACGCTGCGCGACATGTGTCAAGCGCTGGGGCGTTTGCGCCAAACAGAATTAAATTCCAGTAAGATTTCTGTTCTTGTTAAAACAAGAAGATTGTCTTCTGTAAAACAGAAGCCCTTGGATCAAAGATCCAACGGTGGGAAAAATTCCCCAAATCACTCAGAGAAAAATCTCTTTAACAAATTTAACTAATTGATGGGTACTATATAAAGGCCCCTAGACCCCAATTCAAAAGACATGGACATTAAGAACTTCAGAAAAACAGCAAAAAAGAGAAAGCTCTGAAGAACTTTGAAAAACTCAAGAAAAAGGTAAAAACCTTTATGAAAAAGAAGAAGAATTTCTTCTGGATAGATCATTGATCTAAGAGCAAGATCAATGATCTTCAATAAAAAGAAAAATAAATAATAACAGTACCTTGCACTTTTTTATGAACCACTGGTTCTTTGAAGACAAGAAAAACTTGTTTCCATTGATCTAAAATTGATCAAAATATAAAACAGTGCCCTGCACTTGCAAAATTGGGACTGTTGCGCTCTTAGGTTGGCGCAAGCCACCAGAGAGTGCCACGTGTCAGCTCCAGAATCATTTGCGCCATGCGCTTTTAAAATAGAGCATTGCTCTCTGAAATTGGCGCAACTCACCAGAGCGCGCCACGTGTCAGCAGCGCAACAGCGCAGCGCACTGACACAGCGCACTGCGCTAACTGCGCTTGCGCTCATCGGAGCGTGACACGTGTCACCTCCACATGCGCTTGCGCTCAATAATTGGCGCAAAACGCCTGACAAGTCACTGTTAGATAACTAATGCACTGCATTATTTACAGAAAGGCCAAGCCCAATTAAAAGAGCCTAACAGGCTAAATAAAATGCTATGCATTATTTTAAAGAAAGGCAGAGCCCAAATAAGAACAGATGCTCTGCATCATTTATAAAGGGACTGAACCCAAATTAAAGGGCCTAGCATGCCAGAATAAAATGCAGTGCATTATCAAACATGGGCAAAGCCCTAGCACAGGCCTAATAGGCCAAAAATCAAGAAAAACATCGAATATTCTTAACTGGACTTAGCCCAATCATGGCCGTAAGTCCTCAAATTAAATTGACTGAGCAAGACTGCTCTCCTAAATCAATTTACGTCCGGTTCAAGGGTACATCTCTGAACTCCTCTGACCCCTATCGTTGTAATCCTTCAACGACGTCAGAGAGGTGACGGGTCCCAACAACCACACATCTATACGGACTGCGGGGTCCTTAAACTCGTGGACCGAAACGTCCTTAAACTAATATTCATCCCGAAATGGGAATGTTGGACCGAAATGTCCTTAAACTAATGCTCTTCCCCAAATGGGAATGATGGACCACCATGTCCCTAAACTGGAAATTGACCGCAACGTCATTAAACTAAACAATAGAGCCAATTGCTCTTTTGTTGGATCTAAACGATCCCGTTAAGTTGATCTTAGTCTGGAGATTAGGCTAACGTATCCTTAACAAAAGTTTAAGTCGATCTTAGCCTCAATATGGCTAACGTATCCTTAAACCAAAACACCAAACCCAAATCTAAGTAAATACGGATTTGGACTAATCCACGTCTTACGGGCGACGGCATAACTTAGTCTCCGTATACAATCCACGGGCAACCACAAAAAAAACAAACACCCACGACACGAAGTGAAATTCTGGAGAAGGAGAAAGTTGTTACCGCGATGCGGAAGCGTAATTAACTGCAGGGGCTTGCGCCTGCAGGGAAGAGCGTCCCCACAATCAAAAACCCCTCAAGCGAGGGGGAATCTGACGAAATCTGTTACATCGGTCGCATCCGTCTAAACCTCCGATCCACGGTGCCATAAATCAACTTGGCATCTTCGGAGAGGTGGACGGATAAAAGCAAATAGCATCTACCCCGAATCCCAGGCAAGACGTCCACGTCTTGGCCGCCATTCGGAGGGGAACAGATTCTGGCACGCCCGGTGGGACCTTTTCCTCTTTCCACTCCACACTTCGTGTGTCGTCTTCGCGAACGAATCGCGGTTTGTTAATGGTTGCCTTTGGGTTTCAAGTTACTAAGATTTGGTCTTTTGCCTGGCGCAGAAATCAAGCATCAATAGCCTCTAACTGCTCGAATTGCTCGAAGTGCCAATGTAACCGACGCTCCACCTCACCTGGAGGTGTAGCATATAGGCCTCAAGCGGCCTCCATCCTGGCCATGCCGGTAGAACAGGTGACCCAGGCCACCACTGGCCTGTTTTTCGGGACCATGATCCCGCCGGCAAGCTTCACCATGCCAATGCCCGCACCAAAAGCGAACAAGAAGTCGGTTTTCGATCGGCTCACTGCTATAACGGCCTCTGCCAACGGGTCGTCCAATATCAAATCAACAGCCTCTATCTTTGCCAGGCTGGATCAGAACTCTGATGGGCCCGCCAGGAAGCCCATGAACTCTAAAGTGGCTGTCCTGAGGAAGGCAACAACCGCTGCTCCAGAAGTCGTCAAGGCGGCTTCTCCTGTCAAAGAGTCAGTCTTTTCAAGGCTGTCTATTCCGGCTCCTGCCCCTTCTCGAGGATCTGTCTTTGACAGATTGAATATCGACACTCAAAAGACAACATCAGTCTTTAAGAGGCTGACACCGGCAGCACCTCATTCAGACAGGGGGCAAAAAGAAGCTGTCTCTATCGCCGAGGCAGTCCCAACGGCTCGTCATGCTCGACGTCGCCATTGGCAACGAGTAAGGAAGGCCGGGGGCAACTCCCCTTCAGGGCTAACTCCACCTGCTCCAGTGGTGGAAGTTAATACTGCTGTTCCAACTGGGAACAGCTTTGAACCACTAAGGAGAGTGCGCAAGAACTCTCCGACCGCCACACTGAAAAGATCTCCTCCACCTGCGGAAAGAGTTACGGAAATTAAGCTGGAGCAGCCCCCTTAGCGGCTATCCTCCAAAATTTATAAAGTTTGGCGAAGGGTTCAAGACTCCGTAATTGACCCAGATCATTCTCGTCAACAGAAAAAGGCGAAGGTGCAAGAAGAAAAGGACCGTCCTATTAAACAGCAAAGGACAACAACCGCCAGGGTGCCCACTACAACGGCCCCTTCAACTTCAACGGCCTACAAAAGAAGAAGGCCGGAGAAAATCCCCGTGCCCGCGGCAAATGCCAAAGGCGGTGAACCTAAATGCCCTAAGTCCGGGGGCATAATAGTTCATACAGTATACATGGCGTCGGGAAAGGAGGACAGCCGTGCATCCACTGGTCATAGACCGCTTACGCGATCGGTGACCAAAGCGCAGGAGCAGCAGCAGAAGCTCCAAGAAATGATGACCGCGATGGCTGCACTCACTGGGCCAAAAGAAAGCCCTGAAGCGTCCTCAGATGAACGCCAGGAATAAGAAACTGACGCAGAATTCCTTCGTCGGATATTGGAGAAGAAGGATAAAGAGGCTGCTGAACAAGCAGCCAACATAAAGCGTATGGCCCTCCTGTTTCAAGACATGGTGGGGATGATGATCCAACAAGATCCTCCAGCCGAAGATCCCCTGATCGTCCTTGAAGACGATAGGGGAGAAACGTCAAATCCTCCACCGGCTCTGTCAACAGCCAAGGAGGAGACAAACTCCAAAGCTGACTTGGACGAGTATATAGCCCAACAAATACGGGTTCATCATGCGACTGAAGCATCCGGTCAGGTCGTAAAAACGGGACGACCATATCCGAGCTGGTACGACCAGATCAAGTACCCGTCGGGTTACACAATTCCCAAGTTCCATGTCTATAAGGGGACGGGCAATCCCCACCAGCATGTTGCCCAGTTCAGGACGCTTTGCGGCAACACTGGCGGTGATGACAAATTGTTGCTTTGCCAGTTCGTTGGCAGCTTGTCAGATACAGCGTTCGAGTGGTACTCTGAGCTCCCAAATGACTCTATCAAGACCTTCGCGGAGATGGAGCTGCTGTTTACCCAGCGTTTTGCAAGCGCCGGCGAACGCACCCCGATGACGGCATTGATTAATGCCAGAGTGAAGCCAGGCAAGACATGGGTCTAATATGCTATACGGTGGCGGAACTTATGGTCAAAATGCGAGCAACGCATTGAAGAAGCGCCACCAGTGGGTATGTTTGTGGGAACTTTCGATCCGCAGGCGACCATCTCGCAATTCATGATGTTCTTTAAGCCGACCACCTTCCAGGCCCTGATCGACAAGCTAGCTCAGATGGATCAGATTGGCCATAGACCTCCCCCTCCAAAGCCGGACTCTCGAAATGAAAAGGGGAAGGAAAAAGCAATTGTTGTCGCTAATGCTCAACAACAGCCGGCCAACTTGAAACCGGCTGTCCGTCAAAATAATATGCGTCCGCACGTACCCCTTGAGGAGAGGCTAGGACGTCTTTACTTGTTTCCCCGAGATAAAACGAGAAGATTATTCGAGCTGGCCTTGCGCAACCGACTCATAAATCTGCCGGATCCAAAACGTCCGTCGCAACCAAATGATGTCAATGAGCCCAACTACTGTCCCTATCATCGGGTACTGGGTCATCCGATTGAAGATTGCTACGTCTTCAAAAATTGGATTGAAGACCAGTACCAATAAGGCAAGTTCGCGTTGTCTGACAGATGGAAGGTGAATCCGCTGCAACCTCACACCCCTAAAAGGATGAATACTCCGGGGGCAACATGCTCCCTCGTTGAAGAAGCTCCTTGGGAGGTTGTACTATCAGCCAAGACAAAGAGGATGCTAAACGATCTTCCAACATGCCCAGCGATTAGGTGGAAGAACCCGTTGGAACCTCAGATCATTGAAGGAATGTTGAAGCCGCGTCCAACTCAAAAGATCGATGGTGGTGGACCAAGTACTCATAACCAGCCGTCAAAATCTTTAAAGAAAAAGAAAAAGAAGTCAAAGAAGCCCGTGAAGCTTGGCGACAAGCGAACGGACTTACAAAAACAAATTGACGCACTGGAGGAATACAACCAGAAAGCACGGACTCCCATCACGCTCCAGGAGTTCCTCAACCACGTCTTTCAAGAGGAAGATGAGGGAGAGAGATCGTCGGATGAATCCGAGGAAAACGTGGCGAGCTGTCATATGATTTCCTATTCGTTTACAGACGATGAGGAAATTCCTTGCGCTGAAAAGCTGGGGGCAGACCATGAACTAAAAATTCTGCGGCCGTCAGATGAGATGATCGATGCCTTCCTGAATGAGATTCGTCTGAAAGTTAAAGCCAATCAAGAGCGTGAGATGGCCATACTGGAAGGAGCCAAACACCGCCGACTGGACGAAAGAGTCGAGGCATTCCCATCAAATCAAAAGACATCCGCTGCCGATGAAAACAAATTCAAGACGAGGAAAAGGTTTGCTAAAGCCATATCAATGGGAATGAGGCTACCACCCTCGGAAGAAAACACTCTCAGTGGAATAGAGATGTATCCTAATTATTGCCTATATCATCAGAAGATCGCACACGCTACTGAAGACTGCGACTCCTTTAAGTGTTGGTGGCAAGGGTATGTCACTCACAAACATTACATTAACAGGACAAAGCGGGAAGCTCGTAGACGGCGGAAAAATACGACAGATGAGCATAAAAGAGTCGCCGGCAATTGCCACAGGAACGACCCCGATGAAGAAACAGCCTTCAACCCTCTCTTCAAGGAATCCATCTCTGAAGAATTGAAGAATCATAAGAACATTCATCCGTGCAAGGGCATACTACCCGGAAAGAATCTCGGACCCGCAAATGACGGAGCGAACAAAAAGGATAAAGGAAAAGGAAAAATGACCTTCGTCGCCAACATTCAACAGCAGCCGAGCAACTCAAAATCGATTGTTCGCCAAAACAACATGCGCCCACGCCCATCACTTGAGGAAAGACTGGGACGTCCTTACTCGTTTCCCCAAGATAAAACGAGGAAACTGTTTGAACTGACAGTGCGCAACGGATTCGTCAATCTGCCGAATCCGAAATGTCCGCTACAGCCGGGAGATGTCAACGATCCTAATTACTGCCCCTACCATCGAGCAGTAAGTCATCCGCTCGAAGATTGCTTCGTCTTCAAAAACTGGGTTGAAGACCAGTACCAACAAGGTGAACTCGCGCTGTCCGAAAACTGGAAGGTGAGCCCGCCACAACCACACGCTCCGGAAAAGATGGATATGCCGGGGGCATCATGCTCATTCATAGAGAAAGCCCCACGGACCGAAACGTCCTTAAACTAATGGCGGACCACTACGTTCTAAAACTGGATAACGGACCGAAACGTCCTTAAACTAATGGTGGACCGAAACGTTCTTAAACTAATGACGGACCGAAACGTACTTAAACTAATGGCGGACCACTACGTCCTAAAACTGGATAACGGACCGAAACGTCCTTAAACTAATGGCGGACTACTACGTCCTAAAACTGGATAACGGACCGAAACGTCCTTAAACTAATGGCGGACCGAAACGTCCTTAAACTAATGGCGGACCACTACGTCCTAAAACTGGATAACGGACCGAAACGTCCTTAAACTAATGACGGACCAAAACGTCCTTAAACTAACGACGGACCGAAACGTGCTTAAACTAAAGACGGACTGAAACGTCCTTAAACTACTACCGCAGCATCCTTAAGCTGACGAGATGAATAAAAAAAAGGGGGAATAAAAAAAATAAAAAAATAATAATAAACGGTATGTTCATAAGCAAAATGGGCACGAATGAAAACCCAAAAGGGCTCCGTGAGTAAAAATAGCAGGGCTACCGGCGAGTCTCGTGAAAACCCGAAAGGGCGCGACCTCGTAAAAAAAAAGAAGAAAAAGAAAAAGAAAAAAATAATAAAATAAAATAAAATAAACGGTATGTCCATAAGCAAAATGGGCACGGATGAAAACCCGAAAGGACTCCGTGAGTAAAAACAGCAAGGCTACCGGCGAGTCTCGTGAAAACCCGAAAGGGCGCAACCTCGTAAAAAAAAAGAGAGAGAATAAAAAAAAATAAAATAAAATAAAAAAATGGTATGTCCATAAGCAAAATGGGCACGGATGAAAACCCGAAAGGGCTCCGTGAGTAAAAACAGCAGGACTACCGGCGAGTGTTTGTGAAAACCCGAAAGGACGCAACCTCGTTAAAGGACACTTACAGGGTCCTCTCGACCTTGTAAGGAGAAATCACCCGCGTGAGATCCTTACGACTCACAAGGGAGCAACACACTTAGGGATCCCCACGATTCCTAAGGAGAAAATACACTTGCGAGATCCTCACGACTCGTAAGGAGAACTCTCTTATGGGACCCTCACGGCTCATAAGATTTGAAAGTCTTAAGTTACAGAAACCTAAACCTGTGCTTAAGCAACCTCCACAACCTTCGATATTGCCCTACAAGTGGCTCAATACTGACCCTTGTATACAATCCACGGGCGCGACTAAACATTTCCCTAACGAAGTCTCACCTCTGATTAGAGATATGTTCGCATGATGAACAACCCTTGTAAGTCCTCTCGACTTACAAGGAGAAAACCCTCTTGTAGGATCCTTACGACTTACAGAGGAACATGCACTTAGGAATCCTCACGATTCCTAGGGAGAAAATACACCTACAAGATTCTCACGACTTGTAGGGAGAAATACCTTTGTGGGACCCTTAGGGCTCATGAAGTCAAAAGCCTTAGTCGATGGGACCTTAACCCTGTTCACTAAGCCATCTTTGTTCGACATTGTCAGAGGCAGATGATGATTCGCTCCTGGCAATATCCCAGTTGTAGCGGTGCTGATGCCGAAATCGGTGTCTAATTTCAGGTTTACGGCAAAAAGCCAGTAGGCCGCACATGCATACGAAATAGCCGAAATGATGGGGCAACTTGCAATAAAAAGCAGCAAGTAAAAACGTATGCACACAAAATAGCCGAAATGATGGGGCAACTCGCAATAAAAAGCAGCGAGTAAGAAGAAAATAGAACAGCCGAAATGATTGGGCAATCGCGACCTTCGCGATATAAAAGCTGAAATGATAGGGCATCGCAGAAATAAAACAATAAAAAAAATGAATGATGAAACTTTTGCCCTACAGTTGAGATCACATCGATCCCTGTATACAATCCAAGGGCGCAAACAAAGAGGGAACCATATTTTCCCAACAGGCTCCGCCAGAAAACGAAGCCAAATCTCGACGGTCCGTCTTAACCCCGAAGAAACCAGTGTCTTCGGCAAAATCCTTCGACTCGGGGAAACCAGTGTCCTTGATGAGAAAATCCTGATTCGTGTCGACCCACAGAGAAACTAGCATCTCCACGAGAAATTCTCGATTCGTTTCAACCCCAGGGAAACAAGTGTCCTTGGTAAACTCCTCAACTCAGGGAAACTAGCATCCTTGATGAGAGCCTCCTGATTCGCGTCTGCTTGCAGAGAAACCAGTGTCTCCGTAAGAAATTCCCGATTCGTTTCAACCCCGAAGAAACCAGTGTCTTCGGAAAAATCCTTCGACTCAGGGAAACCAGTGTCCTTGACGAGAAAATCCTGATTCGCGTCGACCCGCAGAGAAACTAGCGTCTCCACGAGAAATTCTCGATTCGTTTCAACCCCAGGGAAACAAGTGTCCTTGGTAAACTCCTCAACTCAGGGAAACTAGCATCCTTGATGAGAGCCTCTTGATTCGCGTCGGCTTGCAGAGAAACCAGTGTCTCTGTGAGAAATTCCCGATTCGTTTCAACCCCGAAGAAACCAGTGTCTTCGGCAAAATCCTTCAACTCAGGGAAACAAGTGTCCTTGATGAGAAAATCCTAATTCGCATCGACTCGCAGAGAAACCAGTGTCTCCGCGAGAAATTCTCGATTCGTTTCAACCCCAGGGAAACAAGTGTCCTTGGCAAAAAACTTAACTCAGGGAAACTAGCGTCCTTGATGAGAGCACCCTGATTCGAGTCGGCTTGCAGAGAAACCAGTATCTCCGTGAGAAATTCCCGATTCGTTTCAACCCCAGGGAAACGAGTGTCCTTGGTAAAAACCTCAACTCAGGGAAACTAGCGTCCTTGATGAGAGCCTCCTGATTCGCGTCAGCTTGCAGAGAAACCAGTGTCTCCGTGAGAAATTCCCGATTCATTTCAACCCCAGGGAAACAAGTGTCCTTGGTAAAAACCTCAGCTCAGGGAAACTAGCGTCCTTGATGAGAGTCCCCTGATTCGCGTCGACCTGCCGAGAAACTAGCGTCTTTGCAGGAGCACCTCGACTCGTTTCAACCTCAGGGAAACCAGTGTCCTTGACGAGAGCCTCCTGATTCGCGTCGACCCGCAGAGAAACTAGCGTCTCCGCGAGAAATTCTCGATTCGTTTCAATACCAGGGAAACAAGTGTCCTTGGCAAATACCTCAATTCAGGGAAACTAGCGTCCTTGATGAGAGCCTCCTGATTCGCGTCGGCTCGCAGAGAAACCAGTGTCTCCGCGGGAAATTCCCGGTTCGTTTCAAACCCAAAGAAACCAGTGTCTTCGGCAAAATCCTTCGACTCAGGGAAACCAGTGTCCTTGATGAGAAAATTCTGATTCGCGTCGACCCGCAGAGAAACTAGCATCTCCGCGAGAAATTCTCGATTCGTTTCAAAACCAGGGAAACAAGTGTCCTTGGCAAATACCTCAATTCAGGAAAACTAGTGTCCTTGATGAGAGCCTCCTGATTCGCGTCGGCTCGCAGAGAAACCAATGTCTCCGCGGGAAATTCCCAGTTCGTTTCAAACCCGAAGAAACCAGTGTCTTCGGCAAAATCCTTCGACTCAGGGAAACCAGTGTCCTTGACGAGAGCCTCCTGATTCGCGTCGACCCGCAGAGAAACTAGCGTCTCCACGAGAAATTCTCGATTCGTTTCAACCCCAGGGAAACAAGTGTCTTTGGCAAATACCTCAATTCAGGGAAACTAGCGTCCTTGATGAGAGCCTCCTGATTCGCGTCGGCTCGCAGAGAAACCAGTGTCTCCGCGAGAAATTCCCGATTCGTCTCAACTTGCAAGTTAAAGCCTCAGGCAGCAGGGATTAAAAAAAACTTGTTTCCTGAGCACTGGGACCCTGCAAGCCGGTCTAAAACGGTCTCTTGCATACTATTCACGGGTCTCACTCTCCAAAGTCGAATTTAGACAGGGAGGAAAACAACCGCTTACGGGTCCTCTCGACTCGTAAGAGGGAAAATTCTCTTATAAGATCCTTACGACTTATGAGAGAAAACGCACTTAGGAATCCTCACGATTCCTAAGGAGAAAATACACCTACGAGATCCTCTCGATCCGTAGGGAGAAAAATCTCTATGAGACCCTCACGGCTCATAGAGTTGAAAAGTCTTAGGTGGCAGATCTGAACCTGCGGCCTAAGCCATCGCTATTGCTTGAAGAAACTAAGACGCTTACTCTATTTATCTGTCAACCATGTTCACTAAGATAACATGCAGATAATAAAAGAAAGTAGAAAGCGACAGAGAAAAAAAAACATCTGATTGGCGTTAGATTGAGCATTCAAGACACACTCATTCATGCATGTGCAAAAGACTCAGAACAAGAAATGAGACAAGCTAAAATAAAAATTTTCCATTCATATGGCAAAAGGGTTCTTACAATCATAAAGAAACAAATAACAACATTATTGAAATGTTTACAATGGTATAACCTCGGACCCAGGACATGGATTGAGGAACTCGAAAGTAACCCTATCTAAGACTTTCCAAGCCTGGCGAACCATCCTAGTGTGCTTTCTTTCGCGAGCACAAGCATCGGGGTCCCCCCTAATGTCCTCCTCCCTCCAATAAGCAGCGAGTATGGAGGACTGTTGGAAAGCCTGGTGCAGGAGATTGACAAGATTGTCTCGCCGTCTCTTCGAGATTAGGTGCATCAGATACACCGAGTGCACCTTATCCTCAGCAGCATCCAACGCCCCAAGCGGCACACCGGAGCAGAATAAGGGAAGTGCTTCCCAAATGGCTCCCACGATAAGCTTCAGGAGAGAGGAGCGTCGAGGAAGCAGTTAACTATTGTACGCGTCGAAGCAATTCATGATCTCGGCACACTCGGCGTTGGTAAATTCTCGATTTTGAGAGCGGCCGAGTCGGCGGATGTCCCCGTAAGAGATGATCTCGTCGAGGTCATACATATGGGCGTCCATTGCTCCTGTAAAAGAAGACTAACAGAATTAGCAGACAGGCTGATTAAGCGAATTCTTATTAAAAACAGGCACAGGGAGTTAAACTCCTCGAGAGCAATGCTCTGCAAACAGGAGTGACACCTATCAAATTCGGTAATGAGGAGAATCTGAAGAAAATCCCCTAAGAACATTGAGAGTTTTGCTCTGAGAAGATAATAATAATAATAATAATATAAAATGCCATCTTTAACTTCCAAGATCCACAAAGAACTCTTAAGAGTTCTTCTGTACGATTTGGAAGGAGCAAAGCTCCATTAACGCATTAAGAAAATACAAGGAAAATCTTTTAGAGAGCAGAGCTCCATTGATGGAACCTTAACAGGATTCCCTTTAGTTCTCTTTAGATCCTTTTAAACCTATAGAGCAAAGCTCTGCTAAGTGAAACCCTAAATGGGTCTTCTTTAGATCGGGGATCTATTGAGAGCAAGGCTCTTAAAATTAATTTAACTTAATCCAAATTAATTTTTACTTAAAAATTTTCTAGAGTTTAACTCTTAAAAAACGCTTGAACAAAAAGAGCAGGGCTCTGGACGAAATTCTTATGAAGAGATGAAAATCATCTAAGGGACCAAAGGTCTTATTAATAGGTATCAAATGCCCTTTCAACTTCCAAAAGTTGCCGCGACGATTGGAATTCTGCCACCGCTGCGCTCATGTCTGGGGGCCACGTAAGCACAACGGTGGGGGGGGGAATTTGTTTACCCCAATCAGAGCAAACCTCTGTTCAAATTCAAAGGCGGGAAACGAGGCAACGCTTCTGTTTCCCCCAATCAGAGCAAAGCTCTGTTTTGAAAATTAAAATTAAAATAAATGAAGTAACGCTTCAGATCCCCTGCGCTGCGCGCAGAGCGCCACGTGTCAAAATCAGACACGCCAGCGCAGGGAGCGCAACGCCCAAGGCAGCACACTCAATCAAGAGCAAGGCTCTATTAAAGAAGCAACGCTTCAGCTGACTTGCGCTCTGTGCTGCGCGCCACGGGGCAGCGCAGTTACGCTAGCGCAGTTGCGCTGCGCGCTACGTGGCAGCGCAGTTGCCCTGCGCCTTGCGCTGCGCGACACGTGTCAAGCGATGGGGCGTTTGCGCCAAACAGAATTAAATTCCTGTAAGATCTTTCTGGTCTTTTGTAAAACAAGAAGATTGTCTTCTGTAAAACAGAAGCCCTTGGATCAAAGATCCAACGGTGGGGAAAATTCCCCAAATCACTCAGAGAAAGATCTCTTTAACAAATTTAACTAATTGATGGGTACTATATAAAGGCCCCTAGACCCCAATTCAAAAGACATGGACATTAAGAACTTCAGAAAAACAGCAAAAAAGAGAAAGCTCTGAAGAACTTTGAAGAACTCAAGAAAAGGGCAAAAACCTTTATGAAAAAGAAGAAGAATTTCTTCTGGATAGATCATTGATCTAAGAACAAGATCAATGATCTTCAATAAAAAGAAAAATAAATAATAACAGTGCCTTGCACTTTTTTATGAACCACTGGTTCTTTGAAAATAAGAAAAACTTGTTTTTATTGATCTAAAATTGATCAAAATATAAAACAGTGCCCTGCACTTGCAAAATTGGGACTGTTGCGCTCTTAGGTTGGCGCAAGCCACCAGAGAGTGCCATGTGTCAGCTCCAGAATCATTTGCGCCATGCGCTTTTAAAATAGAGTATTGCTCTCTGAAATTGGCGCAACTCACCAGAGCGCGCTACGTGTCAGCAGCACAACAGCGCAGCGCACTGACACAGCACACTGCGCTAACTGCGCTTGCGCTCATCGGAGCGTGACACGTGTCACCTCCACATGCGCTTGCGCTCAATAATTGGCGCAAAACGCCTGACAAGTCACTGTCAGATAATTAATGCACTGCATTATTTACAGAAGGGCCAAGCCCAATTAAAAGAGCCTAACAGGCCAAATAAAATGCTGTGCATTATTTTAAAGAAAGGCAGAGCCCAAATAAGAACAGATGCTTTGCATCATTTATAAAGGGACTGAGCCCAAATTAAAGGGCCTAGCATGTCAGAATAAAATGCAGTGCATTATCAAACATGGGCAAAGCCCTAGCACAGGCCTAATAGGCCAAAAATCAAGAAAAATATCGAATATTCTCAACTAGACTTAGCCCAATCATAGCCATAAGTCCTCAAATTAAATTGACTGAGCAAGACTGCTCTCCTAAATCAATTTACGTCTGGTTCAAGGGTACATCTCTGAACTCCTCTGACCCCTATCGTTGTAATCCTTCAACGACGTCAGAGAGGTGACGGGTCCCAACAACCACACATCTATACGGACTGCGGGGTCTTAAACTCGTGGACCGAAACGTCCTTAAACTAATATTCGTCTCGAAATGGGAATGTTGGACCGAAATGTCTTTAAACTAATGCTCGTCCCCAAATGGGAATGATGGACCACCATGTCCCTAAACTGGAAATTGACCGCAACGTCATTAAACTAAACAATAGAGCCAATTGCTCTTTTGTTGGATCTAAACGATCCCGTTAAGTTGATCTTAGTCTGGAGATTAGGCTAACGTATCCTTAACAAAAGTTTAAGTCAATCTTAGCCTCAATATGGCTAACGTATCCTTAAACCAAAACACCAAACCCAAATCTAAGTAAATACGGATTTCGACTAATCCACGTCCTACGGGCGACGGCATAACTTAGTCTCCGTATACAATCCATGGACAACCACAAACAAAACAAACACCCACGACACGAAGTGAAATTCTGGAGAAGGAGAAAGTTGTTACTGCGATGCGGTAGCGTAATTAACTGCAAAGGCTTGCGCCTGCAGGGAAGAGCGTCCCCACAATCAAAAACCTCTCAAGCGAGGGGGAATCTGACGAAGTCTGCTACATCGGTCGCATCCGTCTAAACCTCCGATCCACGGTGCCATAAATCAACTTGGCATCTTCGGAGAGGTGGACGGATAAAACCAAATAGCATCTGCCCCGAATCCCAGACGAGACGTCCACGTCTTGACCGCCGTTCGGAGGGGAACATTCACAATGTACAAAGCAATGCAAGGTCCAAGATGTCAAAGCGAACAGTTAAAAGTCCACTACAAGTATTCACTGGAAGATCTGGAGAAGACCCAGAAGCCAAATGGAGAAAAGAACCAAAGAAATAGAAAGCCCAAAAAGCCCAAAAAGCCCAAAGCAAACATACAAAGTTTCAGACAGTGATCTCATCATTGGGCCGCGGAACCGCGGCCCAACCCTTACTCCCGCCGCGGTTCCGCGGCCATTCAGAGCCCGGAGTTGAAGAAAATTTTACCAAGTTTTGTTGCGGCGCTGACTAGTCAACCTAGGGGTATTTTGGTAAATGCAGACGTGCGGCAATTGTAAACCTAGGGTTTTCTATGTCTTATAAATAGAGACCCAATTCATTGTATTTTTTCATGCCTCCCTATGCATCTATTCATCAATAAAAATTCAGTTTTCTTTGAAGCTTGGAGAGCATCAATCATAAGTAGGTTTATTTTTCTGCCCTAGTTTTAGTTTTAATTTCTGCCCTAGGTAATCTCTTTTCTTGCTCTAGTTTAATATAGTTTAGAATTTTTGTTAATTTGTAGTAGATTTTTCATCTCTTAAATCAAAACAAAATAAAAATCTATGTCTTTTGTAGATCCCTCAATGAGCGAGTAGTTTCCTCGCTTGTTAAGGTAAGGAATAGGGAAGGGTTTGAGAGATGAAGATCTTTCATCTCTTTTCTTTGCCAATCTCTTATGAACATTAGGACTCCATGCATACTTTCAGCTTCCGCTCCCTACGGCACTCTACCCACGAGGTAACGGTGATACCGTAGTATAAAAGACCGGATCTGTAAGTTTTCCATGGAGGTTAGGGTAAAGATTAAGAAAGGAAGGACAAGGATCTAGAGGAAGAAACATCTTCCCAATCATCCTAATCCCCTTTATTAATATTTACCATAACCCCTAATATGATATCTAATTTAAGGCATTGGAAAGAGGTGTAGATCTTTATTTACCAAACTCTACCTAAACCTAATCCTAGCAAGTTTCCTAATCATAGTATAACTCAACTTCGTTTTTAGATTTAATTAAAAGATCAAACACCATTTGGAATTAGCTCGTAAGAACATTTAGGAAAATTACAACATCCCTGTGGACCGACCCGTATTCACCGGCTAGCTACCAAGCGACACTGTTCTTGATTGTGGTAATATATTTTTGATCGATAAAATCTCTCTAAATCATCAATCCATTAGGAATTGAGGGTAGTTGACATAGGATGTCTCTACGGATATATATGAGGTATCGATATAGATGCCCTGCACTGAGATGGATGTATTATACATATGTGAGGGATCGATATAGATACCCTGAACTAATGAGATATAATATGATGTATATATAGTAGCCGGACAAGACTGGTCCACGATAAAGTACCCGAATAGTATTTTCATATATCGATGTATACTGAAGAAGGTTTTATAAAGAGTTATAGTCTCATATTTTCCACGTGCTTATGATCAACATAGAAACTTTCAAAAGAAAACCCTTTTACATCATTTTCAATTAAACATGAGCGGGACGTATACTTAAATGAAAAACTTATTTTCTTTACACATCAACGTCTGCTACTAGTGCCGTGAGATAGACATTATACAGCTATTTTGAAAAGATTTAACATACATGTATCTTTCGGCTACTTTTATAGAATTGCATATGGATGTGTGTTATACGTATTATAGCCTTGCTTCTATTTATGTTTAGTCGTGTGCTATAGATATTACACTGCGGCTATGGTGATCGTGATTTGACACCGGTATATTGGTATAAAATGAGTTACCATTTATTGATGATGGGTCATCATTACATTGCACAGTATTGCATTTATTTTCATGACTCACATGCCTTCAGATGCTCGTGGTTATGTAATGCCTGTACCTAGCTTGATGTTGTTTAGTTGATATTGACATAATAACCACATACAGATTCATATATGAGACAGTGGCGCACGATTTGTACATGAGGGCTTATCATCATATATCTCATTGCTCGAACTCTAGTTTCGACGCGTGCTATTCTACCCTCCTTGATATGCACATTTATATTGTTTAGATGTTTCACCGCTTATCCATGTGATTTTTAACTCGTTATATAATACTATTCACGAGTTGGCAACTCACCCTGTTGTGTCGTAGTTCTGTGCAGATTTGACCACTTGGATCAGTAGCGGCTAGGTTGGGCACATCTTCTGTCGTGTGGGCATGATTGCGTATATTTTGAGTGGTGGGTTATTTTGGTATCGGCATTTGAGTTGTACCTATTTGTATCTAGAATTACTCCATCAAAGACCAAGTCTAGTTATTTGTCGTGGCCTTAGTGTTGTTGTGGTAGTCGGACACATTTGGAGTCAACTTGATGTATATTTATTTTATTTACTTTTCGCATTTTGATCTTTTGCCTAAGGCGTCATATGTATATTGCGTGGTTGTTGATCCGCCGTTAGGTGTTGATTTTGCTCCCATGTTAGGGATGCTTTATTATTATGTCTATTGTATCTATTTTATCAAAATTTACAAAGGAGGTGGTGCTCGATTTTTAAACGATAGTTGTGTTTTCAAACCAAACTTAATTTCATGTTAGTAAAATCTTTTCAAAACTCCACCTCCGCTATTTCTTGTAAAAATGGTTTAGTTTCCTGGTTTTAGCTTACTTGGGTTACCGTGGGGTCTTATAGACTTCACATGATTCAAATGCCAGTCACGTGCCTTTTCCAGGTCATGACACCGTGTCCATACTTAGTGTATAATAGCTAAGTGGTGCTTCCTACTTGTATGTTGATGCGATTAGTTAGGACAGTCGCATGGATTTGTTGACCGTGTCAAGAGCTCGTACTGGTGGATCTAAATTAATCACGAAATGACGGGTTGAACTTGACTAGTGGCTTATGGCTTGTTGACTGTATCAAGGTCATAAGCCATTAGGGGTAAAAACCATATCGGGAGTTTTAAGTGTTGAAACTTGCAATGTGATTGCATACCTTCTATGTGATAGTTTGGGTCCCGATTCCCACTATGAGTAATAGTTACTCCTGGAAGATTTTCACTTCGCAATTAGCTAATCCATTAAATGTCTAGAAAGGTGTTTACGAGGATGCGCCTCTAAGGAAATGGGGTTATTAAATTAGGTCCATGCGAGAGCACAGGGGACCTCCCTCAAAGTACTATCACTGGCCTGACCGATCGGTTAGCGAACTTATGGATGTAGAGGATCCCGGCTGGTTCTCCTTTTAGGGTTTAAAGGAGAATTCAACGAAACAGTGGAAGACATCCTGATTAAATAAATTAATAAACCAATCTAATCTTGATAGAGTGCACGCTGAGTGTTTCTTTTCTCTCTCTGGCAGCGATCCATGACCGACCTTAAACTAAAACTCGTAAACCAAGATTAACCGAAACTTTTTACAATCATTGGTTTTGGAATGTCATGATTACCTTCATATGTCCTTACCTCTCCTACTTCCCTTTTGTTTTTTCTAGAACCCTCCGTATCACATATAGGGATCTATATTGCTTGGAAAGGCCATTTTGTATAGTTTGATACGAACTCGAAGAAATTGTTTCAGTCCGATGATGGCCACTGATTCTGGAGAAAGTGAATTGTTCATTTATTTATCCTCTCCACCTTATCTCAAGTTCGAGAGCTCCTTAAATAAGGAGAATATACCAGTTACGCTTGTTGGATAGTCTTCTTCCTATCCTAAGGCTGGAACTGAAAGAAAGAATAGGAAGAAAACCAACTAGACTAAGTTTGGTATATAGAAGGTAAGACGGAAAGACATCTAAAGAGGTTGAAGTGAGGGAAAGGAAATTGTAACTGCTGTCATGAGCCTGGGCAGTAGAAGAGACATTACTATGAATACCCAGCCACCCCCTTGAAACATTTTTTATATTTCATTTTTCCTGTGTGGTTGTAATTGTAAATTGTTTCTCAATGAACTCTGACTCTTGGATATGCGATACCGGATCAGGATCAACATCTGTAAGTTGTTACAGATGCTGAGAAGGAGAAGAGTATTAGGATAGGGTGATTTGATCCTCGAACTCGGATATCGGAGCAATTGTTGTTATTGAGAAAAATCACCTGGTCTTGCCTAACGACAAACTTTTAGTTTTAAATAACCAAAATACAGTTTTCAAATTGCAACACACGGAGTTTGAGTTAGTGAACTCTTGGGACTTATACATAGTGATGTATATTGTTCGATATCTATACAGACAAGGGGTGGGTATTCAAACTTTCATTCTATTTACCTAGGTGTACTCTAATTTTAGACGCGCGTTCTTGTTGAACCGCAAAGTCCAAAGCTATTGAGAAGTTCATACTGTTATGAAATTGAGAACCAGAGATGTCGGAAGTTTCATGATTCTTCGATGTGATCGAGCTCGGTATTCCATGGTTATCCTTTTCATTTGGGAGTATGCACTGGAAACAGGAGCATACTAATTGGATAAGCTTCCGTCTAAATATGTGCCTAAGATTCTATATGTGATATAGAATGGAGACCGTGTCTTAAACTTGTTAAGATATGGTGTTGTCCGGTAGGATCCGGACAAGCTCAAGGGATGTTTCAGTAATGAGCAGTTTGTGGGTTATCCTGAGCATTCTTAAGGGTTTAACTTCTGCCATTTTTAGAATCAAAAGTTGTTTTGTTCTTGACTCGCCACCTATTTAGAAAAGGAATTTCTTATAAAAGAAATTAGTGGGAGTATGATAGAACAGGAAGAGATTTCAAAACCACAATCGGTTACTAAAAATTTAGTAGAACCTGAGAATTCAATTGCCCCCGACATACCTTAGCCACTCTGCAGATTTAGTAGGTGACTTCAGCCGCTTGAGAGATACTATGGTTTCCTCGTAGACGATGAAAATGAGGCTTACATCATGTGATGATGACCTAACTAGTTATCAGCAGGCCATAGGGAGTAGTGACTTCCGACTTATGGCTGGATGCCGAGTTATCTAAGTTGGACTCCATGCGCTGCAACAAAGTATGGAATTTGTTGGGTGCTTCTGAAAGGGTAAAACCCATTAGGTTTAAGTAGATCTTCCAAAATAAAATCAATGCAGATGGAAAGGTAGTAACCTAATAAAGCTAAACTTGTAGTAAAAGGTTTTCATCAAATACCCGTTGTGGATTGTAATGAAACTATTACTTTAGTATCTGTGCTGAAGTCCATACGGATATACTTGTCACTACTGTTTTTCATGACTACAAGATCTAGCAGGTGGATGACTATAACGTCTTTCTAAATGTGAATTTAGAAATGTACGTGTATATAACTCTGCTAGATGGTTATCGTAGTCAATAGGAGCAGCGGAAGGTGTGCAAGTTGGTTAAGTCTATTTATAGACTAAATCAGGCATAGCGAAGATAGATCATCTGTTTTGATATTACGATCAAAGTGTTTGACTTCATCAAAATAATGGATGGACCTAGTTGTAAGAAGGATGTACGGAGTACTGTTATATTCCTCATATGGTATGTGGATGACATACTCTTGATAGGAAGTGATGTTCTTGTGCTACAATTTGGTTAAGCTATGGCAGTCACAGATATTTCTCCATTTAGAATTTAGGCAATATATATCAATTGATCTGGGGACTGGATCTATAGAGATAGATCTAAATGGATTTTGTGATTGTCCCAATTCAGGTACTCTAACACCATTCTAAAGGGGTTTAGAATGGACAACTCCAAGCGCGGTAGTGTAGCCGCATGATATGGAATCACCCTCTCTTAAGAGATGTCTTCTAAACTGATGAGGAGAAGGACTCGTATGTATGGCAGTAATGTCAATCGTGTGATGTTATGTACCAGACCAGATGTTGCTTTTGCACTTGCTGTAGTAAGTTGATATTAGTCCAATCATGGAGAAACAAAAAGAAGCAGTGAAGATCGTATGAGGACGTTCTTGGTGTATGGTAATGGCAGCCTCCAACTAGAGGCGGTTACCGATTCCAGCTTCTAAAATGACATGGATGACAAAGTATCTGTCGTGAGTTATAAGTTTACCCTCTTCTGAGGAGCAGTATATTAGAAAGGATTTCAAGCGGGATACTGAGGTAAACATGGCACTGGATGCTGATAATGACTCGGCAAAGGATACAGCTGTTACGTTACACTAACGCCTTGGCCATCTACCGTGGCCATTTGCGGAACAAAAATTTTCTAGGGTTTTCAAAACCGGCGCTAGAATAACCTGATGTCGGATCTACCATAAACCTAAACTAGCATGCAAAGAGGATATCTATTTACTATGATAGATGTGTCTCATCCAAGAATCCATGTCCTTCGGTCTTCTTTCCTCTTCGTTTGCTCCAAGTGATCTCCTTGATCGAGCTTGTTTGTCTTTGCTTGCTCCTTCGGTTCTCCTGGATCGCGCTTGATCTTCGGTCTCCCTCCGCCGAAGATGATCCACCCGAGGGATGTAGTTCATGGCTCTAGCTCCACACTAAGTGTCAAGTGGAGCAACTAGAGGCCTTAGATTGCTAGTCTAAGGAATCTAGGATGTAGTGTAAGGTTCAATGTGAGTATCTACCTCACCTCCTCTCTTGATTCTCAACACATGAGAGTGTAGAGAGGAGGTAGAAGATGAAGGTGGAGGAGCTCAAGAAACAAATGAAGAGAGTGAAGAAAATGGTGAGCTTTGAAAATAATTAAGCAAGCATGTGATAGAAAATCCTCACCCATAGTTTTGTAAAACAATTCTTATAAATATAATATACCAACCATGCATCAATAGTTAACATAAATGAATTGAAAATTCATTTTTCAATACTATTGAGGCATGGTTCTCACCATACTCCCCTCACCTTGTTTTACACCTCATTATCCATTAAAGATAAATGGATAAAACCAAAATAAGGTGTCCACCTTATAAAATGTTTTCCGTATAAATACGGATTACACTCTACTGTATATACATACATGTATTCGCATAAAAATACGAAAACCCAAAGAGATAGAATAACATAAGGAACATAATACTAGAATATACATATCGAAATACATATATGTAAATTATTAAATCAATACCTGATTTAATAATCCGGCCCAATCCCGAGCCGGCTAGTATTATCAATTGTCCGATCGAAAGTCCGGGTACATAGTACAATCAATCGATCGGAACCCTGCATGTATCTAATACGGCTACTATATCATTTCTCCTGAACCAGGGAAACCCTCTGTGTGGGACTCTAAAAACTCGACAGTACGCTGACAGTGAGTTACTGGATAAATCCATAACCACAAGCACGTCAGCGACACTAGCTGTACGTAACGGCTACCCGGGCACCTGTCGAAAAGGAAGGCCGAAGAGCAAACTCATCTGGATTCCTACTGAGCCTATCAGTGACAATCTCCGTACATTCCGGTCTCTTCGTCTGAGAGTATCGCATACCGGGTCTAGGGGTGGAAAACGCCAGACCCTAATAACTCGATAATTCGTGCTAATGCGGCTCAGGACCAATCCGGGAAACTACTAATCAACCTATCGGTAAATCCCAACTGCCTTGGCCAAGGTCTTATGGTCCTGGCCAATCAAACACGGTGCGATATCAACTCCCTATACAGGGAGAGACGAATCCCCAACAATTACTCACTGCCTCCATGTGACTCGGGACTGTACCCAACCAAAACCTGTTTACATGACTCAGTAGAGCCGTGGTAGGGTAGTGATCAAAGTACAGTGGGAACTCGCACGAGACAAATGACAATCTCGGGTCTAAAGACTAACATGTACTCATGTCACCTGAGAACTGCTATCTGACGATAGGTATAATACTATCTAGAAGTTCTTGGCGAATCCATCCAGTGTACTCACCTCCAGTGAGTACCTGTATACGATCTTAGGTGTAAAAGACCAATAGCTGCGGGACCAACCATCGCCCCTCGTTGGGGTCTAGAAACGTATGCACTAGTCTACTCCGGAATATCGATGCCCCGTCTCGATACTCCCACGACTAGGGGCCTTTTAAGGTTGTGCTTATCGACTACCTTGCTCCTACAAGTATGATCGCCATCACAACGCAGGTAGTCAAGAAATGATCCTACGGGCTTTATCAACATGTATAGACGATACGTAATAACATGTAAAACATATGCATATGTTAAGATAAAGACAAACCAGATAGTATACTATCATATCGAGCAAGTTTGTCTTGTACATACATATGTCCAAGCATCCACATGTATACATATACAATAATGGCCTCTAGGGCATATATATACAACAATCTCCCACTTGCACTAAGGCCGTATATTGGCGTACCGAGTACCCAACGTCTGTACTAGGGCCAGTTGTTGGCGTATCACATACCCAACATCTCAAATAGTCTTTCGAACTGTGCTTGAGGAAGGGTCTTGGTGAATGGATCTGACGTGTTGTCTTTTGTGTCCACTCTCCGCACCTCGATCTCCCGGCGATCAACGATCTCTCTGATCAGATGATACCGCCTCAAGATGTGTCTGAATTTCTGATGGGACCATGGTTCCTTTACTAAAGCCATATCTCCATTGTTGTCGCAATACAAAGGTATTGGGTTAACAATGAATGGAACCACCTAAAGTTCAGTAATGAACTTCTTAATCCAGACGGCTTCTTTTGCGGCATCGTTGGCAGCAATGCATTCAGCCTCCATCGTCGAGTCTGCAACGGTGTCATGTTTGGAACTCTTCCAACAGACCGCCCCTCCGTTGAGGGTAAACACAAAACCCGAGACAGACTTGTTGTCATCCTTGTCACTCTGGAAACTTGAGTCGGTAAAGGACTACACCTGGAGGTCCCCATTACCGAATACCAGGAACAGTTTTTTAATCCTTCTCAGGTACTTAAGAATGTTCTTTACTGTTGTCCAGTGGTTATCACCTGGGTTCGACTGATACCGACTCACCACACTAAGCGAGTAATCTACATCTGGTCGGGTACATAGAATCGCATACATTATAGATCCTACCGCCAAAGCGTAGGGTATAGTGTTCATGCGATCCCTCTCCTCATCAGTCTTGGGAGACATCTCTTTGGAGAGGGTGATTCCATGCAATGCGGGTATGTTACCATGATTGGAATCTTCCATACTAAATCTCTTTAGTATAGTCTCTATGTACGTAGATTGCGAAAGTCCCAATAATCTCTTGGATCTATCTTTGTAGATCTTAATCCCCATAATGTACGAGGCATCACCCAGGTCTTTCATGGAGAACCTTTGTGATAAGAACAGCTTGACCGATTGTAGCATAGGAATATTATTTCCTATCAAAAGAATGGCGTCCACGTACAAGACTAGGAATACGATAGTTCGTCAAACAATCTTCTATATATACAAGGCTCATTCTCGTTCTTGATGAAGTCAAATTCCTTGACTGATTCATCAAAACAGATGTTCCAGTTCCGCGATGCCTGCTTTAATCCATAAATAGATTTAAGCAACTTGCACACCTTCCCACTGCTCCCACTTGTTCCCTTACAAAAAAGGCGTGGGGAAAATTCCCCACTAAAATATCACCACATGTTTAACACGTAAGTGCCTATATGCAACGCATATAGGCACTACAATTAAAACAACTGCTAGGCTAATGGAGCCTCATGTGCCCGCACGTAAGCACCTATATGCAAAGCTTATAGGCGCTGCGTTTAAGCAATTGATAGGCTAAAATTGAGCCTCATGTGTAAGCACATGAGCGCCTATATGCAAAGCATATAGGCGCTGCATTCAAACAGATGGCAAGCCAAAAAGGCTCACGTGTTAACACGTGATACACTCTTATGCTGTTGCATATAAGCAAACAAGATTAATTCCATTGGGATCACGTGCTACACGTGAGTGTTCCTAAACCCCTTCCAAGCTGATAGAATTAAATTCTAAATAAAAGGATTAAAAATCTATTTGGAAGAAATTTCCTTAAATCTTTCTAATATGGAAAGATTCTTCTCTAACAAAGAATTTTGGATGAACTATCTGATAGAATTAAACGAAGGACCTTTGGATCAAAGATCCAACAGTGATCGTCTGATAGAATAAAATTCTATAAAAGATATTCATATAAATAAAATTCTATGATAGAATAAAATTCGAATCTTGTTAAACTAACAAGATATTCATATGATATAATAAAATTCTATTTTAGGAAAATATTTCCCAAGCTGGTTAAAAATAAATAAGAAATCTTCTTTGTTAAACAGAAAGCATTTGGATTAAAAATCCAACGGTGAATAAAATTCACCAGAACAATTGGATTGATTATGAAATCAATCATGACCTCTCAATGAGGGATTTTCTTAACAAATTGATTCTTTTTCTTCTCCTATAAATAGGAGCAAACAGAGTGGGAGGGAAAAAAAGAGAACACAGACGGAGAAAAAGAGGAGAGAGAAGACAAAAAAGGGGGAAAAGAGAATTTAAGCCTCAGAAAATACTTGTTTCATCATAAAATTCTAGGTAAAAAAAAGAAATACATAGAGATTGTTCTATCTTTTTTTTGACCTTCTTAAGGGTTTAACCCTTCACATAAGAACTTAACTCTTCCTCTGATTGAGATCTGTAGAAACATATCTCAGCATAAGTTGAGAATTTAATTCTCATCGGGGAGATTTTGTCATGCAGATTCAAAACCTAGGGGAAAGAACCGAGTTCAAAGAATTTAATTCTTACAGAGATATATGGGAATTTAATTCCTCTGAAAATCAAGGCTTAACCCTACAATAAGAACTTAATTCTTACAAAAACAAGAGGCATGAGATCCTCCAAAATCCTAGCATGAGATTAAAATCTCCAAACACTCAGAAGGAAAGATTGGCGATTCGTTGGTAATACTATAATAAGATCTCACATGCTCCACGTGAGCGTCTCTAATGAATAAAAAAGGAAAGATTCAAACCGTCTCGCATTCTCTCACGTGAGCACCACAGGAATCAAGTGTTTAACACTTCTACATAAAAAAGGGGAGAATAGAACTCAGAGAACAGCTCCCACTGTGGGGCGCCTCACATGCCCACACGTGAGTGCTTCCAAAGTGCAGTGTTTAACCCTGATTCAGAGCCTCACGTAGGAACACGTGAGTGCTGAACATAACCAAGTGCTCAGCACTTATAAAAGAAAGAGAGAATAGAACCTAGAGAACAACTCCCACTTTGGGGCGCCTTACGTGCCCACACGTGAGCGCTTCCAAAGTGCAGTGTTTAACGCCGATTCAGAGCCTCATGTGGGAACACATGAGTGTTGAACACATACTAGTGCTTAGCAGTTTGGGAAATCAACTTCAGCCTCAAAATTGGCTAAGTCTTCCCGATGTCAAAACCTCTTTGATATCCAAATCAACCGAGCCTATGTGCTCATGTTTTCCCAAACTAACCTCAGTCTCAAACATGACCGATGACCACCCAACTGATGATATCCAAAACGATATTCATCCCACATTCCCCTGAGAAAATCTTAGTCTTAAAATACGATTAATGATTTCTGGGTTGACCACCAACTCCTTTTTTCTCAAATAGGGGAATTAGTTCAAGGGTACATCTCTCTACACCTTTGATACATGTCGTTGTAATTCATCAACGTCTTCAGAAAGGTGGTGGGTCCCGACAGCCAACTGCTTTTTGGTGCACTTCCCAAGCTGACGTGCACATCCCAAATAAACCACATCCCAAACTGAATGTGTCACATATCATCGTTGCTCATCCCGCCACGTAACAAATACGCGTGCGCGCAAGGTGATCTACAGACCATAACGTTCTTAAACTAAAATCTCACCTCAAAAAAATGGTGATCTACAGACCAAACATTCTTAAACTACAACAGGCCGAATCGTCCTCAAACTACAATGTTGCCCCCAAAACGGCGACAACGGACCATAACGTCCTTAAACTAAAAGCTCACCGCAAAAATGGTGACCTACAGACCGAAATGTCCTCAAACTACAGCTTTACCTCCAAAATGGAGACAACGGACAGTAACGTCCTTAAACTAAAACCTCATCTCTAAAATGATGATCTACATATCGAAATGTCCTCAAACTACAACTTCGCCTCCAAACCGGCGATAAGGGACCGAAACGTCTTTAAACTAAAACAACAGAGCCCCAAATGCTCTCTTGTTGGATCTGAAACAAAAATGATCCTGACACCCTGTTAAGTAGATCTTGATCTCAAATCGGACTAACATATTCTTAACAAAAAAAACCAATCGAGCCCCAACTACGCACAAACATTAAGTCGATCTTGATCTCAAAATAGATCAATGGTCCTTAAATCAACCCAAACCCAAATCTAAGAAATATGGATTTAGACTAATCCATGCCCTACGGGCGACAACATAAATTAGTCTCCGTATACAATCCACGGGAAACAAAAAATAAAACAAATACACACGACACGAAGTGATCTTCTGGAGTAGGAGAAAGTGGTTATCGCGATGCGGTAACGTAATTAACTGTAGGGGCTTGCGCCTGCAGGGAAGAGCGTCCCCACAATCAAAAACCCCTTGCAAACGAAAGGGAATTTGACAAAATCTGCTACAATGGCCGCATCCGTCCAAACCTCCGATATTCGGTGCCATAAATCAACTTAGCATCTTCGGAAAGGTGGACGGATAAATCCAAATAGCATCTGCCCCTAAATTCAGGCAAGACGACCTACGCGGTTTCGTCTCTGTTTTTGGTGGTGAACAGATTCTAGCACGCCCGGTGGGACCTTTTTCTCTTTCCACTCCACACTTCGTGTGTCGTGTTTGCGAACAAATCGTGGTTTACTAGGGTTTCCCCTGGATTCGAGGTATTAAGATTTGGTGTCTTGCTCCTGTGCAGAGAAAAGAAGATCAATGGCTTCCAAGTGTACCTGCAACAGCAACTCCCGCTCCGTCCCCGCTGGAGGAGTGACATACGAGCCAAATGCGGCCTGCATGTTTTCAATGCCGGTGGAACAGGTGACTCAGGCCACCACTGGATTGTTCTTCGGGACCATGCTCCCGCTAGCAAGCTTCAGCGCCTCAGTGCCGCAAGGGGAAGCTCCAAAAAAGTCGGTCTTCGATCAACTTGCAACCACTACGGCCCGTCTCAACGGGTCGTACAAGTCTGCCACCTCAGTCTTCAACAGGCTGAACCAAAGCTCAAGTGGGCCCGTAAAGAGGCTCGCAATACCCGAAGAGGTTATCCCGAAACGGATAGTCGTTCCAGCTCCGGCAGGTGAAGTCGTCAAAGGGGCTTCTCCTACTAAAGGATCGGTCAACTCCTGCTATTGGCGAAGTCATCAAAAGAGCTTCCCCTACCAGAAAGTCGGCCTTCGAAAGATTGGTCGTCCTCTCTCGACAGACGTCGGTCTTCGACAGGCTGGTACCAGCAATAGTCCTTCATCAGAGTAGGGGGCATGACAAAGCCACTCCCACAATTGAGGCAATCCCATCTGCAAGGCATGCTCGACGTCGCCACTGGTGCCGAGTGAGGAAAGCTGGGGGCAACTCTCCCTCTGGACTTACTCCACCAGCTCCAATGGTGGAAGTTGACGTTGTTGTTCCAACTGGGAACAACTTTGAACCGCTAAGGAGGGTGCGAAAGAACTCTCCGTCCTCGGTGCTGAAGAAATTTCCCCCACCTGTTGAAAACATGATACAGGCGAAGCCGGAGCAGGCCCCTCAGCGGCTGTCCTCCCGAATCCACAGAGTCTGGCGGAAAGTCCAGGATTCTGTGATCAACAAGAACTACTCTCGTCTACCGGAGAAAATGAAGGTTCGACAAGAGGACGATCATCCCTCTAGCATGCAGCGAGAGACTTCTCAGGCGCCTGTTACAATAGCTCCTTCGACTTCGACTTCTCACAAAAAGAGAAGACCGGAGAATCTCCCACCGCCGACATCAAATCCCAAGGGTGATGGATCCAAACGTCCCAAGTCTAGGGGCATGATTGTGCACACGGTGTACATGACTTCCGGAAAAGAGGAGAGCCGTGCTTCCGTGGCTCATCGGCCGCAAATTCGGTCATTGATGAAAGCTCAGGAGCAGCAACAAAAGCTCCAGGAGATGCTAACGAAAATGGCAGCACTCACCGGGCAGAAAGAAAGCCCGAAAGCAGCGTTTGAACAGAGCCAAGAGCAGGAGACAGATATGGAGTTCTTGCGAAGGGTGCTGGAGAGAAAGGATAAGGAGGCCACAGAACAAGCGGCTAATATAAAACAGATGGTGCTCCCGTTCCAAGACATGGTTGGAATGATGATCCAACCAGAACCTCCAGCTGAAAATCCATCGATAATCATCGAGGACGACAGAGGGGAAACATCAAACCCTCTTCCGACTTTATCAGCAGCCAGAGAGGAAACGATCTCCGAAGCTGCTCTCGATGAATACATAGCCCAAAAAATACGAGCTCATCAGGAAAACGAAGCGGCTGGCCAAGTCGTCGGAACCGGGCGACCTTACCCAGGATGGTACGATCAAATCAAGTACCCGCCGGGATATACGATCCCCAAGTTCCATGTATACAAGGGGACAGGCAACCTGCATCAGCACGTCGCCCAGTTCAGAGCATTATGCGGCAATACTGGAGGCAACGACAAATTGCTGCTTCGCCAGTTCGTTGGCAGCTTGTCAGAGACGGCATTCGAATGGTATTCGGAGCTCCCAAATGACTCCGTCAAAACATTTACAGAAATGGAGCTACATTCACACAGCGGTTCGCCAGTGCAAGCGAGTGCACCCCGATCATGGCATTAACCAATGCCTGGGTGAAGCTAAGAGAGATATGGGTTCAATACGCAATCCGGTGGCGGAACCTATGGTCAAAATGCGAACAACGCATAGAAGAAGCTCCTTCCGTGGGCATGTTTCTAGTGACCCTCAATCCTCAAGCGACTGTAGCCCAGTTTATGATGTTCTTCAAGCCGACCACCTTTCAAGCCTTGATCGACAAGCTGGCCCAAATGGACCAGATGAGCCATGGGCCGTCCTCTTCAAAAACGGATCCTCAGAATACAAAGATTAAAGGGAAAGAGGCCTCCGTCGCCAACACTTAACAGTAACCGAGTGATCCGAAACCGGTTGCTTGCCAAAACAACACGCGCCCGAGCCAATCCCTGGAAGAGAAACTAGGACGTGCTTACTCGTTCCCCCGTGATAAAATAAGGAGATTGTTCGAACTGGCAATGCGCAACAAACTCATCACACCGTCGGATCCGAGACGTCCACTGCAGCCTGGTGATGTCAACAGTCCCAACTACTGCACCTACCACAGAGTAGTGGGCCACCCAATTGAGTATTGCTACGTCTTCAAAAACTGGGTCGAGGACCAGTACCGTCAAGGGAAATTCACACTGTCAGAAAACTGGAGGGTGAACCCACCACAGAGGCACGCTCCTAAAAAGGTGGATACGCCAGAAGCATCATGCTCGTTCGTGGAAGAAGCTCCTTGGGAAGTGATCCTTTCAGCTAAAACTAAAAGAATGCTGAAGGATCTTCAAGCATGTCCGGCGATCAAATGGAAAAACCCGCTGGAGCCCGAGATCATTGAGGGGATGCTTAAACCGCACCCAACACCGAAAACTAATGGTGATGGGCAAGACCTCCAGGCCAAGCCTTCAAAGTCTTCGAAGTAAAGAAGAAGACCAAGAAGCTCGCGCAGCCTGACGATAAGCACACGGACCTGCAAAAATACATCGACGCGCTGGAGGAATACAACCAGAAGGCGCAGACCCCGGTCACATTCGAAGAGTTTCTCAACCATGTACTTGAGAACGGAGACAGTGACGATGATGAAGGAAATGGCTCGTTGGGAGAAACCGAAGATTATGTAGCAAGCTGCCACATGGTTTCCTATTCGTCGTTAAATGACGAAGAAACTCCCTCGGCGTCGGAAAGCAACGCAGAAGAACTGGGGGCAAGATCGGTGCCAAAATCCCCGGAGCTGCCAGAAGACCCAATTGATAGGCTGCTAAACGAAGCCCTTCAAAAAAGCAAAGTTGACCGAGAACGCGAAACAGCCATATACGAAAAGGCTAAGCGTAAGCGTCAGGATGAAGAAGTTGCGGCAAGAATGAGTCGTAAAGTACTCCAACCAAACCAAAGCATACCTGATACAAACAAGAGCAAGACCAAAGCAGAGAAGCAGTTCACTAAAGCCCTGTTAATGGGAATGAAGCTGCCCCCTCTCATAGAAAACACTCCCGGGAGTACGTGCCTCGGCGAAGCGGATGTACATCCGAACTATTTCTTATACCATCGGAGGGTCACGCACCCCACCGAAAAGTGCAATGCCTTCAAGAAGTGGTGGTAAGGATACGTTGCTCACCGGCAACACTTCAAGCGGATAAAGTGCAAAACCCGTCGACAACAAAGGAGCGCGACAAACGAGCATGAAGAAACGACTGGCAACTGTCATATGGTTAATACCAGTTCGACAAAAGGAAAATCTCAGGTTCTTACATTTGGGAGCGATTCTGAGGAAGAAATAACCCTCGGCCCTCTCTTCAAAGAATCCACCTCTGGAAAAGAAGAAGATGAGAAGAAAACATTCAGCTACGTAACCGTACGTTGCCCAAAAAGAACCTCGGGCCTACAAACAAGGGCTCGAACAAAAGAGACAAAGGGAAGAAAAAAGGCCCTGAGAAAATTGCCCTCGATGATAGAGTTGTCAAAAAGCTCGCAGCCAAGGATCCGCCTAAGAAAAACAAGGTGGATTACAATGTCCTGGCACATCTGAGGAAGATACATTCACAACTCAGCATACTTGATGCTCTCCTCCTGTCCAAAGAGGCACAAGATTCTCTGATCAAGGTATTGCAAGAGCCCGATCAGTTCCAAGCTTTCCTTGCAGAAGAAAAGATGAAGGACGAGCTGGCAGAGGTTCATACAGCTGACATTACATTCGGCGATGAAGATCTCCTCCTCGGAACGTGCTTGCACAACCGTCCTCTATATGTCACCGGGTACTGCCACGACATCAAGATAGGCAAAATCCTGGTCGACAACGGGTCCTCTGTCTACCTCCTCAACGTGAAGGTACTAAAAGAGATTTGCATGAACGTTCAGCACCTGGCCCGGGATAAAATTACCATCTCCGGCTTCGACTCGCAGTCATCACGGACGCTTGGGTCCGTGATATTGACATTACGCTTTGGGATGCTCATTACCAACATCAAATTTCACGTCATTGACGCCAAGACTTGCCACAACGCTCTGCTCGGCTGGCTTTGGTTACACGAGTACAACGTCATCCCTTCTACACAACACCAGTGTATTCAAAGATGGCTTCGAGTACACAATTACGAGGGAGCTAAATCCGTTCTCCGTAAATGAAGTCCGCAAATATGAAGACGCTAAGTACTTCCTACCAGACTTCGAAGACACGGAAAGATGTCGTAAACCGGATAATAAATGAAAAGTCGTCGCCACTATCCCGGTCTTTGGGAGCAATACCGAGGAAGATGAAGAGATGGTCTACTCGGGGCAATCCCAAGGCAACAGGCCAGGACCATCTACTCCTATTTTGGTCTTTGGCAGTGACTCTAAGGACGAGATCAACGCCGTGTTCTCCACCCGCCCATCAGCACAAACCATTATTAGAGCTGATCAGAGCTTGCAAATCACCATAGTTCCGCAACGGCATTACAAAGAACTCGATGCGCTTGATACATACAGCATACAAGAGCTGCAGACCTTCTACGTCCCTCCTAGGTGAAGAGGTGAAAAAGCGATCCTCTTCTATCAGTCTACGGAGTCCAAAGTGGAGAAAGAAGTCTTGCATGGTGCCGAACTTGCACTTGATAGGCTTCAACCAATCCGTCTGCCCAGATATTACCCAGAGGGATTAAAAGGCTATTAAGATGCCAAGGCGTACCCTTCAAAAAAACCGCTCGACGATTCCAGTTCTACAACAAGATTTGGAACGTTCTCAGGACTCAGCGAAAGATGCCCAATGGGAGGATGGATACGACTGGACTTGGATACATTTGGTCCAAGAAACAGGAGCGATTCTATGGCTGCCGTGTCATAAATAACTCCGATGGAGAAGGGAATGCTTTTCCGGATAGCGCTAATATTGAACTAAAGCGAGATCCCGCCGTAAGAATGCCAAGTCCTTCATTCGAAGAACAAATTGAAAAGCTAATAAGGGAAGCAGGTCAAAAGGTCCGGGATGGCCACAACCGCGAAATGGCCATTTACGAGAAAGCTAGGACGCAGCGTCTCACTCAGCAGTCTGCAGAAAGAGAAGACTACTATGCCCTTCACCCTCATCCCGTTGTGCGCTCTTATGGCAAGGAAAAAGCCCGGCGCAAAGGCAACAATAAGGGGAAGGACGAGAATGACGTTTGAAAACAACGAAGCGGATTCAAGAAGCCACGCAATCGAGAAAAAGTTGGCCGGAAACCATAACTAATAAAGAAGATGGGTTGGGAATACTCTTTCCCCTAAGACAAGACAAGGAAAATATTCGACCTTGTTATTAAGCATCAAATGATGACGCTCCCGGAGTCTCGGCACCCCGAACAAATAAACGAGGTCCATCACCCGGCTTATTGCTCTTACCATTAAGCAATAGGACATCCTCTTGAAGACTGCTTCACCTTCAAAGACTGGGTCGAAGACCAGTATCAGCAAGGTAGATTTGCTCTATCTAACAGTTGGAGGGTAACCCCACCACGAAAGCATGAGCCAAAAGCAACCCACATCACGAGGGTAAGTCCAGATCAACATCGAGCTTGGAAACGAATTCGTACCTACCACGTGATAACATTCTCAAAGGAGGAAGAGCACGAGAATATGGACGACCTCTCCCACTGCTTCACAGATGAGGATGAGGATGAGGTGATCTCAGAATTTCCACCGGCGCCAAAAGAGCTGGAAGATGGGATACACACCACGGTGGACAATCTAAGGAAAATTAACTTGGAAACGGAAAACGATCCAAGGCCAACGTTCGTCAGTGAGCTGCTATCTAAAAAGAAGGTGGCCACACTAAAGGACGTGCTTATACAATATAAAGATTGCTTCGCATGGAATTATGCCGAGATGCCAGGACTAGATCCAAAAATAGCGATGCATAAACCGGCGATATCGCCGGACGTCAAGCCAATCAAACAGGCGCCAAGAAGAATGCGGCTCGAACTTGAGATGAGTATCAACGCCGAAGTCAAGAAACTAATTGACTCCGGCTTCATACAAGAAGTTCAATATCCTGACTGGATCGCCAACATTGTTCCAGTGATGAAGAAAAATGGGACAGTACGCATCTGCGTGGACTTCCGAGACCTTAACAAAGCTTGTCCGAAGAATGACTTCCATGTACCTTTTACCGAGTTGATGATCGATAACACATCCACCCATGAAATCTTCTCCTTCATGGATGGATCTTCATGCTATTATCAAATAAAGATGCATCCCGAAGACCAAAAGCATACTGCCTTCCGGATTCCGCTGGGCATATTCTGCTATAAAGTGATGCCCTTCGGTCTGAAGAACGCTGGCACTACCTACCAGAGGGCCATGACGAAGATATTCGATGACCTCATACACGAGATTATCGAATGTTATATCGACGACCTTGTGGTGAAAAGCAAATTGTACGAGGAACACTGGGAGCATTTGAACATAGTGTTCCAGCGTCTTCGGAAGTATAATCTGAAGATGAACCCTATGAAATGCGCGTTTGGAGTCTCCTCAAGAAAATTCCTAGGATTCATCGTACGACACCGAGGCATCAAAATATACCCATCAAAGATCAAGACGGTTATAGAAATGTCCGCGCCAAGAACTCTCAAACAACTGCGGTCTCTCCAAGGAAAGCTCGCGTATTCCGGCAGTTCATAGCTAACCTTTCCGGCAAATGTCGTCCCTACAGTCACCTGATGAAGAAGGGGACCCCATTCGCCTGGGATCGTAAATGCCAAAGTGCACTGGGCGAAATCAAGCAATATCTGCAGAACCAGCCGGTACTAACCGCTCCGGTCAAGGGAAAGCCCATCATCCTGTACACAACAGCCCTTGAGGATTCTTTAGGCGTGCTATGGGCACAGGAGAATGATCGGGGAAAGGAGAGAGCTCTTTACTGTTTGAGTCGAGTTCTTCTAGGGGCAGAAAACAACTACTCCCCCATTGAAAAGTATTGCCTGGCACTGATCTTCGCGATAACGAAGTTTCGACATTATGCCTTGGCACATGAGGTCCATCTCATATCAAAGGTGGATCCTCTCAAATATATGATGTCAAGGGCCATACTAACAGGAAGGCTTGCCAAATGGGCCCTCCTCTTGATGGAATTATCGATAACATATCGACCCCTCAAGGCGGTGAAAGGCCAGGCCATCACCGACTTTCTCGCTGAGCATCCGATACCAGCCAATTCTCCCTTAAATTGTGAATTGCCAGAAAAACACGCATTCGACACAATTGAAGGGAAGATAGAGGAAAATAATGTCCAATGGGAACTCTACTTCGACAGAGCGTCTTCCTTGAAGAAGCGAAAGCAAAGCACCCCTGTAATCAAAGCTGGGGTTGGCCTTCTCTTCGTGACTCCACAAGGAGGGATATTGCGTTTCGCCCTTTCCTTAACAGAGCCGAGGACAAACAATGAGATTGAGTACGAAGCTTTGATAGTAGGTCTTGAGATTGCTGTTGACATGGGAATCGAAAACCTACTCATATATGGAGACTCCCAGCTAGTCGTTAGCCAAGTAAATGGCGACTATCAGACGTGTAAACCGGAGTTGGTAAAATATGGGGAAAGAGTGCAGCAACTGTTGACTCAAATTCCATCCTGCATCCTGAAAAGCATGCTGCGGGCGGAAAATAGCAAGGTGGATACGTTAGCCAAGCTCGCTAAAGAACTGGCCGACGAAAACCTCGATGACGTAAGGATCATTGTGCAAAGCCGCTGGATTCTTGCGCCAGCAGAAATATCTCCAGAGTCGTCTGAAAGAAAGGAAACGACCAAACAAGCAGCTTTCCAATTAGAGGATGAAGAAAAGGCTAAGGATTGGAGAATAGTTTTCATAGACTACTTCAAATCCCATCGAATGCCCGAAAACGCATCTTCAAGATATCAGCTCGTGAAATAAGCTCTATCTTTTGCCTTCGTTAATGATACTCTATATAAGAGATCGTTCGACAGTTTGTGGCTAAGGTGCCTGGGACCAGAAGAAGCAAAGAGAGTCGTCCAAGAAATCCACGACAGACTCTGCGATTCTCATCAAGCCGGGTCAAACATGAAGCTGAAAATCAAGAGAATGGGTTACTACTGGCCCACGATGATTCAGGACTGCCTCGAATATGCGAAGCAGTGTCACTCGTGCCAGGTTCACGGAGACTTCATCCACCAGCATCCAAATCCGCTACACCCAACACTGGCTAGTTGGCCATTCGAAATGTGAGAAACCAATGTAATCGAGCCCATCGAACCAGCATCATCCAAGGGACATCGGTTCATATTGGCAACAACCGATTACTTCTCTAAGTGGGCAAAGGTAGTACCGCTAAAGGAAGTGAAGACGGAGAACATCCTCCATTTCTTCAGGACACATGTCATCTATCGGTTCGGCACTCCGCGACGGATCATCTCGGATAATGGGCCGGCCTACAGGAGCCATAAGATCAGCCGTTTCGCACAACAGCATAATATAGACTAGAGATACTCTTCAGTCTATAATCCCCGAGCTAACGGTCTAGCTGAGGCTTTCAACAAGACCTTGACGAAAATCATAAAGAAAATGGTGTCCAGGAAAAAAAAGTACTGGAACGAGAGACTGCATGAAGCTCTCTAGGTGTATCGAACCACGTTCAAAACGGCCACGAATACAATGCTATTCGCGTTGGTATTCGGCACGGAAGCGGTACTTCCCTTAGAGATAGAGCCACCCTCTATATGAGTGGCAGTTCGATATGAACTGACGAATGAAGAAAATGCCCATCTTCGGCTTAAGGAGCTCGATGCCCTCGATGAAACTCGCCTTATAGCACAGCAAAATCTGGAGGCTTATAAGGCAAGGATGACACGGTCATACGAAAAAATGACTAGGCCAAGAACATTCTGCCAAGGCGAACTCGTGCTAGTCGTCAAAAGACCTATGATCCCCAACCGTGCAAAACGGAGGAAATTCGAGCCAAACTATGAGGGCCTGTATATCATAGACAAAGTCTATCAAGATGGGGCCTACTTACTCATGGATATGCATGGCGAAAGACCCTTCCGGCCAATAAACGGTCGGTTCCTTAAGAAATACTACGCTTGACAAGTCATGACTCAGATTAATAATAGATGACGACGCTCATGCCTACTCGCTATCTTCCTAAATCAAAACTCTAAAATTAGTACCCAACAGAACATCCGCGACAACGGACCCAAATGTCCTTAAACTAACTGTTGCCTCCAAGATGGCGACAATGGACCGAAATGTCCCTAAACTAACAACGAACCAAAATGTCCTTAAACTAACCGTCGCCTCCAAAATGGCGACAATGGACCAAGATGTCCCTAAACTAGCAATGGACTACTACGTTCTTAAATTGGCATTGGACCGAAATGTCCTTAAACTACTACTCCGTCTCAAACATGGCGCATCGCCACAAATACGGCGATATCTTCTCTTGGGATCTAAGTTGCAATCAAAACTCCAACGCAAAGACTGCAAATCTAGTAGTAAAAAAAGAAAAGAAAAAAAGGTATGTCCACAAGCGAAATGGGCACGGATGAAAACCCGAAAGGGCTCCGTGAGTAAAAACAGCAGGGCTACCGGCGAGCTTATGAAAACCCGAAAGGGCGCAACCTCGTAAAAAATAGTACATCTACAAAAGAAATGGGTACAGATGAAAACCCGAAAGGGCGCTGTGAGTAAAAACAGCAGGGCTACCGGCGAGTTTGTGAAAACCTGAAAGGGCGCAATCTCGTAAATTTTTCACTCACAAGATCCTCGCGACTCGTAAGAAGAACTCCCCCTATGGGTCCCTCACGGCTCATAGAATTTGAAAGTCTTAAGTCACAGGGATCCAAACATGTTCTTAAGCCGTCGTATCCCTCAAGTTGCCCTATAAGCAGTACAATGCTGGCCATTGTATACAATCCACGGGCACAAATAAACATTTTCCCCAACAAGTTCCACCAATCACGAGGAATGTCATCATATGGTGAACGACACTTGTAAGTCCTCTCAACTTGTAAGAAGAAAATACTCTTATAAGATCCTTACGACTTATAAGAGAAAACACCACTTCGGAGTCCTCACGACTTCTAAGGAGAACATACACTTGCGAGATCCTCATGACTCGTAGGGAGAAATACCTTTATGAGATCCTTTACGGCTCACAAAGTCAAAAGCCTTAGTTGACAGGACCCTAACCATGTTTACTAAGCCACCTTTGTTCAAATCGACAAAAGCAAATGATGATTCGCTCCTGGAAATATTCCAGTCGTAGCGATGTTGATGCCTAGATCGGTATCAAATTCCAAGTCCCTTCACGGCAAATGATGATTCGCTCCTAGCAATATTCCAGTCGCAGCGGTACTGATGCCAAGATTGGTATCAGATCTCAAGTTCCATACTCACAACAAAAATCAGCGAGCAAAATAAATGCATATGAAATAGCTGAAATGATGGGGCAACTCGCAATAAAAATCAGCGAGCAAAATATATGCATATAAAAACAGCCGAAATGTTTGGGCAACTCGCAATAAAAAGCAGCGAGTAAAAAGAAAAGAATATCCGAAATGATTGGGCACCGGGATAAAAAGCCGAAATGATTGGGCAATCGCGACTTTCGCGATATAAAAAGCTGAAATGATAGAGCATCGCAGAAAGAAATAAAAAAATAAAACTTTTTCCCTATAGGTGAGTCCACATCAACCCCTGTATACAATCTATGGGCACAAACGAGAAGGGAACCAAATTTTCCCACCAGGCTTCATCAGAAGGAGAACCAAATCTCGATGGCAGCATCTACAGCCTAAAGATCAGCTCGGTGTTCTTTCTCATTCCAACAGAATGCAAACGCAACGTCAACCAACGACCCCAGGGTCAAAACAAAACAGAGCCATGGCAAAGTCCCTAGTTTCAAGTCTCGACGGTTCATAAACAACCTAGATACCACCTCGACACTCATCTCGTTGCAGCAGACACGGTGTCAATAACGGCGTTTCTTCTCATTCCAGCAGGATGCAGACGCGACGTCAACAAAACAGAGCCATGGCAAAGTCCCTAGAGTCAAGCCTCGACGGTTCGCAGACAACCTAGAGACCACCCCGACACTCATTTCGTTATAGCAGACGCGGTGTCAACAACGGCGTTTCTTCTCACTCCAGCAAGATGCAGACATGACGTCGACAAAGTGGAGCCATGGCAAAGTCCCTAGTTCCAAGTCTCGACGGTTCACAAACAACCTAGAGACCACCTCGACACTCATCTCGTTGCAGCAGACACAGTGTCACCAACAGCATTTCTTCTCACTCCAGCAGGATGCAGACGCGACGTAAACAAGTGACCCCAGGGTCCAAACAAAATAGAGCCATGGCAAAGTCCCTAGTTCCAAGTCTCGACGATTCACAAACAACCTAGAGATCACCTCGACATTCGCCTCATTACAGCAGACGTAGTGTCAATAAAGGAAGCGAAGGCCAAATTCCTAGCTTCAGGGTCTTGACGACAACTTAAATAAAACCCGAAAGACAATCGGAGATCATCCCACACTATCGCGGAGTGGTTATGACTCATTGAGGCTCCCAAACTGAGCCTAACCTCAAGTAAAAAGCGGCATGGCAAAATCCCTACCGCTTGCTCTCGCGACGGTAATATGACCTAAGGAGATTACTTGAAGACGTCTTGTCACGCCCCGCTTCCCAGTGTACGGGCAGAGGGCGCGACTGGCCGCTACGTATATACTCAGAAGTACATACGCTAATCGTTTCTAAGCAATATAGGATAAATGCACAAGAGACAAAATATAATAAAACAACAACTTTATTTATTCACATTCTTTTTACAATACATGGAAAAGTAAATACATGGCATAAAGCGATGCCTAAACAATGGCATAACAGAAATGTAAAGTACTGAAAAGAAATGTGTACAATGAACTAAAGCTTTGGGTCTTCAATAAACCGGTCCAAGTCTTCAGCGCTGGCTCGATCTCTGGAAGATCCAAATCACCTGATGACATTCAAAGAAGAAGAAAGAGAATGTCGTCAGTGAAAAAATCGCTCGGTAAGTCCCAAAGATAACGGAGAAATAGAGTAGACAGAAAGAGAAGGTAGTTTTTAAAGTTGTATTATATGGTTAACGCTGTTGTTTGTAACTTGGTACAGAAAGATGCCAGTGTATACGAGAGGAGTCTCTATATGCTAGAGACCAGGACAAATTGAAGTACAAGGAACCGTTCTGCCACGGTACAACAGCAACAGGATTCAGGTTAGGTGTCTTAAATCTTACTGTCTCGTGCCATTTCTAACACCTTCCGTACCAATCTACCCCTTAAACCCCGCGAAGTATTGATTGTATTACTTGTGTTGTATTGTAAATTGTATTGTCTTGTATATAGATGGATGACTTGCCGAAACCATGATATCAGTAAATAGATGTAACTGGAGAATCATGTAAATGGAAGTATATCCATGGTTCGGTTCAGTCAATACAGATTGAATATATGTATTCAAGGATTCATGTTAGATTGTAGATTGTAGACTGTACTTGAATCATATTCAAGTCAGATTTTTAATGAGACTCAGTCCGAATCAGACAATTATAAAAGAAATTGAAGTCCTGATTGTTTTGATGTTATTGGTAACCGCTGCACATGGGCGGCAGGATTTGTGTCTTTTTCAAAAACGATTACCGTGTTGATAACATCGTTATTAAGTTGTCTACCTTAAATAGGCAAGCACCCATATCTCTGGCTCCCTGAAGCTCAAGAGACTGGTCCCGCTTAAACCTATATTTACTAGGGTCCTTAGGGTAAGTTATAGAACTTGAGGGGGTTTTATGTAAAAATACTTTTGTATAACTTTCAAAATACACCCCAAGTGTTTAATTATCGTCTTTAGAGTTGTAATAAATGTAGATTTTATATATGTGATGTTTCTAGTGAAATTAACCTAATTTCATAATATAGGGTATTAAATTGTAATATTGCACTTTGTATGGAATTCATGGTATTTTAATGTAAAGTGACTCTTGTGATTTTAGAAAAAGTTGGAATATTTATATTATCACAAAATAGATATTTTAATTATACATACATACATATATATATATATATAATATTTTATATATATTATATTTCTAGAAATCTCATTTTCATAAGTTTTGTATTTTGTAAATCTTTCGAGACCGAATGGTCCTTGCTGAGGTCTGAATCCCGCACTACTAAGTCCGAGGACGTGCGATAATCCGCACCATCCCGATCGGGTTCCCTAAATTGGTTGTAGCGGCGCTTTGCAAAGATTTGTTTAAAAATACTAAATCTTGTAAAAATGGTTTTATTAGTAAAGGGTATTTATATGTAAAGGTTCGTTTCCCGTATTCTAGGTTCCCAAAAAGTATTGTGTTATGTTTCATATAAGTGTTGTGAAGAGGTAGGTCATTACCTCGTGATCTAACTTAAAGGTATAGCAAGTTTGTGATATTTTATTGTCGAAATGAAACTACATGGTATTTTACTGAAAAAGAGCTATAAAATTACAAAATGAAATAATTTGTTATGAAACTTGTTCAAGTTGTTTGTTAATGATTACTAGTCAACATGATGGAGTTTGGTATGGTTGTTGTTTAAGAAAAAGTTAGTTTTTAGGAAAAAACCGAATCGGAGATCGGATAACTCCGATTTCCGTCGGGTTTTAAAAATACGGATTTTGAGAATAGTAAAGTGAAGAAGGAATTGGGACTTACTAGCTAAAAAGAAGGAGAGGAGATAGAGGGAGAGAGAGGAATCTCCGGTGCGTCGTTTCGTCGCCGGTTGCTCCTTGAAACGTCATCGGAAGATCGCTGAAGCTTCCGCCTTTCGCTAACTTCAAATGCACACAACTTCACTATAGTTTTCTTGAGAGTTTTGATCAGAATTTTAGAGTGAGGGGGTGTGTCTAGGGGTTGTATTTATAGGGTAACGCTAAGGTTAGGGTTAGGTGAAGGGTTGTAAAGAAAAAATTAAATTAAATTGTAATAAAATGTATTAAAACATAGTAATTAGGGTTTTAAGGAGTCTCTGGTACCAGTCTAAGTAATTAAACTATGCAGGTGTACAGGGAATGTGAAAAGGCCCATCTTTCATTTTGGGGACTCAGCGGTCCGGCCGGCGGCGCCGGCCCGACTCGGCCTATCCCGGACGAGTCCGGTGACCTCTGGCTTCCTTGACGGTTCACTAACCCCCTGGCATAGTTAGTTTTCCATGTGTAGTGGGGTTTTTATGAGTTATGCACGTGTAAACCCTTGGTATTCTAAAAATTCAAAACAAAACAATATTAAAAATAATCTGGGGTATGGGATTTGAACTCTGGTGGCTTGGTTCAGCAGTGCAAGGTATTACCAATGAGCTACAAGGTCCTTCTTGCTATTATAAGCAAATCAAATATTTATGGTACTCGCAGAAATGCAATTACTCCAAGTATACATCAACTTTTAAACAAATTTTTGTACACTAAAATTGGAGTTGTTACAGTCTATCCTCCTTACAAAAATTTCGTCTTCGAAATTTACAACTTTTATTTTAAGGACTAGTTTACAAAGAGGTGAGGATATCTTACACGCATTTCATCTTCTCTTTCCCAAGTTGACTCTTCTGGAGTATCTTTTCTCCACATCACTCGGACCAAGTTGACTTCCTTGTTCCGAAGTGACTTCACTTTCTTGTCCAGGATCTCAATAGGTTGTTGCTCACAAGATAAGTCGGGCTGTATAGTGAGCTCAGAATGATCAAGTACATGACTGGGGTCACTCACATACCTTCTAAGTTAGGATATGTAGAACACATTATGCACTCCTTCCAATGAAGGTGGAAGTGCTAAGCGGTATGCCACTTCACCGACTCTTTCGAGTATGTCGAACGGTCCAATGTATCTCGGACTTAGCTTACCCCGTCTTCCAAATCGGATCACCCCGCGATTCGGAGATATTTTTAAGAATACGTGATCTCCTGGCTGGTACTCCAAGTGACGTCTTTTTGCATCAGCTCAGTGTTTCTGTCGATCTTGAGCTATGCGCATCTTTTCTCTGATAGTACGAACCATATCAACAATTGCTACTATCATCTCAGGTCCAAGAAGTTCCCTATCTTCGATATCGTCCCAACTTAATGGCGATCGACACTTCCTTCCATATAGTGCTGCAAAAGGTGTCATTCCTATACTTTCTTAGTAGCTGTTGTTGTACAAAAACTCCACAAGGTGTAAGTGATCTTCCTACGATCCTTTGAAGTCTAACATACATGCTCTGAGCATATCCTCCAAGATCTGAATAGTTCGCTCAGACTGACCATATTTTTATGGATTATAAGCCGTGATGAAGTTCAGACTTGTTCCCAAGCTCACTTGCAGACTTTGCCAAAATTGCGATCGGAACCTGGTGTCACGATCGGAGACAATGCAGACCGGTACTCCATGAAGTCTTTCAATTTCCTGTATGAGTTCATGGGTATCAGAGATAGTACATATTTAAAGAGTTTAAATCTTAAGTAGATTATTACCTCCATATACTTCTTTGCTAATGTCTCAGTTGATGGGCCAACTCAAAATGGGATGAAGTGAGCCGACTTTGTGAGTCCATCCACAATGACCCATACCGCATCATTACCCTTTGTGCTGTGAGGAAGGGCAGTCACAAAATCCATCGTGATATGTTGCCACTTCCATTCCGGGATTGGTAACGGTTGAAGTAATCCAGCTGTCCTGTGATGTTCAGCCTTTACTTGCTGACACACCTAGCATTTAGCGACGCTTCTGGCTACTTCACGCTTCATTCCATGCCACCAATAATTCTGACGTAGATCTTTGTACATCTTTGTACCTCCAGGGTGTACTGAGTAGGGAGAGCTGTGAGCTTCTTTCATTAACTCTTCCCGAACAGGACCTTTTGGTACACATAATCTGCTGCCGTATCTCAAAGATCCGTCTTCATGGATGATGAAGTCTGTTCTGAGTCCATTCTCCACTTGTTCTCTGATCTTTTGCAACTTAGCATCACTTGCTTGAGCTGCTTTGATCTGATTGACAATTATTGATTGAACTTGTAAATTCATCAAACTTGAAGCATTACCTGACATGACTACTTCAATCTCCATCTGATGCAAGTCTTGTTGTAGCTTCCACTGAGTGGTGAGATGCATTGCTAATGGTTGGCGACTAAGAGCATCTAGAACCACATTCACTTTCTCTGGGTGATATTGCAGATTGATGTCAAAGTCCGCCATGAGTTCTAACCATCGTCTCTGCCGCATATTCAACTCCTTCTAAGTAAACACATATTTCAGGCTCTTATGATCTGTGTATATGTTCACTCGTTCACCAAGTAGATAATGGCACCAAATCTTGAGAGCAAAGATGACGGCTGCCAATTCCAAATCATGCGTCGGATAATTGCACTCATGAGTCTTCAGCTGTCTTGAAGCATAAGCCACAACTTTACCGTGCTGATGTAGAACACATCCTAATCCCTTACCGGATGCATTACAATGCACTTCGAAACCTCCAGTTGGTCCGCTATAATGAGAATAGGCGCTGATGTCAACCTTGACTTGAGTTCTACGAAAGCTTGTTCGCATGCTTCTGACCACACAAAGTCTTCATCTTTACGTGTGAGCTTGATCATGGGTGTTGCTATCTTTGAAAAGCCTTCAATGAACCTTCTGTAATATCCAGCTAAACCCAAGAAACTCCGAATGTCCTTCACTGACTTTGGTGTAGGCCATTCGCTTACTGCTGAAACTTTCGCTGGATCCACAGAGATTCCTTCGCCTGATACGATATATCCAAGAAAACCAACTTGATTTAGCCAAAATTCGCACTTGTTGTACTTGGCATATAGTTGATGTTGTCGTAGAGTTTCCAGGATAATTCGTAGGTGCTCGGCATGCTCTTTCCGACTTTTAGAATACACCAGGATGTCGTCGATGAAGATGACAACAAACCTTTCTAAGTACTCCCGGAAAATATGATTCATCAGGTTCATGAATATTGCTGGTGCGTTGGTCACTCTAAATGGCATCACTAGAAATTCGTAATGACCATAGCGAGTTCTGAAAGCCGTTTTATGAATATTAGCTTCCTTGACCTTCACCTGATGGTAACCTTAACGAAGATCTAGTTTAGAGAAAACGCAAGATCCACTTAGCTGATCGAATAAATCGTCGATACGCGGTAACGGATACTTGTTCTTTATCGTGACTTCGTTCAAGACTCTGTAATCAATGCACATCCTGTATGAACCTTCCTTCTTCTTCACAAGTAGTACTGGTGATCCCCAACTTGAAGTGCTAGGACGAATCCATCCTTTCGCCAATAATTCGTCCAACTGTGTTCGGACTTCCTTCAAACCTTCTAGACTTAATCGATAAGGTGTTTTGATCACTGGTTGTGCTCCTGGTACTAAATCAATGCTGAATTCAAGAGCTCGATCGGGAGGCAAACCAGATATATCATCAGGAAACACATCATCGAACTCTCGAACCACATCTGGTCTTGATTCTTCCTCTGTCTTGAGTTGCTGCAATCACTGCCTTCTTTGGCTTCGCCTTGTAAGTACTTGGCTCCAGGTTACGGTCTCCGCTTTCGAAATAGAAGACCGGATGATCTGGAATCTCGAATACTACCCTCCTTTGACGACAGTCGATGGTAGCACAGAAAGTTCCGAGCCAATCCATAACTAGAACCACATCGAAGTTTGGTATGTCCAGCACTTTGAAGTCAGCATAGAATTCTCTGCTGCAGACGACTACTAGACACAAGCTGTATCCCATTGTTGCCTTTAGAATGCCATTTCCTGAACTGACATTCCAGCTGGATACCAGCGGTGTGACTGGAATCACATGAGTTCGGACAAACCGTTACGACATAAAGCAGTGCAATGGGATATGTTTTAGGTATAGGGAAAAGTATGTAAATAGGTAGCAAGACTGAAAGAAAAGTTTGAGAAGAAAAGGTTACCAGTGATAACTTGACCAGTGGCCTCAGCTCCTTCCACGGTCATTGTGAAAGCCTAGCGCCGTGATACATTCCTCCTGGCCTGAGGAGCATTCCTTGGAACTTTCCTTTGAGCTTGATGGAACTGACGAGGAGGAGGTGTAGCTTGTGGTCCTCTAGGTGGTGGAGCAGGTAGTGCAAGTCTTGGGGCAGGTGCTTGGATGGCTGGGCACTATGGGTAAGTGATTGCTGGCCTGGGTGCAACATATGAATTTTGTCTTTTGGGACAAGACTCAATACCATGAGTAGCTGAGCCGCAGACTAAATAAAGACGGTTGGCTCGCTGGCAGTCTTGTATCATATGTCCAATTCTCTTACAGTAGGTACAAAAGGTTGGGCTAGGACGGTTGCTCGGTACTCTGGGTCGCCTTGGCATAAAAAGTGGCCTTGACGAGGCTCCTCCTGTCATTTGGTTGACAGGGCACTTAACTCCTGCAGACTGAGGTCTAACCCTCGCCTTTACCACTTCCTCATAACGGCGGGCAGCTTTCAGAGCCAATTCATGAGTCGGAAAATCTCCTGTGGCCAGTGCAGCCTGGATCTCCGAATCCAAACCTTGTTGAAATCGACGGGCTCTGATCTCATCCGTCGGTATCAGGTGTGCCGCAAATCTATTTAAAGTATTGTGTTAGCTGTGTAATATGTGTTATATTGAATAATTCAAATTATTGAGACATATCTTACCGACTAAGCATGGTGAACTCAACGTCATACTCATCTACCGACTTGTTCCACATCGAACCTTGTTGCAGATGAATGAACTGTTGTTCCATGTCTAACCTAGCAGTCTCAGGGAAGTACCTAGCGTCGAACATGTCGCGGAAAGTATTCCATTTGATGGGTGGTTCAAGACGGATTTCTTCCGCCTTCCACCAGTTTCGTGCATTGTCCGTGAGCTGTAATTTTGCAACACGAACCCAAGCTATTTCTGGCACTTGTGCTGCTGCCAGATCATGCTCGATATTCTGAACCCATTCCTCAGCTTCCAGTGGGCCCCCCTTTCCTGAGAACTGTTTGGGATGTAAAGATCTGAATTGCTTCACCCCGGGTGCTTCAGCCTCGGGATGGTTCAAGAGCTGTTGTTGTCCCTCTAAGAGGCTGCGGATTGCCTCAAGCAGAACCGTTTGCTCATTGGGTGGAGCAGGGACGGCAGGTGTGAGTGGTAGTGGTGGAGGTGTGTTGTTGACATTGGTGCTGGTGTTGTTTAGGGAATGCATAACCTTGAATGAAAATTTTTGGTTAGGATAGATTCAAAGTACATGAAATGATAAGATTCAAGAAGTATGAATTGTAAAGAATGTTTTAGTTTTTGGTTCTTGTGTTATATTGCTTAGGTTGTTCACGCAGAACAGAACTGCAAGGTAGAGTTTCATACAGTTCTGACCTGCATGGGCCACCAACAAAACCTGCCACGCCCCGCTTCCCAGTGTACGGACAGAGGGCACGACTGGCCGCTACGTATATACTCAGAAGTACATACGCTAAGCGTATCTAAGCAATATAGAATAAATGCACAAGAGACAAAATATAATAAAACAACAACTTTATTTATTCACATTCCTTTTACAATACATGGAAAAGTAAATACATGGAATAAAGCGATGCCTAAACATTGGCATAACAGAAATGTAAAGTACTGAAAGGAAATGTGTACAATGAACTAAAGCTCTAGGTCTTCAATAAACTGGTCCAAGTCTTCAGCGCTGGGCTCAATCTCTGGAAGATCCAAATCACCTGACGACATTCAAAGAAGAAGAAAGAGAATGTCGGCAGTAAACAAATCGCTCGGTAAGTCCCAAAGATAAGGGAGAAATAGAGTAGACAGAAAGAGAAGGTAGCTTTTAAAGTTGTATAATATGATTAACGCTGTTGTTTGTAGTTTGGTACAGAAGAATGCCAGTGTATATGAGAGGAGTCTCTATATGCTAGAGACTGGGCAAATGGAAGTACAAGGAACCGTTATGCCACGGTACAACAGCAACAGGATTCAGATTAGGTGTCTTAAATCTTACTGTCTCGTACCACTTCTAACACCTTCTGTACCAATCTACCCCTTAAACCCCGCGAAGTATTGATTGCATTATTTGTGTTGTATTGTAAATTGTATTGTCTTGTATATAGATGGATGACTTGCTGAAACCATGATATCAGTAAATGGATGTAACTGGAGAATCATATAAATGGAAGTATATCCATGGTTCGGTTCGGTCAATACAGATTGAATATATGTATTCAAGGATTCAGGTTGGATTGTAGATTGTAGATTATACTTGAATCATATTCAAGTCAGATTATTAATGAGACTCAGCCTGAGTCAGACAATTATAAAAGAAATTAAACTCCTAATTGTTTTGATGTTATCGGTAACCGCTGCACATGGGCGGCAGGATTTGTGTCTTTTTCAAAGACGATTACCGTGTTGATAACACCGTTGTTAAGTTGTGTCACGCCCCACCCCCAATACAGAGAGTATTGTCCGCTATGGCCAAAGCCGCATGGTTTTGTCCTTCGGGGCGAACCGGACCCGACCAGGGGCCACTTCCTAGGAGGTCACCCATCCCAGAACTTCCCTGGCTCGAGCACGCTTAACTACGGAGTTCTCAAGCTCCTGTAGTGCCGGTTCACTTAAAAGGCGCTTCTGTATTGAAGAGTGGTATCATTCCATTTATAGTACAGATCCGCCCTCTTTCGGAGTGTATTCCGAAGATTCCCCATTGTTCTACAGTGGGTCCCACGGATTCAAGAGGTGGCCCCTACCCACTTAACACGATACTTGGTATGGCACTTTGTTCCGTGTGGCACTTTGCTCCGTGAGCAAGAACCGGGTCCCGACATTCTCCCCACCTTTGAACAATGGTTCGTCCTCGAACCACAGACCTACTATTGAGGAACCAGGCTCTGATACCATTCTGTCACGCCCCACCCCCAATACAGAGAGTATTGTCCACTCTGGCCAAAGCCGCATGGTTTTGTCCTTCGGGGCGAACCGGACCCGACCAGGGGCCACTTCCCAGGAGGTCACCCATCCCAGAACTTCCCTGGCTCGAGCACGCTTAACTACGGAGTTCTCAAGCTCCTGTAGTGCCGGTTCACTTAAAAGGTGCCTCTGTATTGAAGAGTGGTATCATTCCATTTATAGTACAGATCCGCCCTCTTTCGGAGTGTATTCCGAAGATTCCCCATTGTTCTACAGTGGGTCCCACGGATTCAAGAGGTGGCCCCCACGGATTCAAGAGGTGGCCCCCACCCACTTAACACGATACTTGGTATGGCACTTTGTTCCGTGTGGCACTTTGCTCCGTGAGCAAGAACCGGGTCCCAACATTCTCCCCACCTTTGAACAATGGTTCGTCCTCGAACCACAGACCTACTATTGAGGAACCAGGCTCTGATACCATTATGTCACGCCCCACCCCCAATACAGAGAGTATTGTCCGCTCTGGCCAAAGCCGCATGGTTTTGTCCTTCGGGGCGAACCGGACCCGACCAGGGGCCACTTCCTAGGAGGTCACCCATCCCAGAACTTCCCTGGCTCGAGCACGCTTAACTACGGAGTTCTCAAGCTCCTGTAGTGCCGGTTCACTTAAAAGGCGGCTCTGTATTGAAGAGTGGTATCATTCCATTTATAGTACAGATCCGCCCTCTTTCGGAGTGTATTCCGAAGATTCCCCATTGTTCTACAGTGGGCCCCATGGATTCAAGAGGTGGCCCCCACGGATTCAAGAGGTGGCCCCCACCCACTTAACACGATACTTGGTATGGCACTTTGTTCCGTGTGGCACTTTGCTCCGTGAGCAAGAACCGGGTCCCGACAAGTTGTCTGCCTTAAATAGGCAGGCACCCATATCTCTGGCTCCCTGAGGCTCAAGTGACTGGTCCCGCTTAAACCTATATTTACTAGGGTCCTTAGGGTAAGTTATAGAACTTGAGGGGGTTTTATGTAAAAATACTTTTGTATAACTTTCAAAATATACCCCAAGTGTTTAATTATCGTCTTTAGAGTTGTAATAAATGTAGATTTTATATATGTGATGTTTCTAGTGAAATTAACCTAATTTCATAATATAGGGTATTAAATTGTAATATTGCACTTTGTATGGAATTCATGGTATTTTAATGTAAAGTGACTCTTGTGATTTTAGAAAAAGTTGGAATATTTATATTATCACAAAATAGATATTTTAATTATACATACATATATATATATATATAATATATAATATATATTATATTTCTGGAAATCTCATTTTCTTAAGATTTTGTATTTTGTAAATCTTTCGAGATCGAATGCTCCTTGCGGAAGTCTGAATCTCGAACTACTAAGTACGAGGACGTGCGATAATCTGCACCATCCTGATCGGGTTCCCCAAATGGGTTGTAGCGGCGCTTTGCAAAGATTTGTTTAAAAATACTAAATCTTGTAAAAATGGTTTTATTAGTAAAGGGTATTTATATGTAAAGGTTCGTTTTTCGTATTCTAGGTTCCCAAAAAGTATTATGCTATGTTTCATATGAGTATTGTGAGGAGGTAGGTCATTACCTCGTGATCTAACTTAAAGGTATAGCAAGTTTGTGATATTTTAATGTCGAAATGAAACTACATGGTATTTTACTGAAAAAGAGCTATAAAAATTACAAAATGAAATAATTTGTTATGAAACTTGTTCAAGTTGTTTGTTAATGATTACTATTCAACATGATGGAGTTTGGTATGGTTGTTGTTTAAGAAAAAGTTAGTTTTTAGGAAAAAAATGAATCGGAGATCGGATAACTCCGATTTCCGTCGGGTTTTAAAAATACGGATTTTGAGAATAGTAAAGTGAAGAAGGAATTGGGACTTACTCGCTAAAAAGAAGGAGAGGAGATAGAAGGAGAGAGAGGAATCTCCGGTGCGTCGTTTCGTCGCCGGTTGCTCCTTGAAACGTCGTCGGAAGATCGCCAAAGCTTCCGCCTTTTGCTAACTTCAAATGCATACAACTTCACTATAGTATTCTTGAGAGCTTTGATCAAAATTTTGGAGTGAGGGGGGTGTGTCTAGGGGTTGTATTTATAAGGTAAGGCTAGGGTTAGGGTTAGGTGAAGGGTTGTCAAGAAAAAATTGTATTAAATTGTAATAAAATGTATTAAAATATAGTAGTTAGGGTTTTAAGGAGTCTCTGGTACCGGTCTAAGTAATTAAACTTTGCAGGTGTACAGGGAATGTGAAAAGGCCCATCTTTCATTTTGGGAACTCGGTGGTCCGGCCGAGTCCGGCCGGCGGTGTCGGCCCGAGTCGCCAGCCGACTCGGCCGATCCCGGCCGAGTTCGGTGACCTCTGGCTTCCTCGACGGTTCACTAACCCCCTGGCACAGTTAGTTTTCCATGTGTAGTGGGGTTTTTGTGAGTTATGCACGTGTCAACCCTTGGTATTCTAAAAATTCAAAATAAAATAATATTAAAAATAATGTGGGGTAGATTTGAACTCTGTTAGCTTGGTTCAGCAGTGCAAGGTATTACCAATGAGCTACAAGGTCCTTCTTGCTATTAATAAGCAAATCAAATATTTATGGTACTTACAGAAATGCAATTACTCCAAGTATACATCAACTTTTAAACAAATTTTTGTACACTAAAATTGGAGTTGTTACACGTCTTGTCCAGCCCTCGAAGGGATCAGAGGCACGACAGTCGCGGGGCTACTCGAACGGCAGCGTAAAGTCTGCATATCATGGAATGTATCAACCAACGCGACGGTACGACGGTCAAAAACCCTAGTACCACAGACCCTAACGGACCTCTGTCGTAAAGAGCATGGGTTAGCTGTGACGTTAGGACAGGTTTGCCTACAAGCCCAAGGGAGGTAAACTAAACAAGCTCCGAAATGAGTTCATAAACTAGAAACTCCGGGATGAATGAATAAACTACAAAATCCGAATTGAGTATATAAACTACTTCACGCTAAATCAAGACATCGAAGAAAAGAGAAATGCCAGTATGAAATAAAATATGTATTTTATTCATGAATTTTAGTGAATTCAAGATACATTTCATTCAGGAATCAAAATTAATACATGTTATTCATGAATCAAGATGAATACAAGATACTCTTATTTATGAATGAATGCAAAAAGAAGAGAAAATACAGCGACAAAAATGTTTCAAGTCGGCGGACGGTTCAATAGGACAGCCAGTTCATCGTTCTTCCACTGGACTTCGGCTTCAAGCTCCACCGATGCTGCGAGACGAGTCCTTGCCTGGGTCTGTTGAGTCTGGTATGAAGCAAACCAACTCTCAAGCTCCTTCTCAACGACCTTATGGGCTTCAACCATTTCACGGGTAAAAATAACAGCTTTGTCAAGAGCCACTACCTCTGTAATGACTTCTTGAAGCACCCTCCAGATTTCGTATGCACGGGTGGTCTTGATATTAAGCTGAGCCTGAAGTTCCCCCAACACGTTTGAAGCCAACTCCCTCTCTGAAAACTTCCGATTGAGCCTCTTCTCGCATTACTGGAGATTGGCTGCACACCATTCGATCCATCCTCGGAGGCTCGTTTTCACAGTTAAGATGTCGGAAGGAAGGCGTATGCATTCAATCCTATGCAGGCAGGCCTCCACTTTGCGACAGTACTCGACCCAAGTACGCACCAATGCCTCATCATGATAAGTGGCCAGAACAGATAATGAAGCGTTGGCCTCGACAGCAAATTCTTCGGCCGCGGCAGAAGTACCAGCGCGAAGATCTTCAATGAGTGCCGCCAAGAAATAAATGCTATGTTTTTCCATCCTTTCATATGCACGTCGGGCATAGGGATCCGAGACTCTAATGGGGTCAGGGCTGGTAAAGCTGTAAAGATTTAGGTGCGGTCAGTTGTGTTTCCAAACATAGAGTAAACAAAATAATGCTAAGAATAAAATGTCACTTACCCACAATCAGGCAAGGCGGGTTTGAAAGATCCCCAGGTCCGTCAAGAATCTCGACTTCGTCGTCAGCCTCCAGAACTGTGGTTTAAAATGAAGAGCATATCAGCATCATTATGAAAATATAAAACCAGAAGGGCAAAGCATACCAACCTTGGCCTGAGGAAAGAACTATGCTTTGTGGGGGTATTGCTTGTGGGGCAGCCATGTCAAGTAAGCGGTGGAAGGTTTTTCTCGGAGAGAGGCCCACGATGGAAGACGCCAATTCCCGCAATTCTGAAGGAAAGAAAAGGGTCAAATGACAGAAGGGTCATTAAACAAAATATATATATGTATATGAGATTACCTTTAATGCTTCGCCCGCCCTGAGCTGGAGGGATGGAAGCCTTAGCGGTCTCCTCCACACCCTCAGGTGCATCACTGGAGATATTTGTAAAATCTAGAGCCGGCACGGTAGTCTCTAATAGAGGGACAAAAGCAGCCGCTGAAGGCTCCAAGGCAGGGATGACGGCTTCAGCAATCTCCTATACGCTCTTCGGTACGTCATTGGGGATGTCCATGGGATCTATGGCCGATGAGGTCAGCTCTGCTAAAGGAGTAGACGTGGAAGAGACACCAGCCACCACCGGAAGCTCCATAGCAAGGATGGCAGCTTCAGTCATCTCCTCTACACCCTTCGGTGCATCACGGGAGATGTTCGTAGAATCTGCAGCCATGGCTCGATCCGGACTCAAACCCGCTTCTGCTGCAGAAGTCTCTGCAAAGTTTTCGCAAAAATAAGAAGACATAAAAGTAATACAGATTACTCGCTAACAGAAGGACACGAGAAAGGCGCATACCAATACGCCAGGAAGCCTGAAGTATGGCTTTTTCGAGCCGTTGTTCTTTTCTCATTAAATACGCTTGCCGAGCTTTAAGCGCAAATGAATGACTACCTGTTTTTAGTGCAAGCTCGTCTTCGGAAGCAACCGAGATGGACTATTTGAGGGCCCGTTCTTCTTCCATTAACAAAAAACCCATAGTACCCATCGTAAGGATGGGTCAACGTCATATAATATAACGGGGGTAGGGCTTCTTCGGGGCGCACACGTTCTCAGTCTCATCTTGTGAGCGCCTTTAAGCCTCAGCCAACTACGCGGCCTCCTCGGCAGACGAACCAGGAAAGAGAAGACCGTCGTCCGGCTCTTGCATAGATATCGGCTCGTCCTGAATGAATGGTTCGGATTAAAGCAGAGTGTCGAGTAGGTCGGCGACCGATTTCTTTCTCCTCTTGGAGCTTATGCTAACGCTAACAGAAAAGCGCTTCCTCCCCCTGGGTGCTCTGGCGCGACGCTGCCCAACTTCACCTTCGGTATCGCCCTTTGGTGACACCACCGCTGGTAACACTACCGCTGGTGCTTCATTAGAAGCCTTTGCTTCAGCTCTAGTGCGCACTGGCATACCAGCAGTACGAGGGTTTGATTTTATTTTTGCGGTTTTAGGGATAAGTACCAAACCGCTATCCCTCAGTGGAGGTCGAACCACTGACCGCGGCCGTAATGGGGTGTTGGTGGCCAGAGATGGAATGAGAGCTCTACCCTCGAAAAGCACCCGTCTCTCCTCTGCAATGACGGGGCCAACCCGATGGCGATACCAACCCTTAAAGGACCCCACAGGCCTCGGAAGATAGTCGGGCTCCGGGATCATGAAGCGGGAGCCAGTGTTTAACCGCATGGAATGGTGAATGACGTCGCGAGTAACCTCCAAGGAGAGAGCAGGATCGACTAAAAATACCTCGAGAGGGACGCCTTGGTCATAGCCTAACTGCAGAGCAAAGCGGTGCGGGTTATACCGCATAAAAAGACAGCATTATTCCGGCGAAACACCAGATACCCTGGCCTGATTGAGTATAGGTGCATGACCTCTTTTGGTTTCAAAGACGGGACCCCACCCTTCGATAAATAAAACAATTCCTGAACGGGCCCCGCTGGAGTGGAAAGGACTCGATCACTGAACACCATTCCCCTTCATTTGAGTACGGGTTCAGCAGCACGTGGAGAGCCCCTACCTGGGTCGGATCGGGAGTGGAAGCATCAACCAACCTTATGATCCGCGGGAAGGTGTACGAATCATAAAAATCCAGCCGCTGGTGCGCAGTGAACGCTCCTAGCACGTACATCTCGATCCATGACGTGAAGTAGTAGAGGGGAAATTCATGGTCTCCGCACCCGGGTTTGAAGTATTAGCCGCAACGCTTAACCCGTGATATAGATGAGACAACCCCGCGACGACAACAGCCAGTTGTGCTCCTCCAGCTATGCGATGAGAAGGATAAAAAACTGAGGCTCTCATAAAGCGGTGATGCATCGGCATGGCGAACCAGCTTAGCCAAAGACTGATAAAACCAACGAACAAGGTTTCTTCGTCCATCCCAGGGGGTGCGATTGCATCAAAAGATACGGTAGACGAGTTTGGAATATAGAAATGCGGCAGGTCTTCCTCCTTGGCCGGCAGCTTCCTTAACCCTAATCCAAAAGGGTCTTCAATTTTTGCAAATTTCGGAGCATTTTTGATAAGACGTCCTATCGAAGAAAGCAAGCAATGAAAGCGTCAAAGGTGACACCTTGCCCTTCCGATGTCACGAACAGCTTTTCAAAGATACCCAGGGCCTTGATTAGACTCGGGTACTTGTGACGTACGGCGTTCTCAGTCGATAGGCCATCAAGCATAGCGGGCACCGTATCAAACACATATTCATCAGGAAGCAATAACTCTTCATAATGCTCTCCCCTCATCGGCAATCCGGAGATCTCGCGAAACTCTTCCATGAAATTGAGACCTCTCGATCCTCTAGAAAGAACGTGTTGGTGGGAAGATTCCACTGATTCAAGAAAGCCTTAACCCACCAGATGTGAGGGGCATGATAATATAATAATGAAGCATACACTGCTTGGTACAGCCCAACCTTCTGCAGACGTGCGCGTTGGACGGAAAGGATGTATCGGGCCCAGGGAAGGTAGCCCACTGGATGGCGGGGGATAACGCCTACTTTATAAACCTACCCCCAGGGTCGAGCTTCATCCTGACATATTCGGCGCCCCAGAATATCAATGGACACTATGGATTGGTTGGGTATCCCGGTCGTTGACGGCTCAAGTCGGCCCGCGGGAGTCCAGTTAGTCGCCTCCACCGCATAGGCAGTCCGTGGGCGTTCCGTCAATGATATGGAGCAGATGGGTTCTGTCGGTTCTTCGCAGGTAAAACTACGGCGGCCCCTGATGATATGACCATACCATGTGCCCCACAAGAGAAGACTAGTATGGCCCATGTCATGTGCCCTGATCATCGCCATAACCTCCTCGTCCGATAGCGACTGGGGAAAAGCGGCTTTTGAGCGAGTGCAAAGGAAGTCGGGAAGCGAAGCCATCGTTCCTAAAAAAACCCATTTAATAATAATAATAATAAATAAATAAATAACAAGGTAACATAAAATAAAAATAACAGAAAACCGTGATGTGACGGGACCACTGCCTGCAAAACCAATGGACCCCACAAAATCTAAATAGCGGCTCACCAATGATGAGACAAAATAATCATTGGGAGAATAAAAAAGGATTCTCATCAAGTAAACAATAAATTTTAAACGACTCTTAAAGTGAGTTCTGTTAAAAAAAAGCACAACGGATTCAAATCTGCATTAGGGGCATTAAAACCCTAAAATACTCAAGAGCATTAGAGAATAAAATTCCCAAAAATCTCTGAGTCTCTCTTAGAGCCAAGCTCTGTGAATAAAGAATTAAATTCCTTTAATAAAGGGATTAAATCTCAAAAAAACCCCATGGCCAGGAGGCAAAGAAATGGAATTAAATTCCAAGGATATTTAAAGATCGGTGACAGGGTAAAACCCTAAGAGGAGGATTAACAATCCCCATTGATTCAAGACTTCAAAATCTACAAAAAAAAAAATTATGCTTTGGATATTTAAGAAACCAATTTAAGAAAAAAGCGACGCTCTGTTAATGGATTTAAAATCCAGGGCAAAAAAGCAAGAAAGGGTTCCGTTCATGATCCTTACCAAAGAAAGAGTTTTGACAGAGTTTAACTCTGAAGTTTCAGCGAGCAGAGAACTAAACTCTGAAAAAGAGAATTAAATTCTTAAGAAAAATAAGCAAGGAAGAAGATGAAAGAACGGTGGTCTTCCCAGAAGCAAAAGCCCCGCATTTATAAGACATGATGGGGAATGGTTCATCTTCCCATTCCCATAGGCAATCCAACGGCTGTAAGGGCAGACAGCGTTGCACTCACGTGCAAGCCATGTGAGAGCAACGCTGGGGGAATTTGTTCCTTTACAAAAAAAAAGCATGGTGAAAATTCCCCACTGAAACAACCCCACGTGTTTAACACGTAAGTGCCTATATGCAACACATATAGGCACTGCAGTTAAAACAACTGCTAGGCTAATGGAGTCTCACGTGCCCACACGTGAGCACCTATATGCAAAGATTATAGGCACTGCGTTTAAGCAATTGAAAGGCTAAAATTGAGCCTCACATGTAATCACGTTGGCGCCTATATGCAAAGCATATAGGCGCTGCATTCAAACAGATGGCAAGCCAAAAAGGCTCACGTGTTAACACGGGATACACTCTTATGCTGTTGCATATAAGAAAACAAGATTAATTCCATTGGGATCGCGTGCTACACGTGAGTGTTCCTAAACACCTTCCAAGCTAATAGAATTAAATTCTAAATAAAAGGATTAAAACTCTATTTGGAAGATATTTCCTTAAATCTTTCTAATATGGAAAGATCATTCTCTAACAAAGAATCTTGGATGAACTATCTGATAGAATTAAACGAAGGACCTTTGGATCAAAGATCCAACGGTGATCGTCTGATAGAATAAAATTCTATAAAATATATTCATATAAATAAAATTCTATGATAGAATAAAATTCGAATCTTGTTAAACTAACAAGATATTCATATGATAGAATAAAATTCTATCTTAGAAAAATATTTCCTAATTTGGTTAAAAACAAATAAGAAATCTTCTCTGTTAAACAGAAAGCCTTTGGATTAAAAATCCAACGGTGAATAAAATTTACCAGAATAATTGGATTGATTATGAAATCAATCATGATCTCTCAATGGGGGATTTTCTTAACAAATTGATTTTTTTCCTCAACAAATTGATTCTTTTTCTTCTCCTATAAATAGGAGCAAACAGAGAGGGAGGAAAAAAAAGAGCTTATACCCGGTGTGGATTGTGATGAAACTATTACTTCAGTATCTGTGCTGAAGTCCAAACGGATATAATTTGTCACTACTGTTTTTCATGACTACAAGATCTAGCAGGTGGATGACTATAACGTCTTTCTAATGTGAATTTAGAAATGTACGTGTATATAACTCTGCTAGATGGTTATCGTAGTCAATAGGAGCAGCGGAAGGTGTGCAAGTTGGTTAAGGCTATTTATAGACTAAATCAGGCATAGCGAAGATAGATCATCTGTTTTGATATTACGATCAAAGTGTTTGACTTCATCAAAATAATGGATGGACCTAGTTGTAAGAAGGATGTACGGAGTACTGTTATATTCCTCATATGGTATGTGGATGACATACTCTTGATAGGAAGTGATGTTCTTGTGCTACAATTTGGTTAAGCTATGGTAGTCACAGATATTTCTCCATATAGAATTTAGGCAATATATATCAATTGATCTGGGGACTGGATCTATAGAGATAGATCTAAATGGATTTTGTGATTGTCCCAATTCAGGTACTCTAACACCATTCTAAAGGGGTTTAGAATGGACAACTCCAAGTGCGGTAGTGTAGCCGCATGATATGGAATCACCCTTTCTTAAGAGATGTCTTCTAAACTGATGAGGAGAAGGACTCGTATGTATGGCAGTAATGTCAATCGTGTGATGTTATGTACCAGACCAGATGTTGCTTTTGCACTTGCTGTAGTAAGTTGATATTAGTCCAATCATAGAGAAACAAAGAGAAGCAGTGAAGATCATATGAGGACGTTCTTGGTGTATGGTAATGGCAGCCTTCAACTGGAGGCGGTTACCGATTCCAGCTTCTAAAATGACATGGATGACAAAGCATCTGTCGTGAGTTATAAGTTTACCCTCTTCTGAGGAGCAGTATATTAGAAAGGATTTCAAGCGGGATACTGAGGTAAACATGGCACTGGATGCTGATAATGACTCGGCAAAGGATATAGCTGTTACGTTACACTAACGCCTTAGCCATCTACCGTGGCCGTTTGCGGAACAAAAATTTTCTAGGGTTTTCAAAACCGGCGCTAGAATAACCCGATGTCGGATCTACCATAAACCTAAACTAGCATGCAAAGAGGATATCTATCTACAATGATAGATGTGTCTCACCCAAGAATCTGTGTCCTTCGGTCTTCTTTCCTCTTCGTTTGCTCCAAGTGATCTCCTTGATCGAGCTTGTTTGTCTTTGCTTGCTCCTTCGGTTCTCCTGGATCGCACTTAATCTTCGGTCTCCCTCCGCCGAAGATGATCCACCCGAGAGATGTAGTTCATGGCTCTAGCTCCACACTAAGTGTCAAATGGAGCAGCTAGAGGCCTTAGATTGTGTAGGGTTGCTAGGCACACGCACAAGGGTCTACAAGGTATCAACCATGCCCGATTTAAAATTTAGTCGTGCCGAACAACCCAAAGCCGGATCTCTAAACTAGAGTTTAGGCGAAAACAAGCATGTTAAACACTTTAACACTAAGTGAGAGGGATTACAACCTTTGTAGATCCGGTCCTTCACTTCTTAAGCTCCGTGTTGAGGTCCCTTCGCTGCGATCATCGTGTTCCGGACTCTCGAGAGGCTTCACGAGAAGAAAAATGCAGTCTTGCTTCCGATCTTCGATAACAAAGATTATCTATATTGAAGTTTTATTAACATAAGCTAACACTCACTAAATGAAGTGAACACTCTCATCTAAAGGGCAAGGATAGATGAGGATGATGAAGTAGGATTTTTGCTCTCTTTTATAATCTTTTTCTCACACATTTTTCATCACAAAATCAAAGCACCAAAGCTTTTCATGAAGAACTAAGGAAGAAGAAGATGAATAATCATTAGAAACCTTTTGTGATGAATAATGAAAGGATAAAGATGATCAATAATGCAACCATGGTTGACTAAACCTTTGTAGAGAATTAACCAAGGCTAGGGTTTGGGTTAGGTTAAGAATGAGTCACTTGAAAATATCTTTGCAATAACAAAAGAAAACCTTCTAGAAACATCTAGAAAGCATTAACCCAAATCAAACCCTAATCTTGTTTAATCTCTACTAAACATGTTGCATTAGTTATCATATCATGTTACAATATTATATATCACATATATAATATTTATTGTAACAAAAGAAAATAATACAATTAACATATATCGCATATATATCAATGTATTACCCGAGTGAGAAAAAGAATCTTTTAGTGAGCTAATATTAGTTAATGTAATTTAATATATCATATATATTATTATACATTAAATTATCGAATCAACACTTGATCCGACAATCCGGCTATATCGCATATAACCGACTAATACCTCATTTACCGATTCATCGAATCAACACTTGATCCGATGACCCGGCTGATATCAAATATCGCGAGAATAGAATACGGTATCTCATATCGCATTATCCTCGGTCCCGCACATATCACATATATGCCCCTACTCCGTTTTGCCTGAGTCAAGAAACCTCTGTGTAGGACTCTAAAGAATCGTCAATACGCCGGCAGTAGGTGATGATCATATCAAACACCCACAAGCTGCAAGCGGTCAGCTAAACGTAACAGCCACCCAGGTATTGAGCGCTCAGAAGATCAACAAGCAAGCCTGTACATTCTCTTGTGAATCCAATCAGTAACACTCCCGTATGGTCCGGTCTCGTCGTCTGATATGTCGCATATCTCGCGCAGGGGTGGTAAACGTCAGACCCTAGTAGCTTGATAAGTCGTGTCGATATGAGGTCTATAACAGTTCGAGAAACTACTGATAACACTTATCAGTAAATCTCAGCAACCCTGGCCAGGGATTTCCAGTTATAGCCAATCGAACACAGCACAACATCAACTCCCTATAACGGGAGAGACGAATCCCCTCCTATCGCTCATTGCCTCCATGTGATTTGGGACTGCACCCAAAAGCCACCTTTTTGCATGCCCTCTTGGACGTGGTATGATGGAAATCAAAGCACAGTGGGAATCACACAAGACTCTATGACGATCTCGGGTGAACAGACTACTCTGTACCAGTGTCACCGGAGAATTGCCATCTGACGTGAGGTATAATACCATCTGGGAGTTCTCGGCGAGTCCGTCTAGTGTACCCAGTCTTTACTGAGCACCCGTACACCATCCTTGATGTCAAACACTGATGGATATGGGATCATCCATCGCCCATCATATAGGTCAAGATGCGTATACGCTAGTCTACTCTGGTGCATCGATGCCCTGTCTCGATACACCCTCGACTAGGAACAGTTATAGGATGAACTCGTCGACCACCGTGGCCTCACTAGTATGATCTCATCATAGTCCCAGTAGTCGAGTACAAATCCTAAGGGCTTTATCAACATGTAACATAGGGACAATCAAAGTACATGTTAAGATAAAGTACAACCAGATAGCATACTATCATGTCGAGCAAGAAAGTCCTCCCTATATATGTCCAAGCATCCATTATAATATACATCGTATGTACAGTAATGGCCTCTAGGACATACATATAACTAATCTCCCACTTGCACTAGGGCCATCTGTTGTGGTATCACATACCCAACAATTAGCTGTGGTTGAAGTATCTCATACTCAACCATCCCATAAAAGTCTCTACTGGGAAAAAGGCCTTTGTGAGTGGATCCGCGCTGTTGTCCTCTGTGTCTACTCTCCTAACCTCAATCTCCCTGGAGATCAACCATCTCCATGATCAGGTGATATTGCCTAAGAATTATATCTGGATTTCTGATGGGAAGATAGTTCCTTGGCTAAAGCCACAACTCCATTGTCACACAATGGTAGGAACGAAGTTCATCTCATGAACTTATATGTATCCAGACTGCCTCTTTGGTAGCATCTTTGGTAACGATGTATCTTGCCTTTAATCGTCTAGTATGTCACGGTAGCTAACTTGGAACTCTTCCAACATACCGTCCCTCCACTGAGGGTAAAGACAATGCCTGCGACTGACATTCAGTCGTCCTTATCACCCTGGAACCTTTCCAGTCATTCTCCCCGGGATCGATTGATACCATCTCACTACAACTAGTGAGAATCCTAACATTCAATTAGATCTATCTCATAGATCCAAAACCTAGGATTTAGGAGGTATCACCTTGATCCTATATGGAGAATCCTTGTAATAAGCGGAGATTGACCGAGCGTAGCATAGAAAACTCCTTCCCTATCAAGAGTATGTCATCCATGTACTCTACGAGGATCACCACCATACTCCCTACTACCTTTTTGTATATACAAGGTTCATCTACCATTTTGATGAAGTCAAACTCTTTGACTACCACATCAAAACAGATGTTCCAACTCCGCGATGCCTACTTTATCCTATAAAGCATCTTGCTCACGTTTCCGCTGCTCCCACTGTCTACGAAGCCCTCTGGCCGTGTACTTATAGACGCTCTCTTCTAAAACATCATTTAGAAAAGCAGTCATGACACCCAACCACCAGATATCGTAGTCATGGTATGTAGCCGTGGCAAGTAGGATCTGGATGGACTTAAGCATAGCTTTGAAAGTCTAAACTTTTCCATGTACACCAAGTAATCTTCTCAAGATATACTTGCTCCTGATGGGGATTTAACCCTTCAGATAAAGCAACCAAAGTCCATACTTTGTTGGTGTATAAGGATTCCATCTCAGATCGCTAAGCATCCAGCCATTCTTACAGAGTCCCACTCCTGATGGCCAGCTCGAAACTAGTTGGGTCATCATCTCATGATGCAATCCTCGCTTCCACTGTCATAGAGAAACCGAAGTATCTCTCAGGTGGGTGAGGAACCCTACTAGATCGGCGGAGAGGCTGAGGTTCGTTGGAATCTATTGAATCCTTCGGGTTCTACCAAATCATCAGGTGCAGTTTGTATAGCTGGAACTTTTTCCAGTTCTACAGAACTGACTTTGCCTCGAGCTTGTCCCGATTATGCTTTTGACATAGGCTGGACAATCCCAAATCTTAACAAACTTAAGATACGGGCTCTTCCCATTCCATATCACATATGAAGTGGTAGGCAACTGATTTGATTCGAACCCTATTCAATAGGTATGCAGCTTCTCAAGTGCATAACTCCCAAAAGGAAATAGGAAACTCAGTAGTACTCATCATAGAGCACACAATATCACATAGGGTGTTATTGCTCCGCCCCGATACACCGAGGTGTTGTGGTGTATACGAAGGAGTAATGCTGAGAGAGAATCTCATTCTCCTTTAGAATAGTCCAGGAATCCCGTGCTCAAGTATTCTCCTCCTTGATCTCATCAAAGGACATAATATGTATACCCGTTTATGGTTCTCTACTTCTAACTTATATTCTGTGAATATCTCAAAAGCTTCGGACTTGTGTTTCAACAGGAACATATGTCTGAATCTTGAGAGATCATCAGAGAATGTAATGAACTACAAAGAACCGATCTTAGCATGTGTAGACAGGGGACCTTCATACATCAGCATGTATCAATCCCAAGAGTTCACTAACTTTCTCTGTTTCCAATAAACAGAGCTATGGTCAGCTTATCTTTGTGACATGACCGGCAAATTTCATAAGATGTAAATTCAAACTAATTTAAATATGCATCTAAATGTAACTTGGCTAGTCGAGTCGCTTTGATATGACCTAGTCTACAATACCTCAAGAAGGATTCGTTCATTTCTGAACTCTTCCTCTTGTGTGTGTTCTATATACTAAGAACTGTAGTTTGATTTAGAACGTCAATGCTTTTAGATAACGTGCCTGAACCGATCAACTCTTGATATAGGAAATGTTCAAAACATTATCCAAGAATACAAAATTATATCCTTCTTTACTAATAAAGAGAATGATATGATGTTGTATATCAGGTTCGGTATCTAATAACATTCGTTCAGAATCAATGTATTCTGGTAATACAGGGTGATAGTGACCAACAGACTTGGCTGCAACACTTGCACCGTTTCTATCTCATGAAACTTATCACCCGTTCTCAGTTCTCTACCTATCTGTAGCCCATGTAACAGATTACATATGCGGGATCCTGATCCGGTATCTCATACCCAGGACGTAAAGGATACTGAGAAACAGTTCTATGTAATGAACACACCCGAAGATGATGCATCAGCATGCACTTTCTTAGTTTGGGTGGCACGGGAAATCTGGTATTCCCCAATTTCCTGCTCTGTCTTATAACAATTATAAGTTAGAGCGGGACCAACGTTCCCCAGCTCAGTATAACAAGCGGGTTCGGTCAATATATCCGTTTTATTATCTTGATTAAGGCGTGATATGGTCGCTACCAGGAAAGAGAGAGAAGAAAACACTCAGCGTGCGCTTTTACAAGATTAGATTGGTTATTAATTTATCTAATCAGGATGTCTCCCACTGTTTTAGTCAAATCTTCCTTCAAACCCTAAAAGGAAAGACTAGCCGGGATTAATTACACCCTACAAGTTCGCCAATCTTTCAGCCAGGCCAGTATCGGTACTTTGAGGGAGGTCCCCCGTGCTTTCGCACGAACCTAATTAATGTAAACCTCGTTTTCCCAGAAGCGTAACCCCGTTGACACCTTTCTAGACACCTACTTGATCGGCTAATTGTAATGTGTAAAACTTTCCCAGAAGTAACTCTTACTCGCAGCGGGTATCGGGATCCAACTATCTCATAGAAGGTATGCAATCTCATTGCAAATTTCAACACTTGAAATTCCCAATAATATTTTACCCCTAGCGTCCTATGACCTTGACGGAGGCCAAACTACCCATAGTCCGCTAGTCAAGCCCAACCCGTCATTTCCTGATTGAATTAAACCCACCCGCACGACCCTTGACGGAGGCCAAACTACGCCGTACGAATACCCTAATCCAATCGCATCGTATGCTAATAGATAAGCACTAGTTAGCTACCGTACACTACGCCTTGACGGAGGCCAAACTACCGCAGCACGAATACTAAGTAGTACATATCTGAAATGACGGAGGGCTATGCAGGTTTTTAAGAAAACCATGAGCGTAATGAACTTGATATCGTTGTAGAATCGAGTGATTTTAAATGGAATGTTTTTTAGGCCTTTTCTAGTTTTGCTAAAGAGGTCACTCCCGGTGAAGGGATCGTCGGCTCTTTCCTCATCGAATAAGGTGCAGGATATTTCACAAATATCGCTATGCAAAGCAAGAACTATAGAAGCAATCAAAAGACAAACCGAGTTTGTAGCATCTGCTAGTTTCACTAAAGAGGTCACTCCCGGTGAAGGGATCTCGGCTCTTTCCTTATCGAATAAGGTGCTGGATGTTCTACAAGGAACACCGCTATGCAAAGCAAGAACTAGAGCTACCAGTTTTTAAACAAGTTTCTACAACATCTTTAGGTTTCTTTTATTTCATTAATCTCATTAATGAAGTCCCATTTTATTATGCTTCATAAGCATCACATTTGAAACGAAATCTGCAATATAACATATATCTCATATATATAATATAAACATTCGTCTCAGGCAGTAATATGATCTCATCACAGAACATTGCGGTAGAAGAACATATATGAAATATTGGATATACTAGGACGTCTGTGTTTTAGTACGAGCCTGTATAAAATACAGATTCCACGGTCGCGATGAATAGCCAAACCCACATCCCTAGACCCCTACGAGAGCGGCAAGCAACACTGCCAATTTTAGGGTTAGGAGACCCGGTCTCGACTCCTCGAGATGGTCTCCCACTGGACCCTAGAATCCGGTTACTTGTGCTCCCCGCCTTGGGTCTACCTAATGCGGAAAAGTAAATAATATACAATGGTGACATCATCCTCAGCCCGGAAGTGCCCCAATAAAAGAATATTACATACAAATGAATTTTACATGAATGAAAAAGAAAAACTCTCATCTTACATAAAACCCCCGGCTATTCAAAACACGACGATCCAATATAACATATCACAGCAACACATAATATCTCATATCATCAACGTAAGCAAGTATGCGTATCCCGATTGTCGTTGATGTATAGCAACGAAGCCGGCGATACACCACATACTACGCTTACGGTCACAGAAAAGAAAGGGTAAAACTACAACAGTTGGAATCCGCAACCTCCTTAGACATCGCATGCCTAACCAAATGAATTCCTTAGACATCGCATGCCTAACAATTATAAACCCCGCATTTTAGTCTCATTATCGAAAACTCTTTTCAATATCAAGTCGGGCAATTCAACAAGATTCCCAACATCCTGATCGAATGCCCGTCATAAACTTTAGTAGACGGCCGCACCCCCGGATACCATCGACGAAGTACACTAAGACGGAACACCGCTGCCGCGAGCACCCGAACGGATGCTTTTGGCGACGGGGTTCTCCTACAGTCACTTGGTCAGGGCTATGGGGCGTGGCTGTCTGTTAAGTTTATCCGGCGAGTATCCGCGTACACTACGTGATTGCGACGGACTTTTGATCACATCAAAATTCCATGGCAACCGATCAATTTGAGACTGAACTGCTAGATTTACAACATTCAAATTAGTTATCTCATAACTACCTGTGGATTCCAAATATTGTATCACATTCCAGATAAATAGACAATGTTAAACTTTCCGATCGAATAATCAAACACCCAAGATTTCCCTAATATATCTCAACACTTGAAATCAGTTTACAAACATCCATCATATGCCATAGTACCAATGGTCCAGCCGTAGAAGGGTCAAGCCAACGCCTCACATGTGGCACGCCGTACTGCCGCAAACACTAAGGTTTAGAGGCAGTTCAAGACGGTCACATAATCGAATTAAGGTTTGTTGTCTTCTAGAGGGTCCACCACGTTACTTGCATGACTTTACGAAAGTTTCAAACTCGAGAAAAAATCCAACTTTTGAAAATTTTCCGACAGGGGAAAAGTGAGTTATTGATATCCGTTCGAACTTTTTAACAGTTTCTAAAATTATCCGGAAAAAACTTAAACGAAGTTAAATTATCCGATCGAATCAACGAGTCCCCAATACAACCCTAGAAAACTCAACATTTGAGTATAATTAAAAATTCCCAGAAATAAATGACAAGAAAGGACCTAAAAATAAATATATGAAATACCAGGGACTAATTCAAAATTTTGGCCGCGGAACCTCGGCCAAACCCTTGGTTTGGCCGTGGTTCCGCGGTCATATAATCGAGTTACTGAGCCGTACTTCACCGTAATTCTTAGTTTTTCCTGATTAATTTTCTGAGCATTTTTAATCCAGAAGAAATCAACATTTTTAAAAATGTCCAGAGAGGGGCCAATATCGGGGTTTCCGGGTTCAATCGGACTTTAAACTTCGTCTAGACTTCGCCTAAAACTCTAGCTTATCTCTGATACCACTATAGGGTTGCTAGGCACACGCACAAGGGTCTACAAGGTATCAACCATGCCCGATTTAAAATTTAGCCGTGCCGAACAACCTAAAGCCGGATCTTTAAACTAGAGTTTAGGCGAAAACAAGCACGTTAAACACTTTAACACTAAGTGAGAGGGATTATAACCTTTGTAGATCCGGTCCTTCACTTCTTAAGCTCCGTGTTAAGGTCCCTTCGCTGCGATCATCGTGTTCCGGACTCTCGAGAGGCTTCACGAAAAGAAAGATGCAGTCTTGCTTCCGATCTTCGATAACAAAGATGATCTACCTTGAAGTTTCATTAACACAAGCTAACACTCACTAAATGAAGTGAACACTCTCATCTAAAGGGTAAGGATAGATGAGGATGATGAAGTAAGATTTTTGCACTCTTTTATAATCTTTTTCTCACACATTTTTCATCACAAAAATCAAAGCACCAAAGCTTTTCATGAAGAACTAAGGAAGAAGAAGATGAATAATCATTAGAAACCTTTTGTGATGAATAATGAAAGGATAAAGATGATCAATAATGCAACCATGGTTGACTAAACCTTTGTAGAAAATTAACCAAGGCTAGGGTTTGGGTTAGGTTAAGAATGAGTCACTTGAAAATATCTTTGCAATAACAAAAGAAAACCTTCTAGAAACATCTAGAAAGCATTAACCCAAATCAAACCCTAATCTTGTTTAATCTCTACTAAACATGTTGCATTAGTTATCATATCATGTTACAATATTATATATCACATATATAATATTTATTGTAACAAAAGAAAATAATACAATTAACATATATCGTATATATATCAATGTATTACCCGAGTGAGAAAAAGAATCTTTTAGTGAGCTAATATTAGTTAATGTAATTTAATATATCATATATATTATTATACATTAAATTATCGAATCAACACTTGATCCGACAATCCGGCTATATCGCATATAACCGACTAATACCTCATTTACCGATTCATCGAATCAACACTTGATCCGATGACCCGGCTGATATCAAATATCGCGAGAATAGAATACGGTATCTCATATCGCATTATCCTCGGTCCCGCACATATCACATATGTGCCCCTACTCCATTTTTCCTGAGTCAAGAAACCTCTGTGTAGGACTCTAAAGAATAGTCAATACGCCGGCAGTAGGTGATGATTATATCAAACACCCACAAGCTGCAAGCGGTCAGCTAAACGTAACAGCCACCCACGTATTGAGCGCTCAGAAGATCAACAAGCAAGCCTGTACATTCTCCTGTGAATCCAATCAGTAACACTCCCGTACAGTCCGGTCTCGTCGTCTGATATGTCGCATATCTCGCCTAGGGGTGGTAAACGTCAGACCCTAGTAGCTTGATAAGTCGTGTCGATATGAGGTCTATAACAGTTTGAGAAACTACTGATAACACTTATCAGTAAATCTCAGCAATCCTGGCCAGGGATTTCCAGTTATAGCCAATCGAAACAGCACAACATCAACTCCCTATACCGGGAGAGACGAATCCCCTCCTATCGCTCATTGCCTCCATGTGATTCGGGACTGTACCCAAAAGCCACCTTTTTGCACGCCCTCTTGGACGTGGTATGATGGAAATCAAAGCACGGTGGGAATCACACAAGACTCTATGACGATCTCGGGGCAACAGACTACTCTGTACCAGTGTCACCGGAGAACTGTCATCTGACGTGAGGTATAATAACATCTGGGAGTTCTCGGCGAGTCTGTCCAGTGTACCCAGTCTCTACTGAGCACCCGTACACCATCCTTGATGTCAAACACCGATGGATATGGGATCATCCATCGCCCATCATATGGGTCAAGATGCGTATACGCTAGTCTACTCTGATGCATCGATGCCCTGTCTCGATACACCCTCGACTAGGAACAGTTATAGGATGTACTCGTCGACCACTGTGGCCCCACTAGTATGATCTCATCATAGTCCCAGTAGTCGAGTACAAATCCTAAGGGCTTTATTAATATGTAACATAGAGACAATCAAAGTACATATTAAGATAAAGTACAACCAGATAGCATATTATCATGTCGAGCAAGAAAGTCCTCCCTATATATGTCCAAGCATCCATTATAATATACATCGTATGTACAGTAATGGCCTCTAGGGCATACATATAACTAACAGATTGCTAGTCTAAGGAATCTAGGATGTGGTGTAAGGTTCAATGTGAGTATCTACCTCACCTCCTCTCTTGATTCTCAACACATGAAAGTGTAGAGAGGAGGTAGAAGATGAAGGTGGAGAAGCTCAAGAAACAAATGAAGAGTGTGAAGCAAATGGTGAGCTTTGAAAATAATTAAGCAAGCATGTGATAGAAAATCCTCACCCATGGTTTTGTAAAACAATTTTTATAAATATAATATACCAACCATGCTTCAATAGTTAACATAAATGAATTGAAAATTCATTTTTCAATACTATTGAGGCATGGTTCTCACCATACTCCCCTCACCTTGTTTTACACCTCATTATCCATTAAAGATAAATGGATAAAACCAAAATAAGGTGTCCACCTTCTAGAATGTTTTCCGTATAAATACGGATTACACTCTACTGTATATACATACCTGTATTCGCATAAAAATACGAATACCCAAAGAGATAGAATAACATAAGGAACATAATACTAGAATATACATATCGAAATACATATATGTAAATTATTAAATCAATACCTGATTTAATAATCCGGCCCAATCCCGAGCCGGCTAGTATTATTAATTGTCCGATCGAAAGTCCGGGTACATAGTACAATCAATCGATCGGAACCCTGCACGTATCCAATACGGCTACTATATCATTTCTCCTGAACCAGGGAAACCCTCTGTGTGGGACTCTAAAGACTCGACAGTACACCGACAGTGAGTTACTGGATAAATCCATAACCACAAGCACATCAGCGGCACTAGCTGTACGTAACGGCTACCCGGGCACCTGTCGAAAAGGAAGGCCGATGAGCAAACTCATCCGGATTCCTACTGAGCCTATCAGTGACAATCTCCGTACATTCCGGTCTCTTCGTTTGAGAGTATCGCATACCGGGTCTAGGGGTGGAAAACGTCAGACCCTAATAACTCGATAATTCGTGCTAATGCGGCTCAGGACCAATCCGGGAAACTACTAATCAACCTATCAGTAAATCCCAACTGCCTTGGCCAAGGTCTTATGGTCCTGGCCAATCAAACACGGTGCGATATCAACTCCCTATACTGGGAGAGATGAATCCCCAACAATCACTCACTGCCTCCATGTGACTCGGGACTGTACCCAACCAAAACCTGTTTACATGACTCAGTAGAGCCGTGGTAGGGTAGTGATCAAAGTACAGTGGGAACTCGCACAAGACAAATGACAATCTAGGGTCTAAAGACTAACCTGTACTCATGTCACCTAAGAACTGCTATCTGACGATAGGTATAATACCATCTAGAAGTTCTCGGCGAATCCATCCAGTGTACTCACCCCCAGTGAGTACCTGTATACGATCTTAGGTGTAAAAGACCAATGGTTGCGGGACCAACCATCGCCCCTCGTTGGGGTCTAGAAACGTATACACTAGTCTACTCCGGAATATCGATGCCCCGTCTCGATACTCCCACGACTAGGGGCCTTTTAAGGTTGTGCTTATCGACTACCCTGCTCCTACAAGTATGATCGCCATCACAACGCAGGTAGTCAAGAAATGATCCTACGGGCTTTATCAACATGTATAGACGATACGTAATAACATGTAAAACATATACACATGTTAAGATAAAGACAAACCAGATAGCATACTATCATATCGAGCAAGTTTGTCCTGTACATACATATGTCCAAGCATCAACATGTATACATATACAATAATGGCCTCTAGGGCATACATATACAACAATATCCCACTTGCACTAAGGCCATATATTGGCATACCGAGTACCCAACGTCTGTACTAGGGCCAGTTGTTGGCGTATCGTATACCCAACATCTCAAATAGTCTTTCGAACTGTGCTTGAGGAAGGGTCTTGGTGAATGGATCTGACGTGTTGTCTTTTGTGTCCACTCTCCGCATCTCGATCTCCCGGCGATCAACGATCTCTCTGATCAGGTGATACCGCCTCAAGATGTGTCTGGATTTTAGATGGGACCGTGGTTCCTTTACTAAAGCCATAGCTCCATTGTTGTTGCAATACAAAGGTATTAGGTTAACAATGGATGGAACCACCTAAAGTTCAGTAATGAACTTCTTAATCCAGATGGCTTCTTTTGCGGCATCATTGGCAGCAATGTATTCAGCCTCCATCGTCGAGTCTGCGACGGTGTCCTGTTTGGAACTCTTCCAACAGACCGCCCCTCCGTTGAGGGTAAACACAAAACCCGAGACAGACTTGTTGTCATGCTTGTCACTCTGGAAGCTTGAGTCGTTTTTTAGTCCTTCTCAGGTACTTAAGAATGTTCTTTACTGTTGTCCAGTGGTTATCATCTGGGTTCGACTGATACCGGCTCACCACACTAAGCGAGTAATCTACATCTGGTCAGGTACATAGCATCACATACATTATAGATCCTACCGCCAAAGCGTAGAGTATAGTGTTCATGCGATCCCTCTCCTCATCATTCTTGGGAGACATCTCTTTGGAGAGGGTGATTCCGTGCAATGCGGGTATGTTACCGTGATTGGAACCTTCCATACTAAATCTCTTTAGTATGGTCTCTATGTACCTAGACTGCGAAAGTCCCAATAATCTCTTGGATCTATCTTTGTAGATCTTAATCCCCAGAATGTACGAGGCATCACCCAGGTCTTTCATGGAGAACTTTTGTGACAAGAACAGCTTGACCGATTGTTGTTCATACCAGAATATTGCATTTTATACCGCCCATTCTTACGCTCAGATGTTTATAGGTAGGTGCTTTTAATCCGTGTTTGTTGCATATTTACAGAGTACAGGTTTCCAGTCCAAATATTGCAAATCATGACAAAATCTCCACAGTTACGCCAAAAGCAGAACATCTGTTGACAGCAGATAAAAGCCGGGTTCCGGTCATCCATATCCGTCCAGTGCCGAGTACCTGTTCCTGAGACAAGACATATGACAGTGGTCATTCGTGTCTGGGACAAGCACAGAGCACGAGGGGGGCAGCACAAGAATCAATGGGTGCGCGGAGCTCGAGAGAGATAGAAGTCAAAAGTGAAGAAAAGATAGCAATCTTGGACTAAGAATTCTGAAGATATTCTGGAAAGATTATCAGAAAATATATGTACCAGACAACAGGGGACAGTAGACCAGGGACCTACAGAAAAGCCCATGCCCTGAACCCTCTATAGTGCGGCGGATCCGCGGCCAATAGGGGGTATTGGCGGCGGATCCGCGGCCATGTAGTGTCGTCAGAGGGTCAACTTTTGGGGGTAGTTTGGTTACTTCATTTTATGGCAGATTGTTGCCCTAGGTTCTCAGTTCACCTCCTATAAATACCCCAGAACTTGCCAAGCTTTGTGTTCATTCTTTGTTCTTCTTTCTTTTTAGGATTTAGTCTTTTTCTTCTTCTTCTTCATTCTTTTTCCATGAAAATTGTAGTGAGAGCTTTTTGAGTGGGAGATCAATGAAGATGAGGGCTTTTTTGTATCATTCTCTTTTGTTTCTTCTTCCCCTTGAGATTCTTGCTTTCTCTTGATCATTCAACCTCTTCATTGAGCTTGAATGGTTAAGGGTTAGTTATTGATCTCAAGGGTCGTATTTTCTTACGGAATTAGCACTTCATTTCACATGTGTTCTCTACCCTTCTCTTGATCTTGCAACCTCTTGATTGAGCTTGCAAGTTTAAGGGTTGGCTATTGATCCCATGCTTGTCTTGAGTTGTAGTTTCTTGTTCTTTTTATTGCTTATTTATTACTTGCTTTTTATTACCTTGCTTTACTTTCTTGCAATTTAATTCATGCACTTAATTACTTGTAATCTTTTCTTTTCTTTGTTCTTTTCTTTTGCTCTCTTTTGTTCATTTTGTGAATGGTTGTAATTATCATTGTTAAGATGAAATACGGTATTGTAAGTTAATATCTTCTTTCTCATTTCCTTTTCCCGTTATTTTCCATTGAACTCCGCCCAAACCATACGCAAGCTCTCCGTTAGGCACCCTACCCTAACAAGGTAACGGTGATTCCTAACCGCGACCGGTTGCGTTCGGTTTGGCCGGAGGCGAAAGCAAGAGACAAGAACAGAAGGACAAGGGTAAATAAGCCGTATTTCACGAATACCGCGTTTAAATCCCCTAATCCACGTTGTTGCCGATTGCTTTAGCTTCAATTGGTCAAGACTCGGCTCAAAGGTTTTGAGTACGAATTTCTTTAGCTTACAATCTCGTATCTTTTTCTTAACAACTTTATACTTGCAAATAATACACATAGGTTAGATCGAACAAACACATACACAAATTCTTTATTGACTCGTCTAAAGCAAGAACGGACATACAACCATCTCCCTGTGGATCGACCCGTGCTCAACCGGCTAGCTGCATAGCGACACCATCTTGATTGCGGTTAACTTTAATTCTTTCAATCAAATGGCGCCGTTGCCGGGGAGACGGTAGCGTATTTTCTTTCTCGTTATTCGGGTTAATATTCTTTTTGTATATATTTATAATAAAAAAAACAATTAAAAAAAAAATCTTTTTGTTATTTTTGATCATTTTTGTGGGCAAGTGTGCAGATTTTTGCGTATTTGCAAACTGCGATTGTAGGAGCAAAGTGTGCATTCAAGGCTAAGGTGATTGCAAAGTACAGTGCCAAAGATCCGGGTAGTTTGACCCGCGCAAGCGAACTTTTCAAGCTTACCGGATTTGATTCAACGGGGGTTTCCTAACCCAAAACTTAACGGTACGTACTTTACTAACACCTTCTTCTCAAATCCGACGCATCCAATATACTATTCTTTGCAGGATTCTTTGCAAGTTCGCTAGCAAACGCTAAAAATTGACTAACCCGTATTTGTTGCAGTGCCGCGCTTAAACTAAAAAAACGATTTTTTGATTCTTTATAGAATTTTTATTGAATTGCGCATTGCATACATTAATACGGACTTAAGGGCAAGCGAACCCCACAATATACGGTAAAGGATTTCATCACCTTTTCCGTGGCCCACAAATCACGAACTTGAGCATAACTTTTACCCGCACAAATTTTAAAAGAAATTAGACTTTAAGCCTTAAGGACTTCGCGCTCACTAGGAGAAGTTAACTGTGTTTAGAATCTTGCTTAACGGTATATTGTTTACGGGGTGTCTAGGAAAGTGTTAACGGCGCAACCGCCAAAAGAGAAAGGGTTATTTAATTAAGGAACTTCGCGAAAGCGTTGGAAAACCTCCCCTTATCTCTGCACTTACCTGGCCTCGTGATCAGTGTATCTTGAGCCCGTTTCTCGACACAGTTTTACTTCGACAATCAAGTTCTGGAGCAGGTCTAGTTGACCTAAGTGAACCCTAGAACGATTAGGTGTGTGGTATTTTTGTGTCGTGATTGTTTTTGTCCATATTCTTTTTGTGTGTATATTTCATTCTTCTGTTAATATATAAACTATAAAAAAAAATAAAAATTCACATTCTTTTTCCCTTCCTTTTCTCTACCTTTCTTTCTCTCTCTTCATATCATGGGTACCCCACCTCGAAAAACTCTTGCCGAACTTTGGTACCCCCAACCAGACATTACTTCTTACGGTTCTTGCTTTGGCCGAACTTCGAACGATCCATCCATGCCAAAAATTTCATTGAGAGATCGGATAGACGCGTCTAGGACAAACAATTTGACTCCGCAATCAACTTCGTATCAACCATTTCAAACATTCACCCCTTTTTACGTTGATACCCCTTCTTCGAGTCATGTTGCAACTCCAAGACCTATGTCTATTGCAGAACGTATTGAACAATCTCGTAGCCGATCTTTCACTCCTGTCACCACTTCAAATTCTTGGGATCAACAATTTCATTCACCTTCTTATCCAAATGTTGATCCTACCCCTGTCCAACCATTCAATTCCTACCAGTCCTACCCTACTTTTTCACCTTCCCTAGACATTGTTTCTGAACCGCCATTTAGGAATTTTCAGTATCCAAACAACTTTGAATCTTTTACTGAAACCCCTTCACAACCAATGTCTAGTCTAGAACAGTCCTTGGAAGACTTTAGGGTAGCGTCAAGCCAACAGATGATGGATTTGAATGCGTCCATGGCCGCCCTCATACAACCTAGTGACCCGGTAGCTAGTTTTCAACTAGCTCCAAATTTTCCAATGTATGAAGAGGCGGTAGGACAGGATGTGAATTTGAGTGGAGAGAGTGAGATGTACCCCCTTCCAAATCAAACCTACCCGTTTCAAATTAAATCCCACAACTCCTGTGTTGAAAGTCTATCTAGTATCCCGAATGAAGTATCAGTTGAAGATAGAATGTTTAATGAGTTGTGCGACTTTGTAGTGTTTGATTTTCCAGATTGTGAAGGGAACTTGCCAAGTGAAACCAATCCCAATCCTTTTAACCTCTACACCTCCATCTTAGAACCAGAATCGATTAATATCCATGCTTTTGATGAGGTGTCTGAGAATATTGATTTTCACTTGATTGAGGATATTGACGCTGGGGATATTTTGGATGATGAACCCGTAGATTTGGCTGAGTTTGTCTCTTCAAATCATCATCCCGAGTTATTAAATGTTTTTCCCGAACCCTATATGCGTCTGGATTTTGATGAAATATGCATGGATGAGCTAAATTTTGAGGAGAATATTGAGGATAGTACTGAGGATGAAACAATTTTAATTGATGAGTCGGATTTTCCAATTCATCCTGTTCCTTTCATTGACTATGTGCACCCTCCCGAAACCTTAACCGATACCCCTCCTCGATCACTTTCCTCCATCCTTTCCATCGTTCCGACCTTGCAAGAACCCGTCTCACTTACATTTCATATGTCTGGTTTACCAAGTTCGGCATACCCATGGTTTCTCACGAATCTTGAGGGATTTGACCCCATTTCTCGACGGGTAAATATATTAGCACAATCGCTTTTCACACATCGGTCATCACACATTGTGCTAATCTATTTACTCCATTTGCACCCTCAAGTTCATAGTCCACTTCTTTTTCCCTTCCGTCATTCTTCTTCTTCTCATATACCGAGACCGTATACCACTTCTATCTCCATACGGTCTCGCGTATTCTCCATTTCTTACCTCTTCACCTTCTTTCCCCAACCACTGCTTCACCATGATAAAATCTTTGAATGGTTGGTGTTAACTTTTGGCCTGTGTAAGGCCTTGTATAGCTTGATACTGTTCTTTCCCCCCCTAATCCTGAACTTCAACGCTTAACAGTGGAAACACTGTTTTACTTAAGTTTGGGGGGGACTCCTTTTTTGTATATATTTTTTGTTTTCCTTTTTGTTTTGTATATAATTTGTTTCTAGGGAGCGCCGACATTTTTGACCCTCTTGGTGTAGCCTGACAGTGAGGGCACTGTCAAGTTTAAGTTTGGGGGTGTGCTCGGTAAGTTTTCTTCCTTCGCATTCATTTGTATATTCTGCATTTGCATACCCTATTAAAAAACCCACAAAAATTGAAAATTTTAAAAAAAATATAAAAACTTTGTCGTCAAGTTAGCTAATAGGGTAACTTAGATCTTTATTCCGAAAGTTTAGTTGATATGATAGAAATAACTAAATTTTAGGCTTAGGGATTAAAAACCCTAAAAATAACCCTCATTCTGTCTAACTTTGGTAAGTATACGTCCTTACAGTTTTTTTGAGAAATAGGTAATCTTGAGTTCAGTTCTTGAGTTAAGTCAAGATGAAGGGAAAGTATTGAAGCTTTACTGGAGGATAAGTCTGAAAAATAGTTTCTTTTCTTGAGTTCAAATTTAGAAAGTATATACCCTACAAACTGCACTTACACGCACCTTGAAACTTGGGATAGTAGAGGATACCTAGAAATACTCTTGCCTGAAAACCTAGTATGAAAGAAAAAACGGTATTTAAAGCTAAACACCAAAAAGAGCATACTGAAAAATATATCCGGTCTTGAAAAAGAAAAAGAAAAAGAAAAAAGAAAAAAATAGAATAAAGTCAAGACCTGGAAACTGCTATTTACGCTTTAAAGTTCACACATTCAGTAATCGGTCGTTAGTGCCTCAAGAAGCATTAATAGTCGCATGAAAGGTGTGTGAGCAAATCCGTCTATCCTTAATGAAAAGAAGTAGTATTAGGTATTAGGGCAAGGGTATTATAGCTTGAATTGAATTCTTGAGTGTAGGGGTGCAAATATACACACACGTAGGGGTATACAATCGATGTTTGGATAAAAGATAGAAATAAAGAATAAGACTTGTGTTTTCTGTAAAGTTGATAAAAATCCCTGATTTGAGGCCGCACTTTAGAAGGAAAACTCAGGAGAACCAACATCTTTCTAAACTTTTTTGGAACATATATGAACCAAGGTTAAATAGATAGGAGGTGTGAAAAATAAGGGTTGGATATTTCTAACTTAGGATGATAGAGTTTCTAACGTAAATACTAAACTGTAGGAGTAGAATCGATGTTAATTTACGAAACTAGCTTGACGGGATTTTGTGGGTAGTATCCGCTGAAAACCCTCAGGAGACAACACTCCTCCTACTAGGGACACCTAGAGGTTTAATGGCTTGTTGCACGTGCTCAGTGCAATCGCGTTCCCTGCGAAAGTGCGGTTAGGACTTTTTTGTGAATAATTGGTTTTGCTCGGGACGAGCAAAAGATAAGTTTGGGGGTATTTGTTCATACCAGAATATTGCATTTTATACCGCCCATTCTTACGCTCGGATGTTTATAGGTAGGTGCTTTTAATCCGTGTTTGTTGCATATTTACAGAGTACAGGTTTCCAGTCCAAATATTGCAAATCATGACAAAATCTCCACAGTTACGCCAAAAGCAGAACATCTGTTGACAGCAGATAAAAGCCGGGTTCCGGTCATCCATATCCGTCCAGTGCCAAGTACCTGTTCCTGAGACAAGACATATGACAGTGGTCATTCGTGTCTGGGACAAGCACAGAGCACGAGGGGGGCAGCACAAGAATCAATGGGTGCGCGGAGCTCGAGAGAGATAGAAGTCAAAAGTGAAGAAAAGATAGCAATCTTGGACTAAGAATTCTGAAGATATTCTGGAAAGATTATCAGAAAATATATGTACCAGACAACAGGGGACAGTAGACCAGGGACCTACAGAAAAGCCCATGCCCTGAACCCTCTATAGTGCGGCGGATCCGCGGCCAATAGGGGGTATTGGCGGCGGATCCGCGGCCATGTAGTGTCGTCAGAGGGTCAACTTTTGGGGGTAGTTTGGGTACTTCATTTTATGGCAGATTGTTGCCCTAGGTTCTCAGTTCACCTCCTATAAATACCCCAGAACTTGCCAAGCTTTGTGTTCATTCTTTGTTCTTCTTTCTTTTTAGGATTTAGTCTTTTTCTTCTTCTTCTTCATTCTTTTTCCATGAAAATTGTAGTGAGAGCTTTTTGAGTGGGAGATCAATGAAGATGAGGGCTTTTTTGTATCATTCTCTTTTGTTTCTTCTTCCCCTTGAGATTCTTGCTTTCTCTTGATCATTCAACCTCTTCATTGAGCTTGAATGGTTAAGGGTTAGTTATTGATCTCAAGGGTCGTATTTTCTTACGGAATTAGCACTTCATTTCACATGCGTTCTCTACCCTTCTCTTGATCTTGCAACCTCTTGATTGAGCTTGCAAGTTTAAGGGTTGGCTATTGATCCCATGCTTGTCTTGAGTTCTAGTTTCTTGTTCTTTTTATTGCTTATTTATTACTTGCTTTTTATTACCTTGCTTTACTTTCTTGCAATTTAATTCATGCACTTAATTACTTGTAATCTTTTCTTTTCTTTGTTCTTTTCTTTTGCTCTCTTTTGTTCATTTTGTGAATGGTTGTAATTATCATTGTTAAGATGAAATACGGTATTGTAAGTTAATATCTTCTTTCTCATTTCCTTTTCCCGTTATTTTCCATTGAACTCCGCCCAAACCATACGCAAGCTCTCCGTTAGGCACCCTACCCTAACAAGGTAACGGTGATTCCTAACCGCGACCGGTTGCGTTCGGTTTGGCCGGAGGCGAAAGCAAGAGACAAGAACGGAAGGACAAGGGTAAATAAGCCGTATTTCACGAATACCGCGCTTAAATCCCCTAATCCACGTTGTTGCCGATTGCTTTAGCTTCAATTGGTCAAGACTCGGCTCAAAGGTTTTGAGTACGAATTTCTTTAGCTTACAATCTCGTATCTTTTTCTTAACAACTTTATACTTGCAAATAATACACATAGGTTAGATCGAACAAACACATACACAAATTCTTTATTGACTCGTCTAAAGCAAGAACGGACATACAACCATCTCCCTGTGGATCGACCCGTGCTCAACCGGCTAGCTGCATAGCGACACCGTCTTGATTGCGGTTAACTTTAATTCTTTCAATCAATTGTTGCATAGGAATATTATTTCCTATCAAAAGAATGGCGTCCAAGTACAAGACTAGGAATACGACAGTTCGTCCAACAATCTTCTTATATATACAAAGCTCATTCTCGTTCTTGATGAAGTCAAATTCCTTGACTGTTTCATCAAAACAGATGTTCCAGTTCCGCGATGCCTGCTTTAATCCATAAATGGATTTAAGCAACTTGCACACCTTCCCACTACTCCCACTTGTTCCCTTACAAAAAAGGCGTGGGGAAAATTCCCCACTAAAATATCACCACATGTTTAACACGTAAGTGCCTATATGCAACGCATATAGGCACTGCAGTTAAAACAACTGCTGGGCTAATGGAGCCTCATGTGCCCACACGTGAGCACCTATATGCAAAGCTTATAGGCGCTGCATTTAAGCAATTGATAGGCTAAAATTGAGCCTCACGTGTAAGCACCTGAGCGCCTGTATGCAAAACATATAGGCGCTGCATTCAAACAGATGGCAAGCCAAAAAGGCTCACGTGTTAACACGTGATACACTCTTATGATATTGCATATAAGCAAACAAGATTAATTCCATTGGGATCACGTGCTACACGTAAGTGTTCCTAAACACCTTCCAAGCTGATAGAATTAAATTCTAAATAAAAGGATTAAAAATCTATTTGGAAGATATTTCCTTAAATCTTTCTAATATGGAAAGATTCTTCTCTAACAAAGAATCTTGGATGAACTATCTGATAGAATTAAACGAAGGACCTTTGGATCAAAGATCCAACGGTGATCGTCTGATAGAATAAAATTCTATAAAAGATATTCATATAAATAAAATTCTAAGATGGAATAAAATTCGAATCTTGTTAAACTAACAAGATATTCATATGATATAATAAAATTCTATTTTAGGAAAATATTTCCTAAGCTGGTTAAAAATAAATAAGAAATCTTCTCTGTTAAACAGAAAGCCTTTGGATTAAAAATCCAACGGTGAATAAAATTCACCAGAACAATTAGATTGATTATGAAATCAATCATGATCTCTCAATGAGGGATTTTCTTAACAAATTGATTTTTTTCTTCTCCTATAAATAGGAGCAAACAGAGGGAGAGGAAAAAAAAAAGAGAATTTAAGTCTCAGAAAAGACTTGTTTCGTCATAAAATTCTAGGTAAAAAAAAGAAATACATAGAGATTGTTCTATCTTTTCTTTTCTTTTTTTTGACCTTCCTGAAGGTTTAACCCTTCACATAAGAACTTAGCTCTTCCTCTGATTGAGATCTGTAGAAACATATCTCCGCATAAGTTGAGAATTTAATTCTCATCGGGGAGATTCTGTCATGCAGATTCAAAACCTAGGGGAAAGAACTGAGTTCAAAGAATTTAATTCTTACAGAGATATATGGGAATTTAATTCCTCTGAAAATCAAGGTTTAACCCTATAATAAAAATTTAATTCGTACAAAAACAAGAGGCATGAGATCCTCCAAAATCCTAGCATGAGATTAAAATCTCCAAACACTCAGAAGGAAAGATTGGTGATTCGTTAGTAATACTACAATAAGATCTCACATACTCCACGTGAGCGTCTCTAATGAATAAAAAAGGAAAGATTCAAACTGTCTCACGTGCTCGCACGTGAGCACCACATGAATCTAGCGTTTAACACTTCTATATAAAAAAAGGGGGAATAGAACCCAGAGAACAGCTCCCACTGTGGGGCGCCTCACATGCCCACACGTGAGTGCTTCCAAAGTGTAGTGTTTAACACTGATTCAGAGCCTCATGTGGGAACATATGAGTGATGAACATAATCAAGTGCTCAGCACTTATAAAAGAAAGAGGGAATAGAACCTATAGAACAACTCCCACTTTGGGACGCCTCACGTGCCCACACGTGAGCGCTTCCAAAGTGCAGTGTTTAACATTGATTCAGAGCCTCACGTGGGAACACGTGAATGCTGAACATATACTAGTGCTTAGCAGTTTGGGAAATCAACTTCAGCCTCAAAATTGGCTAATTCTTCCTAAGGTCAAAACCTCTTTGAACTCCAAATCAACCGAGCCTCTATGCTCATGTTTTCTCAAACTAATCTCATTCTCAAACATGATCGATGACCACTCAACTGATGATATCCAAAACGATATTCATCCCACATTCCTCTGAGGAAATCTTAGTCTCAAATACGACTAATGATTTCTGGGTTGACCACCAACTCCTTTTTTCTCAAATAGGAGAACTGGTTCAAGGGTACATCTCTATACACCTCTGATACATGTCGTTGTAATTCCCCAACGTCTTCAAAAAGGTGGTGGGTCCCGACAGCCAACTGCTTTTTGGTACACTTCCCAAGATGACGTGCACATCCCAGATCAAACCACATCCCAAACTGAATGTGTCCCATGTCATCGTTGCTCATCCCGACACGTAACAAATACACGTGCGCGCAAGGTGATCTACGGACCGTAACGTCCTTAAACTAAAACCTCACCTCAAAAAAATGGTGATCTACAGACCGAAACGTCCTTAAACTACAACAGACCGAAACGTCCTCAAACTAGAACGTTGCCCCCAAAACGGTGACAACGGACTGTAACGTCCTTAAACTAAAACCTCACCGCAAAAATGGTAACCTACAGACTGAAATCTCCTCAAACTACAGCTTTACCTCCAAAATGGCGACAACGGACCGTAACGTCCTTAAACTAAAACCTCACCTCCAAAATGGTGATCTACAGACCGAAATGTCCTCAAACTACAACTTCGCCTCCAAAACGGCAATAAGGGACCGAAACGTCCTTAAACTAAAATAACAGAGCCCCAAATGCTCTCTTGTTGGATCTGAAACAAAAATGATCCTAACACCCTGTTAAGTAGATCTTAGTCTTAAATTGAACTAACGTATCCTTAACAAAAAAAACCAATCGAGCCCCAACTGCTCATAAACATTTAAGTCAATCTTGATCTCAAAACATATCAACGATCCTTAAATAAACCCAAACCCAAATCTAAGATATACGGATTTGGACTAGTCCACGCTCTACGGGAGACAACATAAATTAGTCTCCGTATACAATCTACGACAACCAAAAATAAAACAAACACACACGACACGAAGTGAACTTCTGGAGCAGGAGAAAGTGGTTAGCGTGATGCGGTAATGTAATTAACTGCAGGGGCTTGCGCCTGCAGGGAAGAGCGTCCCCACAATCAAAAACCCTCGCAAACGAGGGGGAATCTGACGAAGTATGCTACAACGGCCGCATCCGTCCAAACCTCCGATATTCGGTGCCATAAATAAACTTGGCATCTTCGGAGAGGTGGACGGATAAATCCAAATATCATTTGCCCCTAAATTCAGGCAAGACGACCTATGCGGTTTCGTCTCTATTTTCGGCGGTGAACACCACTGTCTACAAAACCTTCCGGCTGATCTATATAAACACACTCTTCTAAACTTCCGTTTAGAAATGTCGTTTTTACGTCCATCTGCCAGATTTCATAGTAATGGAAGGAAGCAATGGCTAGTAGGATTCGAATGGATTTGAGCATAGCCACTGGAGAAAAGTTTTCGTCATAGTCTACACCTGATCTTTGACGAAAACCTTTTGCAACAAGTCTAGCCTTATAGATTTCCACCTGCCCATCTACACCAAATTTCCTTTTGTAGATCCATTTGCATCCAACGGGTTTTACCCCGAGTGAAGCAATATCCAAGGTCCACACTTTATTGGTGTACATGGGCTCTATTTCGGATCGCATAACATCCAGCCATTTATCAAAGTCCCTAGTGATAATGGCATGCCTAAAACTAATAGGATCATCTTCTTCCAAGATGCAATCCTCTCGATCCTCGTCTATGAGAAATCCGTAGTATCTCTCGGGCGGATGAGAAATCCTACTAAATCTGCGGAGTGGCTGAAGCTCGTCTGGGACTTTTAAATCTTGAGCTTCTACCAAATCCTCAGTTTGAGTTTGTGGTTCTGACATTTCATCCAGTTTTACCGTGCTCCCACTTATTTCTTTTGCAAAAAATTGCCACTCTAAAAAAGTGGCGCGACGAGCAACGAACACTTTCTGTTCCTCAGTATGGTAGAACAGATATCCTAGAGAAATTTTAGGATATCCCACAAACTTGTTGTTCTCCGCCGAAACACAGAGACGGAACCGCGTAGGTTCGTCTTGCCTGAATTTAGGGGCAGATGCTATTTGGTGCTATCCGTCCACCTCTCCGAAGATTCCAAGTTGATTTATGACACCGTGTATCGGAGGTTTAGACGGATGCGACCGATATAGCAGACTTCGTCAGATTCCCCCTCGTTGAGGGGTTTTTGATTGTGGGGACGCTCTTCCCTGCAGGCGTAAGCCCCTACAGTTAATTACGCTACAGCATCGTGGTAACCACTTTCTCCTTCTCCAGATGCTCACTTCGTGTCGTGGGTGTTTGTTTTGTTTTTGGTTGCCCGTGGATTGTATACGGAGACTAATTTATATTGTCGCCATAGGGCGTGATTAGTCCAAATCCGTATCTTCTTAGATTTGGGTTTGGGTTGGGTTTAAGGATACATTAGTCTCATTTGAGACTAAGATCAACTTAAATGTTAGTTAAGGATACGTTAGTCTAATTTTAGACTAAGATCAACTTAACGGGATCGTTTAGATCCAACAAAAGAGCATTCGGGCTTAATTGTTTAGTTTAGGGACATTGCAGTCGATTACCAGTTTAAGGACATGGTGGTCTAATGTTAGTTTAAGGACATCTCGGTCCAAGGTTAAAGACATCATAGTCCATGGGTTTAAAGGACCCCACAGTCCAAGGTTAAGGACATCATAGTCCGTAGGTTTAAAGGGACCCTACAGTCCAAGCTTTCCAAGGTTAAGGACATCATAGTCCGTAGGTATAAAGGGACCCCACAGTCCAAGCTTAAGGACATTATAGTCCGTGGGTTTAAAGGGACCCCGCAGTCCGAGGTTAAGGACATCATAGTCCGTGGGTTTAAGGACCCCACAGTCCATGGAATGATTGGTTATCGGGACCCGTCACCTTTCTGAAGACGTTGAAGGATTACAACGACAAATATCAAAGGAGTGAAGAGATGTACCCTTGAACCAAAGTTGATTGGGAAATCTGTAGTCCAATTTGGAACTAAGATCAATTAATTAGATTGTGAGCACATTGGCTCAGTTAAATCTGAATTGAGGACTTATGGCCAACTTGGGCTAAGTCCAATTAGATTTGAAATGTTGGCCCTTTGTTGGACTGTTGAACATTTGTCTGGGTTCAGCCCCCCATTATTTAGCAATGCTTATACAGGGGTTTGGGGCTCTAACAACATTTTGTCTTTGACTGAGCACTAACCATGCATTATAGCTCTGGACTTTACTTTGCATATCATATGAACTGACCAATTTTGAGGTCCAGTTGAAGGGGAGATTTGCCTCTGGAAAACTTAACCAATTTGGGCTAAGCTTGGCTTTAAAATAGTGTTAAACACTAAAGGATACTTGGCGATCACATGCTCCCACATGATATGCTGAAAATAGTGTTAAACACTAAGGAGAAACGCTTAAAGTAGTGTTAAACACTAAAATTGAGTTGGTCACGTGGGGTCACGTGAGGCATCTGAAGATGGGGCCAGACTTCCTTTATTTTGTTCTCAGAGTATTCAGATAAGTGTTAAACACTTTTAGTCTTTGAAATAATCACGTGTGGACATGTGACAATGCCTCTGCGTTGGGCATCAATTTCTCTGTCTTCCCCTATTTTATTCTTTTGAAAAGGGTGTTTGTTAGGGGTCACGTAGAGACACGTGAGGCGCCCTAGATCAGTACTGCCTTTGGCTTTGTTCTCTTTTATTTTGAGGGTCACGTGGGAGCATTGCCTCTGGGCTAATTCTTTCTTATTTTGAAGAGTTCATTAAAGGGTCACGTGGGGGCACGTGAGCATGCCTTATTCATTCCTTTTTGTTCGTTGGGATGAAGGGTCACGTGTTACCACGTGATCATGTTGGGTACTTAATCTTTACGTGCATGGAGAGCTTCAAGTCTCTTGTTTTAAGAATTAAATTCTTTATAGGGTTAAACCCTAATTCTGTCTAGAGGAATTAAATTCCCATGTATATGGAAGAATTAAATTCTTATGTAGGGTTAACCCTAGTTTCACTTAGAGGAATTAAATTCCTATGTATTTAGAAGAATTAAATTCTTATTTAGGGTTAAACCCTAGTTTCATTTGGAGGAATTAAATTCCTATGTATTGAGAAGAATTAAATTCTTCAAACTCAATTTTCCCTCTAAGTTTTGGATCTGCGTGGCAGAATCTCCCTGATGAGAATTAAATTCTCAACTTATGGGAAGATCTGCTTCTGCAGATCTTCAACCAAAGGAAGAACTAAGTTTTTATTCAGAAGAGTTAAACTCTTAAATTGAGAATTAAATTCTCTTTTTATTTTATAGAGCTTAGATCTCTTTCCCTTTCTCACCTAGGGTTTCTACTCTGAAGAGATCTTCTTTTCTCTCTTGAAAATTAAATTCTGCTCTCTTTTTTCTCTCTGTTGTTGTGTTTCTCTCCCTAAAAAAAGGACTCTTCTCTTCTTGGCTCCTATTTATAAGAGAAAGAAAAGAATCAGTTTGTTTAGTCAATTTTTCATTGAAAGATTTTAATTGATTTTGTAACCAATATGATCTTTTAGATCATTCAGTGAATTTTATTCACCATTGGATTTTTTAATCCAAAAGATATTCTGTTTGTTATTCTTGGTGAATTTCAGGGAAATCTTTTCTTGTATAGAATCTTTCTATAAATTGGTGATTTTTAATCACCATTGGATTTTTAATCCAACGGTGCTCCACTTTACAGAGCACAATCTTTTTTTGTTTGGAAAGATCTAAGGAAATATTAGGGTTTTTTATTTCCTTTAATTAGAATTTAATTCTATTAGTTCGGAAGGTTTAAGAGCCTATCACGTGTTAGCACGTGACCCCACTGATTGACCAATTAATTAGTATTTAATTCTATTGGTTTAGAGGGCTCAGAAACCCATCACGTGTTGGCACGTGACCCCACTGATTAATTATTTAATTAGAATTTAATTCTATTGTTTCAGAGGGTTTAAGAGCCTATCACGTGTTGGCACGTGACCCCACTGATTAATTATTTCCAATTATTTATTTTATTCAGTGCCTACATGCTTTGCCTATAAATGGTCACGTGTCTGCACGTGATGCCCGGTCATGTGTGGGCACGTGATTCCTCATAACTTTTGATCCCGGATGAATTATAAGGCCCATAATATATCAAATCGAAGGATTTTTCGAGACACTTTCAATGCCATCAGAATTTAGCTGTTTCTCATTCGGGAGTTTGTCAAAATACAGCCCGGAAAATACTGGTTCACATTTTCTTAAACGTATCGCTGCCATTTGATACCTTGGGCTCTTTTGCGCAGAAATTTTTTGGCGGGAACACTTGCATAAAACTGACTGTGCCTGAAGTTTGCCCGGATTTTGCACTTTTACATAGGCCGAACAACCCCATATCTTAATACGTTCAAGATATGGTCTTTTACCACTCTATATTTCATATAGAGTCTTAGGCACAAATTTGGATGGAACCTGATATGCTGTTGTTTGAAGCGGATGTTCCCAAAATGAAAGAGGCAACTCGGCGTTACTCATCATGGAGCGAATCATATCCAATACGGTACGGTTCCTCCGCTCCGATACACCGTTGTGCTATGGTGTATACGGAGAAGTAAGTTGAGAGAGAATTCCATTCTCTTTTAGGTATTCTAAGAATTTCGTGCTTAAGTACTCCCCTCCTCTATCAGATCGAAGGATCTTAATACTTTTTCCAGTCTGATTCTCTACTTCGTTTCTGTATTCTTTGAATTTCTCAAAAGTTTCAGATTTGTGTTTCATGAGATACACATATCTGAATCTAGAGAGATCGTCAGTGAATGTGATGAAGTACGAGAACCCACCTCTTGCATGTATAGATATCGGACCAAATACATCACTGTGTATGAGTCCTAAGAGCTCTGCTCCTCTTTCTCTGTGTCCGATGAACGGAGATTTGGTCATCTTTCCCTTGAGACGGGATTGATAAGTTTCATAAGATGAAAATTCAAACGTATTCAAATATCCATTTTTATGCAACTTACTTAGTCTTTTCTCACCGATATGACCAAGTCTACAATGCCACAAGTAGGATTCGTTCACTTCTGAACTCTTCCTCTTACGTGTGTTTTGTATAATGAAAACTGCGTTTTGATTTAGAATATAGATACCATTACACAGTGTACCTTCTGCAACCAATACCTTATCAAGGTAAATGTTCATGATATTTCTATCAAGAACAAAGTTATATCCATGTTTATCAAGTAAAGAAACGAATATAATGTTGCAAACTATGGAAGGTACATAGTAGCAATTGTTCAAAATCATAGTATTGTCATTTGACAATGCTAGGTGATATTCACCGACGGCAGAAGTATCAACTTGTGCTCTGTTCCCTACTCTGAGGGACATATCACCAGGTCCAACCATCCTACTTTTTCTCAGTCCCTGCAATAAATTACAGATATGAGATCCTGATCCGGTATCCAGTACCCAGGAGGTAGGACTGACCGAAAAGCAGTTCTCAATAACAAGAACACCTGAAAGAGACGCAATAGTATGCTTCTTCTTCGTTGGGATCATCAAGGAATTCATGCAACCCTCTTTCCTCTGCTCATACTCATGACTGTTGTCATAAGTTAGAGCCAAACCGACGTTCCCTAGCCTCGAATAAGAATTCGGATCGGTCAAGTGATACATTTTATTATCTTGATTAGAGCATGAAATGGTTGATACCTAGAGAGAGAGAAAAGAAACACTCAGCGTGCGCTCTTGCAAGATTAGATTGGTTATTAGTTTATCTAATCAGGATGGCTCCTACTGTTTCCTCAAATTCTCCTCCAAACCTTAAAAGGAGAACTAGCTGGGATCATTAACACCTTACAAGTTCGCCAACCGTTCAGCCAGATGAGTGTTAGTACTCCGAGGGAGGTTCCCCGTGCTCTCGCATGGACCTAATTAAAATAAATCTCGTTTCCGCAGAGGCGTAGCCCCGTTAACACTTTTCTAGACACCTAATAAGTTGGCTAATTATGAAATGAAAAATATCTCCCAAGAGTAATCCTACTCATCAGTGGGATCGGGATCCAACTATCATTGCATGATAAACTAGATGGAAACCACTCTAGTCACCACACTCCAGAAAGTATGCAACACTAGCAAGTTTCCTGTATATTTGAAACTCCCGATATGGTTTTTGCCCCTAACGACTTTATGACCTTGACAATGCCAACATATCATAAGCCGCTAGTCAAGTTTGGCCCATCATTATCTTGATTAACTTAGACCCACCCATATAACCCTTGACAATGCCAATATAGCTATGTGACTATCCTAAATAATCGGAAACAAAACTACAAACAAGCAATACTCAGCTACCGGTCACTACGCCTTGACAATGCCAAAATACGTAGCACGAATACTAAGTAGTACTTGTAGGAAATGACGGAGGGCTACGGCTGGGTTTTTGGCGAAAAACCCTTTATCGTAATGAACTTGATATCGTTGAAGGAACCGAATAGTTTTGAAAAGGAGTGGTTTAAGCTCCGCTTTTGAAAACTTGTGGTTTTGAAGAAAACTGAGTAATCTACAGTATAAACTTTTGCTCAAGAGGTCACTCCCCGCGAAGGGATCTAGGCTCTTGCCTCCTAGAATGAGGTGCTGGATATTCATGACCGAATACCACAATGCAAAGAGAAAGAATATGACTATAGTTTTTCGAAATTTGCTCCAACAACATCTTTAGGTTTCTTATCTTATATTAATCAAAATTAATGCGGTCCCATCAATTAATCCCTATCACAATAGAAAAGAACGAAAATACAATATACGTATATACCATCCGCATTCGCCACTGGGCCCCGTTATGCACCGTTAGGTTACTTAACTAACGGCAGAGCGGAGGCTGGACTAACGTGGGTGCAAAACATATACAACATCTACTAGTATATATAAATATATATATAACATTCGTCCCAGGCATGATATAAGCAACATCACAGATCAACAACAAGCAGCACAGAATGGTGGGTAATCTTGGAGCCTCGGGTTTCATTTGAGCCGCAAATAAAACCCAACGTTCCTGGTCGTGTGGATAGCCCGTGCAATGAAAACTTGGACCCCTATGAGCGCGGCAAGTTACCCGCCAATCCCAGAAGTGAGACACAATCAACAAAGTGAATGTGCCACCCAGCACTTCACGGGATCCGGTAACTTGAGTGCCCCTCCGTGGGTCATCCTATACCCCATACGAGTGCGACGAATAGCCCGCCAATTCTAGACTAAGGCCCCTCCGTCTCAACTTCATGAGATGCGGGCCCGTTGCCCTTTAGAACCCGGCTATTCGAGCACTCCACCGTGGGGTAATCCTAGTACAGAAAAGAAGGAAAAAATATATATAATGGTAACATCAACCTCAACCCGATCATGCCCCAATCAAATAATATACAATCCAGCAGAGACGACTGTCTGCATGTCGGACGCTCACCCCGCAATATGAATATACAAATGAATCTGAACTGTACTACCACCATTGCAACATCGGATATCCACCACGACAATCCAACCACAATATCAGCATATTACATAACATCAACGTGAATATCATGTTCGCAAACCCGTCTAATAGAACATATAGCAATTAGTCGGGTTATACCGCTCAATGATATTCACGGTCGCAGATAATAACATATGTATTGATAAAACACGTATTTAAAATTTTGATCGACTAAAAACTTTCCCATATAGGCCCCAAGTGCTAACCAGTACTCAAACAAATCTGGGCCAAAAATATACATTTCAAAAATCACAATTCCATACATTAGAGTGCCAGAAGAAATTTTGTGCACAGAGGCCGCACTCCAACCGCAGAATCGCCGCAAACAAGCATGTTTCGCGGCGCTTCCGTGGCAGAATAGAGAGCTTATGTGCTCAAATTTCTTGTGGCTTTCTAAAATACCCTACATGTATTTTTAAGGCACTCTAAATAACTTTTTGACCACTTTTAAAATTCAACAGAAAGTATATCACATGAAATTGTGATTTGGAAAAGTTTTGTCGAGCGATATTTTAAACACGTCTAAACTAGCTAGTATGGGTTTATGGGCTGGTTCTGAAACCATGTTGGGTTGCACTAATGTCCTGGCCATCTACCGTGGCCGTTTGCGGACAAAAAAATTTCTAGGGTTTTCAAAACCGGCGCGAATAACTCGATGTCGGATCTACCATAAACCTAAACTAGCATGCAAAAAGGATATCTATCTACTATGATAGATGTGTCTCACCCAAGGATTTGTGTCCTTCGGTCTTCTTTCCTCTTCGTTTACTCCAAGCAATCTCTTTGATCGAGCTTGTTTGTCTTTGCTTGCTCCTTCGGTTCTCCTGGATCGCAATTGATCGCCGGTCTCCTTCCGTCGAAGATGATCCACCCGAGGGATGTAGTCCATGGCTCTAGCTCAACACTAAGTGTCAAGTGGAGCAACTAGAAGCCTTAGATTGCTAGTCTAAGGAATGTAGGATGTAGTGTAAGGTTCAATGTGTGTATCTACCTCACCTCCTCTCTTGATTCTCAACACATGAGAGTGTAGAGAGGAGGTAGAAGATGAAGGTGGAGGAACTCAAGAAACAAGTGAAGAGAGTGAAGCAAATGGTGAGCTTTGAAAATAATGAAGCAAGCATGTGAGAGAAAATCCCCACCCATGGTTTTGTAAAATAATTTTTACAAATATAATATATCAACCATGCTTCAATAGTTAACACAAATGAATTGAAAATTCATTTGTCAATACTATTGAGGTATGGTTCTCACCATACTCCCATCACCTTGTTTTACATCTTATTATCCATTTAAAGATAAATGGATAAAACCAAAATGAGGTGTCCACCTTCTAGAATGTTTTCCGTATAAATACGGATTACACTCTACTGTATGTACATACATGTATTCGCATCGAAATACAAATACCCAAAGAGATAGAATAACACAAAGAACATAATACTAGAATATATATACCGAAATACATATATGTAAATTATTAAATCAATACCTGATTTAATAATCCGGCTCAATCCCGAGTTGGCTAGTATTATCAACTGTCCGATCGAAAGTCCGGGTACATAGTGCAATCGATCGATCGGAACCCTGCACGTATCCAATACAGCTACTACATCATTTCGCCTGAACTAGGGAAACCCTCTGTGTAGGAACTATAAAGACTCGACAGTACGCTGGCAGTGAGTTACTGGATAAATCCATAACCTCAAGCACGTCAGGGGCATTAGCTGTACGTAACGGCTACCCGGGTACCTGTCGAAAAGGAAGGCTGACGAGCAAACTCATCCAGATCCCAACTGAGCCTATCAGTGACAATCTCCGTACAGTCCGATCTCTTCGTCTGAGAGTATCGCATACCGGGTCTAGGGGTGGTAAACGTCAGACCCTAATAACCCAATAATTCGTGCTGATGCAGCTCAGGACTAATCCGGGAAACTACTGATCAACCTATCAGTAAGTTCCAACTGCCTTAGCCAAGGTCTTATGGTCCTGGCCAATCGAACACAGTGCGATATCGACTCCCTATACTGGGAGAGACGAATCCCCAACAATCACTCACTGCTTCCATGTGGCTCGGGACTGTACATAACCAAAATATGTTTGCACGACTCAGTAGAGCTATGGTAGGGTAGTGATCAAAGTACAATGGGAACTCATACGAAACAAATGACGATCTCGGGTCTGAAGACTAACCTGTACTTGTCACCTGAGAACTGCTATCTGATGATAGGTATAATACCATCTAGAAGTTCTCGGCGAGTCCGTCCAGTGTACTCACCCCCAGTGAGCACCTGTATACGATCTTAGGTGCAAAAGACCAATGGCTACGGGACCAACCATCGCCACTCGTCGGGGTCTAAAAACATATACACTAGTCTACTCTGGAATATCGATGCCCGGTCTCGATACTCCCACGACTAAGGACCTTTTAAGGATGTGCTTATCGACTACCCTTCTCCTACAAGTATGATCGCCATCACAACGCAGGTAGTCAAGCAATGATCCTACGGGCTTTATCAACATGTATAGACGATACGTAATAACATGTAAAACATATGCACATGTTAAGATAAAGACAAACCACATAGCATACTATCATATCGAGCAAGATTGTCCTGTACATACATATGTCCAAGCATTCATATGTATACATATACAATAATGGCCTTTAGGGCATACATATCCAACAACAGCCTGAGAAGTTGTTGGATAAAATTGTTCATTTATGAACTTGGTCCCACCATCTATCCAGACAAATTCTAAGGCAGATATCGCTTGATTCGGGAGATAGTTGATATCTGCGAGATTAAGATATAGAGAGATAAAATTAGAAACATTGTAGTGGATCCGCTCACTAAGGCCGTTTCTCGAACACGGTTTGCGAAACTGTTAGTAGAGAAGTTGGGTATGCGATAGCACATGAGATGTGGGTATGTGATACCGCAATAATTGGCCTTAAGTGCAAGTGGGAGATTGTTGGATATAGTGCCCTCAAGGCAATTATTGTAATTGCAGGAAGGCAATTATTGTAATTGCAGGAAGGCAATTACTGTAATTAAAGGAGGACCTATACGGATAGAACGGTCTTGCTCGAGATAATAGTATGCTATATGGTTTATCTTTATCTTTCATGTGTATATGTTTTACTATTTATCATGTACCGCTAATACATGATGATAAGCCTATAGGATTTTTGCTTAATTATCAGGATTATGATAAGGATTATACTAGTGGGACTGGGTAGTCCATAAGCACATCCTAAAATGTTCCTGGTTGTAAAAGTATCGAGACTGGGCATAGGTACTCCAGTTTAGACCGGTGTATACGTTTCTTGATCTCAACCGGGACGATGGTTGATCCCATAACCATTGGTGTTTGACCCCGAAGATTGTATACAGGTGCTCATTGGGAATGAGTTACACTGGAAGGACTCACAGAGAACTCCTAAATGGTATTATAACTATTGTCAGATAGCAGTTCTCTGATGATGATAGTACAGGGTAGTCTCTTGACCTAAGATTGCTGTTTACCCCAATCAGAGCAAAGCTCTGTTCAAATTCTAAGGCGGGAAACGAAGCAACGCTTCTGTTTCCCCCAATCAGAGCAAGGCTCTATTTTGAAAATTAAAGTGAGAATTAAAATTAAAATAAATGAAGCAACGCTTCAGATCCCCTGCGCTACGTGCATAGTGCCACGTGTCAAAATCAGACACGCCGGCGCAGGGAGCGCAGCGCCCAAGGCAGCACACCCAATCAGAGCAAGGCTCTATCTAAAACAAAACAAAATTAAAGGAAGCAACGCTTCAGTTGCGCTGCGCTCTGCGCTGCGCGACACGTGTCAGCGCAGTTGATGCGCAGCGCGACACGTGTCAGCGCAGTCGCGCTAGCGCAGTCGCTGCGTGACACGTGTCAAGTGCTGGTGCGTTTGCGCCAAACAAAATTAAAATTCCAGTAAGATCTTTCTGTTCTTGTTAAAACAAGAAGATTGTCTTCTGTAAAACAGAAGCTCTTGGATCAAAGATCCAACGGTGAGGAAAATTCCACAAATTACTCAGAGAATGATCTTTTTAACAAATTTAACAAATTAATGGGCACTATATAAAGGCCTCTAAACCCCAACTCTATAAAGATGAACACAGAGAGAAAGAGAGAAGCACAGAAAACAGAGAGAGAACTCCTCTAAAGAACTCTGAGAAGAACTCAAAAAGAGAGAAAGGTAAAAACCTTTGAATAAAAAAGAAGAATTTCTTCTGAATAGATCATTGTTCTAAGAACAAGATCAAGGATCTTCAATAAAAAATATAATAAATAACAAAGGCATTGCTTTTTTATGAACCATTAGTTCTGGAATCTTAAAGATTCTTTTCTTGAATCTAAAATTGGATCAAGATATTAAAACAGTGCCTAGCACTTGTAAATCTGCACTGTTGCGCTTCTGGGTTGGCGCAAGCCACCAGAGAGCGCCACGTGTCAGCACCAGAATAACTTGCGCTATGCGCTTTTAAAATAGAGCACTGCTCTTTTAAATTGGTGCAACTCACCAGAGAGCGCCACGTGTCAGCACCAGAATAACTTGCGCTATGCGCTTTTAAAATAGAACACTGCTCTTTTAAATTGGCGCAACTCACCAGAGCGCGCCATGTGTCAGCAGCGCAACAGCACAGCGTACTGGCGCAGCGCACTGCGCTTGCGCTCACCCGAACGTGACACGTGTCACCTCCACATGCGCTTGCGCTCAAAAATTGGCGCAAAGCGCCTGACAAGCCACATGGCCACTGTCAATTTGATTAATGCACTGCATTATTTATAGAAGGGCCAAGCCCAATTAAAAAAGGGCCTAACAGGCTAAATAAAATGCAATGCATTACTTTAAAAAGGGCAGAGCCCAAACAAAAACAGATGTTGTGCATCATTTGAAAGGGACAGAGCCCAAATCAAAAAGGCTTAGCAGGCCAAAAGAAAATGCAGTGCATTATTAAACAGGGGCAAAGCCCTAGCACAGGCCTAATAGGCCAAAAATAAAAACGTTGAATATTCTCAACTGGACTTAGCCCAATCATGGCCGTAAGTCCTCAAATTAAATTGACTGAGCAAGACTGCTCTCTTAAATCAATTTACATCCGGTTCATGGGTACATCTCCGAACTCCTCTGACACCTATCGTTGTAATCCTTCAACGACGTCAGAGAGGTGACGGGTCCCGACAACCACACATTAATACGGACTGTGGGGTCCTTAAACCCATGGACTAATGCGTCCTTAAACTCACGGACTAATGCGTCCTTAAACACACCCATACGGACTGTGGGGTCCTTAAACCCATGGACTTATGCGTCCTTAAACTAATGGACTAATGCGTCCTTAAACACACCCATACGGACTGTGGGGTCCTTAAACCCATGGACTTATGCGTCCTTAAACTAATGGACTAATGCGTCCTTAAACACACCCATACGGACTGTGGGGTCCTTAAACCCATGGACTTATGCGTCCTTAAACTAATAGACTAATGCGTCCTTAAACACACCCATACGGACTATGGGGTCCTTAAACCCATGGACTTATGCGTCCTTAAACTAATGGACTAATGCGTCCTTAAACACATCTATATGAACTATGGGGTCCTTAAATCCATAGACTAATGCGTCCTTAAACTAATATCCGTCCCTAAAACAGGAACGATGGACCACTATGTCCCTAAACTGGCAATGGACCACCATGTCCCTAAACTGGCAATGGACCGCAATGTCCTTAAACTACCTATGGACCACTACGTCCCTAAACTGGAACAATAGAGCCCCCAAATGCTCTTTCCGTAAAGTTGATCTTAGTCTCAAATTGGACTAACGTATCCTTAGCAAACGTTTAAGTTGATCTTAGCCTCAAATATGGCTAACGTATCCTTAAACCAAAACACCAAACCCAAATCTAAGTAAATACGGATTTGGACTAATCCACGTCCTACGGGCGACGGCATAACTTAATCTCCGTATACAATCCACGGGCATCCACAAACAAAATAAACACACACGACACGAAGTGAAATTCTGAAGAAGGAGAAAGTTGTTATTTAATTAAAGCTTCAAGAGAGAGGAACGTCGGGAAGCAATTGACCGTTGTATGCGTCGAAGCGACTCATGATCTCAGCACACTCGGCATTAGTAAATTCTCGATTTTGGGAACGGCCGAGTTGGCGGATGTCCCCGTAGGAGATAATTTCGTCGAGGTCATACATGTAGGCGTCCATCGCTCCTATAAAAGAAGATCGACAAAAATCAACAACTCTTAAGAGTTCTGCTATATGATTTAAAAGGAGCAAAGCTCCATTAATGAATCAAGAAATTATAAATGAAATCTTTCAGAGAACAGAATTCTATTGATGGAATCCTAACAGGGTTCTCTTTAGTTCTTTTTAGATCCTTTTAGAGCAAAGCTCTGCTAAGTGAAACCCTAAAAGGATTTTCTTTAAATCAGGGATCTATCGAGAGCAAGGCTCTATCAATAAAAATTAATTTAATTTAATTAAATTTTTTATCTAAAAAGTGTTTTCTAAAGAAATTCTAACTCTTGGAGTTCTTGAAGGCGAGAGCAAGGCTCTGAAGTTTTGAAAGTAAAAATCTTAAAAGATGATGATCATCTGTGGAGGACCAAAGGTCCTATTTATAGGCATCAAATGCCCTTTCAACTTCCAAGAGTTGCCACGACGGTTGGAATTCTGCCACCGCTGCGCTCACGTTTGGAGGGCCACGTAAGCGTAACGGTGGGGGGCATTTGTTTACCCCAATCAGAGCAAAACTCTGTTCAAATTCCAAGACGGGAAACGAAGCAACGCTTCTGTTTCCCCCAATCAGAGCAAGGCTCTATTTTGAAAATTAAAGTGAGAATTAAAATTAAAATAAATGAAGCAACGCTTCAGATCCCCTGCGCTGCGCGCATAGCGCCACGTGTCAAAATCAGACACGCCGGCGCAGGGAGCGCAGCGCCCAAGGCAGCGCACCCAATCAGAGCAAGGCTCTATCTAAAATAAAACAAAATTAAAGGAAGCAACGCTTCAGTTGCGCTCTGCGCTGAGCGACACGTGTCAGCGCAGTTGTGCCTAGCGCAGTTGCGCTGTGCTCTGCGCTGCGCGACACGTGGCAGCGCAGTGGCGCTAGCGCAGTCGTGCTGCGCAGTCGCGCTGCGCGACACGTGGCAGCGCAGTTACGCTAGCGCTCTGCGCTGCGTGACACGTGTCAAGCGCTGGTGCGTTTGCGCCAAACAGAATTAAAATTCCAGTAAGATCTTTCTGTTCTTGTTAAAACAAGAAGATTGTTTTCTGTAAAACAGAAGCCCTTGGATCAAAGATCCAACGGTGGGGAAAATTCCACAAATCACTCAGAAAATGATCTCTTTAACAAATTTAACAAATTAATGGGCACTATATAAAGGCCCCTAAACCCCAACTCTAAAAAGATGAACACAGAGAGAAATAGAAAAGCACAGAAAACAGAGAGAGAGCTCCTCTAAAGAACTCTGAGAAGAACTCAAAAAGAGAGAAAGGTAAAACCTTTGAATAAAAAAGAAGAATTTCTTCTGAATAGATCATTGATCTAAGAACAAGATCAAGGATCTTCAATAAAAAAATATAATAAATAACAAAGGCATTGCCTTTTTATGAACCATTTGTTCTGGAATCTTAAAGATTCTTTTCTTGAATCTAAAATTGGATCAAGATATTAAAACAGTGTCTTGCACTTGTAAATCTGCACTGTTGCGCTCCTGGGTTGGTGCAAGCCACCAGAGAGCGCCACGTGTCAGCACCAGAATAACTTGCGCTCTGCGCTTTTAAAATAGAGCACTGCTCTTTTAAATTGGTGCAACTCACCAGAGAGCGCCACGTGTCAGCACCAGAATAACTTGCGCTATGCGCTTTTAAAATAGAACACTGCTCTTTTAAATTGGCGCAACTCACCAGAGCGCGCCACGTGTCAGCAGCGCAACAGCACAGCGCACTGGCGCAGCGCACTGCGCTTGCGCTCACCCGAGCGTAACACGTGTCACCTCTACAGGCGCTTGCGCTCAATAATTGGCGCAAAGCGCCTGATAAGCCACATGGCCACTATCAGTTTGATTAATGCACTGCATTATTTATAGAAAGGCCAAGCCCAATTAAAAAAGGGCCTAACAGGCCAAATAAAATGCAATGCATTACTTTAAAAAGGGCAGAGCCCAAACAAAAACAGATGCTGTGCATCATTTGAAAGAGACAGAGCCCAAATCAAAAAGGCTTAGCAGGCCAAAAGAAAATGCAGTGCATTATTAAGCAGGGGCAAAGCCCTAGCACAGGCCTAATAGGCCAAAGATAAAATATTCTCAACTGGACTTAGCCCAATCATGGCCGTAAGTCCTCAAATTAAATTGACTGAGCAAGACTGCTCTCTTAAATCAATTTACATCCGGTTCAAGGGTACATCTCCGAACTCCTCTGACACCTATCGTTGTAATCCTTCAACGACGTCAGAGAGGAGACGGGTCCCGACAACCACACATTAATACGGACTGTGGGGTCCTTAAACCCATGGACTTATGCGTCCTTAAACTCACGGACTAATGCGTCCTTAAACACACCCATACGAACTGTGGGGTCCTTAAACCCATGGACTTATGCGTCCTTAAACTCACGGACTAATGCGTCCTTAAACGCACCCATACGGACTGTGGGGTCCTTAAACCCATGGACTTATGCATCCTTAAACTAATGGACTAATGCGTCCTTAAACACACCCATACGGACTATGGGGTCTTTAAACCGATGGACTTATGCATCCTTAAACTAATGGACTAATGCGTCCTTAAACATACCCATACGGACTGTGGGGTCCTTAAACCCATGGACTTATGCGTCCTTAAACTAATGGACTAATGCGTCCTTAAACACACCCATACGGACTGTGGGGTCCTTAAACCCATGGACTTATGCGTCCTTAAACTAATGGACTAATGCGTCCTTAAACACACCCATACGGACTGTGGGGTCCTTAAACCCATGGACTTATGCGTCCTTAAACTGATGGACTAATGCGTCCTTAAACACACCCATACGGACTATGGGGTCCTTAAACCCATGGACTTATGCGTCCTTAAACTAATGGACTAATGCGTCCTTAAACACATATATATGGACTATGGGGTCCTTAAATCCATGGACTAATGCGTCCTTAAACTACCAATGGACCACCATGTCCCTAAACTGGCAATGGACCACCATGTCCCTAAACTGGCAATGGACCGCAATGTCCTTAAACTACCTATGGACCACTACGTCCCTGAACTGGAACAATAGAGCCCTCAAACGCTCTTTTCTCGGATCTAAACGATCCCGTTTAAGTTGATCTTAGCCTCAAATATGGCTAACGTATCCTTAAACATTCATACAAACTTTAGTCCTAAATTGGACTATAAGACCCCCAATCAACTTTGGTTCAAGGGTACATCTCCGAACTCCTCTGACACCTGTCGTTGTAATCCTTCAACGTCGTTAGAGAGGTGACGGGTCCCGACGGCCATATATTAAATGGACCACTACGTCCCTAAACAGGAACAATAGAGCCTTCTAAATGCTCTTTCCGTTAAGTTGATCTTAGTCTCAAATTGGACTAACGTATCCTTAGCAAACGTTTAAGTTGATCTTAGCCTTAAATATGGCTAACGTATCCTTAAACCAAAACACCAAACCCAAATCTAAGTAAATACGGATTTGGACTAATCCACGTCCTACGGGCGACGGCATAACTTAGTCTCCGTATACAATCCACGGGCATCCACAAACAAAACAAACACCCACGACACGAAGTGAAATTTTGGAGAAGGAGAAAGTTGTTACCGCGATGCGGTAGCATAATTAACTGCAGGGGCTTGCGCCTGCAGGGAAGAGCGTCCTCACAATCAAAAACCTCTCAAGCGAGGGGGAATCTGACGAAGTCTGCTACATCGGCCGCATCCGTCCAAACCTCCGATACACGATGCCATAAATCAACTTGGCATCTTCGGAGAGATGGACGGATAAAACCAAATAGAATCTGGCCCGAATCTCAGGCAAGACGTGTTCGGAGGGGAACAGATTCTGGCACGCCTGGTGGAACCTTTTCCTCTTTCCACTCCACACTTCATGTGTCGTCTTCGCGAACGAATCGCGGTTTGTTAATGGTTGCCCTCAGGTTTCAAGTTACTAAGATTTGGTCTCTTGCTTGGCGTAGAAATCAAACAGCAATGGCGTCCAACTGCTCAAACTGCTCCGAATGCAAATGCAACCAGCGCTCTGCCTCACCTGGAGGTGTGGCTTACGGGCCTCGAGCGGCCTCCATCTTTGCTATGCCGGTGGAACAGGTAACTTAGGCTACCACCGGTCTGTTCTTCGGGACCATGCTCCCGCTGGTGAACGTTAACATCCCAGTGCCCGTACCGGAAGCGCAAAAGAAGTCGGTCTTCGATCGGCTCACTACTACCACGACCCCTCTCAACGGGTCGTCCAATGTCAAGCCGGCAGCCTCGGTCTTTAACAGGCTGAACCTGAACTCTGATGAGCCTGCCAAGAAGCCCATAACCCCTAACGTGGCCATCGCGAAGAAGACAGCCATCTCTATTCCTGAAGTCGTCAAGACGGCTTCTCCTACTAGAGAGTCGGTCTTTTCAAGGCTGACTGTTCCGGCTCCCGTTCCTGCTCGAAGGTCTGTCTTTGACAGATTGGATACCGCTACTAAAAAGACAACATCAGTCTTTAATAGGCTGGCACCAGCGGCGCCTCATCCGGACAGGGGGCAAAACGAAATTATCCCTATCGCCGAGCTAGTCCCAACAGCTCGACATGCTCGATGTCGCCACTGTCGCCGAGTAAGGAAGGCCGGGGACAACTCCCCCTCAGGGCTAACCCCACCTGCTCCAACGGTGGAAATTGATGCTGCTGTTCCAACTGGGAACTGTTTTGAACCACTTAGGAGGGTACGCAAGAACTCTCCGACTGCCACACTGAAAAGATCTCCTCCACCTGCGGAGAGAGTTACGGAAATGAAGCTGGAGCAGCCCCCTCAACGGCTGTCCCCCAAAATTTACAAGGTTTGGCGGAGGGTTCAAGATTCCGTAATCGACCAAGATCACTCTCGCCAGCAGAAAAGGGCGAAAGTGCAGGAAGAAAAGAACCGTCCTGACAAACAGCAAAGGACGACAACCGTCAAGGTGTCCGCTGCAACGGCCCCTTCAACTTCAACGACCCACAAGAGAAGAAGGCCGGATAAGATCCCTACGCCTGCGGCAAATGCCAAAGGCGGCGAGCCCAAACGCCCTAAGTCCGGGGGCATTGTAGTCCATACTGTATACATGGCGTCGGAGAAGGAGGACAGCCGTACATCTACAGGTTATAGACCGCTTACACGGTCAGTGACCAAAGCTCAGGAGCAACAGCAGAAGCTCCAAGAAATGATGAACGCGATGGCCGCACTCACTGGGCCACAAGAAAGCCCCGAAGTGTCCTCGGATCAACGCCAGGAACAAGAAACTGACGCTGAATTCCTTCGCAGGATACTGGAAAAGAAAGATAAAGAGGCTGCGGAACAAGCAGCCAACATAAAGCGAATGGCCCTTCTGTTCCAGGACATGGTGGGTATGATGATCCAACAAGATCCTCCTGCTGAAGATCCTCCGATCGTCCTTGAAGACGACAAGGGAGAAACGTCAAATCCTCCATCGGCTCTGTCAACAGCCAAGGAAGAGACAATCTCCAAAGCTGACTTGGACGAATATATAGCTCAGCAGATACGGGTTCATCAGGCGACTGAGGCAGCCGGTCAGGTCATAAAAACGGGGCGACCATATCCGAGCTGGTATGATCAGATCAAGTACCCGCCGGGCTATACAATACCAAAATTCCATGTATATAAAGGGACTGGCAATCCCCACTAGCATGTTGCCCAGTTCAGGGCGCTTTGCGGCAACACCGGCGGTGATGATAAATTGTTACTTCGCCAGTTCGTTGGTAGCTTATCGGATACAGCATTCGAGTGGTACTCCGAGCTCCCAAACGACTCTATCAAGACATTTGCGGAGATGGAACTGCTGTTTACCTAGCGTTTCGCAAGCGCCAGCGAACGCACCCCGATAACGGCATTGATTAACGCCAGGGTGAAACCGGGCGAGACGTGGGTCCAATATGCGATACGGTGGAGGAACATATGGTCAAAATGCGAACAACGCATAGAAGAGGCTCCTGCGGTAGGGATGTTTGTGGGAACCCTCGATCCGCAGGTGACCATATCCCAATTCATGATGTTCTTCAAGCCGACTACCTTCCAGGCCCTGATCGACAAGCTAGCTCAAATGGATCAGATGGGTCATAGACCGCCCCCTCCAAAGCCGGACTCTCGAAATGAGAAGGGGAAGGGAAAAGCGATCGTTGTCGCCAATGCTCAACAACAGCCGAGCAACTTGAAACCGGCTGTCCGTCAAAATAATATGCGTCCGCGCGTACCCCTTGAGAAGAGGCTAGGACGTCCTTACTCGTTTCCCCGAGATAAAACGAGAAGACTGTTTGAGCTAGCATTGCGCAACCGACTCATAAATCTGCCGGATCCAAGACGTCCGTCGCAGCCAAATGATGTCAATGATCCCAACTACTGTCCTTACCACCGAGTATTAGATCATCCGATCGAGGATTGCTACGTCTTCAAAAATTGGATCGAAGACCAGTACCAACAGGGCAAGTTCGCATTGTCCGAAAGATGGAAGGTGAACCCGCCGCAGCCTCACACCCCTAAAAGGGTAAATACGCCGGGGGCAACGTGCTCTCTCGTTGAAGAAGCTCCATGGGAGATTATACTATCAGCCAAAACAAAGAGGATACTGAACGATCTTCAAACATCCCCAGCGATCAGGTGGAAGAACCCGTTGGAACCTCAGATCATTGAAGGGATGTTGAAGCCGCGTCCAACTCCAAAGACCGATGGTGGTGGCCCAAGCACTCACAACCAGCCGTCAAAATCTTCAAAGAAGAAGAAGAAGAAATCCAAGAAGCCCGTGAAGCCCGGCGACAAGCGCACGGACTTACAAAAACAAATTGATGCATTCCTCAACGAAGCTATGTTGAAAAGTAAAGCTGATCGGGAACGCGAGATGGCCATATTTGAAAAGGCCAAGCGCCAGCGACTTGACGAAAGAGTTGAGACACTCCCGCTGGAGCAAAATACATCCACCGCAGATAAAAGCAAATTCAAGACGAGGAAAAGGTTTGCTAAAGCCATATCAATGGGTATGAAGCTGCCACCCTCTGAAGGGAACATTGCTGGTGAAGCAGAAATGCACCCTTCCTACTGCTTGTATCATCGGAAGATTTCGCACCCCACCGAAGAGTGCAAACCTTTCAATAGATGGTGGCAGGGATATGTTACTCACCGACAACATTTTAAGCGGGAGAAGCGCAAAACTCGTCGGGAGTAGAAAGTACGACCGAGGAGCCTAGAAGAACTACCGGCGATTGTCGCATGGTTAATGCCGGGAAAGCGCAAGTTCTCACATTCGGAAGCGACTCTGACGAGGAAATGGAGCTTAACCCTCTCTTTAAAGAGTCCACCTCGGGAAAAGAGGAAGAGCCAAAAGCCTGCGAAAATATCCTGCTGCGTAGTCGTACGCTACCCGAAAAGAATCTCAGACCCTCAAACAAAAAAGATAAGGGAAAAGAGAAGGTCTCTGAGGATATCGCCCTAGATGACCAAGTTGTTGAAGAGTTAACCGCCAATGACCCGCCAAAGAAAAATAAGGTGGACTATAACGTTCTGGCACATTTGAGGAAGTTACCCTCGCAACTCAGCAATCTTGACGCCCTTTTACTATCAAAAGAAGCAAGAGAATCATTGATCAAAGCGCTACAGGAGCCGGAGCAATTCTAAGCTTTTCTCACCGAAGAAAAGATGAAGGACAAGCTGGAAGAAGTGCACACAGCCGATGTCACTTTCGGTGATGAAGACCTCCTCCTTGGGACGTGCGAACACAACCGCCCCCTCTATGTCTCAGGATACTGCCATGATATAAAGATAGGCAAAATCCTGGTCGACAATGGGTCCTCCGTCAATCTCCTCAATGTGCGGGTGTTAAAGGAAATCTGCATGAGCGTCCAACACCTCGCTCGGGATAAGATCACCATCTGCGGGTTCGACTCCCAATCATCAAGAACTCTTGGGTCTGTGATACTGACGCTACGCTTTAGGCTACTCATCACGGACATCAAGTTCCACGTCATAGACGCCAAGACATGCTACAATGCTCTGCTCGGCCGACCATGGTTACACGAGTACAACATCATCCCTTCTACACAGCATCAGTGTATGAAATATTTTAAGGATGGTTTCGAGTATACCGTGACGGGAGAACTGAACCCGTTCTCCGTGAACGAAGTCCGCAAATATGAAGATGCCAAATACTTCTTACCAGATTTCAAAGACACGGAGAGGTGTCACAAGCCGGAGAATAAAGCTAACGCCGCCATCCCTGTCTTCGGGAGTGATACCGAGGAGGAAGAGGAGATAATTTATTCGGGTCCGCCCCATTACAACAAGCCGGGACCATCCTCTCCTACGTTGATATTTGGTAGTGACTCGGAAGATGAGGTCCATACTATATTCTCTGCTCGGCCCTCAATACAAACGTCCACTGGCGAAGAGCAAAGTCTGCAAGTCGCCATGGTTCCACTTAAACACCATAAAGAACTAGATGCGCTCGATACCTACAGTGTAGAGGAGCTACGGACGTTCTATGTCCCTCCCAGGCGAGAAGGTGAAAAGGCAATTCTATTCTACCGCTCTGAAGAAACTAAAGTGGAGAAAGAAATCTGGCACGGCGCGGATCCTACGCTTGACAGGATTCAGCCCATCCGTCTACCTAGGTATTATACAGAAGGCTTGAAAAGGCTGTTGAAGCGCCAAGGGATACCCTTCAAACAGACCGCTCGAAAAGCCAAATTCTACGACAGGGACTGGAACGTTCCCGGAACTCAGCACAAGCTGCCTAATGGGAGAATGGAAACAATCGGGCTTGGATACATTCGGTCCAAGAAACGAGAGCTACTCCGCGATTGCTACGTCGTGTATGACTTCAATGAAGAAGCGGATGCTCAATGGGAGGACGCTAATCCTAAACCAGTAAAAATTCCTGATGCAAAGGTGCCCAGTCCGTCATTCGAAGAACAAATGAACAGGCTTATAAGGGAAGCTGGTCAAAAAGTCCGAGACGACCATAACCGCGAAATGGCCATCTATAAGAAAGCCAAAACGCAACGCCTCCTCCAACGGGCCGTGAAAGATGAAAGTGCCGCTCCCTGTCATCCTGTGGTAAAAAAGGCTCGGCGCAGAGGCAGAAACAAGTCGAAAAGAGAAAAAGGCGCTCGACAGCAACAAAGCGGGACTAAGAAGCCACGCAAGCGGGAATCGAGCGGTCCAGATCTATCCCTTGTAAAGAAGATGAGTCGAGCATACTCTTTTCCTCGGGACAAGACGAAGAAGATACTTGACCGAGCTATAAAATATCAGATGCTTACACTGCCGGAGTCCAAGCACCCAGAGCAAGCAGGCGAAGTCTCACACCCAAACTATTGCCCTTATCACCGAGTAATAGGGCATCCTCTCGAAGACTGCTTCACCTTCAAGAATTGGGTCGAAGATCAGTATCAGCTCGGAAAGTTCGCTCTGTCTGACAGCTGGAGGGTAATGCCACCACAGAAGCACGAACCCAAAGCCACGAAAGCAGAACCAGATCCACATCGGTCTTCGAAGCGAGCTCGTACTTGTCATATGATAACAATATCAAAAGAAGACCCTGAGAATATGGATGACCTTACCTGGTGCTTCGAAAACAGCAACGATGGGGTGATCTCAGAATTCCCACCAGCGCCAAAAGAGCTGGAAGATGGAATATATACTACCGCAGATAACCTCAAGATAATTGAGTTGGGAACGGCGAATGACCCGCGACCGACATTTGTCAGCGAGCTGCTATCTGAAGAAAGGGTGGCTACGTTAAAAGATGTGCCTGTGCAGCATAGAGATTGCTTCGCATGGAACTATTCTAAAATGCCGGGACTAGATCCAGAAATTGCTGTGCACAGATTGGCGATATCTCCAGACGTCAAGCCGGTCAAACAAGCGCCAAGAAGAATGCGGCTCGAGCTTAAAATGAGCATCAATGCCGAGGTCAAGAAGTTAATCGACTCTGGCTTCATCCAGGAGGTTCAGTATCCTGACTGGATCGCCAATATCGTCCCGGTGATGAAGAAAAATGGGACAGTGCGCATATGCGTGGACTTCCGGGATCTCAATAAAGCCTGCCCGAAGGACGATTTCCCAGTGCCAGTCACCGAACTGATGATAGACAATACGTCCACTCACGAAATCTTCTCCTTCATGGACGGCTCATCAGGGTATAATCAGATAAAGATGCATCCCGAAGACCAGAAGCACACTGCTTTCCGGACCCCTTTGGGTATATTCTGCTACAGGGTGATGCCCTTCGGTCTAAAGAACGCCGGTGCCACCTATCAGAGGGCCATGACGAAGATCTTCGATGACCTTATACATGAAATCATCGAATGTTATATCGACGACCTCGTGGTTAAAAGCAAATCATACGAGGAACACCTCGAGCATCTGAAGACCGTATTTCAACGCCTTCGACAATACAACTTGAAGATGAAATCTCTCAAGTGTGCATTCGGAGTTTCCTCGGGCAAATTCTTGGGATTCATCGTCCGACACCGAGGTATTGAGATAGATCCGTCAAAGATTAAGGCGATCATGGAAATGCCTCCGTCAAGAACTCTCAAACAGCTGCGGTCTCTCCAAGGGAAGCTCACGTACATACAGCGATTTATAGCCAACCTTTCAAGTAAGTACCGTCCTTACAGCCACCTGATGAAGAAGGGAACCCCGTTCATATGGGATCATAAATGCCAAGACGCGCTGGACGAAATCAAGCAATATCTGCAGAATCCACCAGTGCTGGCTGCTCCGATTAAGGGAAAGCCTCTCATTCTTTATACAACTGCCCTCGAAGGTTCCTTAGGCGCATTATGGGTACAAGAGAACGACCAAGGGAAAGAAAGAGCACTCTACTATTTGAGTCGAGTTCTTCTGGGGGCAGAAAGCAACTACTCCCCCATTGAAAAACACTGCCTGGCGTTGATCTTCGCGATAACAAAGCTCAGGCACTATGCATTGGCGCATGAAGTCCGTCTCATATCGAAGGTAGACCCCCTTAAATATTTGATGTCAAAGGCCATATTGACGGGGCGACTCGCTAAATGGGCCCTACTCTTGATGGAGTTCTCGATAACCTATCATCTTCTCAAGGCGGTGAAAGGCCAGGCCATCGCCGACTTCCTCGCTGAGCATCCGATACCTGCCGATTCTCCTCTGAATTGCGAACTGCCAGACGAACATGCGTTTGACACAATCGACGTTGGTGATACCCGATGGGAACTTTATTTTGATGGAGCGTCTTCCATGAAGAAGCGCAAACAAAGTACCCCCTCATCAAATCAGGGGTAGGCCTCATCTTCGTCACTCCACAAGGAGGGATTATGCGCTTCGCCTTCTCCTTAACAGAGCCGAGGACGAATAATGAAGCTGAATACGAAGCTTTGATAGCAGGCCTCGAGATAGCCATCGACATGGGAATTGAAAACCTCATCATATATGGAGACTCCCAACTGGTCGTCAGTCAAGTAAATGGCGACTACCAAACGTGCAAATCAGAGCTGGTGAAGTACGGCGAAAAGGTGCAACAACTGTTGACCCAAATTCCTTCTTACACTTTGGAAAACATACCGCGTGCGGAAAACAGCAAAGCGGACGCGTTAGCCAAGCTCGTTAAAGAACTGGCTGACGAGAATCTCGATAACGTCAGAATTGTGGTACAAAGCCATCGGGTGCTTGCCCCAGTAGAAATATCTCCGGAATCATCCGAAGAAAAGGGAGCGACTGAGCAGACAACCCTGCAAATAAAAGACCAGGAAAAGGCTGAGGATTGGAGAGAAGTCTTCATAGACTACTTCAAATACCATCGAACGCCCGAAAATGCATCCTCAAGACATCAGCTTATGAAACGAGCTCTGTCTTTCGCCTTCGTCAATGATACTCTGTATAAGAGGTCGTTTGATTCTCTGTGGTTGAGATGCCTAGGACCTGACGAAGCGAAAAAAGTCGTTCGGGAAGTTCATGACGGACTCTGTGGTTCTCACCAAGTAGGCTCAAAGATGAAGTTGAAGATAAAACGGATGGGTTACTACTGGCCCACGATGATTCAGGACTGCCTCGAATATGCGAAGCAATACCACACATCCCAAATCCATGGGGACTTCATCCACCAACATCCAAATCCGCTACATCCAACGGTGGCTAGCTGGCCGTTCGAAATGTGGGGAACTGACATAATCGGCCCTATCGAACCAGCATCGTCCAGGGAACACCGTTTCATCTTGGCGACGACTGACTACTTCTCCAAATGGGCAGAAGCAGTACCGTTGAGGGAAGTGAAGACGGAGAATATCCTCCATTTCTTCAAGACGCACATCATATATCGGTTTGGAACCCCGCGACGGATCATCTCCGATAACGGGCCAGCCTACAGAAGCCACAAGATCAGTCGCTTCGCGCAACAACATAATATAGACTAGAAATATTCCTCGGTTTATAATCCGCGAGCTAATGGTCTAGCCGAGGCCTTCAACAAGACCTTGACAAAGATCATGAAGAAAACGGTGTCCCGAAATAAGAAGGGCTGGCATGAGAGACTGCAAGAAGCTCTTCGGGCGTATCGAACTACGTTCAAAACGGCCACGAGCACAACGCCGTATGCGTTGGTATTCAGTACAGAAGCAGTACTCCCCCTCGAGATAGAGTTACCCTCTCTACGAGTGGCAGTCCACTACGAGCTGACGGATGAAAAAAATGCTCACCTTCGGCTTGAGGAGCTTGATGCCCTTGATGAAACACGGCTCATAGTGCAACAAAATCTGGAGGCTTATAAAGCGAAGATGACGCGCTCATTTGAAAGATTGACTAGGCCGAGAACATTCCGCCGAGGCGAACTCGTGCTAGTGGTTAAAAGACCTATGATCCCCAATCACGTCAAGCGGGGAAAATTCGAGCCAAATTATGAAGGCTTGTACATCATAGACAAGGTCTACCAGGGTGGAGTCTATCTACTCATGGATATGCACGGTGAAAGGCCTTTCAGGCAAATAAACGGCCGCTTCCTAAAGAAATACTGCGCTTAATGAGCCACAGCCTAGGTCAATGATAGATGACGACGACTATGTCCGCTCGCTGTCTTCCTAAGCCCAAACTCTATAAGTAGTAGCCGGCCTTCTCCTCGTCGGACCGAAACGTCCTTAAACTAATGACGGACCGGAACGTCCTTAAACTAATGACGGACCACTACGTCCTAAAACTAGCTGTTGACCGAGATGTCGATAAAATATGGTGGATTGAAACATCACAAAGCCGATATAAAAAAAATAAAATAAATAATAAAAAAAATATAAAAACGGTATGTCCATAAGCAAAAGGGGCACGGATGAAAACCCGAAAGGGCTCCGTGAGTAAAAACAGCAGGGCTACCGGCGAGTGTTTGTGAAAACCTGAAAGGGCGCAATCTCGTTAGAAAAATAAAAAAAATAATAATAATAATAAACGGTATGTCCATAAGCAAAATGGGCACGGATGAAAACCCGAAAGGGCTCCGTGAGTAAAAACAGCAGGGCTACCGACGAGTGTTTGTGAAAACCCGAAAGGGCGCAACCTCGTTAAAAAAGGACACTTGCAGGGTCCTCTCGACCTTGTAAGGAGAAACCATCCGCGTGAGATCCTTACAACTCACAAGGGAGCAACACACTTAGGGATCCTCACGATTCCTAAGGAGAAATTACACTTGCGAGATCCTCACGACTCGTAAGGAGAACTCTCTTATGGGACCCTCACGGCTCATAAGATTTGAAAGTCTTAAGTTACAGAGACCTGAACCTGTTCTTAAGCAACTCCTACAACCTTCGATATTGCCCTACAAGTGGCTCAGCACTGACCCTTGTATACAATCCACGGGCGCGAATAAACATTTCCCTAATCAAGTCCCACCCGTGACTAAGGATATGTTTGCATGATGAACAACCCTTGTGAGTCCTCTCGATTTAAAAGGGGAAAACCCTCCTGTAGGATCCTTACGACTTAAAGAGGAACATACAATTAGGAATCCTCACGATTCCTAAGGAGAAAATACACCTACAAGATCCTCACGACTTGTAGGGAGAAATACCTTTGTGAGACCCTTACGGCTCATGAAGTCAAAAGCCTTAGTCGACAGGACCTTAACCCTGTTCGCTAAGCCACCTTTGTTCGACATCGACAGAGGCAAATGATGATTCGCTCCTAGCAACATCCCAATTGTAGCGGTGCTGATGCCGAAATCGGTGTCTAATTCCAGGCTTACAGCGAAAAGTCAATAGGCCGCACATGCATATGAAATAGCCGAACTGATGGGGAAACTTGCAATAAAAAGCAGCAAGTAAAAACGTATGCACACAAAATAGCCGAAATGATTGGGCAACTCGCAATAAAAAGCAGCGAGTAAAAATAAAATAAACAGCTGAAATGATTGGGCACCGCGAAAAATAGCCGAAATGATTGGGCAATCGTGACCTTCGCGATATAAAAGCTGAAATGATAGAGCATCACGGAAATAAAACAATAATATAAAAAAAAGTGAATGAAACTTCTGCCCTACAGGTAAGATCACGTCGATCCTTGTATACAATCCAAGGACACAAACAAAGAGGGAACCATACCTTCCCAACAGGCTCCACCAAAAAACGAAGCCAAATCTCGACGGTTCACCAACAACCTAGAGACAACCGTGACATTTGTCTCCGAACAGCAGACGCAATGCCAGCAAACGAAGCGAAGATCAAAATCCTAGCTTCACGGTTTTGACGGTAACTCATATAAAACCTGAGAGAATACCAGAAATCATCTCAACCCCAGGGAAATCAGCGTCCTTGACGAGAACCTCTTGATTCGCGTCGGCCCGCAAAGAAACTAGCGTCTTTGCAGGAGTACCCCGATTCGTTTCAACCCCGAGGAAACCAGTGTCCTCGGCAAAATACTTCGACTCAGGGAAACCAGTGTCCTTGACGAGAACCTCTTGATTCGCGTCGACCCGCAGAGAAACTAGCGTCTTTGCAGAAACACCTCGACTCGTTTCAACCCCAGGGAAACCAGTGTCCTTGGCAACATCTTCAATTCAGGGAAACTAGCGTCCTTGATGAGAGCACCTCGATTCGCGTCGGCCCGCAGAGAAACTAGCGTCTTTGCAGGAATACCCCGATTCGTTTCAACCCCGAGGAAACCAGTGTCCTCGGCAAAATACTTCGACTCAGGGAAACCAGTGTCCTTGACGAGAACCTCTTGATCCGCGTCGACCCGCAGAGAAACTAGCGTCTTTGCAGGAACACCTCGACTCGTTTCAACCTCAGGGAAACCAGTGTCCTTGGCAACATCTTCAATTCAGGGAAACTAGCGTCCTTGATGAGAGCACCTCGATTCGCGTCGGCCCGCAGAGAAACTAGCGTCTTTGCAGGAATACCCCGATTCGTTTCAACCCCGAGGAAACCAGTGTCCTCGGCAAAATACTTCGACTCAGGGAAACCAGTGTCCTTGACGAGAACCTCTTGATTCGCGTCGACCCGCAGAGAAACTAGCGTCTTTGCAGGAACACCTCGACTCGTTTCAACCCCAGGGAAACCAGTGTCCTTGGCAACATCCTCGATTCAGGGAAACCAGCGTCCTTGATGAGAGCTTCTTGATTAGAGTCGGCCCGCAGAGAAACTAACGTCTTTGCAAGAATACCCCGATTCGTTTCAACCCCGAGGAAACCAGTGTCCTCGGCAAAATATTTCGACTTAGGGAAACCAGTGTCCTTGACGAGAACCTCTTGATTCGCGTCGACCCGCAGAGAAATCAGTGTCTTTGCAGGAATACTTCGATTCGTTTCAACCCCAGGGAAACCAGTGTCCTTGGCAGCATCTTCGACTCAGGGAAACCAATGTCCTTGACGAGAACATCTTGATCCACGTCGACCCGCAGAGAAACCAATGTCTTTGCAGGAGTACTTCGATTCGTTTCAACTTCGAGGAAACCAGTGTCCTCGGCAAAATACTTCAACTCAGGGAAATTAGTGTCCTTGACGAGAACTGCTCGATTCGTCTCGACTCGTAAAGAAATTAGTGTCTTCGCGAGGACTTCCCGATTCGTCTCGACTTGCAAGATAAAGCCTTAGGCAGTAGGGATTAAAAAACTTGTTACCTAAGCACTGGGACCCTGCAAGTCGGCCTAAAACGGTCTCTTGCATACTATTCACGGGTCTCACTCTCTAAAGTCGAATCTCGACAAGGAGAGAAACAACCGCTTATGCGTCCTCTCGACTCGTAAGAGGGAAAATTCTCTTATAAGATCTTACGGCTTGTAAGAGAAAACATACTTAGGAATCCTCACGATTCCTAAGGAGAAAATACACCTACGAGATCCTCTCGATCCGTAGGGAGAAAAGTCTCTATGAGACCCTCACGACTCATAGAGTTGAAAAGTCTTAGGCAGCAGATCTGAACCTGCGGCCTAAGCCATTGCTACCTCTTGAAGAAACCAAGACAGAACGCTCGCTCTATCATCTATCGACCATGTTTACTAAGGCAACATGCTGATAATCAAAGAAAGAAGAAAGCGACAGAAAGAACATCCGATTTGCATTTGATCAAGCGTTCGAGACACCTCTATTCATGCATGTGCAAAAGACTCAGAACGAGAAATAAGAAAAACTGAAATGAGAAATTTTCCATTCATATTGCAAAAGGTTCTTACAATTATAAAGAAATAGACAGACATTATCGAGATGGTTACAATGGCAAAACCTCAAATCCAGGACATGGATTGAGGAACTCATAAGTGACCTTGTCCAGAACATTCCAAGCCTGGCGAACCATCCTAGTGTGCTTCCTTTCGCGAACACGGGCATCGGGATCCCCACTGATGTCCTCCACCCTCCGATAGGCAGCAAGAATGGCGGACTGTTGAAAAGCCTGATGCAAAAGATCGACAAGACTGTCTCGCCGTCTCTTCGAGATTAGGTTCATCAGGTACACTGAGTGCACCTTATCCTCGGCGGCATCCAATGCCCCAAGTGGCACACCAGTACAGAATAGGGGAAGCGCTTCCCAGATGGCTCCCACGATAAGGTTCAGGAGAGAGGAACGTCGGGGAAGCAACTGACCGTTGTATGTGTCGAAGCGACTCATGATCTCAGCACACTCGGCATTAGTAAATTCTCGATTTTGGGAACGGCCGAGTCGGCGGATGTCCCCGTAGGAGATAATTTCGTCGAGGTCGTACATGTGGGCGTCCATTGCTCCTATAAAAGAAGATCGATAAAAATCAGCAACTCTTAAGAGTTCTGCTATATGATTTAAAAGGAGCAAAGCTCCATTAATGAATCAAGAAATTATAA